>CM053604.1:140003294-140038439 GCA_028646535.1 Procyon lotor | reverse complement strand
ATATAGTGATGTTTTTCCCGGGGCCACCCTGGAGGGCATGTGAAGGTCATTTTAGATTATTTAGGGGAACATATTATCCACCTTCCCTGGACTTTGTCCATCAGTTCTTTCCCTCAAGGTCCACCTAAACCCCCAAAGGAAGACAATTTCCCTTTGCAGCCTATTCGGAGTCTCAGAAGAGCTGTTCTCAAAGTCAGTGAAAGTCTGGAATTCCTCACTGTTCTCGCTGGGAGCTCGGAAGAGACAGACATTCCAGAGCTCCCCGTTCTGTTGAACCCTCTCTTTTGCTTATTCTGACCTGGCTTCAGTTACTGGTTTAGACTTATGTCATCAGCCAAAGCAAGGGGAGAGAGGAGGAAGAACTCAAGGGGTGGGGACAGCCTAAATGCTTTTCCTCGTTTAACAAGAATTCATAAAGCTCAAGTTTTGGGCCTGTATTACCCTTAATGTATTTTTCCACCACAGGCAAATGACATTATTTGGGAGATGAATTTTTTTAAGAAGAAAAAAAGAATTTAAAGGGGGTCTTTTCAAGAAAGCTTCAGAGTGTCAAGTTTCAGATTAGTTAGAAACTAACCCTTCACCTTTCTGAGATCTGCACATCTCTGAGCCCAGGCTGTATTTCCAGGTCCTCCCCTGCGGCCTGGAACCACAGCAACCCTTCTCACCATCTGCGTTCTCAGAAGCAAATGCCATGACCCCCCCCCATTCGCCCCCCCCCCCGCCCTTGTCCAGTGAGCTTCCGCTTTGTGCATACATGCCTGGCTTCCCTAAATATATTACCAGCTCCACAAGGACAGAGACAACATCGTGTATATCTTCATAACCCCGCCGACAGCCCCTAGCACTCAGTGAGTGGGATGACTAATAAAACCCGATTCAAAATAAAAAAAGTGTGCATGGCGCTACGCCTCGTGGAATAATCATGGCACCGTGAGGCCCCATCCAGTGGGGGTCAGGAAGGGGGAAGGGAGCCCAGCCTGGTGTCCAGGAGGCAAAAATTCCAGACTGACTTGTGACAACTGCAGCTCAGAAAAGTCCCCTCCCAGTGCTCAGGGCCTCCGTTCTCGCTAGAAAATGAGGCAGCGCTTCATCAATGCCTTCCTTCTCCCTCAAGCATTGGAAGGAAATGAGATGTGGGATGCACATTTTATTTGTGAGACCTGTACCTCCCAAAATTAAGTCATTTCCATAATGGCTTTCCAAATATCAGTATAGCTCAAAGGAGAGTGACCGTCTATTAAGAATAAAAAATCAGTACAGGGGATGTGGCAAAATATTTGTTTTCTATTTTATTCACTCCTCTAGGTGAAATTCTTACAAAGAGGCAGTGATGAAATTAAACTTAGCTATTCATTTAAAACTGACACTGGCCCAGAAAATCTGGCGTGTTCAGTCATGGTGTAAAAACCATAAATAACACCTTTATGATTTAAGCAGTAAGATTTCCACATCCAAGAGAAAGCAGGCTTCAGCTTTGTTCCCTCACACTATGCCTCTGTCCTCTGTAAAAAAAAAAAAAAAAGAAAAAGAAAAAAAATTACGAAAAATAAACTCAATTGTAAGAACTCTCTTGAGCATCTTTCAAAAGTTCAGTTGTCCTTAAAGGAAAAGGAAAACATTTCAAGTGATTTTCTAAAATGCTTTGTCTAAAACAGCTTGTCCTTACATGTACTATTTGCCTTTTGAAGATGAGAGAGAGAGAGAGAGCTGCAAACAGTTGTTTATGTCAGTGCCTTTTAAACTGCCTGGTCATAAAATATTCTCTTTGAGAGAAGGATGATCCCTTTGTGGCCCATAGATCAGCCGCTTAATTCTGAGAGTTCGAGAACGCATATTAAATATGCAGATTCCACTGGCACTCGCATTTGTATTAAATATCAGCTTCATACAATTTAAATGCACTGGGGTATGAAATGTACCGAATTCCATTCCACGGCCAGGACCCTGGCAGAGTAGCCCGTTTGACATGACAATTTCAGCGCATTAGCGGTCCTTGCGGCTCTGGGGGGCTCGTGCTCCACTTTGAGACATTCAGGCCAGAGTGTGGGTTTCTTTATTAAAACACAAATGAAACAGCAGCCACTGGAACCGCTGGAATCTTTCTTGCGGGTTAACCACTTGCTGGAACAAATCACCCTGACCTTCCGTGGGAAACCGGGGCAGCTCTTCGTTGACGCTTGTGTTTATACCATTTTCTCAGTTATCATTTATTTATGCCGAATCCTGTTCCGAAAAGGGAGAAGAGGAGAATAAATCCAGGCAATGCCAAGAAAGAAGAAAATGTGTGAAAATATGAGGAAAAAAAAAAAAGAGGGTGACTTTCAACACTACATCTTTGCTAATCGAGTTGAGACACACAACACCATTTTAGGGAAAACATGATATTAGCAGGATTTCTTCAAGCCAGCACTGGATGAAGGGAAGGTTTTTCAGAAAACTTCCTTCTAGCACAACTCCCTAAGTAGAGAAACTTGGAGGCAACATACTCACAGCTTTCCCTTCCTGCTGATGGCTGTTGTGAAACTTCATGTAATCTAATTCCCTCTCCCTCCACCCACCCACTCCACCCCCCCAAATCAGACCTGTGGAGCCAGTGACATTTCCACAAAGTACAAGAGGGGATTGTGGTTGCCAGGAACGTGTCAGTCACCATGAACCATTCTTAATGATTTCATTAATTACTAATGAGTCTTCAGAAAGTTGATATTAAAATAGACAGGGCTTCATGAGGTTCGAAGACAGTAAGGAATCTTTTATTATTTAAAACACCCTGCTAAATAAAAGCAGGTGATTCGGGTGGTTCAAGTCATGATTGTATTTATTAGTGAGCCCAGAGCTGTAAATAACCGGCAGGAAAGAGAGAGAAAGATGGAGACAGCCAGGGATTTGCAAGAGTAAATTGGCCACCTGAATTCTGTTTTCCTCCAGTTAAATTCTTCTTAAGAAATACGGAGCTAAAAGCTGTCATTAAATATTGTCCAGCCATGCACCAATTGACAGAAGTTGGAGAACTGAATTAAGAAGGTCAGCAGGCCTTCTGTGAGGCTGGCTGATCACGTGTGGCATGAAGGCCCCTTCTAGAATTCAGGTCCACACATGTGAATACAACTGTATTAACTGCAAGAATCCGTGTCCTAACATAGATGTCTTCTTTAGAGACCCCTCGGACATGTTCACAATACCTGCCACACATCATTTTCCCTTTTGTAAATCAGAGTAAGAATAATTATTTCGAAGGCTATTGGAAGAATGATGGCAAACCAACCCACCAAGGATTACAGAAATGTCTTGCCACTTAATATTAAGTGGTAAGGTCTGGGCGTGGGCCGCTGTGATTGTGATGCAGAACCGCTTCACTCAGCTGGTCCAGAATATCAGATCAGCTATTGGAGTGGGACCAGAAGATGCCCAGAGGGGCAGAAAATATGCTCCAGGCCCAGGGCACAGCTTTGGGCAATCACATTTCGCTTCCTCTTGCCTAAGGAGAGTCTCAAACTGCCCCATCTCCGTACAGCAAGGGGAAGAGAGTCCCAAGGGTAGGAAGGTGTCATTAGGGTGATCTGCTACAAGCCAAAAAAAATTTTTAAATATGCATATTTTATTATTAAAGTCATGCCAATTTTGTGTTCTACTCCAAAATAGATCCACGTTTGTTTTAGTGCATGGGTTAAAGAATGATTGGCCCCAGGGGCACCTCCCGAGTGGCTCAGTCGGTTAAGTGTCTGCCTTCGGCTCAGGTCATGATCCCAGAGTCCTGAGATCAAGCCCTACAACGGGGCTCCCTGCTCGCAGGGAGCCTGCTTCTCCCTCTCCTTCTGCCCCTCTCTCTTGCACTTTCTCTCTCACAAATAAATACATAAAATCTTTAAAGAAAAAATTATCTGCCCCAAGTATTTGTGTAATGCTGAGTTTCCAAGAAGAGGCTTCCCACATATGAGAAGGCCGGGGCTTCAGAAACACAGGCCTCAAGTTCCTGGCCTCCCCTCTGTCTGGGTTCTGAAGTTAGGTGACATGTGGCTCCATCCCACCTGTCTGACCTCTTCTACCCTCGTGCTCGTGTACCCCCGTCCCTTCACAGCCCACACCCCGCCCCATGAGCATGCTCCTTCTGGCCTCCTGATCTTCCCTGGCTGCTCCTCCCACCCCAATGTCTCCTAAGGAGAACACAGCCAGACTTCAAGAGCGGCTCATCTCTCCTTCCCTCAGACTCCTGTCTGCTTGGCTCTTTCAATTTCCCCTTCTGGGCTACTCTCCAGAAGACAGGTGCTGGTTTCCTCTGTAACAACTTCCAGAACACCAGCTTCCCTTGGTTTCTCCCCACCCAGACCCTCATCAGTTTGCTGGGAGAGCTCTGAGCCTTTTATCTTCTGTCCTGAAAGGCTCTGATTGCTCTTAAAAGGGAGCCAGTAAGATCCCCTCAGCTTCCCTTAGCCACCCCCCCACACCAAAATAAATCTCCCTCTGCCTCAGTGAGGAATGCTTCTGTTTTACCACCTAGTTTATTAAGGGAACCAGATACTCTTTTCTTTTGAGTTTATTATACGATCCTGAGACAATTAAGGCCAATTTGAAACAAGGTCTCTTCACTTGTATGAAGAGTAGGAATGACCAATTACTGCTGATTCCCACAGAGACCAAGGGAGAGGACCCGGCTTTTGTCCCACAGTGCAAGACTCTGGGCTAAGGGCGCCTGGGGGGCTCAGTCGGTTGAGCCACTGCCTTTGGCTCAGATCATGATCCCAGTCTCCTGGGATCGAGTCCTGCATCGGGCTCCCAGCTTGGCAGACAGCCTGCTTCTCCCTTTCCCTCTGCCTACGGCTCTGCCTGCTTGTGCTCTCTCTCTGTCAAATAAATAAATCTTAAGGAAAAAAAAAGACTGATGAGCTAACTATGAAGAGATGGTCTTGGGATCCAGTTTCCCTGTAGTTTTCCTCTTAACTCTAAACTCCAGTGTATTTCTTATCCCCTCCTGCCTTTCTCTCCCCTCTTCCCTTCCTTATGATTCTTGCTTTCCTTTTTAACTATCAGTCTTAGGCCTCATGATAAATATTCCTAAAATTGTCTTCTTCCTCTTATAAGTCAACCTATACTGATCATTGAGCCATTCAGAGAATCATTGGTTAGATTACAAAAATCTAACCGAACGGGATAAATAAAATGCCTCCTCTTTGCCTAGATTGACTAGAGGAGGAAAAAAGAAGAGCAAATGTTTGATTTTTAAAATATTTTCAGCTAAGGGGTACCCGGGTTGCTCAGTGGGTTAAAGCCTCTTCCTTTGGCTCAGGTCATGATCTCACGGTCCTGGGATCGAGCCCCACATCAGGCTCTCTGCTCGGCAGGGAGCCTGCTTCCCCCTCTCTCCCTGCCTCTCTGACTACTCGTGATCTCTCTCTCTCTCTCTCTTTCTCTCTCTCTCTCTTTCTGTCAAATAAATAAGTAAAATCTTAAAAAAATAATAAAAAATAAAGATTTTTGGCTAAAAGGTGTCTGTGAGAGCAGACTGACATAAAGCCATATCCAGCATGTTACTGATTTTTCTCAGGAGTTGGGCTGGGGGATTACTCCCAGGGAACCTCAGCAACTGACTCTAGAATCAGCAAATTCACTCTAACCAGCTCCATTTCTCAGCATGCAGCATGGATGTCTGAGGGGGCTGGAGGATGCAGCAAGGGTCGCAGATGAGGAAGGAAAGAATGATGGCACCAACATTTCAGCTTAAATCTTCTTAGCATTGGTTTTACAAAATGTCTGAGCGATGGAGTTGCAGAATCCAACTCTGCTTTTTAGCTATTAAAGAATTGTTAAGAAGGTCTTAAGCTTCCAGAGGAAAGCTTTGAAATCGACACAAGCTCCTTAAAACAGTCCCTATGGCTCAAGACAATGAAGGGCTAGAAAAGAACACATATGCCAATATATTTATAGCAATGTCGCTGCCATGAGTAGGGGTGGCCTTCAATTTTTTTCCCCAACTTTCAAGGCACTGCTGGACTTCTGTGATCTACAGCTTCTATGAACTGGTGTTCCTTTCATAGTTCTTCCCTCCCAGCTCCATTGAGGGCAGCATTTCTGGAAGGAAACACGGTCCTCCTGCCCTTGTAATAGGCACGGTGCAATGACCCAGTCTATGAAAATAAGGCATAAATGTTGCATACTCATAAGTGGAAGTTCGAATGAGGCTAATAGTCAGTTGCACAGAAAGGCCCAGCTGGGATTCTCCATCTTGGCAGGTTAGAAACATATTTCTTGAGGTTATGAAGCAAATGTAAAGCTTCTCCAGAACTAGGCTGGGAAAATTCTGCTGGACCCCTCACTCTGTTACTGAAGATTTTAAGAAGTTGGAGGCTGGGGGGCAGTTTATAAACAATTGTTTATCAAAGAGGTCTGACCAACAGAATATTTTAAAAAACCAAGATCAATGAAAATAATATTTGCTGTTCAATATGTAATAATAATGGAGGTTGGAGAATCCAAGAGCAGCGTCTTGACCTGACCAGAGCGCAGGGCCTGAAACACACTAGGCTCCACAAGGTTATTTACTGACGAATGGATGAGTGCATGAATGAATTGAATCACCGGCTTAAACCTTTGGCCCATTTACCATGACTTCATCTTCTGGAGTAAGAAACCATATGTTTGTAGGAGGGAATGATTTCCTTTCTTGATTTCACATTTAAAGATTAGGAATGCCCCCTAAACATCACATCTTTATGAGTTTCTCTACACACAAGCAACTCTACACAAAACTACCCTCACCTTTTCCAATTTATTTTGTCAAACATCCCAATCAAGTTCTGAGGGCTCCCTAACACAGTCTAAAATTACCTCTAGATAGTTGGGTATATGTGATTAATAAAACCTTCTTCAGCTGCTCTGGAAGTCCCCTCACCTCATTGCTAACACTTTATTTATATCTGATCACTGTCAAGGTCACTGATACTAATGAAGAGCTAGTGAGGCGTTCTAGTTTTAGGAACTATTCTAAAATATAAAATGTTTGTATTAGTCAGCTTGGGCTGCCATAACAAAATACCATAGACCGAGTGACTTAAAAATCAGAAATTTATTTTCTCAGAGTTCCGGAGGCTGGAGTCCCAGGTCAAGTTCTGGTTGAGATGAGTTATGGTGAGGGCTCTCTTCCGGACTTGCAGATGGCCATCTTCGTCTCACTGTGCCTTAACAGAGTGAAGAGAGAGAGCTTGCTGTATTCTCTTCTTATAAGAACACTAATCCTATTGGATCAAAGCCATGCCCTACGACCTCATTTAACTTTAATCACTTCCCGAAAAGCCCTATCTCCTACAATCACATTGGGCATTGGGATTCAAAATATGAATTTTGAGGGGAGCCTGGGTGGCTCAGTCAGTTAAGCATCTGCCTTCAGTTCAGGTCATGATCCCGTGGTACTGGGATTGAGCTCTGTCTCAGGCTCCTTGCTCATCAGGAAGCCTGCTTCTCCCTCTCCCTCTGCTTCCTGCTCCCCATGCTTGTACTGCCTCTCTCTGTCAAATAAATAAACAAAAAAAAAAATCTTAAAAAAAAAAAAACTAACAAAATACGAATTTTGGGAAAACACAATTTAGTCCATAGCTGTGTTCTTTCCTCTTATTGGAACATATTAATTCTGCCTGAAGATGGAAAGAATTAGATGGCTAACATCCCAATATCTTACACTTCCCAAATTATAATTTTCTGTGGTTTCTGGAAACCTTTTTCCCTTTCCTTTTCTTTTTTTCTTTCTTTCTTTTTTTTTTTAAAGATTTTATTTATTTGTTTGGTAGAGAGAGACACAGTGAGAGAGGGAACACAAGCAGGGGGAGTGGGAGAGGGGGAAGCAGGCCTCCTGCCGAGCAGGCCCATTTCTTGGGCTTGATCCCAGAACCCCTGGACCATGACCTGAGCCAAAGGCAGCACTTAAGAAGCAGCCACCCAAGTGCTTCTCCCTTTCCTTTTCTTTAGCTTCTTTTTTTTCTTCTTGCTATTGTCATTATTAAATCGGCTAAATTTCAATATGAGGGCCTTTAAAAAACACAATAGGATAAAAACCCTCATTATTTGTGTGTTACAATAAATGACAGCTGCCCTACACTATTTGCAACCTTTTCTCCTGCCTGCTTTATTCCTCCCTTCCACGGCTTCCAACCTTCTTCGACCTTTAGAGCATATCCTCAGAATCCTGGGTCTGCATTCTTTTTGAGTGATCTCCTCCTCTGATTCCTGGTGACCGTGGCTCTCTCAAGCCCTACAATCTGTCCCTTTGATAAGCAAACATTCTGGGTAGCAGAACTGCTCTTCCACTGGGAGAGCTCTGTGCAAGGAGGGTCTTGTAGAAAGTAGGTGCTCAATGAATGCTTACAGAAGGAATGAAACAGCTCCTGGCCTGACATAATCGACATTTTCAGAGCAGACTGGGAAAAAAGATATGCTACTTGACTGATATTTGGTGCATTCTTTTTAATTTGTCAAGCGCTGGATGAGGAATCAGAGGATCTGGTGTTAATTCCCAGCTATATGTCTTTTCCTACCCAGAGCAAGCAGCCTTCTCCATGGTTTAGTTTCCACAACATAAAAAGGCATATTGATGACCATCTTAAAATAAAGTTAGGAGGATTATTACATGAGCTAACGTATCTGGATTCATCAGCATAGTGCTGGATTTGGAATCATTCTCAATAAATGCATTTTGAATCTAAGTAATGTCACATGAAAACAATGCATTACTTCTTGTTAATGTACACATAGGAGTTTCCTGGGCTACTTACTACCTCTTAGGTAAGTTCTCCTTGATTGAAATACACTGATACAAAGTAAATTATGGTTTCTTCTTTATGAATGAGACTATTATATATCAGCTCCTCTTAAAATGGTTACTTAAAAGGACTTTGGGAGACCAAAGAGAAGAGTAATTTCCTTTTTCTTTCCTAGTAATTTAGTAAAAAAAAAAAAATGTTAATCCTTTTAGATATGAACATTAATTCAAAATACAGTATTTGGGAGCAATGTATTAAGAAAATCAAATAATAAAGACAGTTTGGCACTGTTAACAACTATCATACTTATTTTAATGTGATTTGATTTTATTCTCCCAAATATTTGAGTGGAAAACTATCTCAAATAAGTTTATAAGTCTTAATCTTTATTCCTCTAATCAAAAGTCTTCAAAATCATGATACTGACTCTGGCATTACGGGACAAAAGTCGGTTTGGCATTAATAGTTCTTAGCTATGAAAATATTATGTAATAGCAACTACAGACAACAGCTAAAATAGTGTTTTGAAGAAAATTCCTTAAGAATGCATTAATAGGGGCGCGTGGGTGGCTCAGTGGGTTAAAGCCTCTGCCTTCAGCTCAGGTCATGATCTCAGCGTCCTGGGATCTAGCCCCCACATCGGGCTCTCTGCTCAGCAGGGAGCCTGCTTCCCTCTCTCTCTCTGCTTGCCTCTCTGCCTATTTGTGATCTCTCTCCTCTCTGTCAAATAAATAAATAAAATCTTTAAAAAAAAAAAAGAATGCATTAATAAATAAAATGTCCTGACTACTTACATTAATAATCAAAAGGAACTGAAAAAATTAATTAAACATACTATAAGCAAGTCAGAAATGAAAAACAGAATATGCCTAAAATAAATAGAGACGATGATTAATTAAAACAAAACCAGAAATTAGTAAATCAGGAAACTAAAAACAGGAGGATAAATACGTAATTAAATTGTTCCTTGACAAAAGCAAACAATAAAATTAATAAGCTGCTAACTCACCCAATCAAGCAAAAGAGGGAAGTAGAATGACTCGAAATATGAAATAATAAGGAGAAAATAACCTCAAATACAGGAGAAGCTATCAAAAGAGAATATTTTATTCATCTTTATGCAAATAAATTTGAAAACCCAGACACAATGGAAAGTATAAAGAGACTAAAATGTAACATAAATGACATAGTACCTCGAAATAGACCAGTTACCTTAAAAGAAACAGAGAAAATTGCCAAAGAACTACAACCCCAAGAGACAACAGGTTGTTTTACACAGGGACACTACCACAAACATAAGAAAAAGATAAATTTGACATTATTAAAACTGACTCAAAGCATATTAAACTTAAGGAAATCATCTAAACCTTTCTATTTATAAAAAGGTAATACTGATACCAAAATGTGAAAAAGAGAGCACATACAGAAAATACAGGCTAATTTTAACCTCTGAGGCAAAACATAAATCTTAAAATGAATATAAGACAAACAGTATCAAGTAATTCTTTAATAGAATAATGCACCATGACTCCATGAGGCTCACCGTAGAAATCAAAGAATGATTCTATATTAGGAAGTTGATTAACGTAATTTATAATCTTATCATCTCAAAGGAGATTTGACTACCACTGGACTCTACACAGGTAGATACCTGCCTTTTCTGTTTGTTACTATATTCTCTGTAATTGCAATATTTCCTGGGACACAATAGGTTCTCACATGTTGAATGATCAGACACTCGAGAAAGGATTGCATAATAATTGCCATAGATTTCAAAAAAGAACTTGATGAAATTGAAATCAATTATTGATAATTTTTATGAAATAGAAATACATGGGTACTTCATTAAAAACCATAAAAGACTCATGAATGTGTCTGCATGTATCTGCAAAGGCTGGTGTGAGGTTTACTGTAGAAATAGCACAAGCAGCTTTAAAGTACAAAATGAAATAATGAAAATAATGAAACATTTATCATCAGTTTTATTTAACCTAAATCTGGAGGCACTAACCTATACAATTATATAAAGAAAGAAGAGATACAAATTTTGAAGGAAAGGAAATACAACTAGTATTATGTGTATATGATATAATTGTATACTTAGAAAACATAAGAGAATAAACTTACAAATAATACAAATAAAAATATTGATAAACATGTCTGACTACATAATTAACATATCGAACTATATAATTTTTGTATAAATAAAAATAAATATTAGTTGGAAGATATAATTAAGTAACTATAAGTGTAAAGTTAAAATACTTAGAAGATACGTAAAAAAATATGAACATCTACATGATTAAAACTTTAAAGTGCTGTGAGGGACACAAATGAAAAATTTAATGAATAAAAGGCATACCATGTTCTCAAGCAGAAATATTCAGCCTCGTTAAGATGTCAATTCTCCCTAAATTACTCCTAAAATAATGCAACCCACAGCACTTTTGGAAGGAGAGGGGCAAGCAGGGTTTTATTCTTCATAATTAAAAATAAATAAGCAAAAAGAATGAGTCATGTTTTTAAAAAGTAGAACCTCACCAACTATTAAAATATATTGTGAGCTATACGAGTTAGAATGTTGTGCCATTTGTGAACAAAACAGACCAATTAATGGCTCCAGATAGAAACGCCAGAAGTAGATCTAAATTCATGTAATAAAGTAGCATTTCAAGTCAGTGCACTAAACATGGATTGCTTTATACAAATGGTATTGGGACAGCTGTATTGCCATCTGAAAAAATACAAGTATATTCTTTAGTGCATATTTTGCATAAAAGTTCGGGTGGATCAAAAATTTAAGTAAGGTAATGGGAATACTAAAAAGTATTTGAAGTATACCACGAGAAGATTTTGTATTCTAGTTTTTATGGAAAAAGTCTTGGTAAATAGGACACAAAATCCAAACACAAAGAGAAGGATCCATACATTTGTTCACAATAGAGAAAGCTTCTGTATGGCTCATGAAGGTGAGGAGGTGTGGATATACAATAAACAATATCAGAGGCAAGTAACAAAATGGAGATTATATTCATAAATAATAATAAGATAGGCAACTGATTTTCTTAATATAGAGAAATTTCTTATGAATTAGTAAAAGGCCAGTAATCAATAAGAAAAATGAACAAAAGAAAGAAACAGAATATTTATTTCTGCAAAGACTTAAACATAAGGATGTTCAATCTGACTCTGAATGCAAATGAAAAGTACAGTTATTTTGCACCTACCATAATGTCACATAGTCTTAAAAAAAAATTAAAAAAAAAACTTGATAAATCCATGTATTGGCTATGGGGTAGGTAAACAGGTACCCCATTCTCTTCTAGTGGTATGGAAATTGGGAAAATCAACAAAATGTAGGATACATCCCTTTGCCCTCATAATTTCACTTCTACAATTTCATACTACAGATTTATTCCTACGCGTGTAAAATGATGTATGTAGAGAGATATTTAACACAGCATTGTTTGAAAGAGCAAAGAGAGGACAGAACCTTCAAATGTGTTAAAAAAAAAAAAAATCCCAGTACTTCCAGACAATAAAAGACTATGTAGGCATTTAAAAAGAAACACCAGATAGAATCTGACATGTTACCATCCCCAAGGTCTGTTCCTACTGAGGAGAGGGAAAATTTTCCCCTAAACATCTAGATTCTTTTGGCTGGTCTAATTAAACTGACACAAGACATTCACAGAAGGGAAAAAAAATTTTTTTTTTTTTTTTACAGAAGGGAAAAAATGTAATTTCATTCATAGGTATAACAGTCTCATAATATAGCACCTAAAAGTGACAGCAGGCTGTTATACACCTTTTAAACAAAGAAACAATACATGGGTGGGGCACCTGGGTGGCTCAGTCGTTGAGCATCTGACTCTTGATTTCGGCTCAGGTTATGACCTCCAAGTCCTGGGATCAAGCCCCACTCAGGGCTCCCCACTCTGCGGGGAATGCTTGTGCTCTCTCTCTCAAATATATAAATAAAATCTTTTTTTTAAAAAAGAAAAAAGAAACAATACATTTGTGAAGAATTGACAAGACAAAGTAACTTTGACTTGGGTACTAATTAGTAAAAAAAAAACAAAACAAAACAAAACAAAAAAACAAGATTTGTTTGCAATAGCTTTTCTTCTCAGTCCCGAATTCTCAGTCTCTGGTGGTTAGAATGTCTCTCTTGTTCCCGGGCAGGGAGGGTTTCTTTCAGGTGGAAGATTTATTTCCTGCTTTCACGGGGCAGACAGGAGGGTCAGAATGCCCTCCTTGTACTGCCTGTGTCTCAAGTAACTTTAATTCAAAATAATCAATATGCTGCTCTGGCATATATAGGGGCAGCCTGCCCTTAGCGCCATCATTGCTAAATGGCAAAAACAACATGAAGAGGGTGCTGTCACTGGTGTAAACCAGAAGGAAAAAGACAAGTGCATACCCACACATGCGCTTGTCCACGGGTAGGAGACTCTGGAAGACAGAGAATGACCATGATGACCGTGAGCCCCTCAAGGATGGAGAGCCAAGAACAAGAGGGAGACCATTTGCTAAAGCTTTGCCTTTTATAACTTTCTGGTTTTGTACCGTATGCATATATTGTTTTAAAACGTAAATAAAGGGTGCCTGGGTGGCTCAGTTGGTTAAGCAACTGCCTTCGGCTCAGGTCATGATCCTCAAGTCCCAGGATCAAGTCCTGCATGGGGCCACTAGCTCCATGGGGAGTCTGCTTCTCCCTCTGAACTTCTCCCCTCTCATGCTCTCGCTCACTCTCTCTCTCTCAAATAAATAAAATCTTAAAAATAAAAAGTAAATAAAATAATGTTTGATGATAAATAAATAAATAAATAAATAAATAAATAAAAATTTCCATATAAGGACAGAACAGGTTTAAAGGCAAATAGTACCAGACAGATATGGCCTATAGACCAGAAACACAAATATTCTTCACCTTTTCTGCTTTTGACGCACACAGCTCTTCAAAAAATAATAAGGGAGTTTGGAACATCACAATTCTATCTCGGTGACGGTAGGGGGGTTGAGCCTTGCGCTCAGCCTCAATTCTTGCATTTTTATAATGAGATCATTGGACTAGATACTTTCTAAGGTCCCTCTAGCCCCACATTTGTATAAAACATCACTCTGATCTTTCCCTGAGGTCATCTTATTTACTTTCTTCAAAATTAGCCCACAAATTGGGGATTACCAGCTGCTAACTATTGCTTGAAACTTCTTCTTCATTTAAGTAAAATGGCTCCCTCATCAACTTTTCTCTTAAAGCCAAGTTTATATGAACAGACTCTAAGGAATGGCCCCCAGGCTGTACACCCCAGAGGAAATGACACAGAGCCCATAAGGCAGGGGTTCAGAAGCCCATCAGCAGGATTCACTCTTCCTGCTCTCTCAGTCAAGATGGTCCCTGTGGGGTCACCTGGGTGGCTCAGTGGGTTAAGCGTCTACCTATGGCTCAGGTCATGACCCCAGGGTCCTGGGGTCGAGTCCTGCATCAGGCTCTCTGCTCAATGGGGAGTCTGCTAGATCTCTTGGGAATGGATGGGCAGGGAGAGCAGAGGAGCCAAGCAAGAGGGAAAACAAAAACAGAGAATGGTGGGACATGCATATGGAAGGGAGAAAGCTTCACAGAGGCTTTTTCTCCTGGCCCCCCAAGAAATGGAGCTGCTTGGGAAAGAAAATAATTGCATTGATCCAGGGGAAATCCTCTGAATGTCCCCTCAGGAAAACTTCATCCCGCTGGGATGCCAAATCCTCATATCTGAAAAAAACTGATTACAGAAAGCAGACGGGCGTCAAGGCAAATAGTAGTGTCCTGTGAACACCAGGAGTTTTGAGGGCAAACAGCTTTCGCCAGAGTATTGATTTAGCCACAGCACCGGGCATCCTGCTTCAAAAGAAATAGTCTGTTCACACATTGCCACCCCACCCCCTCCCAGACAGAGAAGATGGACAGCAGCAAGGGTGGACAATGGCAGCGGACCACGTTGTCCCTACTATATAATCCAGACACGGCCAGGGGCCCTTTATTGCCAGTGAGTTTTAGAGCAGGAGGAGGAAGCTTTTGAACTCAATTAGCATTTAATAGTCTTGATGCTCAATCACAAACATTGACTGCGAAGTTACTAAAGCCAGGAACCAGGGGCTGGGGCAGCCAGTTGTGTTTGAAATGTCAGTGCCTTTCGCCTGAAACCACCTTCCCCCTTCCCACCATCCCTCCCTCTATGTCAGGGGTCCTGATATTTAGCAGCATTTCACAAGGGCTTCTTCCTTCATCCTTCGGTCTTGGAATCAGGGACCTTGAAATGCCCAGGGAGTCAGCTAGAGTTTTGCTCTGTATCTGGGAAAATTAAGCCTGCATAGAGATCTGAAAGGAGCTGGGGACGTGGGTAGCACAGGCATGCTTCTGCAGCAATGTGGGCTTCTCCTAGAGGGTGTCCTGTACGCTGCCAGAGCTTCTGGGGAGTCAAGGGGGTCACAGGGTAGAGAAGAGAGCCGAGAAGAGCTTTTGGGAAGATGTGGAAAGACCCAAGCTCAATGTCTCTATAAGCAAAACTTCATTCTTCAGTACTGGCAAATGATCTTAGGAATGTAACCCTTGAGGGGCACCTGGGAGGCTCAGTGGGGTAAGCATCTGCCTTCAGTTCAGGTCATGATCCCAGGGTCCTGGAATCAAGCCCTGAATTGGACTCCCTGTGCAGCGGGGAGTCTGCTTCTCCCTCCTCCCCTCCCCTTGCTCCTTCTCCCTCCCTCTCTCTCTCTCTCTCTCTCAAATAAATAAAATCCTAAAAAAATAAAGAAAATGAACATAACCCTTTATATTCTAAAGATCTGAGAATAAACCAGTGTGTCTAGTTCTTAGCCAATACCCAGTCCTTTCCCCTTTGCCTGAAGCTAGAGTCCCTTCACAGCCTCCTTGCATGTGGGTGGAGCTGTGAGGTAATTTCTCATAGGTGCACTGTGAGCAATCTCCAAGCGCCCTTCCTCCCTGTCTTTCAGAGCAGAAGACTCAGAGCAGGGCCTGAGCTGCGTGGGGCCACGGTATGGAAGGAGCCTGAGTATTTGTAAAGCTATCTGCGAAGAACAGACGTCCCTCGCTCCAACCCCAGGCAGTAAATTGAACAAAAAATAAACCTTCAGTCTGCTAAGCCACTGAGATTTTAGGCTGTTTGTTATGGCAGCTACTATCAAGTTCCCTGACTAACAAAATGACATCATCGGAATTACAGACAAAAATATAGATCTATTAATAGATCTATAGTAGATCATTACAGTCTATTACAGATCTATTCATAAGTAACAAAATAATTGAAATTAACTATCCAAAACTAGAGGATTGGTTAAATAGATCATAGTGCAGGATGTAGCTGTAAGACATGTCTTTAAAATAATGCTTAATGACACAGAGACGCGAGATAAAGTTAAGTGAACTGAACTTTTTTTTTGGACTGCAGAGTCCAGCAACCAAAAAGGAATTGTAAAATAGCTCAAGTACTTCTGTTAGAGTCTTTGAGGAGGATTTATACATCACAGAATTATTTTTTAAATTTGCCTTTTCTTTTCTGGCCCCTCATCTTCATACCTCACAGGGGCTGCTCCCATACTTTTCAAAATTTCTTGCATCAAGTCTCATCGACCAGCCCACTCACCCAGTCACCTGTAGCCCCTTTCTTCCTTTTTCCCCACTGCCCCTGTATGGCATCCCAAACCTAACGGACAGGTCTACCAGGCAGAAAAGGAAGGAAGAAGGAGGAGGAGGAGACAGGCAAAGATTGGTAACAGTCACACATCCCTACACACTGTTCGTCCCTCACTCATCGTACTTGTGCCAGAATGATGTTCACTTTTCTCACCCCACTTTTCTCACCCCATGAGAGAAAAAGCTAGTTTTGTTTTGTTTTGTATTTTTCTCCTTCACTTCTTTCTAGTTTCTTTTCTTACTAGGATCTGTACTCCCATCTCACTCTCATAAGGGACAAGGAGTTCATGATTTCTCTAGAATAGAAAACATCGAAGGAAGGACCAGGTGAGAACGACCAGATGAAGTTATAAGACGTGTATTCCAGATCACTGGTGCTAGATGCCAAGACCTCTGGCTTCAGGGAATGGGTGACTTAGGATCATGCCTGGACCTTGTCCTCATTCTGAGCAGTTCCTGGATGCCCGAAAAGACATGTGCACTTGACCACAATCATCAATAAAAACTCCCCAGACCTCAGGCAAAGACTGGACTCCCTCTTTTCCTTTCTGAGTTTCCTAGATGCTGCATCTCTATCTCTCTGTATAGATAGCTTATGTTTGATTTCCATCCTGAGTGAAGCCAGCTGGGTCCTTGGACTTGGCCTTCCTGTATCAGTCTCCGTCATGACATGGGGGATAAAAAGGGCCAAAGTTATATCAAAATGAAAAATAAGATAGTTCTCTTATTGAGAGAAATCATTTTCTTGATGGTGAGATAACTTTTATTTTTGATATTAGACAAGAAGGTCAGGTGCAGCCTGAATTGGAATTCCCTCCCCAATGCCAGTCACCTCCATGTACAGGTTCTATTTTCCATCCCACTACCCCACCCACGGAACAACAATGCCCCCACCTCCTGGGGGAGGGGTGCCCTGAGTTGGAATTATCCCAACCTCTGGAGCAGCTGCATATTATTCAGCAGCAGACGACTTAAGCTTGAAAATGTGAAGATGCAGAAATAACCTGAGGGAATGGCATTGGATTATTTAACCGGGAAGAGAGATACATCCTGGAGAAAAAGATACTGCAGGAACTAAAGGAAATGAATAGGCAAAGTGAGAGAAAAGGGGTATCAAATGGGAACCCCCCCCAAAATGCCTAGACAACCATGACTGGGTCCAAGAGAGTGAAATAGTTTGATCAGAGATGTATTATTGAACCAACTGCCTAAACTCTTTCATACAGAATTGTTTAAATTCGTACTGGGTCTCATGCATTCAGGTTTAGGAAAATGGCAACTGGCTTGGAATCATCAATGGATATCAGTATCATCTTTTTTATTTTAATTTTTAAAAAATATAATTTATTTATTTATTTGAGAGAGAGAGCACACAAAACAGGGGAAAAGAGGAGGGAGGAGCAGGCTCCCTATGGAGCAAGGAGCCCCAATAGGGGCTCGATCCCAAGACCCTGGGATCATGACCTGAGCCGAAGGCAGATGCTTAACCCACTGAGCCACCCAGGTGCCCTAATAGTATCATCTTTGGACACTGGATGGCAAGAACTATCTTTTGGAAGACAACTGACCCAGCTAAGGAGATCTGCTCTCCCTAGTTCCCCAGAGGGTAGCTAGAGGCATGGCCCATGGGACACTCCATTTCCCCATGACAGAAATGACCCACCATAAAGCTGTGTGGGTGTGTTTTTCATTTACCTAGTTATCCAGTCAGCTAAAGGAGCTGAAAATATTAAAAGTGGTTATATCCAGGTGATGGAATTAAGGGCGAAATTTGTTTTCTTTTTTATATCTTCAGTATTTTCTGAATTCCCTACAATGAGAATAAATTATTTCACAAAGAGAACAAAGGAAACATCATTTATAAATAAAACCTCTGTAATCCTATTACAAGTGAAAGTCTCCTGAGCAGGTGGGATCAAAGAGAAGCTGGATTTTTTTTTCCCTCAAATGAATTAAGTAGAGCAGAAGCTTGTCCCAGGGGTAACAATGCCACTTGTGGGCACCACTGGTTTAAAGGAGTCTCTGTTAGCTCCCTGAGTCTTCACAGCATCCCTGGGGATCTGATGGGTTTTTGTCCTCATTTTAGAGCTTGGTAGCTGGGTAAGAAAGTCACCTCAACTCTTAGTGAAGGGATCCAGATGAGAGTCCAGAGCGTCGGCTTGGAACCTCAGATGCCCCTGACCAGAGCTTCCTGAAATGGGAAGCTTCCCATCTGCAACACATGCACACCTACCCCCACAGCGGAGCCACTCCCAGCCATCTGAATCTGGGACTGAAGCAGGAGTGACGGAGTGACTCTGCGCTCCCAACCATGATAGCCACGCTCCTCTTGGCTCCCTTCCAAGGGGGAGTAAGTGGGGTGATCAGGAGGACAGGGGTCTCTCATCTTCAGATGGTCAAGGACATCACCCTGGGTGAGCCGCCCCAGCCTGTTAGCTGTTTCATCATGCTAGTTAGCTAGCTGCCTGGCATGTTTATGACTGCCTGACTTACAAATCAGGAGCTCCGTCTTACACATTGATTAATAATAAGAGTGCTTGTCTGTCCTAGTAGACCTCTTCCTCCTTAGCTTCCACCTTTCTCTAATCACTTTGCCGGGGAAAGTGCTTTTCCTCCACTGCACGAATCGGATCAGCTTGGAATGTGTCGCTTTGCAAAGATGTCCCAATAGTTGTATGTAGAAAAGGCAGAGTGCCACTTACCTCCGCCTTGCCACCTGTTCCGGGCGCTCATTCAGGGCTCCAGAATGATCCCATTAGCTGGGCCTTCTCAGTTGGTAGGTGTGGATTAGTTAAAAAATAAAGCTCTAGGCTGACAGAGGGGACAATTAATAACGGCTCATAGGATATGTATTTTGCCCTTTTAAAAAAATTTTCTACACAGTGGGGTTCCTTTTCAACTCCCACTCCATCTGAAAGATTCTTTTTCCCACCAGGTGTAAATTTCAGCCTCAAGGGAACAGGGGCACCTGAGCAGAAGCAAACAGAGACCTCAGAAAGAGACAAAGCGATGTAAGACCAGGTCTTACAGAGGAAACCAACAGACATTTTGTAGAGACCATTGCATTAGGGAAAATCACCATTTCTCTTTGACTGAAGATGATTCCGCTTAAAACAGAACTTTGAACTACTTCAGCCGCAGGGACCAGAATTCTCTCTAATTAGTAAATATGTAGTTTGTCTCATCTCCGTAGAAGATTCTGAGACAAGGCAAGCGATAAGGTGCTGCTGGTAATAGATTAATAGAACCTGGATTTTTGAATAAGGAGAACTCTGAGCTAGAAAGAAGGGAGATTATTGCACTAGACACAAAAAGCTGAGCTTCATCAATCCTTCTGAAGAAGGTTAATATTGAGAACTTCAGGAAAAATTACTTAGCCTTTTGTCAATTAATCCTTTTGCTGTCTAGATGAAAGCAGAGGGGGAAATAGCCTCAGCAGTAGTTCTGAATCAGGGCCCGTGTGACTGGCGACTGCTGTCGATGATATTATTACCATTCGCTGAGGATCACAATGAGCTGGGGACTTGCAAAGATTGTGGCTGATCTCCCCAACCACACTGCAATGGAGGCATAATGAGTCCCATCCTACAGAGCAGTAAACCGAGGCTCGATGAGGATACACGATACTCTATCACAAGCACAAAATACAGAAGAATGTACAGGAAAAATGCCTCATAATCAAACCCCCACTGTTATTTTAATCACTTTTTTCTACTTGTATTATTAAAATTTTAACAAAATTGAAATCTTCCATCTCGTATTTTGTACCCTGCTTTTTCACTATTTCTTCCCATCATTACATATTCTTTGAGAAAATCATTTTTAATGAATGAACTGTTTTCCATTTTTCAGTTGTGCCATCAATTATTTACCAACCCCTCTATTATGGGAATTTTAGGTAGTTTCTCATATTTTTTTCTATTACACTAATGGCTGAGATGAATATTCTTGAACATAAATCTTGTACATAAATTTGATTATTGCCTTAGAATAAAATCCTAAAAGTGAAATTACTGGCTCAAAGTCTATGAACGTTTTAAGGCTGTTGATACAAAAATCGCCAAATTACGGTCCAGAAGACTTGCACCAGTTTCTATCTCCACCAGCACTAATGGATGAAAACATCCTCTTTCCTATATCCCCAGCAGCAAATTTTGTGGGCTTTTTTAAACTTTCTACCAATTCGATGGGCAGAAAAATTATGGATTTAGAACTTTCATTTCTTTGATGAAAAGAAGCTGAACATCTTTCCTTGTTTATTAGGCATAAGTTTCTCTTCTGTTGTGAATGTCCCTTCATGTCCTGTATGCATTTATCGGCCACCCTTTGGAGCTGCTGGCATTCGGAATCTTCCAGTGCTTAGTATGGTGCTGCTCCTGATGAGATAGAGTCCTCTGTCTGAGAAAGGTGGTTGCTCCTTAATAGGGAGCAAATGTTATCATCCTAGAGCCTGGCAGGAGAGCTGGAAGGAATATCCCGTGGCTGAACCACAGTGGCTGTAGAAATTATCAAGTCCCTGGATTTAGAAACTCACCAGCAACCGGGACTAGTAAGTCAAGACTAAATGACTCTGCATGTATAATTTCTCGTGAACTTGACCATCCCCCTGCCTCCACCCAGTGACTGAATGGGGCCGAACTGCCATCGAGGCGCAGCTGTGGCTCTCCCCTCAGCAGAGGGGCTGATCAGCCAGCCCAGGAGCAGCCCATCCGTGCAGATGGTAGGTAGAGATACCCTCTGGGTGACACTGAGACACAGCAGGAGGAAAGAAGGCCAGTAGTCCTCACACTTCTGGAGAGGGAGGAATGCTCCAGTAAAGGACAACAGCGGCACCCGTGGGAATAAACACTAACCGCAGAACAACCTCAATGAACTTGACTTCAGTGGTTGGAATTAAAAAAAACCTCTCCTCCATGGTCTTCAAGTCCACCACCTGCCCCGTGCCTTTCTCCACTGGGACAGTTTGTCCCAGGTTGTAATCAATATAGTTGTTGGTTTACACCCTTCTCTCCCCAGCCAGAATGTCAAGTTTAGGGCACCCAGCTCCTTGTATGGGTTAAACCCTATGTAGTTGCTATGGGTAAATGCACGCATGCATGCATGAATGAATGAACGAACGAAACAATGCTTTTCTGGAGCTTCCCTCTGTGCAGCTGTGGTCTCTGAAGGCATTTACATCTCTCCTTAGATGCCTGGCACATAGTGGGATAAATGTTTCTCGAAGGACTGAGTGAACCAAACCCCATTTCAACCACAATAACGTCTACTTGCGCTCATCTTTTCAGAAGTTCCTCCCTCAGGAGACCTGTAAAGGGCAGCAGGCTTCTCAACCCTTCCCTACCTCATTTGTGCAGGATGGAGCTCCCTCCTTTGCATTGTTCCTCACAGGCCGTGGGCAGCTGCGGTAAGGCGGTATGACAGCTGCCCCCACAGGACTTGCCAAATAATGAAATGTCTGTCTTCCCAGCCTCACGCTGCTGAAAACCACGCTTCCCTGAGAAAGAGAAAGATCGGACCAGCATTCACCTGCATACTCATTTGTTTACGTATACAGATAATGACAAGCTCCGACAGGACAAAAATCGGCTTAGATTCTGCCGGGACAGAACTCACGGTGCCCTCCCCCGCCCCCATGCCCCCCACATAGCAGCTGAAAGGGGTGTTTGCAACAGACCCTGCCTGGAACCAAACCCCACACTGACTCAGAGCTTCTGTTGGAAGAAATAGGTGGTTGCCACACTTTAATTATGAGCGTTGTCACAGGGGGGCACCCCAGAGCTCCAGCACACTGTGGGGGAGCCCCGCATCACCCACAGAGCAGGGCCAATGACAGATCCGGCCAGCTGTGACTGCCCCAGCCACAGCCCCGGGCTCGGCACCCCAGTGAGCCTGCCTGGGAAGTGGGCCTCCCAGTGCGTCCCCGCCCTCCCGGCCTCCCAGGGAGCTCTCACCTTACTGAATAATTGAGCTTCCCATCCAGAGGAGGCTCTGTTCTCTCCTCGTACAAACATTAGAGCTTCTAAATATTTCAGGATTTCTGGGTTGCGGAGAGTCACTGGGCCCGCCCTTCAGATAGCGTAGAGCAGGCAGCAGCTGCTCTGAACGCAACTCTCTGGAGGCCCCTTCCTCCCCAAGTCAGGGCCCTTCCTTGCCGCCTTCGGTAATCCATCTGTTTTGTGAGCTTTTGGGGAGCACTGCCTCATGGGAAGTTCTGAGGTCCCTACAAAGAATGACCCAAAAGAGGAGGGTGCGTAAAGACGAGGAGGTGCTCGGGACATCTCTCCAATGCCCGTTCCCAGTGCCCCCCACAGGCAACCACTCCCACTGCCCCCACATCCCCTGGGGCCTTGGTAATGGCTTCCCTCTCGGGAGGTGGTGCAACCCCACAGAAGCTGCTTCCTGCCTGGAAGAGGGATGGAGGGCAGCAGATGACCAGCGCCCAGAGCCAGGCTCTCTAATGCTGGGTCCCTCGGGAAAGAATCCTGCATCCTCCCTCTCTGACCTGTCTTCTGTCACCTGCCTGGGAACCTACTCTCACATGCCCTCCAAAGAGCCGAGCTGGACTTCCTCCCGGGCATGGCCTGCAGAGAGCAGCTCTGCACAAAACACATCTTTCTCTCTCTTCTCACCCCTGGACCCCTGTGCTAGGGCTCGGGCCATGCCAACAGAGCTAAACTCTTGGAGCTTCCTCTCCTAAAACCACCAAATGGTAAAAGAGGGAAAACCCACCCTGAAAAATCCTTACTTTGCCTCCAGGGGGTAGGACAGTCCTGGAGGTTTTTCTTAAACTGGCTCCTGGACTTTCTTAGCCTTGGAGATAGGCATGCCAGGGATCAGGGTCCACCAGCACCTTTCTCCATCCCCACTACGGTCAGTCCTACCCATGAGCTACACTGCTGACTGATAGCAAGGTATGAACTGCCCAGAGAGTTCACATTTCCAAGGGCTCTTGGATGCAGAAAGAGCTCTGGGAATCAGAGGAATTCCACTCTAATGGTGAAGTTACAGGCAGTCCGGCAAACACCCAGAGCTAGAGGACTTACTTTCTACCTCACCACATAAAAAATCTGCCCATCTGAAAGCCACTCAGGCTGAGGTCTCACACACACCCTCCTGGCCAGGGTGGTTCTCTTAAGGATGCCTGTGATCCTGGCCGTCTTGCTGTTACCTCCCAGCAGAAGGTGCTGCTGGACCCAGACCATCGGGCAATCATATTTACCATTGATCTACCACCTTCTTCTTTCCTTCCTCCCCCACTTTGGAAGCGTTAGCAAAACATATTTCAATTCCCACTTTAAAGTGAAATTATTAGCATCTAAATAATTAACCTGGCATCAATAGGAGGCCAGGTGATCATCATGGACTCCTATACTGGTCGATCTGCCAGAGCTTTCCCCCAGGGTTTTCTTAGAGCTTCAGAGGCTGAAATTTGAGAATTGATGAGGTGTACAGGTTTGGGAGTGAAAGAGGGAGAAGCTAACTGAAGGAGAGGAGGGAGGCTCATGGCGATTTCCAGGTAGCAAGCTCTTCCAGCAATGGGCATCCCTCCCACCGCTAAGATAAGACAGTAATCTGACAAACACTTCTATACCCTTCTCCTAACACTAAGACATTTTTTTTTTATATTTTAACTTTGTGTATTGTTTGACACAAGGGACACACAGCCTGTCTCCAAGAATGGCAAAGTTAATAACTGATTCAGCCCGGATGCTAGGGAGCTTCCTGGGACCCCAACTGCCCAAGACCACTGTGCATTGATGATGCCTAGTCATTGATCATCTACCTGCAGGCTCCCTTGCCAATTGCTTAGGACCCCTCCTCTCTGTGCTTCCCATAAGCCAGTCCACGTGCTGAACTGTCTGAGCCCGAAGCATCCAGAACTTCTTCTGGGCTCATGGAACACTAATTCTGAGAGACATGCTACCCAAATAGGATTCTATGGTCAATTAAATGGGAAATCTTGCATAGCTTATGCCCTTTCCAGGGATCAACATCTTTTTTGTTAGTAAAGCCTTTTAGATGACCTTCAGGAAGGACACTTACTTTTTTTCCAAACTCACTAACCTTTCCCCACAATGAAATTTTTATTACTATCCTGCAGACTTGTGCTCCACAAAAACACCTTGGAAAGGCTTTTCCAGAATGGCATCGGATGATGTTTTTAACAATAGTTCTTCTGCAAATGCAGCAGTGAACTTTGCATGACTGTTTCAAGGATGTGTAATTAAAGCCAAGGGCACGGTTCCTAAAATGCAATTCAAAGAAGATAATTATGCAAGGAAATAAACTAATATGGTTTAAGTAATTGGCCTTCTGGTGGTCCAATGAGATCCACAGGTCTCTGAGTGCCTACGGGGGTGGGAAAGTTGGGGGACTTTGGAGAGTCACCCCTAAATGGCCCTTCTCTCTCAGACTTTGGTGAGTACTAAATAGCCAACAATTCAAGGTTACAGTCTCAGAGGGAAAAGAGAAGAACCATTATCTTACTTTAATAATTGAGGGTAGGATCCATATGCTTTGGAAACAAGATAAGCAAATGGCAAGATGCCATCTGAATAGGAAAATTGATGAGCTGATCTGTATTCTTACTTGAATGGAAGTCTCCATTCTCCTCAACACAAGAGGCATGAACTCACTTGCCTAAGGTCACACCATGAGTTGGTGAGAGGAGAAAGCCACGTCCAGATTCCTGACTCCCCATGATAACCTTGTTCAGTGATTACTCACCCCACCCTGAGTACCCAAAGACTTGGCTTTTCTTGATTACTTATAACGGAGTTGTACACTGGGCATTTTAATGTATTCAGAAGTTTTCATTGTTCCATTTTGTTTTTATTAAGTGGAAGGGAGTCTGAGGCCAGGGGCAATGAGGAACCAAAGATGAAAGAGAAGGAAAAGAGGAAGAAGGAAAAGTAGGTAAAGTGCATGCTCCTGAATCTTGCTATTTGTGCCTCAAACTTCATTCTCTGGGACTCTAACCATAAACACAGCAGTGGGTAAGAGGGTGGTGGTTAGGTTTTTCCTGAGCACCTACTCTGTGCTGGGTGCCATGCCCTATTTAAACATACCTTCCCAGACTCCCTTGGTGCTTTCATTTTTCGATTACTAAACGTCAGAGTGTCCCATAGACTGCTTCCTTTCTCTATCCTCACTCATTCCCTTGATCTCGTGCAGGGCCAAAATTTTTTAGACTGTCTAGACACTGGTGATTCCCAACCTTATATCCCAGCCCCAGCCTCTCCCCTGGGCCCCAGCCTGTCTTGTCCAGCTGTCTGCTCATCACCTCCACTGGATGTTGGAGAGACACTGGCAACCTCACGTAAAGCCTCTAGTAACCCCCACCCCCCAACACACACAAACTACTAAAGTGCTTGCTTCCAACCATATTCCTCATTTCAATATATGACAAATCCATTTTACAAACTGCTTAGGACAATATCTTAAGGTCAGTCTTTACAACTCACTATTCACCTGCCCTACCCCACTGACCGGCAAATCCTGCAGGTTCTACCTATGGAATAGATCCAGATCCTGACTGGTGCTTACCACCGGCACCACTGTCCTAACCTGCTGTCATTGCTCACCCAAAGATGCAGTAGTGCCCCAATTGGACTTCTTTGTTCTCCATTTACAGTCTGAAAATCTATTTTCCACTGAGCGATCGAAGCAATTCTTCTAAAACATACATCAGGCCATGTTGTTTCTCTGATCAAGGTCCCCAGTGGTTTTTCCATCTCACTTAGAGTAGCTCTGAAAAGGGCACGTGATTCCACTACCCACTAGACACACACACACACACACACACACACACACACACCCTCTCTATTCTCTTGTCCCCCATTCTTCCCTTAGCCCCACCCCTCTGGCCACACACAACAACTTCATGTTCCTTGAATTTTCCAGGCACTCTCCCACCCCAGGACCTTTGGACATGCTCTTTCCCATGTCTGGATATCTGTATGGCACCTCATTGTCTTCTCGTTTCTGTTCAAGTATCACCTTATCGAAGATGACTTCCTTGATCATGCTTGAGGAATCAGCCCCGCACACATACGCTCTCTCTGTTCCCTCGCCGTTAGGTTCCTTCTCAACATTATTACCACCTGACACAGTGAATAATTGTTTGTTGAAATGTCCTTCTCCCCATGTTAGACTATAAACCTCTTATGAGGAGAGACTTTAGGTTTCCTTTACTGCATTACTTCCAGCACCCAGAATACACCTTAGTATGTATTTATACCTATTTATCTCATTTGGTAAATAAATGAGTGCAGGTATCATAATCCAATTTTACAGATTAGGAAATTGAGACTCATAGATGTTGATAACTTGGCAAAGGCTTGTAAGTGGAAGAGGCAGGATGTGAACCCAAGTCCACCAGGCTCCAGTCATACGGGCATCCACTGGAGTCCTGCCTTGCTGCCCAGGGCATCACCACCTCCATCGTGTCTACAACTTGAAGCATCTTCTTCCTGGCTCTGCTCCCACCTTCGGGAAGTGAGCAGCTCTCAGGGGCCATGACCAGGAAACATACAAGCAGGTGCGACAGTTAGAGAGGAGGCTCAGGCTCTTTGGGGCTTTATTTGTGCCACACGCCCTGCCTCTGCCATCTCTTGTAATCAAGACTCTGAAAGTCTGCAACTGGCACAGATTCCAGAGTACCTACCTCAGAGGAAAGACAAGGACTTCCCAGGAAGTCTGGAGGTTCCCCACAGTCGCGTGGCGGCCCCTCCTCCAGCCTACTTACCCTGCACACTGTTGGGCTTTTATATCAATGATGAGATATGGAAAAGAGCAGGAAATCTCTCTCTGTAACTGCAATCCAGCTCAGTTCCTTAGGGCCTTCTCCACCTCAGCCATGTGATCCCTGCTCCGCGGGTACTGCAGTCCCATTGTTAGAGCCAAGGTACCTTGCCTCTCCCATTAGAACAGAGCGCCCTGACCCACCATCTGACCAAGGCTGCAGGTGGAGAGCGGATGGAGTTCCCTGAGCGGGTTCTGAACCTTCATCACCTGCATGGCAGGCCACACTGTCCCCCCAACGCCCCCAACCACGCCCCCACCACACCCCACCCCCTCTGCCACCTGCCAGCTCAGCTACCCACTAGGATGGGGCTGAGAGGAAGGAGCGGGGCAAGGGAGGCGCTTTAGGAACACCCAGACAGCCTAGAGCTCTCTCTCCGGGAACACTGACCTTCCCCCAAGAGCCTCAGCACGCACTCCACATGCTCAGGGGGAGGTCACTGCTGCCACGGAGATCTGGAGCTGTTTCCCTTGTGCTCCACCTCCCAGGCCCTTCCCTGAAGCCCTGGGAAGAAATTTCATCAGAAGAATATCAATCTATTGGTAGGAGTCCTGACAGCCTTTCTGAACAGAATACCAAAGCCCAAGCCTGTGCTGTCTCCCGCTGCAGGTGCACCTGACAGCCGCTCGGGGCTCCCCATTCCTGACTCTTTACCAGAGCCGTGGGCTGAGCTCTCAGAGTTCAAGGTCTTTACCCAGCTAGGCTATGATGTAGGCAGGGGAGCACTGGAGGGCCCCGGCTGTTACTCCTGCTTAAGAAACCTCATTTTCCCTCCTGCCTCCGACCATTGCATATGCCAAAAAGGGAGCCCTGGAAGCCTTGCTTCTTCCCACTTCATGGACTTCTCTGAGAGCCCACAGACAGGCAGCACACTGGGCCCTGTCACCCGCTGCTGCTGTCATAGCCCCTCCCCAGATGCTTCCCATTTCCACTTCCACTTGCTGCCCTACTTATAAGCCTCAAAGTCCCAAAGAGTCTCCAGCATATTAAGAGTTGTCCTGTGAGAGGGAGCTACAATCACAAAGTAGGGAAAGTCAGGCAAAGGAACTGTAAGCAGTTTCTTTACTGCAGGACTTCTCAGAGCCTTTAATACATATATTTAGATTGTGAATTCCCAAGAGGAAAATAAGAGTATTCTCCCAACTTATTTTATAAGGGAAGGTATTTTTCAAGGCACTCAGCTATAGACTAGGCCTTCACAGACCTGTTTTGGCATAAAAATTGGCCTGAGGCATGGGAGGAATGAGGAGAAGTAGGCAATGCCACACCTCTGGTGAGACAGAGAGTACCCCTCTCAGAGAAGCAGGACCCCTGAACTGCCAGGACCCCTGTCCCTACTGATCCACCCTGCAAGGAGTCGCCATGTGTCTGGAGAGGAAGGGCTGAGGAGAGAGGACATGTATGAGGCAGTCACCCATCGAGGACAGGGGATGGCAGAGGGGAATGGGGAGCCGGGAGCCATGGCACAGTGGGTTAGCTGCCTCTTCCCATGTGTCTGAGACTACCCTCCGCACCGCCTGCCCACCTCAGCCTTTAGAAGAGTGAGGAAGGTGGACATCGGAGGGAGGGGGGAGAAAATGTTCGACGGGAGCTCAGGGAGTATCTGGTACCCAAGTGTGTCTGTGCATTTCAGTTCATTTCAACCAGTATTCACGAGTGCCTACCATGGGGCCAGCTCCAAGGCAGGGGCCGTGAGCAAGAAAAGGATACAGCACCGTGCAGCTTTCAAGGCTGCCGCTGGAGTGATAGGACCACAGAGGCTCATGCTAAAAGAACAAGAGGAGATTTCACCAAGAACAAAAGAGAGGAATGCTCACAGTTGGTGGCAGCACCTTCAGGAGGCAGGGGCTGTGTACAGAGGGCCTTGGAGGGTTTACATTTGCAAAGACATCTGGAGGAGGGGAGGGCCTTCCTGCAGGAGGCGCCCTCAGCAAGGCCATCTGTCCAAAGTAAGATGGCTGGGGGTTTGAGACACCTGCGAACCCGCTGGTACACTTGGGTCTTGTAAGGAGGCTGGAAGGCTGGTGACGGCTGAGGCTCCATCCCCTACTCGGTGCCCTTAGCCCTTGTCAGAAGGCAGAGGGGTGGGAACGGTGAGGGCGACCCCCTCTACTAGAAGTGTATGGTGCTGATCAGAACACCACCCACGGGACCTTAGTCCCATTCCCATCGGCCACACAGAATGCTGTAGCCTGAATCAGGTCCCCCAAATTCGTATGTGGAAGTCCAACCCCTAGTAACTGAGAATGTGACTATATTTAGTGATAAAGCCTTTAAAAGTGTTTATGTTAATAATATCGTATGACTGGTCCCTAATCCAAAATGGCTGATGTCCTTAGAAGAAGAAATTTGAGTACAGATGGACCAACAGAGGGCCATGTGAGGACACAGGGAGAAGACAGCCATCTCTAAGCCAAGGAGAGAGGCCTCAGAAGAAACCAACCCTGTCAATGCTTTGATGTAGGACTTCAAGCCTCCAGCACTGTGAGAAAATAAATCTCTGTTGTTTAAGCCACTCTGTCTGTGGCACTTTGTTATGGAGGCCCGAGCAGGCAAGTGGAGGGAATCATGCCGTCTTCCTAGCTTTTCTTGACGGAGTACTGGCAGTCTTCTTATTTCCTGGGTTCCTATCCCTTCTCAATGTCACTGAAACTCCTTTCTTCTCCACAGTCTTACCGTCGAGATGGAAAAACACACTGAATGTGAACCAACTTTGAATGAACTTCACATAGACATCTGTCTGCTAGTACTGTGTTGAGGGCCGGGCCCTGGCAGTTCAAACACAGGTGACACGGGCTCCCCACCCCCAGTGAGCTCACAGTGGGTGTGAAAAACATTCACAGACGCAAGTGACTGGGCCACTTGACCGGGGGGAACACAGCAGAAGTGAGGGAGTGCTAGGAAAACCGTCCAAGCAGAGGGTATTTAAGATGGGCTCCGTAGAATTAAGAAGAGTCTCTCTGGGGGCACCTGGGTGGCTCAGTGGGTTAAAGCCTCTGCCTTCAGCTCAGGTCATGATCTCAGGGTCCTGGGATCGAGCCCCGCATCAAGCTCTCTGCTCAGCGGGGAGCCTGCTTCCCCCTCTCTCTCTGCCTGCCTCTCTGCCTGCTTGTGATCCCTCTCTCTTTGTCAAATAAATAAATAAATAAAATCTTAAAAAAAAAAAAAAAAAGAGTCTCTCTGAGAAGGAGGGTAGAGTATTCTCTGAGGGAGAAGAAGCATGTGCAAAATCCAGAGCGTGTGACTCAGTAGGTTAACTGTCTGCCTTCAGCTCAGGTCACAATCTCAGCATCCTGGGATCAAGCCCCGCATTGGGATCCTCGCTCCTCAGGGAGTCTGCTTCTCTCCCTCCCTTCTCTCCCTTCTTCTCCCTTCTCTCTCTCCCTCTGCCTCTTTCTTTCTCTCTTTCTCTCAAATAAATAAATAAATAAATAAATAAATAAATAAATACAATCTTGAGGACAAAAATCCAGAGACTCAGAATGCATGACCTGTTGGTGGGAGGGTGAGGAGTCGGGATGGCCACATGGTCTGTGTGTGGAGTGGTGGGAAGGAGCTGGGCCATCTGACAAGGGTTACAGTCCACCCATGTGGGAAAAGGAGCTGGACGCTAACACAGAGTTAGTGAGGAGCCGAGGGAGGGTACTAGGAAGGCCCCCAGGATCAGTGTAAAGAGTGTCCAGTGCAGTGAGGAGACCAGAGAACTATTTTGGGAGCCCTCTGGGAGCCCAGGGCACATCCCTGTGCCAGCCAGTGAAGACACAGCAATGTACCTTAGGGGACGGACTGAAGATGGGTTAGGGGGGATGAGTAAGGTGGTGTAGACCACAAAAAGAAAAGGCAGTGGGACCAAAAGCACGCCTCGGCCGAGTATTTAACCCTCAGTTTACTCGTGAGTAAAATATGAAAAAGAGCTCCTACCCCCATGATCATCAAAAGGGAGAACTCAGTAAGACAATCCATGAGACTCTCTCAGCAAGGCCTGGCAGGCAGGCTCGATGATGACACCACCTCTTGTTATCCCAGGTCATGGAGAGACAGGGCTGGAGGCCTGGCCACGCAGTGGATTGTCATCAAAAACGAGCAAAGAGGAATATTACGCAGCCATCGAAAAGAATGAAATCTTGCCATTTGCAACAACGTGCCTGGAACTAGAGGGTATTAGGCTAAGTGAAAGAAGTCAGAGAAAGACAATGATCATATGATCTCACTGATATATGGAATGTAAGAAACAAAATAGGATCCTAGGGGAAGAGAGGAAAAATAGAATAAGATGAAACCAGAGAGCAAGACAAACCATAAGAGACTCTTAATCATTGGTTGTTCCCTAAGCAAATGAGGGTTGCTGGAGGGGAGGTGGGTGGGGGGACAAGGTAGCAGGGTGCTGGTCATTAAGGAGGGCACGTGATGTCATGAGCACTGGGTGTTACATAAGACTGATGAGTCACTGACCTTTACCTATGAAACTAATAATACACTATATGTTAATTAACTGAACTTAAATTTAAAAGCTATATAAATTGCAAATTAAAAAAAATGAGCAAAGATACCGAAGCCTGTTGGTATCAAACCAAAGATACCGGCACGTTTACCTCAAAGCCCCGTTTCTTTTAATATTTTATTTATTTATTTGACAGAGGGAGAGAGATCCCAATTAGGCAGAGAGGAAGGCAGAGAAAGAGAGGGGGAAGCAGGCTCCTTGCTGAGCAGAGAGTGGATGCAGGGCTCGATCCCAGAACCCTGAGATCATGACCTGAACCAAAGACAGAGGCTTTAACCCACCGAGCCACCCAGGTGCCCTCAAAGCCCCATTTCTTGAACTATGAATGAGCACAAATTCAATCACCCCCGACTCCAGGACAAAACTGGTTCTGGAGACTGGAGGACAGCATGAAGATCCCCCTGCGGCGGGAGCAGTGTGGGGAAGCAGGGGCGGGGACTCAGGCAGGTTATTAGGGTAACGGGATTGAACAGAACGTGCAGAGGGAGGGAAAGTACGCACACCAGAAAAGGCAGGGTGAACGCTCTCCTCCAGGCACTGCCAGGATCAGCTGATATGTTTGCAAGGTGCTAACTGGGGGCGCTGGGGCCCAGGGGCTGCTGTGTGGGTCTAGGGGCTGCTGTGGGTCCCAGCAGCCGTGTTGGTGGAGACAGTCCGGGGCTGCCCCGGCCAGCCCATGAGAAGCTTAATTCGCAAAGCACCCCCCCATCCCACCCCACCCTCCATCCCCAGAGGAGCAATAGGTGATTTTCCTCTTTGCAGCTGAGCTTCTGCATTTCCCCAAAGTGATAGGTACTCTTGCTCCCTTTGCAACTTTGACCATCCAGCCCTCACCTTCCCGGCTGCACCGCTGAGTTGAAATTAAAACCGACAGAGCCCATTTTTACAAGGCAGACCAAGAAAAGGTACTTGAAATTCAACACAACGGCCCATTTAGATGTCTGGGATCCCCTGCATGGCGAGACTCGGCGCTTAATCATTCTGAAGTGTAGCACTGAACACATTATCACGGACTTTCCTCATCTAATTGAGGCTCTCGCATCGAATGCAAAAGTTCTATGCAAGATTGACATTCAGAAGGTTAACCAGAAGCGTTACTCTGCTTTACGTGGCGCTTTCTGTGTGTTTTTTATGCATTGGGTTCACCAAAGGTCAGGGTCTGTCTGGGTCTCAGTTTTACAGATTAATAAATTAAATTTTATCGGTTCATCTAAGGATGAGCGCATATTTGGGGATGAATGCATAACCATCAAATGCACAAGGTACTGGTCAGTAATCCTTGCAAAGGCAGAGGCATGGCCCAGAAGGTAACCCACTCAGGTCATTGCCCAAAATTAATTTGGGGGGGTGGGGTAGGTTCACACCCAAAATAAGATTAAAAATTCTGCTCAGCAAATATCTTCTGGATCCTTATTATGAGCAAGGCACCAAGCCAGATGCTCAGGTGGGTGAGTTCCGCATGGGTCACGCCCTCCAGAAGCTTCCTTGCACATAGATATGATACAGATAAAAATGTGTGACAAGAAAGATGCGGAAGGGCTGCTAGGGGAGTGCAGGGGAGGGAGGAATGCTTCCCGCAGTGAGGGGAGGGAGTGGGGAAGGATCCAGAACCAAAGGAGGAGGCAGGCAGGCTGCATCTTGGAGGTGGGAAGGTTTGCACCTCCTATTGGGGGCGGGATCATTCCAAGGACAGCAGCAGAGGATGGAAAATGAGTTTGGTGTGATAGAGAGAAGGAGGCTAGAAAGGTAAGCCGGTACCAGACTGTGCCTCAGAATCACAGAATGCGGTAAGAGTGAGCTCTTAAGGCACAGCCAGTCAAGCAAAGCAAACTCAATGAAGAAGCTTTTTTTCCAGGGTATGGAGCCTTCTGTCTCTGCAGTCAGCACTGCCTGCTTGAAATTGCATCTTCCACGAATCGGGGGAGACACCCTGGCCTGCTCCAGTCTCTTCTGCTTTGGTCTCCAATTCTTTCTTGGTCATTAACATCCTCTGTCATTGCAACAGGGCCTATGACAGCGTCTTACAGGTCCTGAGATTATTGCTTACCTTGCATGAGTTCTCTGTGCACTGGTGTCTTCCTGACAACATTCCAGAGAGCACCTAAGTTCTTAGTGACAGCCACAGGACCCTCTGTTCTTACCAGCAATGCAGAGACAGACTGCTCCCGAGAACGGGTTCCCCTCTCAGAAACTGAGCTCTTGCCCCATTGGCAGGATTTAATTTGCCCCTGTAACAGAGGGTGACATTTGCCTCCATCCTTGGGGTCCATGCTCTCTGGGCTTCCACACTCCTTCCCGACTGACATGGGGTTGGAGCAGGAGGCAGCTCAAGGTGAGCTGAGCCTGACAACCTGCCCTCTATGGCCAGTTCTGGAAGGTCCTGTGGGTTCCTGCTGCAGAGACCCAGACACTGGAAAGACCAGAGGACATGCCCTCCATCTGATTTTCCAGAGTTCCAGAAAGGGCCTAGACTTTGTGTTTGGTGATAGGTGGTTGGGAATTAGGAGATTAGGGAGATGGGTTCTAGATTCAAACAGAACCAATTTCAAATCCTAGCTCTGGTCCTCCCCAACTGCGTCAGCTGGGACACATGGTTTAGCCCAAGCCTCAGTTTTCTTGTGTGTAAAGTGGGGATAGAGATCACACTGACCTCTGAGGGATGTCATGGAGAGGCCCCTAGAGCAGCCAGCACAGTGCCTGACCTATTAACGAAGCTTGATAAGTGTTAGCCATCCATTACCCCAGACGTCTGAGACATGCATATCTGAGACCTTCCAGCCGGTGAGGGGAGCAGCAATCTACATCCCTAGGAGCCGGGGAGAGCTAGATCAATCGCTGGCTTTTCCACGTGATGGCAGTGACTTTCCACGTAGGCTCCCTTCTTCCTGCACCTGACTGTGGGGTGCCCCCAGACAAGCCACATGGCACTCACTGAGCTCAAAGGAACTCCCCAAAGCCCCGCATGATTCCCCAGTTCCTAACTTGAGCATTAGAGACCTAGGCTGGTACCAGAGAAACCCACATTCCTGGCCACCTGAGGCACAGGCAGGCAAGGTACCAGGTTCCATTGCAGCTGATAGTAAAATGCATCGTGGCAACTTGGGTTTCGAAGCCTCCAGGGACAGCGGGACCCATGATGTGCTGGGGAAGACGTCTCCCAGCTTGTGGGAGGTGACAGCTAACTCTTCGGGAACTGTGTGAGCCACTGGACATCCTGTAGGTGGCATGAAATGGGTCGGGGTGAGAGTGATGACACAGAGATTGGCAGATGTCCCCAGTCAAGGGTCCTCCTCCGCCCCCAGGAGCCAGTTATTGAAGAATGATCTGTACACCGCTGGGCACAACCGTTCTCACTCCCTGCTCGGTTGCCTGTAACTCCTCCCTCAGCTATGCACCC
>CM053604.1:139970595-140002794 GCA_028646535.1 Procyon lotor | reverse complement strand
TGTAGGGGGGACTTTAGTAAAGGACACTTGAGGCACATGGGCAAGCATGGGTGAACTCTGAGGCTGAAGAAAGGAACTGAATGATGTCTGTCTGCAGAAGGAAGAAACCATTCCTTCTCACTCTCCATTATCCTCTTCCTGTCCCATTCTCCAAATGCCAGTCACCAGATATATATCCCAAGGCAGGTGGTGGGACAATATTTTCTCAAGAAATAGAATTCTACATTAACAAGCAATAGCGCAGAGTAAATGTACAGTTACATTGGAGAGTCTCCCCATGAAAAAGCCAACTTGCAGGCCCACCACCCCACCCCTTAGCGATGGTTGAGATTCAATGCCATCATATCCACTCTTGAGTCCTTTATTCTGAAATGTGGACAGATGGCAGAGCATCAATAGATTTTTTTGAGGAAAGCATTCAATACAAAGACCAAAACAAAAAAAAAATGAATTTTTTTTATCAGGAAAGAAAGACAACATGGAAAACAGAAGAAAAGTTCCAAAGACCATCAATATCTTTAGAGAGATATAAAAAAAATGCTCTGCTCACTTTATGAGAATAGAAGGCCATAATGCCAAAATGAGAGCAATTAGAGAACAAAAAGCTCCTTTTAAAATAAAATCAAAACTAAATTATAAACATTAAAAATGTTTTAAATCAAAATATTCAATGAAATGAAAGTATTTCAGAAAGTACTTTTAAAAGGAAGAAGAAGGAAGGGGAGGAGGAGAAGAAACCAACAAATTAGCAGATGAGAAATTTTTATGAGCAATTCAGGAGGTCCAACACTTAACTAAATAGAAGTTCTATAAAAAGAGAATGGGAAGAAAATGGAGAGGAAGATATTAACAAAGACATGAAACAAACAATACAGGAAAATTCCAATCTGGGCAGATTAACAGGGCCCATCTATAACCATTGCAATGAACGAAAAAATGCCAACAGCAAAAATACCTAATCATGAAATTTCACACTCAGAACAAAAATGATAATTGAAAGAAAGAGAGAGAGAAAGACAGAGGGTGGGGAAGGGGGAGAAAGGAAGTTTACATATAATGAGCTGGAGATCTGAATGGCACTGGATTCTCAAGAACAATACCAGATGTTAGAAGCCCCTCAAAGTTCCGAGGGAAAACACGATTTTTAATTTCAATCTAGAATTAAACATTTAACCTAACCATTAATCAAGTTTGAGGCTAGAATAAGACACTTTCAGACATGGAAGCCCATAAGAGTTCTATCTCTCATACATTATTTCTTAGAAGCTACTAGAAGATAAGTTTTAGCAATACACACACACATAAGCACACTTACATTCACACACACACACACACATACAGACACACACATGCATACATACACATAAGCTTACATGCATACACACACACACACACACACACACATACATGCATATGTGCATACATACAGACTGTTGGTTTGCAAGCTCCTTGGGAGCATCCCAGGTATAATCTGAAACTGGCCCCTATACTCAGAGGGTAGGGACAGACCAAAGAAAGAAGTAGGATGCTCCAGGTTGGTACGTGACAATTTGTAACAAGCCAAGGGAACTCACCTACAAGGTTTGTCTTGGGTGGCAACAAGGTTAGAAGATCTCTGTACGTGCTCAGCAAATCTCACAAGTTTATGCAGAAGCCTTCACTGGGTTCAGTCACTGTCCAGATGGTCTCTGCACCATATCATTATCTCAAGGCTGTGTGTTTGCACTAGCTTCTGGAAGCAGGGAAGGCAAATGGAAGCCATGTTCCAAGGACAGAGGAGGGGGGCAAGGAGCCTCTGATTGCTTCCAGGGTCCAGCTCAGGGGTCAATCGGCAGTCATGTCTTCTCAACAACCACTCTAACACAGATGCACATATGTATGTGAATAGACGTAAAAGAAGAGGAAGTCGGCATTACATCCAGAAAGAGGATACCTGGATCCGGAAACCCAGAGATGGATCCAAGAAACAGTGAAAAGAAACCTCAAGGTAGCCACGTCCCATACCGAAAGCTGGGAGCAGAAAAGCAGAAGCTTCAGAAGGAAGATATCCTGGAATAAAAGTAGAACTAACACACACACACACACACACACACACACACACACACACACACACACTGGTACTTCTACTTCTGTATCAAATCCTGACCAACACTAAGTAAAGCAAACGAAAAGAATTCCTAACTCTAGGAAAAACAAAAGTTTATGTAAGAGCAAAACTATAACAATAATACACTATGTGGCTTTTTTGTGAACAGCATTTGTGTAAGCGTAATAATAGAACAATGAACTACTAGTTTATGATGTGGGAAACAAAGGCAGAGGAAAAATTATTACATTTCCTTGTACTACCTACAAGTAGGTAGTAACTTGTCCATTGACAAGTCTTTGCCGCAGGCCAGAGTGACTATCTGATGTTGATACTTTGCTAAGGGCAAAAAGGCAATCTTAGCCCAACTCCCAGGATCCTGTAAGTCTACTTTAACATTTAAAAATTCCTTTGGAAACTTCCTTTATCTCTAAACCCCACCAGATACATGTTGGCAGTCATCCCCCAAGCATATGACCCACTGATATACATCTCATGACTAAGGTTCATGACTAAGGGGGTCTGATGTCTAAGGTTTCATTAGACAGTAATCAGAGACCTTTTCCCAACAATAGTTAGCCCCCTCAAGGTCCTGGAAACCTTGTTTCCAAAATTCTTTAGAGACTTACACTATCCCTAACCGCCTCCCAACTTGAATGTAACGGGCCACACCCCATGACCCCAGCACAGCTCTTTCTGCCCACGGGTCCTATTCCTGTGCTTTTATTTATTTACTTATTTTAAGATTTTATTTATTTGACAGAGAGAGACACAGCGAGAGAGGGAACACAAGCAGGGGGAGCGGGAGAGGGAGAAGCAGGCTTCCTGCTGAGCAGGGAGCCCAATGCCGGGCTCAAATCAAGGACCCTGGGATCATGACCTGAGCCGAAGGCAGACGCTTAACGACTGAGCCACTCAGGTGCCCCATCTCTGTGCTTTAATAAAACCACTTTTTGCACAAGGACATCTCAAGAATTCTTTGTTGGCCATTGGTTTCAAACCCTAATGTCTTTCCTATATCAGTTTATCCAAAAAGTGATATAACTATGTTGAGAAGATTGAAGGAGTGTGTATACATGCCGGGAGAAGGAGTAAGAAAGCTAAATCGTCAGCCTGCTTTATTCCTTCCTCTGGTCTCTCGCCTTGACGATTCCCTCTGCCTAGAACACTGTCCCCTCAAACAGGACATGGCCCACTGCCCTGTTTTTTTCAAGTCTCTGCTTAAATGTCACGTCTTTGGCCAAAGTATCTAAAATAATGCTCCCCAACCTATAGAACTCATCGACTTTGCTTTATTTTCCTTTATTACATTTCCTAACATGTATATATAAACCTTATTGAATACCAACAGCCACGTAGCAGATACTTAATTAGTTGAATAAAAGAATGAATGAATGACCATGATGCAAAATCAATAGTGAATATTCCTCCTGGCTTGAGTTTCCCCGGCAGCAGACCCTGAGACACGGGTTAATGCAAAAGCTTATTTGGAGTGGTTACCGAAAGCTAGGAAATGGAGTTATTCATTAGTGGGGGCACAGTATCAGACTGAGATGGTGAAAAATTCTAGAAAGGGCTAGTGCTAATGTTGGCACAACAACGCGATGTACTTAATGCTTCTGAACTCTATGCTTAAAACTCACCAAAACAATAAATTTCATGTTATATCCACTTCTGGCTTGCCCTGAACACAGGTAGAGTGGTCTCTGAGAAGTCTTCAGGCAAAGAGAGGCAGTTATGGGCAAGGAGAAGCAGGCCACCTACACTGAAGAAGTAAGTTCCAAGGGACAGGGATAAGGCATTGACAGGTGCTACGATGCCTGAAATTGATAACAGGCACAGGTTCCTTAGAAACACGGAGTTAAACGCGGCAAGACACAGCCAGGGGAGTGAAGAGGAGTCGTCTCTGGGAAACAGGACTGAGGCATGGGAAGGAAATCGCTCTATGTTGCCATAAATTCTTCTAATTCTTTAAAGCATTATTTCACTTCTAAACTATGTCCATATCTTATTTAGAAAAAAAAAAAGATGAATTTTAAATGAGTGTGAATATCACCAGGAAGTCATCCCACACTGATTTGGTTCTAATTTTTCATGAGAAAATGTCACAAAATGATTAACCAGCCCTGTGGAAAGGAAACTCAGGGAATGTTAATTGAAGGGAACTGTAGCCAAACATACTGGAAAGCCAGTAATCAGCCAGTTGCATTCAGGCCTGAAAGTTTTGTGTTCAGCTTCTACTGTGTGCCCAATACTGCAAGATGAAGAGGTGAAGACACTTGTTGAACAGCGTCCCTCCAAAACTCATGTCCACCCAGAGCCTCAAAATGTGGCCTGACCTGGGCATAAGGTCTTTGCAGATATCATTCGTTGGGATCGGGTCATACTGGATCTGGGCGAGCCCCAAACCCAGTGACTGGTGTCCTTATAAGAAAGCCCTGAGAAGACACACTGACACAGAAGAAATCCCCTGTGAAGTTGGAGGCAGAGATTGGAGCAGTTTATACACCAAGGAATGACAAGGACCATCAGTAACCACCAGAACCAAAGAAAAAAGCACAGAATAGATCCTTCCTTAGAGCCTTAAGAGGGAGCCTGACCCTGCCATGACCTTGATTTCAGAATTCCGGCCTCCAGAGCTGTAAGAGAATACACCTACAGTTTTAAGTGTGCAGTGACTTGTTCCGGCAGCCCTGGAAAGCTAATACAATCCTCTTCTCAGAAATTGGTGGCCTGAGGGGGCGGTGGCCTTAGTCCCAGGAGCTGCATCCTTCCCCCTCCTTTGTCTGTTCCCTGCTGGCTGGAATGTGAACCCAATAGGCTGAGCTGGAATAATTAGCCATTCTGACCAGGAATGGAAACTCTACAGTAAGGGAGGTGGGTCAACCGGGTAGAAGCATCTGGCAGTCCAACCAGCCTGGGACTTCCTGCCGGCTGACACGTGACTTGGAAATGAACATCTACACTCTTCATGCCATTACTATCTGGGGTTTCCTGCCACTTGCTGCTGAGCCTAATCTTAATTCGTATTGGAAGACAGATTTACAAATGCAAATATGCAATCCAGTGTGGTAAATAATATTATAGACACAGGCCATGGTAGACACACGAAGGAATAAATGATTAACTTACCCTGCAGAGATCAGGGAGGGCTTCTCAGAAAAAAGCACCAGCAGCTGGTTTGAATGTGAAAGGAGTTTGCAGACAGCCAGGACATGGGAAGGCCGGTGGGCATTTCAGAGGGACGTCAATGGCAGAGGGAGAGAACAGCTCCATGGGACCACCTGTAGTTCTGCATGGGTGATGGATAAGGTACAAGGAAAACCAAGGAGGGCAGCAGAGCCAGGCGCAATGAGAAACTCAGAATGCTCTTCCTAGGCACTCTCACCTACTCAGGTCCCAAAGAAAAGCCACGGATGAGTGTGCAGTGGTGGAGCCTTATGATCAGATTAACTTCTAGAAAGATCCCTTTGACTAAAGCATGGATGGCATGGATAGAGGAATCAAGAAAGGAATCAAAGCGACCAGGAAGGAAGCCATGGCAGTTGTTTCCTGCTTTGATGATGACAAGGGTCAACATGAATGAAAAAGGCACCAGGGACAAAAAGGAAAGAACAACTTTAAAATACAATTTAGGAGGCCATGGGCTATGAGAAAAGACAGCATCCTTGGCTTGGAGCGTGAACTGGTAGAGTGTCACCTGGGACACGAGGCAGAGGGAGAGGAGCAGGGTTTGCTAATGATCAATTCAGGTCCCAATCGGCCTGAATTCTGAGGCTCACATTGCTCCATTTCCAGAGGGCTCCCTGTTAGCAGCTAGCAACAAGGGCCACTAGAGGGCAACAGGGAGGGAGAAGGATGAGCCCCGCGGGACTTGCTTCCCACCAGGCTGCCAGGGGCTGCGGGTGAGGTTCCTAACCCTGACAGCAGAAGGAGGTACAGATGTTCTAGCACCTCCTAGAGCCAGCCTGATGCATCCCTTCAGAAAGAGCAGCAGCACCTCTGGAAACCAGCCTGAGGTTCCTCCCAGCTCTTGAGAGTCCGGCCTCAGCCACGGTGTGCTCTCTGGGCAGGGTCTCAAGGTCAGCTCTGCGGAGTGCCCCGCAGAGCCTCTGGCTTCTCTCAACCACCAATTCCTGGCTCATCTGGCTCAGGAATGGTGGCTGCTTCGCTCTGATTCTTCCACCCTCTAATGCCCTTTCACCGATGTCCCATATTGAAGATCTCATTTTTGTTTATTTATTTGACAGACAGAGAGAGAGAGAGAGAAGGTGCACAAGCAGGGGGAGCAGTAAGCAGAGGGAGAGGGAGAAGCATACTCCCCACTGATCAGAGAGCCCAAGGCAGGGCTCCATCCCAAGACCTGGGGATCCTGACCTGAGCTGAAGGCAGAGGCTTAACCGACTAAGCCACCCAGGCATCCCCCGATGTCCATATTAAATTGACTCTAATACATACTGGGTCCTGAGGGATATAGTCATTGGCCTGAAGGGCGGTCTCAGGGAGGAAACCCCCCAAGATGAGCCCCTGGGGTTATTTCTGTCCCCTCCCATCACCCCCCACCCCAGGTCTCCTGTGAGGCAGCCAGTGCAGCTGCCCGAGAAGGGGTTATCAGTCTGGAGTTAGGAAAGGAGCACTGGTACACCCTCAGCACGTCAGTCCCCCAGGAGCTGGAAAAGAGAGGGCTGAGGACGGAACCCTAAGTGGCCTCAAAGATGAAGAGGCTCCCTGAACAGGAAGAACCCGGGCCGGGGGTAGAATAAGGCACCATGACCTGAGAAAAATCAGTGAAGCACAATATTTCCTCCCCAGGAGAGGGGAGTTTTGGGAAGTGGCCCTTCCGCAAAAGCTAAGGACTGAAAAGCAAACAGTGACTCGGCAGGCGCCACTCGTGACCTTGTGGAGGGTCCTTCCAGTGGAGTGGGGGACACAGAGGACAATGGAAGAAGTTTGAGGAGCGAATGGAAAATGAGACGAGGCAGACAGAATATTAGCTAGAGGACCCGCGGAGAGTGTTTCTATTTTTACCTGAGAGACTTGAGCTCCTTTCCAAGCTGCGAGAAGAAGCCGGCAGCAAGTGAGGCTGACCTGCAGGAGGGGACGGGGCCAGAACGAGGTGAGCTGGAAGATAAGCCTGCAGCAGCCAGCCCCCCCCTTCCTTGGAGGCTACTCAGTCATCCAACAGCCATTTCGGAGTGGCTAAGATGTGTCAGGCACTGTTCTAGATGCTGGGGATAGCAGTAAATCGAAGAGATAAAAATCAGAGCCCGAAATCCAGGTGGCAAAAGGGGGGCTCAAGGTGTGAGATCTAAAGCAACATCTCATCAGGTTTCTGGAGAGAAGAGCAGCAGGTTTAGGAAGCCGATTTCCTTTATCGGTTTTCGCCCTCTGTGCCTCTCTTTCTCAGGCAGGTGACCCCAGGGAGAATTACGCATCCTTGACTTGGGATGTAGCCATCCAGCCAAAGATAAGGGTAGTACCCTATTTCACTCAGGAAATAACCTGCCAAGGGAGGCACAGAGAGTAACATGCTTGCTCCAAACGCCCTTTATATGGCCTTGGGCTCCGCAGCCCATGGCGAGAGTTTTGACCATTCTTTTGGCTTTATCATGCATGGCTGCTTTCCTTTTCACTGCATACCATCAGAGCAATTATAACTGATTACTAGCATTACAAAAATGACCTACCAGACATGTCTTAAAAGGAAGACAACAACTAATGCACGCATCCCACACTGCAAGGGAGAGGGGCACAATACCACGGGGCGGGTGAGGCTGAATTATTAGAAGCCCCTCCCAGGTCTCCACCTGGGAGGTTTTCTTTCTCCAGGTTTTCTTCCCTTCCAATCCATTGGTGAAGCATGCCATTTCCGTTCTCAAAAACCTCGGCATACAAAGACAGGATCCTGGCCCACCTCTCCAGCAGTCTCCCTTCAAAGCACCCTCCTAATGGCTCTACGTTCCAGCCAAATGGACAAGTCATGCTCTCTTGTGAGTCTGCTGATCTTTCTCTGTCTGAAACCCCTCTTCCCCATTCTTTGGCCAACTTCTACTTAACCATTCAAGCTAAACCCAAGCATAGCCTCCTTTAGTAATCATTGTAGCAGAACCTATCATTAATTGCCAGTTACTTCATGCTGGGCATTTTGCAAGCATTTTCTTTAATAGTAGTTACAATCTTGCATCACAATTACTGAGACAGGACCAAATGAAATCATATCCCTATGGTTTTGAAACCAACCACTTGGGAAAAATCTAGCAAACAAAACTCAGGTTCCTGAATCAAAATCACTTGGAAGCTCATTAAAAGACAGATTCCCCGGGGGGGGGACGCCTGGATGGGTCAGCGGGTTAAAGCCTCTGCTTTCAGCTCAGGTCATGATCTCAGGGTCCTGGGATGGAACCCTCTACTCAGCAGGGAGCCTGCTTCCCCGCTCTCTCTTCCTGCCTCTCTGCCTACTTGTGATCTCTCTCTCTGTCAAATAAATAAATAAAACCTTTAAAAAAAAAAGAAAAGAAAAAAGGCAGATTCCTGGGCGCATGGGTGGCTCAGTTGTTAAGCCTCTGCCTTTGGCTCAGGTCATGTTCACAGAGTCCTGGGATCGAGCCCCACATCAGGCTCCCTGCTCGGCGGGAAGCCTGCTTCTTCCTCTCCCACTCCCCCTGCTTGTGCTACCTCTCTGGCTGTCTCTCTCAAATAAAAAAAAAAAAAAGACCGATTTCCGAACCCCACGCATATCTACAAATTCACTGATTAATTTTGGCATGGGTCTGTTACTATTTGTCAATGTAAAAAGCCGGGGACTATTATCCGGGGCCAGAAAGGAAGGGAGTGATCTCAGCATTACAAAGCGAGCATTATTTGTTCATAAGAAATAAAATCAGAGCTGAGATTCTAGCAGTCATAAATACCAGTCCCCAAACTGGAGTGGAAGAGCTATCCATTTTCTTTTCAAGTGTAGTTAACATACAATGTTACATTAGTTTCACGTGTTACAATATAATGATTCAACAACTGATTCACATTACTCAGTGCTCATCATAGTAAGTGTGCTCTTATCTCCACCTGTCTCACCCATCCTTCCACCGCCCTCTCCTCCTATGGCAACCTCCAGTTCGTTCTCTACAGTTAAGAGTCTGGTTTTTTGTTGTCGTTGTTATTGTTGTTGTTTGTCTTGTTTTTCTTTGTTTGTTTGCTTTGTTTCTTAAACTCCACCTCTGAGTAAAATCATATGGTGTTTGTCTTTCTCCAACTGACTTATTTCAGTTAGCATCACACCCTGTAGATCCATCTATATTGTTCCAAATGGCAAGATTTCATGCTTATTCTATGACTGCGTAATATTGCATTATATATATCACACCTTTTTTATCCATTCATCTATGCATGGACATTTTGACTGCTTCCATATCTTGGCTATTGTAAATAATGCTGCAATAAACATAGGGATAGGGATATCTTTTTGAGTGTTTTTGTTTTAGAAATATCCATTTCTTTATTCTCTTTCTATCTGATTTTAAGTCCTCATCCCTCCAGGATGAATTGATAACCTCACTTCAAAGAGCTCAGCCCCGTGAGGTGCCCAGAAATTAAACAACGGCCATCAGGACTCCCCACCCCCAGTTGGGGGAAGTGCTTATAAGTGCACATCCACATTGTGCACAGTTGCAGGGGACCTGGAGATCAGATGTCTGCATCATGCACACTGTGAGGCAGGCAGAGGAATCCTCCTTGAGGCTGGAAATCCCCCGATCGTATGGGATGATCTCCCATTTCCAATGAGCTGCCATAGTTGGAGGTCAGCTTCTCACTGCTTCAAGGGCCCTCCAACCACCTCCATTCCCCCCTCATTCAAAATCTCTTCCTCCTCTCTCCTCTTCATCCAAAGCTCTCCTCCCTCTCCCTTTCTCTCTCGATGTCTCTCATCCTGCTTGCTCCAGTGTTGCTTGCGGGGTGAGGGTGAGAGTCAACCTAAGGGCTCATTTCTGGGGGAAGGATGGACAAAATATGGTCAATACTGAGTGATGTACTTTGCTGTGATTAGAAGCAACAGACCAGAAGTGCACAGACCTACAGGAAGAGATATTACAAACATATCGCTGAATTTAAAAAGGAAAGAAAAAAAACAACCCAATTCTGTTTCTGTACATTAAAATACTTGTACACTATATGCTAGATACTAAACCAAACTAAAATGAAAAAAAACACATATCAAGTGCGTTGGAAAGGCCTCAGGCAGGGAAAGAAAATCAAAAGGAATAGCATAGGACAAAGCACAGCACCAAACCAAGGGGTTTGGCAAGAACGTATAAGGGGCGCCTGGGTGGCTCAGTGGGTTAAAGCCTCTGCCTTCGGCTCAGGTCATGATCTCAGGGTCCTGGGATCGAGCCCCGCATCGGGCTCTCTGCTCAGCGGGGAGCCTGCTTCTCCCTCTCCCTCTGCCTGCCCCTCTGCCTGCCTCTCTGCCTACTTGTGACTCTCTCTCTCTCTGTCAAATAAATAAATAAAATCTTTAAAAAAAAAAAAAAGAACATATAAGACGTCCTGACCTGAGAAGCATGATTAACTAAATCCTCTGCACCTACAGTAGAAACAGACAGACAAACAAACAAAAACACAATCGAGGAACAGGAGTTTGGAAGGCTTAGTGTAGCTGCCTGGGCCTCCCGGAATGCCATGTGACCCAGAGGTCTCACCCACCTGCTCATGGTAAAAAGACAGAGCCTCCAGGTCCCCACCTCTGACCCTCTACCACTGCCCTATATACTAGTGAAAAGCTGCTTAAACCTCCATAGGCTCAGTGCATATTTGGATGGGCGAAAGAGTGGAGATCTGACATGTTAGAGTCCTGTAGAGAAACCAAACTCACAGGTGACATGGTTGGATGGATGGATGGATGGATGGATGGATGGATGGATGGAGAGACAGACAGATGATAGATAGATGGATAGATAGGGTATGAGCCAATTCCTTGAAAATCTTTCTCTCTATATAAATGAAATACATATCTATAGTGTACAACATATATGATATATATGATGGTTATGACATATATATACTATATTATGATTTATATAGTTTTTCTCATATCTAACATCTCTCTGTAGAGACAGAGATTTCTAGAGTGAGATGTATTTCATCTATATACAGAGAGAGAAGGAGATGCACTCCAGGAATTGGCTCACGCTACTCTGGGGCTGGCAGGTCTGAAACCCACAGGGCCGGCCAGCCGGCTGCAAACTCAGGGAGGCGTTGATGCTTCAGTCTTGAGGCAGACCTCCTTCTTTGAGGTGTTGATGCTTCAGTCTTGAGGCAGACCTCCTTCTTTCCCAAGGTAATCTCATCTTTGCATTTAAGGCCTTCCCACGGATGGCAGGAGGCCCATCTACCTCACCAAGAATAATCTCCTCTACTTAAAGTCAACCGATTATAGGTGTTAAGCACAGCTACAAAAATGTCATCCCCCTACCACCTGGGTGAGTGTGTAATTGAATAACCAGGAACTATCGACCAGCCAATTTGACACATGAAACTAACCAGCACAGATGGCATCCGGATCAAACAGGAATAGTCTTTGGCAACAACAGACCGATGAGTGCCGGTTGGGCACCTAGGGATATCTGCCCGTGGATTCTGTCCAGGTAGAATGATAATATCACCTCTTCTCTCTTCTTTTCCACCATTTCCCCTCCTCACCTCCAGCAGAGCTTGAGCTAAGTCCTATCAAACAGGTTGTAGCATTATCTTCCTTTTACAAATGAGGAAGCATGTTCAGAGTGGTAATTTACATAACTTGCTCTAGGCCACTCACAGGTGCCAGAATGTCAGCCTGAGTCTGGCAGATTCCTTCCAGCGCAGTAACCCGGCTCTCCACATCCTGAGTCTTCTGAGTCCCTACCCCCCACTCCCCACCACCAACCCCCTTCCACCTGGGTCATGCTGGCTGCCTCTCCCTTGAGCTCTCATAATAGCTCATGAAAACCGCAGTGTCAGCTCTTACCTTCCACGGTGTGTCAATTCATTTTCCTGCCTCCTCACCAAACCCCAAACCCGTGGCCCTCCCATGTGTTCACTGCCTCATCCAACTTGGACATACACATGGCATAACAACAACAGTGCCCAGTGGTCCCCTTTCCCTGAAAAGGTTGAGATATAAAGAAATAAGAAACCTCAGTGTCTGCATTTCCACGATGACCCAGTCTCCCAGGCCACAGCTTACCGATCTCAGGGCGGAGACCTGCCCCAGGCTGGGCCAGTTGGATCATCTCATGGGAATTTGAAACCTACATGAATGGAGGCCTCCGGTAGTGACAACGAAGAGGAGTCTAGTCGTGGCAGTGACCAGACAGTAGAAGCAGGAATCTTGCTGCTTTAGGCATCCTAAGCTGCCCTACCGGGCCTTCTCAAGACTTGGTTATTCAGCAGTTCTCTGATTCACTCTCCTGAATTCATGAGGGTAAAGGTCAAAGGGCTAACACCAAGAGCCCCAAAATGCAGAGGCTCAAGCAAAGCAGCTTATGCCTGGTACTTATTGTACTGGGGACAAGTCAGCTCCGCGCAGCTCCGCACTGGCCCTGACTGCCACCAATCCACCTCCTTCAGCACCACGGGCCTCCGCACGCCTCCCCAGTTGAAGCTCCCACAGCCAAAGGGAGAAGGGAAAGATGTGCAGAGGTGAATCTATGAGGCCTTAGGGGCCAGGCCTAGATGAGCTCATGCTCATGGGCCAGAAATCAGACATTCGGGCACACGGGGCTGTCAGGGTGGGGCTAGGAAATGTCATCTCCAGCTCAAGAAGGGAAGAACAGCTCTGGGTACACGACCGGTCTACAGCTATCACGTGTCTAAAAACTCTCCCCTTTTTGCCCCCAAACTAGTCAGCGTCTGTTTCTGTTGCTTACAACCAGAAGACAATTAGCTGACCTCAGAAGTGCCCTCTCTTCCTGGTGAATGAAGGGCTCATTGATTGAGCCTGTAGAATGTACACCTGGGGGCATACATCTCCCCCAGCAGCTCTCTGGGGGAGATCAGCAGAGACTAATGCTAATCTGTCTGGGGTCTGGAAAGGACAGAGATTCGGGCTCTCACACCATCACAGCCTAGTTAGTGCTCAGGTGTGAGGTGGTGAGAGTCTGACCTGTAAGGAAGGGCTGTGCTCGGGGAGCAAGATGTCTGCCTCTGCTAGAACGGGGCCCAGTGCCAAAGCCTTAGCAAACCAGCCATGTCCTGTGTATAAAATGGGCAACGTCAGGAACCGGGGCCACGTTCAGAGGTCCCAGGGCTTGACAAGATCCCATGGAAATGACCAGATGGAGCTAATTCTTCATTTAGGGGCTATTCCCTCAGAAAAGTCCACATGGGTTCTGGGGGGTACTACAGGGCTTGAGCGCCTGTGAACATGATGACCCTCCCCCAGGCCAGCCCAAAGTTCTTCAAAAACAGAAATCCTGGGACGCCTGGGTGGCCCAGTCACTAAGGCGTCTGCCTTCGGCTAGGGTCATGATCTCAGGGTCCTGGGATGGAGTCCCACGTGGGGCTCCCTGCTCAGCAGTGAGCCTGCTTCTCCCTCCACCTGCTGCTCCCCTTGCTTGTGCTCTCTCTCTGTCAAATAAATTTAAAAAATCTTAAAAAAAAAATCCCCAAACACTTTTAAAGTAGAGGCTTTCACAATCATTTGATAAGCTAATAAGCTACTTCCATTTCCCAAGTAGGATTGAGCCCTCCCAGGTCCAGAGGGACCCAGAACACAGCCAGCTTGAATAGGTTCAGGGACAAATCCACACCTGCTGCACACCCAGTGGGCCACCTGCCTGACTCCTCCTGCTCCTCGTCACTCCCTCTTGGAAGAAGCACGAATGCGCTCCTGTCTGTAATGGAAAGGGTACTTATAGCGCACATATTATGCTCCAGGGAATGTCCTTAAACCACATACAAGAAAGTGAGAAGGAAAAGATTCATAAAGCTCAAGGGGGCTGACCCTGTACACAGGCGAGGGGACACTGAAAGCTGTTTTAAACTAATCTTATAGATGTACATAGCTCATGAAAACCTCACTGTCAGCTCTTACCTTCCATCGTGTGTCAATTCATTTTCCTGCCTCCCCAGTCAACTACCTGTACTTTCATATACATTATCTCATTCAATGCTCAAAAAAACCTTGTGAGATAAGCCAAGTAGTTGTTCTTATTCCATTGTCTGAACAAGAAAACTGAGGGCTTCTTATAATACATTGTTATGTTTTCGTATTTCTTAGGTTGCTTCCTGAGTTCTGAGTCCAATGACCCTACCTTTGGAAATAAGAATCATGGTAGTTAATATTTATGAGCACTTGCTACACACAGGCTGTCCGCCTTCACGTGCAGGATCTTCTGTAAGTCTTAGGGCTCCTAAACAACCCTACGAGAGGTAATACTGTTATCTCTTTTTGACAAATGAGCTAACAGGCCCCGAAACACTGGGAGGAAAGCTTCCTACAAATAGTGATAAAATCTGAACTTCAAGGCATCATAATATCTTAAGGCTGGGTAGTTTCAAGAGCTGACCTAATTCTTTCACCTGCCTTGAGTGAGAGACGAAACGGTTGCAGGGATTCCGGAGACAATTTCACCACCTCCCTTAGCTACTCTCACAAAGTCCCTTGTAGATTCTAAATCTTAATTGCAAGGACTTCTGTTCATTTTGCTTTTGTTTTTGTTTTGTTTTTATTTTTGTTTTTATTTTTTGGTTTCTGGAGAGAATTCTCTATTTTTTATCCAGTTAAGTTGACATGTAACATCGTATTAGTTTTAGATGTACAACCAAGTGATTTGATATATGTATATATCGCAAAATGCCATAATAACTTTACTTAACATCCATCACACTGTTACAAAATTTTTTGAATAGAAGTCTACTGTCCTAGCTGCTTTCAAATATATAATACAGTGTAGTTAACTACTGCCCTGGGGAGAGAGCAAGTCAACTTGCTGTACATTACATCTCTGAGACTTATTTATCCTCTAACTAGGAGCTTAGACCTTTTGATCACCAGTACCTGTTTCCTCCACCCTCTACTCCCTTTTTTGATACAGACACAACCCTTGAAGCATGGAAAATGCCCCCCAAATTAACCCATAACAAGAGACTCCAGATTGGCCTAAACCACATTCTCCCCAGGTACACTCAGCAACCGAGAAACCCCGTGCACATTTTGCAACAAGGAACATTCCACATCTCTAACTTAATTTCAAGTAAGACAAAGAATAGATGAATAGCTTCCGCCTGGGCTGCTCTCTCCCACCCACAAGCGATCTTCACCGGTGGGCCCTGCTTGTGCCTCAGGTGTGGTAGGACTTCCTGGGTTTCAGGCCATGTGTCCGAGGATCCTCAAAGCTGTGAGTGGATTGACACCAAACATCAGTGTAACACACTCAGTTCCACGAAAAAGACATCTACGTCTCAAAGCAGACCATTCGTTAGGAGCACCTCTTTGAAATCTATCCACAGTCCCAATGGACATTAGCCCAGGTTGGGTCATTGTCAAGCACCCAAACCAGAAAAGCACCTTCTGTCCTAGGAATAAGAAATCTCCCCAAGATAGTATGACCTGCCTAAGAAGCTGTGTGTTTACTTGGTGGTCGCAGGTCTCATTCATCAGTTTTCAATTAGATGCTGTCACACATACTCCCCTCCACTCTTCCCCACCCCAAATGACTTGGGTTCATTTGATACTGGCAGCTGGGAGCAGGGATTGATCTCTGGGCTTTTTCATCCTGCCTGGGATCCTTCTCACTCACACAAGCTGTAAAAACTAATTGCTCTTTGTCAAACATCTATATTGCTTTTCCATATGACTTGTTAATGGTGCTCAGAAGAATTTCAATGGCAAAACCCCTAATTTTTAAAACGCTATTAGCAAGGAGGTAACACTGTCAACACTTGCTGCTAATGAAACTCCAACTGCCTTTTGCATTTTAAGTTTATTTATTTATGACTAATCGAGAAACGATACTGTTTCGGCGAGGAATCGAGGACAGCGCTTTGTGCCAAACTCATTTTCTGTCCTCTCAAAGGCCCACAGTGGGGACAGTAAATGTGTCATGTAGAGAAGATTGCAGCCACGCGGTAATTTGCTTGAGAAACTTTGCTGGAGAATTTCGCACAGTGGAAAGGAAATGTTTTGCTTTTGTTGGTGTTCAAGATTTGGCAGTACTTAGAGGCTAGAGCTCAAAATTCATGGAGATGCCATGTAAGATAAATTTGCAAACATGATCCCCATTTCTTGACAATTAGCTGAGCAAACTGCTTTTAATGATAACAAACACATAAGCCCTATAGAGCAATTTCATTATGGTTCCCCTTAAAATCTGCAATTAAAAAATAAAAAATTTACTCATTGGGATGGTACTAACCTTCAACTTGGTTTGATGTAGGGTCTGGATTTTCTTCTCATTTCATCCACTGATCACCTATAGGGAAGTAGACACATCACTTGACCCCATTTCAATAATCCGAGACGTTGGGACAGGGCAAAGAAGGGGATGGCAGGATAAAGGCAAGCAACCTGAACTGTAGCGTGTATTCAGTTTCTTTCTTTTTTTTTTAAGATCTTATTTATTTATTTGACAGAGAGAGAGATCACAAGTAGACAGAGAGGCAGGCAGAGAGAGAGATGGGGAAGCAGGCTCACTGCTGAGCAGAGAGCCTGATGCAGGGCTCGATCCCAGGATCCTGAGATCATGACCTGAGCCAAAGGCAGAGGCTTAACCCGCTGAGCCACCCAGGTGCCCCTGTATTTGGTTTCTTGTAAAATATCTGACCTGGCAGGCACTAGGAGACCTTGCAATTTAATGGAAATCTGTAAATGCTTTTTAAAGAGAAGAAATCTTTTTGCATCAGGATTAATTCCCTTGAAAATAACAGTTGATAAATTTAGAACCAATACATTGTTTTACCCAGTGGGTTACCAGTGGATATCTTTTCCCTATACCAAATGGATGACAGAAGGCTGAATGTCAGACAAGAAGCTTCAACCAAGGTCAGAAGTTCTGCATTCAAGTCCTTTCAAGTCCCCAATCTGCTTGAATCTGGGCAACTTGAGGTAATTGCTCTTTCTCTGAACCTCATTTTCCTGTACAAGATAGCAAGGCTAGGCCTATGGTTTATAAGGTCTGTGGTTTCTAGGGATGTTAGGCTTGGCATACACACTCCAGTGGACACTCATGAAGGTTCGCCTTGACCTTGCTGGATCCGGCTGCCTCCACATGCCCATTTCCTTACATCTGCAGGCTTTGTGTCCAAAGGCTGCACCTGCAAGTCACTTTGTCCCTCAGCCTACAGAACCGAAGGGCCTGGGAGTCCCCACCTCGCTCTCTCCTTAGCCAATGACTGATTTGAGAGTGTGAGAGCCCAGCAAACTTGCCGGAGTCAGGACAACTCTGAGGAGTAATTTCTTCTCCAGAGATCCACTGTAGGGTCAGTGGAGGCCAGCCCCTCACCTGGCTTCTTCCCTTCCCCATCTATCTGTCTCCTTCTCCTACAGTTTCCTGGGAGTATTTTCTTGGTCTGCTTCTGGGGAACCTGACTTAACATGCACATCTAATAGGCATAGCAAAAATAATAATAGTAAAGGGCTTTTTTTTTTAGAGAGAGAGGCAGAGAATCCTAATCAGTTTCCATGCCCAGCTCAGAGCCTACAGAGGGCTCAATCCTATGACCTTGAGATCATGACCTGAGCCAAATCAAGCACTGGACGCTTAAGCGACTACACCATCCAGGTGCCCCATAGTCAAAGAGCTCTCTGCGTATGAAGTACATTATGGCAACTTAAAGTGGTTTCCACCTGAAATGAACAAACACATGCAGCACCCAAAAATCTAGATCCTTATGACTGGTGGATGAGGGAATGTTCTTGTAAGGGATCCTATTCAGTTTTAAACTCTTTCACTTTCCACAGGGTCCTAAAGAAGCATCTGCATGCCCCGAGTTCGTAACCCAACAAATGGGGGTAGGGTGGTAAGAAAGGGTGCATTGGGATGAAGCCTTCAGGCTGTTGGAGAGCAGAAAGTCGATGAAAATTGCTTAAAGCCAGTGTTCAGTGTTGCTTGGGTGAACAAAGGGACGTCACCATAAAGGAGAATATCATCTCAATTCTTTACCAAATACCCAGGTCCAGAAGATTGTTGAATGTCGAATGGCTTTTCCATCCTATACAGCCGGACCTGCCCCTCTTTCTCCTGCCCCTCCTCCTATTCTGTTCTTTCCTCCTCGACAACAGGAGTCAAACAGACCCTTCGGTCAAGCTCTGGATCTGAAGAATAACCCAGCCACAAAGCTTTAGGTTCCAGGCAGGTCTAGGAGGTTGTGCTCAAAATCTCTGACAGTTAAAAGGGAGGAATCCAGTAGTCAGAAATGTCCTCCTAGAGAGGAGGGTCTTGAGGTGAGTCTTGAAAAAAGTCAGACGGGAGCAGGAAGAGAAAAAGAGGCAGAAACAGCAGGAGCTGCCCAGAGGGGGAGTCCCTCAGGCCACTGTGCTTGTGGCTGGGGAGACCAGGGTGAGGGGAGGGATCAGTCGGGCTAGGAGAGGCAAGCTACGAAGGAAACAGTATGAGCCCTTCAATTCACAGTAAAGAGTCTGAACTTGGTCCCGTGAATCCAGGGATAGATAGGCCTATCCTCCAAATACCTCCAAGGTCACTCAACTTTTGCTGCATCTGTCAGCCCTCAAATCCTGGGAAATTTATTTCCCTTCCCAGGACTCCTTATTCTTGCCCCACCGATGGTGCTAAAGGCAGAGGCTGCTAATTTAAACAACCATTAAGCTCTCCTGCAGGCCCTGGAGTAACTTAATGAATAGGAGCCTGATAACCTGTTCCTCACAAAAGGAGGAATTAAGAACTCATTTATATCAGTGACAGGGTAGAAAGAAAACAGCAATCCTACTGCAGCCAGATCATGGAGATACCAGGCCCTGCTTTATGGAGTCTTAATGAGATCTCCTCAGTCCTCTTGTTTTTATTTTGTGTTTGCCTTTTTAAAAAAAAATATAGGAAGAATACTGATTAGCTCACACCACTGGAGTGTGTATTTTATGGAAAGAATACAGATGATGAGGCTCTGTGTCCTGAGAACTCACAGGGGGTTGAGGAATGAGGGAAAGGTAGAATTTGCTGTGCCTGAGGCATTTGAATAATTACTTTTCCTAATGAACTCTTTTTCCAGAAACACCAGAGCCACCTGCAGAGGATGCTCTACCTGCTGCAGAATCTGAGCCAAAGTGGTTCCCTGGGTGGGGGTGAAGGTGGGGGATGGGTTAGAGCAACAGGCAGGAAGAAGGGGTAAGCGGCTCTGGGGGTCTTTTCCACATAGGTTGGCTTATTTTTCGATGTGAACACCTCAAGAAATCTGGGAGAGAGGTACTGAGAAGAGAGCATATTGGGGAAGGTAGGTGCATGCTGAGGGCAGATGCCAGAGGCAGAAGACGAGGGTCCTGGTCTCAGCTCTGCTGTTGTCTAGCCATGTGATGTTGGGTGAGTTGTTTTATCTCCCTGAGGGTCTGTTTACTCATCAGTAAAACAATAACATTAGATCCAGTGACCTCCAGGACTCCATCGAATTCCAACAGCTTCCAGCCTATGTAGAAAGAGTGATACTTCAGAGGTCCAACTAAAGGCAAGAAGAGAGGCCTGTGCAGAGGGGACAGAATGACATGTGTATCTTCTGAGAGACTACATCAGTTCCAGGTGACATCCAAAAAGTCAAAAGATTTTTCACCCCTAACTCCCAGACTTTATGCCAGCCTGAACCAGAGTTGTCTAAAAGTCTCCCTGAAGCCTCACCTAGCACTCTAGAGTTGATTTTGTGTGAGGAAGACTTGAAATAGTAGTCTCAACTGACTTAGAAAAGAAGGTTGGCTGAATTATATTCCTCATCCATCCATCCCCAAAATGGACACCCGAATTTTTCCTTCCGAGAATTCCACTGTCTCCTCTGGCAATGCCCTTGACTGGCTCCCTTGTCCTTCCTCTCTGTCTCTCTGTGGGTAGTAATGGCAAGGTCAACAGGAGCAAGAGGACAGTCCAAGCAAAAGACACAGCCAGCAGTTGAGGCTGGGTGACCAGGCCTCTGAACTTGGTCCCGTGAAATACAGAAGTCATTGTCTTTGGGATTCAGCAACTTGAAAAGAAGGTCAGGAGCACCGAGATCAAAATCAAGTTGTCAAGTCAGAGTGATAAGCTTCAAGAAGGGGATAGCAAACTACATAAAGTCTATGGGTCAAATCTGGTCTGTGCCTAGTGTAAATAAAAGTTCATTGGAACATAGCGACACCCATGCATTTTGTATTGTCTATGACTGTCTTTGCACTAAGATGGCAGAAATGAGTAATTGGAGCAGAGACTTTACAACCCACAAAGTCTGAACTATTTATTATCTGGCACTCTACAGGAAAAGCTGGACAATATCTGGCTTTGACTGTGCACTCACATTGCCCCTGCTTCTGTATGAAGAGTTGACATGCCAGATCTCCCTCCCCAACCTCCAAACAGAGCTTCCTTCAGGAAGCAAGTCTACTCAGGACAAGTCCCAGGCATAGAGTGACACTGGGTTCATATCCCCAGTGGTGGGAATGAAGAGAAGGACCTGGCTCTCTCCCAGCTCCACATGGAGCCCAGAAAGATGGCGGCACCCAGATAGGCAAATAATTCCTGAAGGTCTTCCTCCCTCTGTGGATAGAGAGCAACTGATCCCACTCCAGGTCCCCGACACCACCATCGTGCCCGCTGTTCCCCACATCCCACCAGAAGGACACTTCTGCATCCTTGAGGGCCCTGTTTTAGAAGCCACACCACACACTCGGCCATAATTCTGAGCACTCCTACTCCCTAAGATAGGGCTTTTGTCAGCTCCTCATCTTGTTTGATCAACACAGGATTTAAATTGTCGAGGAGATCACACTGATCCACCCACTGGCTGAATCATGCCCGAGCACCCACTCTGTGCCAGGCACTGTGCTCAGCACATAGGAACAAGCAAAAGTTAGTCTGTTCACTGCCCAAGCCTGTGGCTCACAGCCCACTGTCCACAGTCCCCTCGGCAAGTGGGGGTACCAGGAATCCCTGCTCCCTGGTCAGACAATTATTGATGACATGTAATTTACAGCTAGCCAATCCTCAAAGACTTGAAAGTAGAGACAAAGTAGGACTGTTAAGAAAGAAATTAAATATATGTACTTATAAATGTTCATGCATATTTGAAATATATATTATATTTACATGTATTTCAGCAGACATAGAATCAGTTTCAAAGACTATAATATGACAAGCTGTATGAAATGTGAGTGAGGGGCAACCTCAGATTTTGGAACATGCTCGGCAAGGATTTCTGGGAAGGAGCCTTCATGAGATACACATTTATGGGCATGACTATTCCTATTGATGGCTAAAAGCCTCAGCTTGTTGATGGGGCAGAGTGATGCGGTGTAAGTACTAAGGGGATACGTATGTGAGCAGGAATAGAGCAGAGAGGGGGGCAAAAGAGTGAAAAATGTTCTTTGTAGGGGGTGGGAATGTAATCATGATGAGAAGGTTGTTGTCAAGTCTGAGCGATGTGTGTTGATCATGTTTTTGTCGCAGAAACAAAACCCAGCACCTTGATTCTCACCCCTTCCCCCTGCCCCTGTAAAATGCACTCAGAGAGGTGAAGGTTAGCCCAGTAAAAATGTGGGGAAGTTTCCTTCTCATAGAGAGCTGTGCCTTCTAACCAGGCCCTGATTGATTCTTATGGAATTTGTCTTTGATAAAAAAGAGAAGTCACTAAACTGAAGTGGCTGCTTTTGCTCTCAAGTCTTCCAAGGCCCCTTTCCCTTCCTTTGCCTTCAGGGAACATGGACACAGTGGGCACTAAGAGAGTCTCTTTGGAGCTCTGTTTTGATGAGCAGTCAACCAGTTGTATCATTAGAAATATATGAAGAGCATCCAAAATAAATATTTGCATCTCATGTGGTCATTTATTCTAGGAGCAGGTAATTGTACAGAAATTATCATAATTTTAATAATGACCTGAAATCATTTCTCACTGAATGTCCAACTATTCACCAAAGGTAAACCTGTAGCTTACACGGAGGGGCCTTTTCCTTCTGCAGTGTGGGCCCCACAGGAGGAATGTGTAAGCCTGGATTTAAGTGTGTGAGCTTCTGTACAGAGACACACTTGCTCTCAAGGAAGTCCAGTGCTCCTTCTTGAGGACCCCATGGCTATGCACCCACTATTCCTCCTGCCTAAGGGCCCTTCCCCCCACCCCTCTTCCTCCCTCCCACTCCTGTCCAGGCCCATTAATGGTCTCTCATTCTTCAATCACAGCCTAGACAGCAGCTCTTCCGTGCCTTCTTTGGAGAGTGGCCCCCTCCTCTGGCCAGGAATGACCTTTTCCCTGTCTCCATGAGAGCACCTAGACATGCAAATAATTCCCAGCACTCTGACATTCCCTCGGCAGACACTGAGTGCCTCAAGGACGAGACTGTGTCATATTCATCTTCACATCTCCAACTGGCATATTAAGCAATAAGACATAGAAGGTTTTCAAACCAGCTGGCAAATGCCTTGTGCATCTGTTGAAAGAGGGCAGGGGTTCCTGAGGTCCCAAGCGGAGGGCCCTGTTGGATACACAGTATGTTGGATGCATAGCTACTGTCCTAGGAGTGGCTTCTCCCGGGGAATACATGATCTGGTTCCTCGTCCTCTCCTGCCTTAGCAGACCTTTGTTTCCTTACCCTCTGTACCACGGCCAGCTCATGTGTTTCTAACTACTATGTTAGTAATCCCAACAGCAGTTTATCAGATGAAATCACACCACCTGTCAGAGCTAGAAGGGGCCTTACACAGCTCTGGGGCTAAGGGGCTTCAAGCTGTATGCAGAGGCTGTGGGGTAAAACCCCAGGAACCATCCATGCGCGTAATTTGACGCGACATTCTCAACAGGCAAGACTCTGGGCCACCCAACTCCTCCCCTTTTTATTCAGAACAGTTTTCCTTTTGATTTGCTCTGTAATAACCATAAATTTGGCTTCCTCATGCAATATCTTTTTAAAAAATGATTCTGCCAGTAAGACAAGATTGAAAACCTCGAGGGCTAGGAAAGAAAGGTGACTTGTCCAAGGTCACAGGATTAGTAAACAGCAGATCAGGGAATGAAATTGGGCCTTTCCACTCCCCACCCCACCCCACCCTCCTCATCACCCAGCTTCTGGTGGCAGCAGGGAACCATCTCCAAACTCAGGGGCACTTCGGGGTATGGTCAAAGCTCATCCTTTTGAAGTTACTAAGCAAATACCCAGAGACCCCAGCAGATGGTAACAGTTGCTGTTTCCATGTTTAAGTGGAGCTGAGTCTGGACACATGAATGTCTGCCTTCTGCCACGTGACAATTTAACCAGACTGCTGTTCTCCAGTGCTTCCAGAAGTTTTTAATTTGCCAGTCAACCCAAAGTCTGAGGGCTGGGCAGGGCCAGTCTGGCATGGAGGACCTTCTAAGTCAGAAGCTTGAAGGTCACCGCTTCTACCACTTCTGGCTTCACCTACCCTTGTCTTCACTGTCTCACATGACACAAAGCCCCCGGTACCATGATCTACCAGGGAGCCCATCAGAACCACCTCAGCCCAAGCTGGTGCCCCAACTAGCTTTTTCCGAGAAGAGACCTAGTGTCTCTGAGGCGGGACACACTGAGCTCCTGATTGGTCTAAACATCTAAGAGATATAGTAGAAGAAAATAGAAGAATCATGACAACCAACATTGAGATGCAGTCTGAAACTTGACATCAAACAAGTGCCTACAGTAGCATGATTCCATCGACATGTACTTAGCAGATGCAGGACCTGATGAACGGCCAAGAATGCAATGAGAGTTTTCAGACTTCTATCCAACAACAATACATACTGTGACTATGGGAGCCAAACCCAACAACATTAGGAAGCATTATTACTCCATTTTTCAGATGAAAAAAACTGAACCCTAAAGAAAGATTAAGCAATGTGTACAGGGTCACACAGATGGATTCACACCCAGGTGATCTGCCTGAGGAGCCCACAGAACAGAGCTCAAAGCCGCCACGGTGTAATCATCTACTAAATAAAGGGAGCTTTCTGATGACAGGTCCTAAAGGACAGTGGGAGGCTATTGTATCAGAGTTTAGATCCAGAGACTAGGCACTGTCTCATCCTACAAAACCCCTTTCAACAAACTTTCAATCATCCCCTTAATAATTACTTACCACCTACCATCTATTGCCAGGCCCTATTCTAGAAACTGGCTATAGTGATAAGCACATCTGCTAGTCCTGCAGTAAAGTCTGACAGCCCAGTTTGTGCCTCACGCCAGCAATACCCCCACAGAACAGACCTCCAGCAATGGCTGATGTCATTCTCGGACTTTATTCTCAAACCTAGCATCATGATTTCATTTTCCTCCCTATATCCAAGGTTCCCTGAATCCTCCTGTACTCCCTCCTGGACTGTGTTTCCTGTTCACAGCCTCTCATTCCCCACCAGACCTAAGGCTTGGCACCAGCTGACTTTCTCAGCTGCTGAGGGCACCACTGTAGCCTGAACCAGCCCAGCCCAACCTTAAAGCCGGTAAGAAGTGCCCATGGACATTTGTCGCCAATAGGACACCCACACACTGGAGGGCTATAAATGTGGGGTTTATATTCTGGTATAGAAAGAGCAAGCAGGCCAGACTATAAATGTAGGGTCCCTAGAGAGCAGGAGACAGCATGGCACTGTCCAGCTCCTGGTGGCGACTGAGCTGTTAATATACTGCCCAGCTTGTGTCCATTCATTTGTTCATCCAACTGTCCATTCACACATCCATTCAACAATGATTGTTTATCAAATGGTGACTATAAGCCAGGCACTTAGTTTATCAGATGGAATCACACCACCTGTCAGAGCTAGAAGGGGCCTTACACATCCCTGGGGCTAAGGGACTTCAAGCTATATGCAGAGGCTATGGGGTAAAACAGAGACACTCCAGGAACCATCCTGAATCACCGCCCTACAGAGCTTCAGTCTAGCGGAAAGAGAAAAGTAAACAATAAACATAATAAATAAATATAGAGGTGAGTATATAGTGATATGTGCTATACAAAAAAAATGGAAATCATAGACAGGATAATGGGAGCAGGGGTTGCTGATAAGGTAGGGGACCCAGTATTAATGAGGTGATCAGGGTAGACAAAAAGAAAAGATGACAACTGGGTGAAAATTTGAAGAAGGTGAGGAGGGAGCTAACTAAAATGATGTTGGGAAGAGGGGTATTCCAAGTACAGGGTAGAGAAAGAGCAAAGGCTGGCATGTTTGAGGAAGAGCAAGCAGGTCAGTGTGGATGGGGTGAAATAATCATGGGGGTGGCAGAGAAGGACAGTGGAGATGAAGCCAAAGAGGTAACGGAGCTAGATCTTCCTGCAGGCCCCTGTAGCTATGGTGCGGACTAGGTGTTTTATCCTGTAGGTAAGGCAATGGAGCACTATCAAAAGGTTTTGATCAGAGAAGTGATGTGACATAAACAGCATTGCCCCATAGGGGCAAAGATGAATAATGATGGTGGCCTGGGTCAGGCTGGTCGCCATAGAGATGTTGAGAAATTGGTTAGATACGGGGTGTATTTTGAAGATAGAGTCATGTCAGTAGGATCCCCAAAGAGGTTAGATTAAAGAAAGAGGGCAAGTCTATAACAACACCCAGATTTTTGACCTGAGCAACTGTCAGGATTGAGAAAGAGATGGCAAAGGCCATTACCGGACAGGGTTGAAGTGAGAAGGCAGAGTTTTCTTCATCAGCTTTGCATATGTTGAGTTGGGAGGCTATTGGTGGCCAAAGGGAGATGTCGGAAGGCAGTGTGAAGTTTAGCAGAGGGACCAGGAGCCTCGTGATGAGGCTGGGAGTCATTGGCATGTCAGTGGGGCTTAAAACCACTGTACTCATATATCACTAAGCAGGCAAGCATTTTGGAGAAGGAAAGAGCCCCCTCCAGAAAGGGCCCAGCAAAGGGGATGGAGAAGGAGAGCCAAGCGGGATAAGATGGCAGCCAAAGAACTTGCTGTTCTTGAAGACAAGTGGAGAGAAAAAGTGCAGTGGAAGCAGGGCAGGGGTGGGGTTGTGGAGAGACAGGTCAAATGCTGGCCACGGTCAGGCAAATGGAGAACTGTGAACCCACCAATGGATTTAACTGAGATGAGATCCCAGGGATCCTACTAAGAGCAGTTTCCATAGATTTGGGATGCCAAATAGGCCTGATGGGAGAGAGTTTAAGCAAAGTGGGAGGAAATGGCCCTCGTTGGACGCTCATTGCAAAGCAAGGCAAAATTTGAAGAGCAAGATGGTAGAAGTGGGGTCAGAAGATATTTTGGTTTTGTTGACTTTATTAAAATGAAAGGGTCAACAGCATGTTTGTATGCTGACTTGAACCATCCAGGAGAGGAGAGAATGAGTTATTTCTGAAGGAGAGAGAGGGCAGTATGGTTGAAGCCATGACCCTGGATGGTGAGAGGGAGTGGGCTCGCAGACAGCCCGGTGTGCCCAGATGCGTGGAACACTCTTCCATGGCTTCAGGCCGAGATGTCATGCTGGGGCTCTTGGGGATTTCCTTTCCAGTTGCTTCAGCCTGCTCAGTGGAATAGGATGAGAGAGAAGTTTGAGGATCGGAGGAAAGAGGAAAATGTTTCTTAGATGTGTGGAAAAGTAAGGCAAATAGGCCATGAGTGCCTGAAGACATGAAACCCATTGAGAATTCATGGTCATGGAATGAAGTGAAACCAATCCTTAGGTATGTGAGAGCAGGCCAAGGCTGGATTTCCCTGGATCCATTGGGCCTGCATGGAACAAACTTCCCAGTCCCTACTACTCAGAGTTGGAGAGGCCAGGTAAGAATGCTGCTGAAACTGGGGGCCTGCCTCACCTCTAAAATCCCATTACTCACTCCCCTAGCTTGAGCCTTTAAAAACAACAAATCTGGAATCCAAGGAACTACTTTTCAATCCTTAGGCAGAGTATCTTGAAAAGGTGGTATCCCATTAGTAATATTCCATAGAAATTGCTTCTAGGGAAAGTCTATAGGAAGCAATGTTTGCCCAGGCTCCTTGATTTGGAAGCCAACTGTGAGAAGCCAGCGCCTGTCCAGCCAAGAGTCCAAGCCCCAGCTTGACTCATCTGCCTTTTTATCTATACATAGCGCTGGTAAGCCTTGCTCCTGCCATGGGCTTCCAGGCAAGATTCCTCCCATATGTGGGTAACTGACTATATGTCATTTAGGTGCTCTCTGCCCTTGGTCTGAGAGGGTCACTGTGGCTCAAAGCCCCAGGAGTAGAACCACCCCTGCTAGGTTTCAGCCCAGGAGCAATGAGTGGAGATCAGGGACCAAGAAAATGGGAGGGACAGGGACAGGCAGCCGGAGGGAAAGAACTCTGTCATCTTCATCAATCGGTTTCAGGTTTTCTGTGAACTCATCCCCTTTGCATGAGATTTCAAACCAGTATCATGAAAAATGATTGACTTAAAGCTCAAAAAATAAAACACTGATGTAAGACAAGCATCTGGCAGGGCATAAGTACCCAGCAAACTACTGCTGTTTTTGTTTTTGTTTTAGTTTTTTAAAGATTTATTTATTTATTTGACAGAGAGAGAGATCACAAGTAGGCAGGCAGAGAGAGAGGGGGAAGCAGGCTTCCCGCTGAGCAGAGAGCCTGATGGGGGGCTCGATCCGGACACCCTGAGATCATGACCTGAGCTGAAGGCAGAGGCTTAAACCCACCGAGCCACCCAGGCACCCCAAACTACAGTTTTAATGGTCCTCCCAACTAGAGTTTTCAGATTTGCTTCATGTTCCCTTGCATCTTCTCCTATCTTTTAGGCTGAAAGTAAAGATCAGAATGAGGATTCCAGCATGTCCTTAGTTCTGTGTTTCTTCTCAAACAGGAACCCTCTGCATTTTTGCTGGGAAGTTGTTTCTGAGAACACGGATCCACAAATAGAACAGAAAGCCGCCGTGGCACAACAGTGTTGGGCTTTGGCAGACTGACTTGATGAGACTACCAGCCTGGGATCGTGTGAGCTGGGGAGGGCCGTAGTGACACCGAATCCGTGCGGAGCCCATGTGTGAGCATCATCTTAGCAACACAAGGAATGGCAGGAAAGCCATTCTCTACTTTCTGAATTACTTAGAACAAGGCAGTATTGACCTATGAACTAATGTCGCAGTGAGAGGACAGTGGCATGGAAGGCTCTTCACTGTGTCTATCTGTCCAGTTGCTTCTCCCATCTCTCCCTTCTGCCTCCTTCCCGGGATTCTCATGTTATTTTTCCCCCGATCTAATATAATAAGGCTGTATAGAAAGGGTTAAAGACTTACTTGTTTTAGTTTCGTTTTCTAAATATAAAAGGCAATAAACATCACCAAGAATGTATCCTGAACATACATTCTCTCTGATGCATTAACAAAAGCAATCAATATAAATTATATTTGTCAGGGAACATAATTCTGTGAAGCCACGCCTCTGAGCAGAGTGGGCAATGGCCAGTAAAGAGCCCCTTTTCCTGGCAAAACCTACCACCTTGTGGAATAGACTGGAACTGCAGGCGCCTGTGGTTTTTTTTTGTTTTGTTTTGTTTTGTTTTGCTTTGTTTTGTTTTGTTTTTTTAAAAAGCCCACATCTTCTTGCAGATTTTCACTGCAAAGGAAATGTTCTGAGTCAAATACCAAGATCGAAACAACTAAAAGTTCCTCTAGGCAAAGATCAGTGAGAAGCCAATCCCATCCCACTTTCAATCAGCTTAGACCACCAAGGAGATATTTAACACAAGAAGTGGGTCGGGTTTAAAAATGGAACCCTGGTTCCTCTGAATCCCTTGCCCCAGACAGAGGGATCAGTTAGAAGGTAAGTTACAGCTCACAGCTCACGTGTCTCCCTCCTTCTCTCTTTCTTTTAACCAAAAGGGAAAAGGGGAGTGACAGGATGGCTGAGATCTCTCTTTGATGCTATGTCCTTTCTGGTCATGATTAATAGAGAAACATCTCCAGCAGCCCCTTGTTGTGGGCACTTTCCTTCCCTAGGAGGGAATGCTGGCTCCTCTTTTCTGATGCTGCCAACACCTCAGGGCCCCTTCAGATCAGCTGGGGGAGAGGGTTGCAATTAGACATTTCTGGTCAGTGAGGGAGGGAAGCTTAGCAGACCACCTGGGGAGAAAGTTGTTCTCCAGGGAACTTTGACCTGCAGGGGAGATAGAGATTCCAGCGAGGAATGTGCTTCCCACACACCTGGGGAATAGCCCTCTCCTGGGGGAGATGCCATGCTTCCTACAAGGAATCAGGCAGAGACTGGGTGAGGGAGAGAGGGTCCTGCTCCGGTCCTCTCCCACAATCCACACAGAAGAATTGTACTTGTCCTGTTATCCGTCCACGTCCCTCCTGGACTCTGAGCCTGGACTCTACCATCTCTGAAAACCTCAGAGCGCAGCAGCTCAGTAAGGAGAGAGAGGGGGAGGGAGGGAGGGAAGGGAGGGAGGAGGAAGAAACTGAGTCAGCAACACAAGAACATTCCAAGTGGACAGTGATGAGAACAGTGATGGTCCGCTGACTTTTTTTGCCCTGGGACACATGCAAATTGTCCACCCATCACCTATTACTGCTTTCCCTGCCAATCAGTGAGGCAAAACCCGGAGACCCTTCCTTTCCCCCAGTATACGGGCATGTACTCCCATTAGGCTGCTGGGGAGGGAGCTCTGGGCTCCACTGTATATCTTTACGCATCCTTTCTTTGTTGATTAGTTTAATGAGTGGGTTATATAAAGATATGAAATTTTAATTTATTCAGTGTTTCTATTTTTCCATTTTCTACCCTATTAATTTCTGCTTTTATCTCTATTATTTCTTTTTTCTGCTTATTTTTGGTTTGCTTTGGTGTTTGTTCTCTAGTTTTTTTGACCTGGGGACTTAATTCAGTTAATTTGAATTGTATTTGTATTGACACAAATATCTAAAGTGATGAATATGCCTCTGATCACTACTTCAGTTGTATTCCATAAATTCTGACATATAATGTTTTCAGTGCAACATTTTTATGGAAATATAACTGATATTTAACATTATACTAGTTTCAGGTGTACAATATGATTCGATAGTTGTATACGTTGTGAAAATTATCACCACATTAAGTCTAGTTAACATCCATCACCATACAGAACTACATATTTTTTTCTTGTCTTGAGAACTTTTAAGATCTACTCTCTCAGGGGCACCTGGGTGGCTCAGCTGGTTAAATGTCTGACTCTTAATATCATCTCAGGTCATGACTCTCAGGGTCTTGAGATTCTCTCCCTCTCCCTCCCCAGTTTCCTCTCTCTCTCTCTCTCTCTTTCTCTTTCTCTGAAATAAAATAAATAAATAAAACCTTAAAAAAAAAGACTTTCTCGGTGACTTTCAAATTTACAGTGCAATATAGTAATTAACCATAGTCACCATGCTGTAAAGTATATCCTGTGACATTTATTTTATAATTGTATGTTCATACCTTTTGACCCCCTTCACCCATTTCATTCACCTCCCACCCTGTATATGATACAGTTCTTTGTATATGATAATTTTTTAAGTAACAGCTTTACTGAGATACAATTTACACCTTCGAGTGTACAATCTAGTTAGTTGTAGCATAGTCAGCAAGTTGTACAGCTAGTTAGTTGTAGCATAGTCATCAAGTTGTACAGCTATCATCACTATCTAATTCCAGAACACGCCTATTCTGGACATTTCATAGAAATGAAATATCATCATCTTTTTGTGTCTTTTTGTGTTGCTTTTTGTATCTTGCTTCTTTCATGTAGCGTAATGTTTTAAATATTTGTCCATGCCATAGCTTTTATCAGTATTTCAGTCCCTTTTATTGCCAAATACTGTTCCACTATATAAATATACAACACATTTTGTTTATCTGCTGAAAAAATTTATCTATTGGCACCCACAAAATGGAGGCTGCCCAGTGGCCTGGCCCATGTCACAAATCTAAACCTAGGTCAGCTTGACTTACAAGAAACCCTTGTCAAGAGAACCTAACACACACCAATCACAATCCTACAGCTCAGTGTTAGCTAATTTGTCTTACCCTAGCAACAGAACCTGCTGGCCTTATAGGGAAATTCCCCCTCTCCTCGCCCATCATGCCTTGTTTCTGCCTTGCCTCTTGAAATGCTCTGTAAAACTCATGCTTGCCCCAGATCTAGAGAAGAAGGGCTCTAATAATTTCATATTCTCACCATCAATAAATACATGAGGGTCCCTCATTCCCCACATCCTCACCCAACACTCCTTATTGTCTGTTCTTTTGAATAGTCATTCTAGTAGGTGTGAACCGGTATCTCATTGTAATATTGATTTGTATTTCTTTAATGACTAATGATGTTGAGCATCTTGGCCAATTATATATCGTCTTTAGAGAAATTTCTATTCAAATCATTTGCCTAGTTTTTAATTGGAATATTTGTCTTTTACTTTTAGGACATAAGACTACTTTATATATTCTGTATATTAGTCACTTAAGAGATATATGACTTACAAATATTTTCTCCCATTCTGTGAGTTGTCTTTTCACTTTCTTAAAGATGAAAAATGTTCTTTTTTCAGAAGGCAGAAAAGCTTTTTTTGTTTTGTTTTGTTTTTTCCCAAATATGTTTATTTTATTTATTCAGTGTTACAAGATTAATTGTTCATGCACCACACCCAGTGCTCCATGCAATACGTGCCCTCCTCAATATACACCACCAGGCTCGCCCAACCCCCCACCCCCTCCCCTCCAAAACCCTCAGTTTCTTGCTCAGAGTCCACAGTCTCTCATGGTTCATCTCCCCCTCTGATTTCCCCCCATTCACCCTTTCCTTCCTTCTCACAGTGCCCTCCAGGTATTTCCTTATGCTCCGCACATAAGTGAGACCATAAGATAATTGACTCTTTCTGCCTGACTTATTTCATTCCGCATAATCTCTTCCAGTCCCATCCATGTTGATACAAAAGTTGGGTATTCGTCCTTTCTGATGGAGGCATAATATTCCATTGTATATATGTACCATATCTTCTTTATCCATTCATCTGTTGAAGG
>CM053604.1:139953651-139970095 GCA_028646535.1 Procyon lotor | reverse complement strand
CTTGGGCCCTTGGCCACCTGCTCAATGGAGAGCCTTGACCTCTGGTGCCTTATGTCCTAGTACCGCCACTGCCTCGGGATTCCTTTATGGTGAAGGACTGTCCCTTCCTCATAAAGGCCTCCATCATATCCACTGTGGCTGAAATCACAGCAACCCAACTGACCCCACCAGACAGCAGAGGTTCTGGGTCTTTCTTCCTCCAGGGTTGAAGCCCCTTGCTTCTGGGCACGGGCAGTGGCTTCCCCAGTGAATGGTGCTAACAAAGGCAAAGTATCAGAATCTGGAAATGAGGGCAAGTTAGCAGCCCTTGGAGGAACCTGGAGCATGAAAGGCAAGAAACTAGAAGAAATGAGAGTTATAGTCCTCTCTCTGTCCCCCAGTGATGGTCCCAAGGGGCAATGCTTCCGCAGCCCCGATGTGGAAGACGGATCATGCCCAGGGAACTAGCTATGTTATTTTACGGAGGTACAGCCAGCTCAGCAACCCACACAATTCTCTTTCCCTTCCCTCCTTGCCTCACACTCAACCTGGCCCTCCTGGGATTATCCCTTCCTTAGCCTTAGCTCATGAACTTTGTCTCGGGCTCTGTTTCCTAGAAAACCCAGACCAGGACAAAGACCAAGCACATCAAAGTCCCCACAAGATTAGTAAAAAGGGACCTTACTGTACTGACATTTGCAATTTTTATGCAAAATTAAAGAGAAGTTTTTAAAAGACTTCAAGCCAGGAGAAACAAAGCATATTTTTTAAAGGCTACATAAATTGAACAAAAACTAGTTGACTTCACATTTTCTATAAAAATAAATTCTGGAAGACAATGCGCTACATACCCATACGTCTGGGGGAGAAGCCTATTTTTGAGGTGAGGGGGCAGAGGGAGAGAGAGAATCACAAGCAGATTCCTTTGAGGTTCAATGCAGAGCCCAAGGTGGAACTCAATCCCAGGACCCCAAAATCATGACCTGAACTGAAATCAAAAGTCAGATGCTTAACCAACTGAGCCACCCAAGTACCCTGTGTCCTGAGAATTTTTTGGACAGCTGCTTTGTTCTTCATGTGTTAAATATTTCATATATGCAAAAAATAATAATAAACATGTCTTTGTATATTTATTGAATATTAACTTGAAGATTATAGCTAACCAATAAATGAATAAAAATTAGTAACTGAAAATAAAACCTGAGTTGTAAAGGATGGGCATCCTTTTGCTTATTATCATAAAGATCCACTAAAATGACATCAAGAAGCAGTGTAATGAAAAGGCAGTATTTCTGAACCAAATAATAAGAAAATGTAGAGGAGAAAGGGAGGGGATTGTCCTCCATCCAGTTCCAACATGTATATTTATGAATTTATGAAATCTTAATAGCACAATAGGCTTAGCATAGGAAGTAAACATTAAAAAAGGAAAGGAAATGTTTAAGTTTCTCAGAATAGGAGATGAGAACTTTTTTAAAAATGTGAGGGAGAAATATTGCTTTATAGAGAAAATAATAAATCAGAATCAGATGTCTCAAGATGAAATCCCAGCTCTGCCCTGCTTGTGTATCTCTGGGCAAATCACACAGCAGTCTGCACATCCATGTTTTCATTTATAAAATCAGGGTCATAACAAAACCTACCTAACAGATTTATTGCAAGGATAAATTAAATAATGCATGCTAAAGTTTTCATAAAAGACTATGAAAATGTAAGGAATTCTTATTAGTAGAGGTATTCATATTTGTGCTTACAAGTTCTCTAGCAGGAGATCATAGTGGAAGTTTCTGTCCTTTCTAGACTGTCCCCAATCTTCCACAGTTTTGTCCTGCCTCTATCTGTGAATAAGAGATTTGAAGGCAAAAGAACACGTCACATAGGAACGTCATAAATATTCCACTTTCACTTCCAAATATCTAAATTCTGGATCTAACTAAAAACACATCTGGATCTCTGGGATGCTGGAAACACACCTCCTTTCCCTGATGGACAGGTTCTCTGATGTCCATTTGCGTCCTATTTTGACATTATTGTCCCTCTTTTCCATATAAACACTAAAGCCAGTCCTCTCTCCAATCCTGCCTTCACAGATTGACGCTGCAGGAGCCTGCAGCCACCTCCGCCAGCATTGTCACGACCGTCACTGCCACGGCTGCTGCCAGAGACAGGAGTCTCTGTGCTCAGTAGCCGGTACCCTCTGTACCCAGAGGCCAGCTGCGCGGCTGCCACTGCTGTCTCCAGGACCACGGAAGGCAGAAGTGAGGGACTTCCCTCGTCTCCCGACAGCGCCTCCTACAGGCAGAATGTGGCAGCAGAGCAGCCGTCAAATTTGATCAGAGCTGTGCAGTTCTCAGACTCTCCGCCCTTGAGATGCAGGAGAGCGCAGACCACGCCAGACCTGAAGCCCATGGACGGCGGTCAGACACCAAACGACCAAGTAAGTCGTTTGACTACAGTCAAACGCTTGACTACAGTCAAAACAGTATCCTCATAGAAAGAACTTCTGAGATATGAATCAGCTTGAACCATAGTTCAATAGATTATTCTTATTATTAGTTTTAGTAGTAAATCTGAAGTTTTAATATCGTAGTGTGGGAACAATAATAGTTTGCTCTATAGAACTTCAGGTTCAAGGGTGCCTGGGTGGCTCAGTCCTCAAGCATATGCCGTCATCTCAGGTCATGATCCCGGGCCTGGGATTGAGCCCCGTATCAGGGGCTCAGCAGGAAGCCTACAACCCCCCCCCACTCCCCCGTTTGTGTACCTGTTCTTGCTCTCTCTCTAATAAATAAATAAAATCTTAAAAAAAAAGAAAAAGAAAAGAAAAGAACTTCAGTTTCAATCCAGGTTAGCAGAGGAAGAAGTAAGACGTTTGGGGGTATCTCATGTTTCTCTTATGCTTTATTTTTTTCCTACATATTTTTTTATTATTTTTATGTTTTGGATCAAAGATGGTCTATCTTGGGAGTCACGGTATATGATTTTGGAGGGGTTTTTTTTCCTCCTTATCAAGTTTTGTGTTTATGAAAATGACTATCTGCTTTGGATTTTTCATCAAATATGAAGAAGTCCAAATCATATTTTGTCTTACAAAATTCATGGCCTAAATTGGATTCAGTGACAAAAATTAGACATAGTTTTCCAAGATCTTTTAATGTTTTGAATGTCAAAATATCAATTATATAAAGATCAAAATATCATATGATATAATCTCTATTATTCTGTCCAGTATGATTATCTCAATGTTTACGAACATTTGCTATCTCAAAAAAATACATAAGCATCCTTTCTAAAATTAGGCTACTCACATCTTGTCTCCTAAAGTGCATGGGATCAATCTATTGAGGAGTTTGAAAGTACTTTACAATTTATATGCACAACTAACAGCTTTCACAGATACTATTACAACATTTTACTATTAGAATAGAATTTCAACATATAAAGCACACAGCCATCTTTCACTCCAAGTTACATCTAGAATGCTTATCTTTGTATGAAAGCAAATATTCACTTATTAATAATAAATTCAAATCATATGCTATGTGAATATGTTAACCAGTGTGATCCCAGGATCTCCGATGTCTCAAGTCCAGAAGTGGCAGGACACTGAAGTCAGCACGGGGCTGTTGACTTTCCAAAGGCCCCAGTCAAAGTCAAATAACAGAGTGTAGCAGAATTCCAAGGCTGAAGCTCCTCTTCAGGTACCATAAGCTGTGTGTTTTATTTTGTTTTGCTCCTCTTCACCAAAACACAAACAAAACAAAACAAAGGCAGAAAAACCTCATTTGCACTCATACTTGCCTGCAATTGACTACACTGAACAAAAGCAGCTTGTTGAAGAGGCCCGGGACCTTCCTCCCCTACAGGAAAGCCAGGATCCATAGGAAGAAGCTGGCCTCATCCCAGTCCAGCAGGCAACTCCTGGCCATCCTCTGATATTTTCGTGCACCTTTGGCAGCCCCAGCATCTAGAAGGCCTGAGCTTCCAACACACTTGTTCATGTTTTCAGGCAGGGAAAACATTCTTGGTGGAATGTGGCAAGGCAAGTACGAAAGACTACATCATGTGTCTCCAGGAAGCTCCTTGTGAAATCGCCCATATGGCTGCAAACAGCTGCTCAGTAGTCCCCTCCTCCCCCAGACCCCCAACATGCCCTCAAAAGCCTCTCCTTTCAATAAGAAGAAATAATTTGGACAAAGCATTCCTGGAAGGTATCACTAGAGGGAGGCAAAAGAGGATATTTCAGATCTGTGGTGGAGAAGCGGTCAAATTTAAAATCTCTTTATTGCCTTTGAGGCCTTACATTCCTTTAGTTTTAGCCTGAGAAGACCTAGCGCCCTCCTGACCTGCCCCTGAAGATGGGCCAAGGACCTTCCCTGGAGGAAGGTGGAGCTCAGGGCTCACCCCACTGAAAATCCCTCTCTTCCTTAGCAGGTTTCTCAAGAAGAGCAAAAGCACCTTGAATTTGATAGACAAGGACATCACTAGAGGTTTGGGTGGAAGGGAGAAGTTGTGCTGAATTGGCTTCGTTGGTAAATTGGCTTGCGGGCCAAATATGGTCAGATGCCTGTTTTTACATATTCCATGAGCTAAGAATGATTCTCATAGTTTTCATGAAAACAGAAAGGAAAGGAAAGGAAAACTTCTAAACTCATCTTATGAGGCCAGCATCACCTTGATCCCCAAACCGGACAAAGAACCCATCAAAAAAGAGAATGACAGACCAATATCCCTAATGAATGTGGATGCAAAAATTCTCACCAAAATACTAGGCAAAAGGATCCAACAATACAGTAAAAGGATTATTCACCACGACCAAGTGGGATTTATTCCTGGGCTGCAAGGTTGGTTCAGCATCTGCAAATCAATCAATGTGATACAATACATTAATAAGAGAAAGGACAAGAACCATATGATCCTCTCAATAAATGCAGAAAAAGCATTTGACAAAGTACAGCATCCTTTCTTGATTAAAACTTTTCACAGTGTAGGGATAGAGGGTACATACCTCAATACCATAAAAACTATCTATAAAAAACCCACAGCCAATATCATTCTCAGTGGGGGAAAAACTGAGATCTTTTCTCCTAAGGTCAGGAACATAGCAGGGATGCCCACTATCTCCACTGTTATTCAACATAGTACTAGAAGTCCTGTCCTCAATGACCAAACAACAAAATGAAATCAAAGGCATCCGAATCAGCAAAGAAGAAGTCAAACTCTCATTCTTTGCAGATGGTATGATACTCTATGTGGAAAACCCAAAGACTCCACCCTAAAACTGCTAGAACTCATACAGGAATTCAGTAAAGTGTCAGGATATAAAATCAACACATAGAAATCAATCACATTTCTATACACCAACAACAAGAGAGAAGAAAGAGAAATTAAGGACTGGATCCCATTTACAATTGCACCCAAAACCATAAGGTACCTAAGAATAAATCTAATCAAAGAGGCAAAGAATATGTACTCAGAAAACTGTAGAAGACTCATGAAAGAAATTGAGGAAGACACAAACTCATATACTGGAAGAACTAATATTGTGAAAATGTTTATGCTACTTAGAGCAAATCTACTCATTCACTGCAATCCCTATAAAAATACCATCCATTCTTTTCACAGAGCTGAAACAAATAATCCCAAAATTTGTATTGAGCCAGAAGAAACCAAAATAGCCAAAATATCATGGCTAGGGTGACAAATTCAGGGTGCTCCCTTCCCCGGGGCTGCACCCCGTATCTGAAGGGCAGGCCCCTCCTACACCCTCCCAGAGCGACCAGCCTGCTCCTGGGCCCAATGATGGACCCCAGACTAGCAGGGGAGGAGGAAAGCCTGCTGGCCACCCGCAGGCCCTCCTTAGGAGGCACGGGCTGCAGACAGGGGGCCACGTGCAAACAGCCCGGGTCACCGGGACACCCTGGGGCAGTCACCCCATTGCAGGACCACTTCCACTGAAGGACAGGCTGGTTCCACAGAGTCCAGGACACTGTAGGACCCCAGCAGTTCCAGCTGATTTCTCCGCAGTTGTTAGCAGAGGAAACCTGGCTTCTGACTCAATACCTGGGGACACCCTCCGCCTCACACCCACAGTCACCTGCCTGCCCATGCGGACCACACAGAGGAGGGAGCTGCAGAGAAGGGAGAACCTGAGACCTTTGCAGACAGGACCAGAGTCCCTGCAGCAGAAGGGAAACCTCAGATCCGGAGAATGGGCCTCACTCAGGACGGAGGCCTTGACACTCTGCCCTGACTTCTCTTGTGCACACAAAGCAAAGGGACCCGGCCCCGCCTTGTGCCCCTAGGTTGGCTGGAGGGCAATGTGGGCCTGGAGGGCTGAGCTCCAGGCTGGGATCAGCCCTCCCCACCTCCCCCAGGGCTTGTCTGTTTGAGACAACTTTCTACCTCATAGCAGAGTCAGGGGGAACTGTTTTCTAGAACCTGGCTGGCAACCCTCCCTGGGCCCAACTGCTCTGCCCTGGTTGCCAGGCACAGGTTGACCTCAGCGATGGAACTCTCCACAGGGTTCTGAGTGGTCAGTTATGGCCACAGGATGCTGACCCATGGAGGCAGAGCTGTGGAGCCCCACGCAGCCATGGAGGGCCCACCTTCGGCCAGAGTATCCACTTGCCAGCTGGTCCTGGAGCACCTGTCGGGGGTGCTGCTGGTGATTCCTGGGAGCTGGAGACACAGCCCAAGCCTCCCTGTGTTGCCCTGGGCAATGCTGCTGTGGATGGTGCTGCTGGTTTTCCTGGTGAAGAGACGACTCCCTCGAAGAAGTGTGAAGGCGTTGGGCCAAAGATGTTCTGCCAGCCCCAAAGGCTGTGGAGCGGGCCGCAAGGACGTTGGCCCAGCCACACGAGCCGATGACGCCCGTAGGCCACCCGGGGTGGTGGCAGGTCCTCCCACGTTACATCCCTTGTGCTTGTCAACGATGAATACAAAGGTGAGCAGGCTGGTGCTTTGGGACACTGCCAACTTTCTGAAAAAGGCCCAGAAGAGCCAGCCTCCTAGACTTCCCCAGGTCACTAGTGAAAAACCCAAACTAAGAACATCAGAGAAGGATGGAGAACAACCTCGGATGAAAAAGACCAATGACTGGCGTCAAAACACTCCTTTTCCAGAAGAATCAGAAGGGCTCAACCAAGAAGTTTCAAGGTGGAGGCAGAGAGGGCAGGAGGAGGAGGGGGAGAAAGGCTGGAGCCCTCGAAGGCATGCCTGGAGCCGGTCCCGAGAGATCCAGCCAGCCAGTCACAGTCCAGGCCAGGACCCGGGTTCCAGGTCATCCCCCCGCCTGACCTCCCTGCATATCACTCCTGCGCTGGGACCTGGGGAATCCAGCAGAAGAGGGGAGCAGGAAATGGCAATCACCACACCCACCGGGCAGCGCTTGATCTGAAGGGTGTCACTGATGGTTCCGGCTTCCCTGTGTCCCCTCCAAGTCCCGAGAGGGATCAGCAAGACAGAGCCAGACAACTGTGGGCAGAAAGGCAAGAGATCGCAGAGCTGACAGGACAGATACACCAGTCTGCAAACCCAGCAAGCATCTTTGCAGCGGGAACATTCTCGGCTGGACCGTGAGATTCAGCAGCTGAGGCCGAAACTTCAGAATCCACTGGACAAACAGGACGGACACATCCTGCAACTTCACAGAAGAGTGTTTCGAGGGGAGGCTCCGTGCTTGGAAATGAAGAAGAAACTGGCCGGCCTGACAGAGAAATGAACTTCACGTACCAGCTTCGCAACCTCTCCAAGAAGGTGGCCCAAGACCTGGGCCAAGAGCTGGAGAGAAATAGCCGCCACTATCGCAAGGTGGTCCTCTTCCATCAGAACAAAGCGGCGAAAGGCTGGGAGGCAGCTGAGTCCAGCGAGAGAAGGTCCCAGGAGCTGAGGAGAGAAAATGATCGCATGAGGCAGATGCTGGCTTCTGTGGAGTCCAACCGCCTGCCTTTCCCAAGTGACCCTCTTGCTCCTGCTGCTCTGCCCTCAGCCCACGGGGGGGCGGGGGGGCGATGTCAGGGGGTCCCTGGGGTCATCAGGCCCCTGGAGGAGCGGGAGGAGGTCCCAGTGTGAGGGCACCAGGATCCGGGGTCACATGCAGGAGTGACTGGGCTTAGGGCAGCTGGGCTCTCAACAACCATACCCCGGCTCAGCCTCTGCGGGGAGGTCTGTGAGTGATGTCGGATTGCTCTCCCTCCAGTGAAGCTGCTATTTCTAAACTGATGCCCCAGTTACGCTCAGTAGTGGAGCAGGATAACCCTACTGCTGCAGCTATACAGAGAGCTTCATTAATATTGTCATGAATACATAGCTTTCCCATCACATACTTTAGAACTGTATACTCTAGGATCGTATTTAGATTGAAAGTTATGCTACTTTGACTTAAGACATCCTCTAAGGGTGACATGGACAGAGATGCTCCAAACAAGACCATTTCTGTGTGCCTGCACTAGCCTCACAGACCTGCAGAAGTAACTCAGGATTGATGGAGTAAAATGCGATTGGTTTTAAAAACAAAGAGAGAATAGAACTTAAAAAAAACAGTATCTGACTGAAAGGATATAAGATTGTCAGTGTAGTCCCAAATTCAAATCTTAGTCTTAAACTCGTATTTTAGTCCTAAATTTAAATTTTAGTCCTAAGATCGTATTTTAGTCCTAAACTCATAGGGTTATTTCATCTTAAATTTATAGATAAGAAAAGTAATAGTTTGCAACCTTTTCTCCCTTGGTTTATCATTTTTTTCTTAATCTTTGCTGTTTTGTTTAAGATGCTGTTCGTTGTTTGACATTTATGAATTTTAAGCAGTCAAAATCCCAAGTTTTCTTGCGATGTCAGATACACACCCCCCATGCACACAGGCACGTGCATACACACATCGCCTGCGAGGCCAAATCTAGACTATCGCAGTTGTTTTGTGAGGACCTGAAAACAGAAAATAAAATTGAAATTTTAAAAATGACTTATAGATCAATAAATTGCTGAAAAGAAACAACGTGTGTGTGCAGTGTGTAGAGAGAGGAAAGCTTCCTTGATCTTCCCAGAGAGCAGAGGGCCCTGAGGTGCCAAGGAAAACCCCAGCAGGAGCACTTGTCCCATATGGTGCTGAAGAGGAGGAGACCAGGGGTTAGTCCCTGGTCTCTGCAGCAGGGAGGAGGGCAGGACCAAGGAGGGGACTCCCAGGCTCCAGCTCCAGGGGGAGGCAGTCTCACTCCTGGACCTGGAGGGAGGACGGGGAAGTGGCATCTGCTGAGCCCAGTGTGGGGCTGTCCCACAAAAGGGGCAAAGTGCCCCCCTCTGCCATCCAGACCTCTGTGGGCTGCTGGTAATGGGCAGCCCCCCAGAGGGCCTGGGAGTGCAGGGAGGGGGTCAGCCTTGGGCACAGAGCAGGCAGTAAAGGGTCAAGGAGTGTGGAGAAGGACCCATACCCGGGATGCTCTTCGACCCAAAGTGTGCCTGGGTGTTCCTGCCTTCATTCGTACCCACATACTATCTCTACAGCTTCTTCGATGTCTTTGGTGGTGTTCTGCTGGGTGGGGGGCAGTGATGGAACAAACAACCCAGTAAGGTACCAGGACCCCCAGAGCTTGGTGAGGGGCAAAACCAGGGAATCAAGAAAAAGGGGACAAGGAATAGCAATCTCTGCTCTGCAAAGAATTCCAATAGGGTGATGGCAAACGGGGTTGGGGGCCACACCCAGAAGTGACATTCAGGCTGAGATGTGGGTACCAGGAGGTAGTCTGGGAGGGCAGGGGGCAGAATGTTCCAAGCAGGGAGCAGAGGAGTATGAAGGCTAAGGGCTGTGCTCCCAGGGCTGGGCAGGCAGGGCAAAGGTGACAGGGGAGGGGGCAGGGAGCAGGGCCATTGCACAGACCTTCCCTAGAGCAGGATAGAGACACCAGGGGTTGGAGCAGACCTGGGGACAGAGGGAGCTGGCTGGGCACAGCTGTGATGTGTGTTCTGCACGGATCAGCATGACTGCTGGGACAGGGGAGTGCGGGGGTGGGGCAGACAGGGCTGGATTATTCTGGGAGGGGCCTCACAGTGTCAGCATGGAGCCCTGGGGGTTGGCCCTGGGCTGATCATTGTGGACACGGAGGAGGAGGAGGACAGACTGGGGCTGTGTCTGTGCTGTTGGGGAGTCAGAGGAGAGGCAGGAAGAGAGACTCCCATCTTCTGTAAGACCAGTGTGTGTTGTCTGGGCGTCCTCATGTAAACCTTAGAACATTTCCGCGAGGGATCTGAGGAAAGTCAGCGAGGCATGGACCCATCTCATGCGGTGGGAAGCCTGCTTTCTGAGCAGTAGGGCGTGAAGCAGGCCTGTGCATCGGGGCTCCCGCCAGGTTTCCACCATCCCTGAAGGCTCTCGGGAGCAGGTGGTCTTCCCTCCCATCTGCTCCCACAGCTGGGACCCCAAGAGCTGCTGCAAGACAGGATGGAGTACAGGGGGAAGATCCCAAGGGGACGCATATCCCACCTGTTCAAGCCACTGCTGCTGCCAGTGGGAACCATGACAAAAAATCCGTGTGCTCCCACAGAGTCACCGGCAGCAGGAGAGTGAGGCTCAGGGAATGGAAGTGCTCTTGCATATGGCGTGTACCCTCATCGCCGGGCCACCCTGACTCTCTGTCTCTGCTGCAGGCTGGGGGCAGTGGTTGGCAGGAGGGCCCTCTGGAGGAGGTGGCTTCTGAGCTGAATATTGATGGATGAGCAGGAGTTACCGATGGTGCTTTCACACCTTAAAGACCATAAGAATCAGGACATCCAGCAGGCTCAGTGGGTTAAGCAGCTCTTTGGTTCAGGTCATGATCCCAGGGTCCTGGGATTGAGTCCCACATTGGCCTCCTTGCTCATCAGGGAGCCTACTTCTCCCTCTGCCTACTGCTCTCCCTCCTTGTGTGCACTTTCTCACTCTGACAAAGAAAATCTTAAAAAAGATAAAATAAAATATAAAGAACATAGGAATCACTTGGAGACTTTGTTACAGAAAGATTCAGATCCCTCAGGTTGTGGAGCTAAGACCCTGCACGGGCCATATGTGCTGTCTCTGCTGGGACCAGACAAGGAAAGCAAGGATCCTTAGATGATGATGGGATAGGAGTGGGGGCAGTTAGAGGGGTCAAAAGCATATTTGGTAGAAAGCACCACATGGGCAAAACTCGCGGCACAAAACAGCCTAGTCTGGGTGAGCAAGGCAAGTTTGTGCAGTTAGCTTTCTGGAGCCCATGCTCATGGGTGGGAAGGACATATATTGTTATAATGTTCTTGCTACCTAGAGCAATCTACACATTTAATGCAATCACTATCAAAATACTATCCATTATTTTCACAGAGCTGAAACAAATAATCCTAAAATTTGTATGTAACCAGAAAAGACCCCAAAAAGCCAAGGGAATGTTAAAAAAGAAAACGAAAGCTGGGGGCATCATAATTCCAGACTTCAAGCTCTATTGCAAAGCTATAATCATCAAGAAAGCATGCTACTGACACAAAAATGGACTCACAGATCAATAGAACAGAATAGAGAGCCCAGAGCTGGACCCTCAACTCTTTGGTCAACTCATCTTCGACAAAGCAGAAAAGAGTATCCAATGAAAAAAGGACAGTCTCTCCAACAAATGGTGTTGGGGAAATTGGACAGCCACATGCAGAAGAATGAAACTGGACCATTTCCTTGTACCACACACAAGAATAGACTCAAAATGAATGAAAGACCTCACTGTGAGACAGGACTCCATCAAAATCCTAGAGGAGAACACAAGTAGCCACCTCTGTGACCTCGGCCACAACAACTTCTTGCTAGACACGTCTCCAAAGGCAAGGGAAACAAAAGTGAACATGAACCATTGGGACTTCATCAAGATAAAATGCTTTTGCACAGCAAAGGAAACAGTGGGCAAAATCAAAAGATAACCAACAGAATGAGAAAAGATAGTTGCAATTGACCTATCCAATAAAGGGCCAGAATCCAAGATCTATAAAGAACTTAACAAACTCAAAACCCAAGGAACCAATATCCAATCAAGAAATGGGCAGAGACATCAACAGACATTTCTGCAAAGAAGGCATCCAAATGGGCAACAGACATAAGAAAAAATGTTCCAAATCCCTAAGCTTCAGGGAAATACAAATCAAAACCACAATGGGATACCACCTCACACCAGTCAGAATGGCTACAATTAACAAGTCAGGAAATGACAGACGTTCGCGAGGAGTCAGAGAAAGGGGAACCATCCTACACTGTTGGTAGGAATGTAAGTTGGTGCAGCCACTCTGGAAAACAGTATGGAGGTTCCTCAAAAAGTTGAAAATTGAGCTACCCTATGACCCAGCAACTGCACTATTGGGTATTTACCCCAACCAAATGAATGTAATGATCTGAAGGGGCACGTGCACCCCAATTTTTATAGCTGCAATGTCCATAATAGCTGAACTGTGGTAAGAGTCCAGATGTCCATGAAAGTCTGAATGGATAAAGAAGATGTGGTATATATACATGATGGAATATTATTCATGCATCAGAAAAGATGAAATCTTACCATTTACATCATCATGGATGGAACTGAGCAAAATAAGCAAAATAAGTCAGTGAGAGAATGACAATTATCATATGATTCCACTGTTATGTGGAATATAAGAAACAGCACAGAGGATCATAGAGGAAGAGGGGAAAAAGTGAAAGGACATGAAACCAGAGAGGGAGACAAACCGTAAGAGACTCTTTATCTCTGGAGACAAACCGAAGGTTGCTGGAATGGAGGGGAGTGGGAAGGATGCGGTGGTGAGGTGATGGACATTGAGGAGGATATGTGCTGTGGTAAGCGCTGTGTATTGTGTAAGACCGATGAATCACAGACCTGTACCTCTGAAACAAATAATACATTATATGTTAATAATTTTAAAAAGTTAATGCTCAAAAAAAAGATGATTTTATAACGTGAGAATTAAATGAATTCAAATGTCTTTGTCTATAAAGAAAGGGTACAGCCATGCCTATCATTTTACAAATTGTCTATGGCCGCTTTCACCCCACAACTGGGCTGTTTGTTGCAACAGAGACTGTACGACCTGCAAAACAGAAAGTATTGACCATTTACCCCTTTGTAGAAAGTGCACTGACCTCTGGCCTCGGTGATGGTGGGTAGTGGTTTACAAGCACGGTCTTGTATTTTGAGCTTCAGGCCTCTTTTATTAGGTGTTGTCCAAACCACTCACTTCTCCAGTCATTGCCAATTCAAGGGACACTTCTCAAACCATGAGACTCTGGTTGCTGCAATTTATCCTATGCCAGGGGATAACCATGTATATGGCCCAAGTGTTACTTCTTGAGCATGGGTGATGATGACGATAGTGACGATGATGATGATGATGGCAACGATGATGATGATGAAGGAGAAGATGGAGAAGAACAAGAACAAGGAAAAGACAAATAACCATACAGTGCTAAGAATTTGTGGACACTGTGTTAGGATTATTTGTCAACCCAGCCAATCCCCGCACCACCCCCATAGAAACCATCATTGTCTCCATTTAACAGATGAGAAAAACAAAGGCATGGAAAAGTCCAGCATAGTAAATCGCCCAATGTCACACAAGGGATGGGGGCACTCAGGAAGCCCAGTTTTCTGAGTCCTGAGCCCGTGATCTTACCATCATGTCAGATTGCTTCTCCTGCCCCCTTCTGAGTCCCAGGAAGTGGTGAGGCTCTGTGCTGCCATTATGATTGATTTTGTCCAATCTGATGGTTCGCTCAGCTCCATGATACATGGGGAGGTGGGATAAATCGAGAGTGATCAGCAGCAGAAAAGTGATTCTCAGAAACACCATTAAAGGTAAGAAAATATAAAAAAAAAAAAAAAATCAGTCTTCCACAACAAAGACATATTCCCAGTGTCAAGGGACTCAATTTCCAAACCAAAAAATCCAACACAGTAATTAATTTCCCACACATAGAACTCAGATCCCTGGGTTTATAAGAATGAGTCCTCATGATGAATGAATAATGTTCTATGCTTACAAATAAATTTTTTAATAAATTTAAATGCTGTTGGGGCTTAGAAAAGAAATTTATTTAAAGGTATTATTATTATTATTATTATTATTATTATATTATCTTTTTGTCATTATGCTTTCTTTTTCCAATCAACAGTTACTGAAACCAGAAAAACTGTCCTGGATAGCCTCATGCTGAAAAGTTACTGGGGACCACAGCTAGAACATGTGGCCTGACAGTGGGACAAAATGTTTATGATCAATGCTTCCCAAACAAATGCAGGGTACATGGGCACCGAATTCAGAGCCCCTCCATTTCCATGAGTCTTTCAGTTAGAATTTCCTAGCTCTGTCCATGTATATCCACAAGAAGTGAATATGGAGAAGATTTATTTTGTGTTCCATCCAGAAACTTATTCTGGAAACAGATTATATTTTTGACCAACTATAAAGTAAGCACTTGCTAACATAAGCTTTCTGTTTTCTAAAAATAAATGGCAGCCTCAAGCTGCAGTGAGCTCCCTGTCACCAGCATGAAGAAAAGCTCGATATGACCATTTATCAGGGTCACTGCAGATGGCATTTCTATCCTGGGTAAGAGATTCTGATAACCTCTAAGGTCCATTCTGATTCAAAATCTATTATTCTAAGACCCAGGGGCATTTTTCTGAGATCGCCTCAAAGAAAATTTAGTAACTCCAGACACACAATGGCTCTTGTTCATCATTTACCTGTTGCTACTGCCTGCCTCCCGAGCTTTCCATTAAGTTCACAAAGAGTTGAAGATTTGGCTTCTGGGCTGCAATTTAATATGTGCATAGAAGTGATATGAGGATTCTGCCATCAAGAGGGCTGCAGTCCAAGGAACAGAGCTTGCTTTATTAATTCCTCATCAATTAAACAGGGAAACCCTCAGGTTCCAAAATGAGCTCTGTCTCGGGGCGACAGAGAGAGATCGGTTTGTCTAAGAGAACAGAAATCCAGTCAGGACAATGGAGCCTCTGTCTTGCATGGGAAAATGATGGGGGTATCCTATCTGCCTTACCCAGCTATTTCCAGTGAGGGAGAATATCCCCTTGTGAGGGAGGGGATGACAACTAAGGTTACTCTGGGAACTTTCTCAAATTCTACATCCTTCCCCACCAAGATCTGGACACATTCTGCTCTTTAAGAACATACTCATTTTTCTATGAGACTCTTTTTGTTTGTATTATATATACATAATGAGTAGTAGTATCTTCCTTACGTTGACATGTTGTACGGAAGGAATTGAGAACTATAAGCTGTGATGTGTGCGTGTGCCTGGGGACAGGGGGTGGTGGGTATATTTGGTGGTATTGTGGTATGTAATGAAAGTCAGGAACTATAGAGTGATCATGTCAGAATGAGGCAGATGCCTGCTCACAGAAGCCCTCGTAGGCCAGATAAGATGCTCCCACAAATATTATAGGACTGAAAAGGATTAGGAGGGAGGTGATCTAGGAGTAGATCTGTGAACCATTTACTGGGGAAATACCCTTGGATGACTCAAAGGCTTCAGGAGCCAAAGGATAAAAGGTTTGACTACAGATATTAATTTGGGTATCATCAAACTGTAAGTGGTTGTAGACAGAGAAGGTCTGAGGCATTCAAGGGAACAAAATATATGAGGGTATAGAGAAAATCAGGAACCTGTGAGTGATATCAGAAAGCAACAAATTGGTACAAGAGCAACCAGGATGCTTTCCATGTGCCCTTGGGAAAGTCACTTAACTCCTCTTAGGTCTCATTGTCTCGACTGGAAATTCAGAATGTTGACTGATCTGGTCTCTGCTCTCAACTCAGATGAGCTTTGTTTCTATAAGACGAATTTATCAGTTATGTACCCAGCCCAGCTGGACCGACAATCATCATCATCTTCAGTTGCCAGAAATATAGAAATAAAAATAATTCTTGAGAAAACAAAAGATCTTTTATTGTAGATAAAGACAGTGCTCATAAAGAAACTCCTGACCATTTGTTCAAGTAACTGAGCTATTTCCTCATAAGGAGGTAGAGAAGAGCAAATGTGACTTGAAGGTATCAAGACCAGGGAGTTGAACCAGAAGTATCGGCTCTTCTCCCATCACTTCTTCGTGCATCCTGATTACCAGTAAATGTCAGTATCTGTTTTAAAATGTTAAACTTAGGTGCCTAGGTGGCTCAGTGTGTTAAGCATCTGCCTTTGGCTCTCAGGTCATGATCGTGGAGTCCTAGCATCAAGCCCTGAATGCTGACCAGGGAGCCTACTCCCTCTGCTCCTGACCCTGCTTATGCTCTCTCTCTCCCTCTTTAAAAAAAAAAAAGAAAGAAAAGAAAAGAAAAAGAAAAAGAAATCTTTAGAAAAAAAGTTTAATAAAATAAAATTAAAATAAAACATTGAACTCATGGTCTTCATTTTTTTTTAATTTTTTTTATTAACATATAATGTATTATTTGCCCCAGGGTACATGTC
>CM053604.1:139881306-139953151 GCA_028646535.1 Procyon lotor | reverse complement strand
GGTTGTGGACATTGGGGAGGGCATGTGCTGTTAAGTGATGTGAAATGTGTAAGTCCAACGATTCACAGACATGTACCCTGGGGCAAATAATGCATTATATGTTAATAAAAATTAAAAAAAAAAAAGAAAAGAAAAATAGTGGCTGCCGGATTATCTCAAGTATACCATGCAAACAAACACACACGGCTGCCTCCTCCCCTTCATCACTCTATAATAAAATTGGGTGAAGCAGTAAAACTGTATATTCTGATTAAGAAAATGCAACAACAACAAAAAAAAAAAAAGAAAGAAAAAAAAAAGAAAATGCAACAAAGAGCAAATTCTGTAGGTGAACCAAGAGCATTTTGTGTTGGTCTTATATACTCATTCTGTAAGATCTCAGCAATGACTCTGCTTCCTACTGCATATAAAATGAAGCACTGAATTGCAACAAGTAAAAAAGTCTCCCCTTAGCTCTTAGATACTTCGATTTTAAAAACAGAATTTCAAATCATCTCAATCAACAATCTTGTCCAAATACAAGTAGACTTTGCTCATCTATCTGCATATTTGGCAAACCACACAAATCTGTATTTTGGCCAAGTCCACTCAGTCTGTAAACTTTTTTATGTATATAATACAGTTTTATTTTGTTTTGTTACAATTTTATTTATTTATCTGAGAGAGAGAGAGAGCGCGCAAGCAGGAAGAGAGGCAGAGGGAGAGGGAGAAGCAGGCTTCCGGCTAGTAGGGAGCCTGACATGAGGCTCGATCCCAAGACCCCAGGATCATGACCTGAGCCAAAGGCAGACACTTAACTGACTGAACCACCCAGGCGCCCCTCAGTCTGTAAACTTCTTCATAAATAAAATAAAAAGATTTTACTTGTTAAATGTCCTCCATACCTTGTATGGAACGTCACTAAAAAAGAAATGTGATCTGTTTACTTGTGATATTGAGACTTTCCTAAAGAAAGTTTTTGATCATTTATCATGTTATTCAAAATATACAGAAGTGGGGCTCCCAAGTGGCACAGTTGGCTAAGCATCTGACTCTTGGTTTGGGCTCATATTGTGATCTCAGGATCATGGGATCTAGCCCCACTTTGGGCTCTACTTTCAATGCAGAGTCTGCTTGGGATCCTCTCTCCCCCTTTCCCTTTGCCTTCCCCCTGACATTCACACTCTCTCTCTCCCTCTCCCAAATAAATAAATAAATTTAAAAACTAACAAAATGTGCAGAACCACATAATGAGATTTTTTATATCATAAAAGTAGAAGAGGGATCTTCCTGCCTGCAGATAACTATCATGGTTGCCTGCCATAAAAATAAGCTAAAACGATGGCCTACCATAGATCGTATTTTCTAAACGTGAGACAAGAAGAATGCTCTCTTCTGTTTAGAAATATATTAAAGATGAGAATGGGGAAAGGTATTACAGTAAAATATGATTTATACACTGTTTCTCCAAAACGGTTTGATGATCTGTGACGAGGCCATGAGAATCGTAGGAAAGGATGAATGGCCTACACCCGAGCTCTCTAATATATTACATGTAGGTTGCAATCAAAAGTCATACAGCACAAAAGTGATTCGTTTCTTTGGGAAACAGGACTGTTTCAGAACTCAAAAACTTGTTACCAGAAAGGAGCAGCCAAGTTAAATAGAATTTTCTCAATTCGTTTACTAAAATTGTAGCTTATTTGAAAGATAGCATTGGTTTCACAAGTTCAAATTACTTCCATATTTGAAAACCATTTTCCCTGAGAAAGGAGATTTTATTTATGATGGTGCCCAATGTGCTTCACAGTGTTTAATGATGATGGACATTTCAGATATGGATAGGCTACTTGATGAATATATAGATGCAAAGAACCTGACCAACAAACAACTGGTCTATCAGAACCAGCCTGTAGATACAGAGTGAATGAATAATTTGGAGAGCCAGAAACTAATCCTTATGGGTCTAAAAACCTGCAATTGCCAATAGGTAAAATCTTAACTCTCCTATGGTCAAAGCCTTTGTGGAGAGGAGGTGTAGCTGGATGCCACACATTGGCCCAACATGGGAAATTGACATAAATGTGAACTTGAGAAGAGCAAAGGAGCAGGTCAGTAGATTTTGACTGTTTTCAACTTTACCACTACATAAAAGAAGGCTATCCTAAAAGCCATAAACAGTTCAAAGAAGTGTTATTGTAAAAGGAAACAGACAGAGTAAAATATCAAAGTATGTCATGAGACAGAAAAAAATATAGCATTGTTATCTTTCTATTAAATATAGGTAAATAACTTTTTAGTTATTCCTATTACATTTCCCTTTTAAAAGTCTTACATATATGTATCTTAGGGATAGCTTAAAAAATTAAAATATACATTAAAAAAATTAAAATATACAATAAATAGTTCCCCCAAAAAAGGTTGAAATAATTCATATCAGGGATAGGACCAATATAAAAATACTATTAATTTTCTCACACATGCCGTTTGTTTAGATACTATCAATTATTTTTTTAAGTAACTTCCACTCCCAACATGGGGCTTGAACTCATACCAAGGGTATCATACCCCCTCCCCTGCCCAGCACTGAGCCAGCTGACACCCCATTATTACTATCAATTATTTTTATTTATTTACTATTAATTATTTTACTATTAATTACTAATAACTGCTACTATTAACTAGCCTTACTATTATTATTTTGTTTAAATAATAATATGTATGTAACAAAAAAGTAAATATTACAGAATAGCATATAGTTTCAAACAGGCAGCTGTTTTTCATATTTTTATGTTAAGTTATAACACATATAGCTATGATTATTTATTTTATACTACACTGTTATAGGTTCTTTGGTTTTGACTTTTCATTGTTTGTGTTTTGTTTTGTTTTTCTCTATTACAATGTATCTCAAGTTGGGTCTCTAAAAAAAAATAAATTGATCACCTTACCTTTAGCACTAATATTGCACCATCCCGGTCTTCTCTAAATAAGTCAGATACACTTGAGGGGAAAGTTGGGTTTGTAGTGTGAATATTGGTGAGCCACAATAAGGCTTTCTTTCAAGTGTGGAGGTCAAGGAAGCCCTCAATCTGACAGTTATTCAATGAAAATTGAAGTGCCAGTTACCAAGCCCCACTTTGCCTCCTACAGAATTCCTTATAAGAATCCCTCCTGGAGGGAGAGGCAGCCAGAAAGCAGGCTACTTAGCACCAGAGGAAACCCATCTGGCCACACAACCCTTTTACCCTAAATGTGAACAGAAAGCCAAATGTCAGGAATATGAAGAGAATCAAATATCTTCATTATGAACAAAATTTTAAAGGAAAAACAAAAAAAAAAAAAGAAGAAGAAGAAGAAATAGAAGCAATTCAGGGAGCACAGAAATACTTTAAAAACATCCCAGTCAAAAAGTATTTTACATCCCCAAACGATAAAAATATGGCATTGAACAAAGAAATAAAAACCAGAGAATAGGAGACGAGAGATTTAAAGTATGTCTGATGAGGGCTGACTAAATTCAACAGAAGTGCCAGAAAACAAAGTACAAGAAACCTCTTAAAAAGGAGAGGATAAAAATATTAAAATCTGAATGAGACATGGGGATTAATCCCGGAAGTCCCTCTAATAAATGTTCTAGAAAGAACATTGACTAAGAACATTTCTTAGACATGAGTCTAAGAAACAAAGAAAAAAGAAAATTTTCTCCAGATGAAGGAACTCTTCAGGTAAAAGAGGCCTTCTGAGGGAGGATCCAACTCAATAAATGAAAAAGACCTTGACCTATTCTCATGAAATTATAGAACACTAACGATAAAGAGAACATCTTAAGGACTTCCACTGAGGAAAAAGAAATTACCTGCAAAGAAACAAAATCAGAACAGCATCAGATTACTCTTTAGCAACCACCGGCAGCTACAGGATAATGGAGTAATGCCTTCTGATTTCTAATGGAAATAATTTTGATTCTACAAATCTGTCAACCAAAAAATAAGTGAAATTGTAAAGAGAGGGGAAAAGAGTAATTTGAGATGTGCAAAGATTCAGATTTATACTTCCTGCATCCTTCCTGAGAAAGTTCTGGGAGGTCTCCAGGAAACTAAAGGGGGAGGATGAGGATTTGGTAAAACAGAAATTATTATTGAGAATTTAGAAAAAACTTAGGAGATAATACCAAGGAAGGAAGAAGTAATTAGAAATTCAGGGGGAAAAACCTAAATGCTGAACATGGTCCAAAAAAGAGGCAAAACAAATTATAGCATAATTTGGAGCAACAGTAAAGTATGGGGGAGAAAAAAAAAACAACAACTCTGTCTTGCTTTGAGGGAGAACTCTATCAATTCTTTGAGGGATGATGCAACCTACATAGAGAACACGTGTGCATGTCCTCCCTAGAGATCCCGTCAACATTTTAAGGAGACACACATCACTTGGGAGAAATGTAGTAGTGTTTACTTACAGCTCTTTATTGGTTTTGCACTTACAGAACTAACTGTGGTTACAAGTAAGAAAGTAAAGGTGAACAACCTAAAGATGGTAAACTTACATGTAACTGACATAGAGTGGGGAGTGGAAATAGAGTAGAGAATGGTAGGAATGCTGGTATCTTAACTATAAAAAGGAGATGGAGCTTAAAGTTGCTGAAACAAGAATTAAAAGTTGAAGTACATTATTCGAAGCTATAAAGCTAACCGATGAAAGAACCAAAAGTTGTCACGCAAATATTAAACAGGAGAGAAGTGTGGAGTGTACATTAGTGAAGTCCACCTAAGTAGTATAAAAATTACTTTAATCTGAAACATCTGGATGATCAGCAGCCACAGAAAGAAACATTGTATAAACTGAAGCAGAGTTCCCAACAAAAACTGCCATTGACCTTGCTCCAAGAGCATCTTGTTTGGAAAGGGCTGACCCTTAGACGGGAAAGTGCAAGTTCAGCTTCCCATTAGCATCAACGGGATCAACAGTCTGTTGATCCACACTTTCACACCAAAGCTGAAACCACTCCCCTTTTTTGTTAAGTTGCTGTATAAATCTTTATCTCTAGCTGTTCGATGCTGGGTAACTCACTCTTATATGTGTAATAAACTTCTCTCCTGTTAATCTATTGCCAGTTAATTTGCACATCCCGACCAGTTGGCTCTAAGTGGGTAAAGGATTGGTTTTTCTCCCAACACTTTCAGTAACAGGTTAGATGGTCAGGGCTCCCCCAGACTGTGGCTCAGCTAGTAGGGGCTCTGACCAAGCCAGCAAAAGGAAGCTTTTTTTACCAGACTCCCAGATTCCTGCTCAGGGTCTGGTTGAATGAAGGCAGTAAGAGTCTCTCATTCTCTCTCTTTTTTAAAATGGGGATTATCTAAAATTTAGAGTTATAGAATAAGATACACAATCTGTTCCCTAGATGCGTTTGTTTAAGAGGTATAGAGAAACCTTTTACAACCTTTTATGAAGAGCAGACTAATCACCCAAGAAACTTAATCATTTTAACAGAGAAAGTTCTATTTTATATCTGTACACTACTGATATTAAAGCTCATTTTAAAACCTTACAAATAAATAAATAAAACTATACAAATAATCTAGCCAATTGGGCACTCTCTTTTTTTCTGCAGACCTTTGACAGCTTTCTGTATCCATTCAAACTTCTGTCTGATATTTTTCTAGTTCTCATTTTGAAACCCTGAGATCATGACGTGAGCCAAAACCAAGAGTCAAATGTAACTGACTGAGTTACCCAGGCATCCCATCTATTCAAGTCAAAATAGAGAATCAATAACTGGATTTTTGGGGGCACCTGGGTGGCTCAGTGGGTTAAAGCCTCTGCCTTCAGCTCAGGTCCTGATCTCAGGGTCCTGGGACCGAGCCCCGCATCGGGCTCTCTGCTCAGCATGGAGCCTGGTTCCCCCACTCCCTCTGCCTGCCTCTCTGCCTACTTGTGATCTCTCTCTCTCTGTGTCATATAAATAAATAAAATCTTTAAAAAAAAATAACTGGATTTCTTTTACAACTGATACTGGTGCAACTTTCTGTACCATTGCTCAAAAGAAGCTTGCAATTATAATCCCTTTCTCTTCCCCTAGGAGATATAGTCTTCTACCACTCAGAGCTATCTTCTCAAGTTCTCCTGTGAGTAAGCACAAATTAACACCCTCCCCCTTCTTGAATTGTTGCTGACTATATACTCCACTGTTACAGCACTAGTGGTTTCCTTTCTTATTGACATGACTTACCAAAAATAATTCACAACTTCAAAGGCTTCTTTGAGAAAATATCAGGTCTCTCCAACTGGTTTCCTTAGCACCTTTCTTTTCCCATTCAGTCCTTAAACTCCCTGTAGTCACTTAAGCTGGAGGCTGCCTCCTACATCGGGGGACCCAGGGACCCCCCCCCAAACCAGCCACCTAAAATTAAAGAGGCTAACTGGAAACAGACTGAATATTTTATCCACAAAGGTAAGCTTTGGAGACAATTAGACAGCTGTGTGATGCCTCCTGAGACCCTTTGCCCCAAATTTAATCCATAGCCTTCACGAGATAACATATCAGGGCAAATGAATACCTTAATAATTTTCTCTACAAATATTGGTTAAAAAGCTTCAGTTTGCATTGTGAGCAGATAACCTTGACTTGCTCTTTCTGTCAGAAACACAACTTGGATAAAAATATAAAGAGAAGCAAAGATGTGAACTAATTCTTACATAAACCAGCAAGTTTTGTATTACTGTGTTTATGCCTAACTCAAGGCTAAAGTTTTAGAATAAAGTTCTAAGACCTCTGTCTGTAGGCTTATGTAATCATGTACATGTGATATTTTCCTACCTCCAGACGACATGCCAAATTAATTGGCATTAACGGAGCTCTATCCTAACTGGCTTAGAAAAGAATGAGCACTTAGATCAATAAAATATTACTAAAATTCTCAGAAACATAGAAATTAGCCTAAATAATGCTTTTCAAGTTCACATGGTTTTGATAAATCTTTGGTGAACAAGACTAGGTTGAGATCATTAATTTAATAAAAAATAGGCATGTCTTCAGACTTGTTAGCATTAAATATAACTCAGGCATGTATTGTTTTTCCACCTGTGCTTACCAGTCAAATAAGCCCATAGAATATCAACTAGATGTTTAAGATTATAAAATGTATAGGTTTGAATGTAATCAAGTCATTGTGCTGACAAATTTATTTGAAAAATTATGATGTTTTATTATATCTGCCTAAAAACAGTCTTGCAACCTTAGAGCTTTGTTAAAATAAGTAACAGACAAAAATCTAAATTATTTCTAAGAAACTACTAAAACACTCATTACTGAACATAAGTGTAAGTTTATATACTTCAGACTTATTTTTAAAACAAACTAACAATTTCTCTGTTAACAAATATATTCTTTTCCCACACTGAAAAAAAAATGTTTACTTTAAATAAGCACCTATCTGTAGAAATGTGAAATGGTATATCTACTCATAAAATTTTGCTGATCTTCTAGAAAATGCTGATACATGACAGACAATTCAGAGTGGTCTACCTCATTTTCTCTAAATAATAAAACTTACTAACAGTTAAAAAATATATATATGAAACAACCAAAAGTAATGAGTAGAAGAAAACCACTTCCTATGCAAGGAATGAAAGACATGTTTTTGTTAGGGGACGAGAAAGTAATTTTGTCCTAAAGAGTGTTCCAAAATGAGAACTAGAAAAATATTGGACAAAATAGGTATGGAAAGTTGTCAAAGGTTTGCAGAAAGAAAGAGAGTGCCCCAACTAGTAAGATTATTTGTATAGTTTTATTTATTTATTTGTAAGGTTTTAAAATGAGCTTTAATATCAGTAGTGTACAAATGTAAAACTAGTTTTCTCTCTCTTAAAATGATTAAGTTTCTTGGGTGATTAGTCTGCTTTTCATAAAAGATTGTAAAAGGTTTCTCTGTACCACTTAACCAAGGCATCTAGGAAACAGACTGTGTGTCTTAGAATAATTTCCTGTGTTGTCTTTATCCTGTACTTGATTACTTAAGAGAAACATATTTTCTCACTGTTGAAAGAGCTGAGGTGTTTCGTTTTACTCAAACATGTCACATCCTATATTTACCTTTAATATCTTTTGTTACACAGATAACTAAGTATTTTTTCATAGTGACCTCTGTATTTAATCAAGTGTTCAAAACTTTTGACATATTTGACAATTTTTTATAATTGGCCTTCTCAAAATCATATTCTAAGTGAAATCTGTATTTTGAGCTGATAGGAGATTTTTCTTTCAGCTTCTGAAGGATTTGCTTTTTCACCTGACTTTTTTAAGATTTACTTATTTATTTGAGAGAGCGTGCGTGTGCATGAGCGCCCACATGGAGCTGGGGGTGAGTGTGTGTGATGGGACAGAGGGAGGGGGAGAGGGACAGAATCTCAAGCAGTCTCCTCCCGGCTGAGCAGGGAGCCCAACTCGAGGCTTGATCACATGACCTAGAGATCATGACCTGAGCCCAAACCAAGAGTTGGTCGCTTAACCAACTGAACCACCTGGGTGCCCCATGTCCTTTCACTTTCTAAAAAGAGAACTATTAGAACATAATTAGGTTTATTTGTTATGTTAAACTGTATGAAAAGCATTGTCCAGTAAGAAGAGATACTTAGCCTTCCCTGGGTTATATTTGCATGAGTAAATGATATCTATATAAATTTCAGGAATAATCTGAAATTTTTAGAAATTTGGCATTGACCTAGCTGTCCATGGTATGTCCAACAGTGTAACTGCTTGGTATAATGCTATCGGTTGTAATTCCAGTTACTATTTTATTTTATTTTTTTTAAAGATTTTATTTTTTTTTTGACAGAGAGAGAGAGAGAGAGAGAGAGAGATCACAAGTAGGCAGAGAGGCAGGCAGAGAGAGAGGGGGAAGCAGGCTCCCGGCTGAGCAGAGAGCCCAATGCTGGGCTCGATCCCAGGACCCTGAGATCATGACCTGAGCCGAAGGCAGAGGCTTAACCCACTGAGCCACCCAGGTGCCCCCCCAGTTAGTATTTTAAATATTGTATGTCATATAAATAAGCAAATTTCTTAGTCAATCGCATTACTTTTCTAATGAACACTCCTCAGATCTTTAACTACGGCCGTTTCAAGTCTTTTACCACGCGCAGAGTTGTTTCTCTCCAGTTCATCTCCAAGAGCCCTCGCAATCAGCTACAAACCCCAGCTCCTCATCTTCAACATAAAGTAATTGCCTCAGAAACTCTTAAAAAGGACCATGCCTGGGGTACATAATGGCATCGTCTAACTAACTTTAGATTATACCACTGGACTAAGCCAGGATTTCCAAAAATTCTAGTGAAGAAGCTGATGAGCTCATGAAGTGGTAACCCCGGTTCAAGCAGAATCAGAATCAATTACATGGGAATAAATAAACTAATGAAGAATAACCATGATTTTTTAAATAGCTTTTGTTTGGAACATTTCCGGTTCTTTATTGCTTTATTATCTGGATATAAGGAATTGGGGACCTCCAGAAGTGAGGAATTCACCCACCTCTATCAGAACTGCAGGGGAATTCTGATGGCAAGTGCTTCATTTGGCTTTCTTGGCTCAAGAGGCTTTTCAAAGGAATCTGAGATTTCCTTATAAAAGTTAAGCAAAGCACACTTAAACAGGCCTGTGTGGTCAATTACTCTTCTTGCGGCACTTCGGTAAAGAATCAGGCTAAATTCAATGAGACAAGATTTATTTTGTAACCATGAATAATCTCACTTTGATTATCTTTGATCAAAGCAGAAGATAACCATAGAGTGTATATATCAATAGGAAACCATAGCACATCTTTGTGGGCTATCATATTCTTATTCCATTTATTTTCTTTGAGGCTTTATTATCTCTTTGTAAACTGGACTGGAACATGCCATCCTACCAAATTTTCTATTCCTCTAGTTTCCTTCACTATCTGCTTATAACCCTCAAACTTAACATGTTCCATTCTTCTTTCACCCTACTGAGTCGGTGAGCCTGAAAACTAAGGGCCGACTGCCCACGATGTGGGAAACAAAGACAAAAGAAATGCAACTTATTTATTTATCTATTTATTTATTTAACAGAGAGAAACACAGCGAGAGAGAGAACACAAGCAGAGGGAATAGTAGCGGGAGAAGCAGGCTTCCTGCCGAGCAGGGAGCCCGCCCGATGCGGAGCTCGATCCCAGGACCCTGGGATTATGACCTGAGCCGAAGGCAGCCACTTAACAACTGAGCCACCCAGGCGCCCCAAGAAATGCAACTTTAAATTAAAATCTCCTTACAGGGGCGCCTGGCTGGCTCAGTTGGTTAAGCGGCTGCCTTCGGCTCAGGTCATGATCCCAGGGTCCTGGGATCGAGCCCTGCATCAGGCTCCCTACTCAGCAGAGTGCCTGTTTCTTCCTTTCCCTCTACTGCGCCCCTGCTTATATGCTCACTCTCTCTCTCTCTCTCTCTGTCAAATAAATAAATAAAATCTTTCAAAAAGTTAAAATTAAAAAATAAAATAAAATAAATCTCCTTACAGCTTGCAGTCCACTGGTGGATACCTAAAACATGCAGAGCATGACCTTCCTCAAGGAGCTCGTGGCTGCCTGAGTACCTTTATGTTTAAAAGTAACCTTATGTTGGCAGCAATGGGCCCAATATCCTGAAAGACTTGCTTCCAGATTCCTTGGAGACTTGTGCCATCCCTAACCCCCACTAATTAAAGAGTGCACAGTCACTCTTTATAATCCCAGTATAGCTCTTTCTGCCCACAGGTCCTGTCCCATGAGTTAGGAAGGGGTTAAGTTCTAGGCAGGAGAGAGGGAGGCCCCTGACTTCCCTGACTGGGCTCCAGAAATATTCCTGGCAGGTGTAGACGCTGAGACAGAGCTGAACAAAAGATAAGGGAACAAACCAAGAAGGCGCAAGAATCTCAAGGCCACAAGCTTCCAGTCAGTTCTCAGTAAAAGGCTGCCCCTAAAAGCTCTCAGCAGCAACCCATTCGGGACCCGTCTCACTCTGGACAGTTTTTTCTTTGCTTTCTGTTCTCATTTTCACTCAATAAACATTCAATTCATTTCACCCTTTTGCGTGCTCGAGATTCATTCTTTGACTCCGTGAGACAAGAACCCTGCAATCCTGCAACCCCCAGATCCTCTCTGGGACTCTAAATTGGCTTATAACTGCTCTCTTTCCCAAGCATCCAAAAAGGTCCTGCAAACTGAAGCTGGTTGACTTAATAAAAACTTCTAAGGACTGAGCCCCGCAATCGGCCACATAGGGGATGCCATTGCCAAAGAATTTCAAGCTGAAAACCAGAAAATCCCTTGAGTTGCCACTACCGTCCATATCCCACCATCTTGAACCCAATCTTTAACCCTCTGGATTCAGAATTTACATTCTTTCCCTTGGGAATAATCAGCTGCCTATTACCATCAAAATGACCAATGTACTTCCGTACTTGCCCATTAAAGTCCTAACCTATCCCTTTTTTTGTTAAGTTGGTATATAAACCTTTACCTCTGGCTATTGAGCAAGTTCCTATTCATCACTAAGTGCTCTCACGTGCATAATTAATGCTTCCCCTATTAACCTGCCTATTATCAGCTCATTCACAGGCCCAGTTTTCTCCATAATACAGACACCAGCTGTTTAAAGTTGATAAATTGGGAAATTGAAAAGTCCATTTTATAAGCATATTGTCTACAGTCAAGGTAACCTAAAAAAAGAATAGGCACAAGAAATTTTCTCGGGGGAATTGGAACAGGCTTCGAAAGGAGAGGAGGAGACTGTCCAGCCTGTCACTTGTTTTTCATCATAAACTTGTTTATTAGTATCTGATTTCTTGATGTGCACTTTTGCCTTGATGAAAAGAAAACAAAAGATGCAAATACAAAGGAAACTCACGCTGGTGCCTGAGGACAAGGTGTTCTGCACCTTCCTACATTTTACCAGGCAGGTCTCTCTCCCTCCCATGTCCTCAATACCTTCAAAGGCTGTAGCACAAAACTGTGATCACAAAACATTTACATCCCAAGGGACTCATATCTGGGCAAGAGTCCCAGCAGAGGATGCAGGGCACATGGAAATTGATTGAGACTTCAAACTCCAGACCAAATGTTAAGTGGATATTCAATTGCAAATGTGTCTGCTTTGCATTCCCCCAGGCCCCTAGCCTGGTATTCATGTGCTAATCAGAACGCACCAAAACAATGTTGCTCATCAGTAGCTAAAATCAGTACAAATTGTTAATGCAGAGAAACTTTCAAGAAGCCAAAGGGAACATACTTCAAAGTAAAGAAGCCGCTTCTACTTTATTATGGGAAATGTGATTTCCCTACCTCCTCCAAATATGTTATGCCTTTCTTTGGACTATCAAAGGATGTGTACACAAGATAAATCTGAGTTTGCAAAGCTTTGGCTCTACACACAAATTTCTCAGGCCTTCATTAACCTCTAAGCCTTGTTGAACTGTAAGCAATGCTCTATTTCAAGCATATGTGCCTTTTTCAAAGAAAATCCTGAAACTGAAGGATCTAGCCAGAGGTTCCCCAATTCTGTAGGTTCATGGTGCCCTCAGGTCTCAGTAATTTTTTTTCCCCAGCACTGCAGGCCAAAACAACTAACTAATAATTCACTTTATTAAATAGGTTCCAAACAACTTCATACACATTTATGTTCTAACTTAATGGCCAGTTGAAAAAATAATACCCATAAATTGGAAGGAAAATAACATTTCATTCTTTTTAAATTTATTAAGAATGGTTTTTCTTTTCTTTTTCTAACTTTTTAAAATTTAAATTCAATTAATTAACAGTTAATGTATTATTTGTTTCAGGGGTACAGGTCTGTGATTCATCAGTCTTATATAATACCCAGTGCTCATCACAACACATACCCTCCCCAGTGTCCATCACCTAATTACCCCCTGCCTCCCACCCCTCTCCCCTCCAGGAACCCTCAGTTTGTTTCCCAAGATTAAGAGTCTCTTATGATTTGTCTCCCTCTCTGGTTTCATCTTGTTCTTCCTCTCTTCCCCTATGATCCTTTGCTTTGTTTCCTAAATTCCGCATATCAGAGAGATCATACGATAATTGTCTTTCTCTAATTGATTTATTTTGCTTAGCTTAATACCCTCTAATTCCATTCACGTCATTGAAAATGGCAAGATTTCATTTTTTGATGACTGCCTAATATTCCAGTGTGTGTGTGTGTGTGTGTGTGTGTGTGTGTGTGTGTGTGTGTACCACAATGTCTTTATCCATTCATCTGTTGATGGACATCTGGGCTCTTTCCATAGTTTGGCTATTGTGGACATTGATGCTATACACACTGGGGTGCAGGTGCCCCCTTGAATCATTTGTATCTTTGGGGTAAATACCCAGTAGTACAATTGCTGGGTCATAGGGTAGCTCTACCTTCAACTTTTTGAGGAATCTCCATACTGTTTTCCAGAATGGCTGCACCAGCTCACATTCCCACCAACAGTGTAGGAGGGTTCCCCTTTCTCTGCACCCTTGCCAACATCTGTCATTTCCTAACTTGTTAATTGTAGCCATTCTGACTGGTGTGAGGTGGTATCTCACTGTGGATTTGATTTGTATTTTCCTGATGCCCAGGGATGTGGAGCATTTTTTCATGTGTCTGTTGGTCATTTGTGTATCCTCTTCGCAGAAATGTCTATTCATGTCTTTTGCCCATTTCTTGATCAGATTATTTATTCTTTGGGTGTTGAGTCTGATAAATCCTTTATAGATTAACCTTTCATTCTTAACCACAACTATTTACTACTGGACATGTACTTAGTGGGCACATGTTAGTGGATACCACACACTTCATTTCCTGTTTCCCATTAATTTTTCACATGATATTTCATTTCTATCACAGCATACAGAGAAAGAAATAACATTGCCTCTACCTTTCTGAGCTCTTAGCTGAGACCTCTGTATTAAGAGGTAGATTAACAAGAGAAAAACAAGTAGAAGTATAATAACATGTATAGGTCATGTATACATGGGACATACCCAGGAAAAATGAGTAACTCTTCGAGGCGGCTTAAAATTCATCAAGGTGGTTAAATATCACCATAAGGTAAAGACCACTTTTAGACAACAAGATTAAATGATGGAAGGTAGAAAGGGCCCACTGGACCACCTCATTGAATGTAGACAGTCCCATCAAACCATCCACCTCAAAATATCCATAAGTCCTAGCTGACCAATGCATTACTTAACCCAGACACAATTACTAAGGAAGGGAAAATTCTAAATGTCCCCATACCTCTACCTCCTCAACTTCCTCCTTTAAATATGGCCTTCACTCACCACCGTGGGGCAGAAAGTCTCTCCCTCCCTGTCCTGCCCAGGGCTACCTTACAGTGCATTCAAAAAACTTCTATCTCCTTTGTTCTGCCTCGGGTAAATTCTCTAACCACTCACACCATCAGCTTCCCCCTATCACGGCCCCACATTTGGGGGTCCCCATCTGATTGCAGAGAGACACCACACATAACAGGGAAAAGGGACAGAGTATATAGGCTTTTAGGGGAAAGTAAGTTTGTTTGTTTGTTTGTTTGTTTGTTTGTTTAAGAAAGATGAATGGCCCTTAGAATAGATGCGAGATGTGGTCATTTGTGACAGTTTGCCTGGGTGTGATGTTGATTTCTGGTCCCTCTTTTGTGATAAGACTTAATCTTCACTGAGGTTGAAACACACTCCCATGGAAGGGATTTATGACAATTGAGTTCTTTTGGAGGCTCTGTCTTTAGGCAGATAATAGGAGTTCAGAGAAAGACTTTTGGTGCATTTGCTGTTTTTCAAGTTCTTATAACTCCAAAATTGGTGCCAAAGTAAATATCTTGGGGTGGCATTTCCTTAATTCCTGCAGTCACATCGTTAGGGGTGAGAAGGATAATGTCTTGATGTGAATGAAGATCTTGGTCCTTGGATTCCCTACAAGAAGCTGTAAGTGGGGACCATGCTCAAATAAAGACAGCCAGAAGGTGAGTGGCAAGCACAAAGCAGTTTGTTAAAGTGAAAGTGCACTCTCAAGGCAGGAGAGCAGATAGTTCCTCGAGGTGGCGCTGGCCCCTAGGTTGTTTTGGGATTGGTTATTTGTGGGTCTTTCTGAGCTGGGAGGAGCTGGGAGGTACATGGGGTGGTCTCTAATGGAGGCTACTTCCAATCACCTGGGAATCTCCTCTCATCGATTGGAAAGGGGAGTTTTGGGCTCTATAAGGTTTGAACCAGAACCATCATGGCAGCCTTTCTCTTTTGGACGGGGCTGTACCCCCAATGCAAATGCATTAAAATGACTCTAGGCGTCAGCCTGGGGCAGAGGTGGAAGAGGAGAGCCCTTGTTCAGCACCTGGGACTCCTGAGCTGTCAGGCCTAAGCTCTTGGAAGCCACAAGTTCAGGATGTTGAGCTCCTGGGCTTATAATGTGTAAGGGTTTTGTTTTGTTTTGTTTTGTTTTGTTTTGTTTTGTTTGTTTTGTTTTGTTTACCAATGTCCTTGCCTCCAACTCCTATCTCTCTCATTCCCTTTGGAGGACTTGGGGCTCTGCCATGTGGCGTTTCTTCCACTGCTCTTGGTAAGCACCTACCTAGTAATATTTTGGGGTGTCACATTCTGTTACCCTTTAGCAGCTACCTCCAAAAACACAGCCTCACAAAGACATTATAGAAAGGAATTAGTGCAATTATTTCAAAACTATGGACTATCTCAAGCTGGTAATTCATGAGGTAAATAAATTATAAGATATCCGATGCATGTTTTGTTCCTTCCCTCCTCCCCCCAAATTTCACAATATCCTACAGAGCTATGAATCCAGGTGCCTTGGTATACAGTTTGGAAATCACAGACCTACCCCAAGACAAGACGGAGGCCACACATAGGCTCCTCGAAGGTCGGGGTAGGTGGTATATGGCAGATGATGAGAATTTGGGAACTTCACCTTAAGACCAAGTAATGAGGAATTTCCAAAAATCTACATCTGAAGTTGCTATTGGCAGAAGATCATTACTGCAAAAATTACGGGAGCATTCAAAATACTTCTTTTTCTAGAAAGTAAGACATGTGTAAGCCTCAAAGAATGTTTAAATTGGAAGGCATGCTGGAGATAAGGTAGCCCAACTCCTCCATTTTGAAATATAGGCTATAATAACTAACATTATTTATCTCTTAAATCTGTCACCATTCTAAGTGCTTGACTACATTAACACATTTATCCACACCACAATCCCATGAGATGCTATTATCATTCTCATTTCACAGATGTGAAAAAAAAATTTCACACTGAGGTTTAGAAACTCTCTCAGGATCATACAACACAAAAGTGGAGAGACTGGCATCAAATTCCAGACCACCTGGACCCAAATCCTCCTCCTAACATAGAAAATAGACTCTAAGAAGTTTTTTCACTAGCTCTTTGGTGCAGTGCTTGAAAATTTACAAAGTGCTTTCAAATCAATTAACTTCTCAGAGAGACACAAAATGACAAAGTAGAAAGGGCAGGTATTATACCCAAATTTCAAGTGGGAAACTGAGGCTAAGCAGGGTCCACTCCAGGGTGAGATTGATGGTGAGTAGTGGTATGGGGCAAGCCCCACTTTCTGTCTGACTCCAAGTTTAGTCTGACTCCAACCTGCACCACGGTTAGGTGATTTTTTTCAGATTATCTAAGATAATACAAATGATTTCTCAGAGAAAATTAAAAGATGCTGCTGTTCACTAATATTTAGATAAAATAATAACAGCTTCAAATCATTGGACCAGGTGCCAAGCATTTTGCCTCATTAAGTTCCCTCAACAACCTTACAAGATAGATGCTCGCCATCATACAGATGAGGAAACTACTTAGAGAAGTCACTTAGCCAGAGTCCTTCAGACCTAGTTAGCAGGTTGCCTGGGTTCTAAAATTTAATGTACACTTAACCACCATGCAGGCTTTCTAAAACCTGGTTTGCAGAATAATATGCTTCAATTCCAGGAATAAAGAGAGTTTTCATTGGCAATCCTGTTTTCCGAAAAACTTTATCTTACTTGTTGTAAAATACCATTGTATCTTTGTAATCACTATTTTCTGTATTTGGACATTAGTGGAAACAACTGGAATGATAACATGAAGAGGTCAAGAGACAGGGTCTTTATTTAATTTGGCTGCTTGTGTCAGTAGAGCAGTGGAATTTCAGGAGATAAAGAGGCAACAAGAACTACATATGCAGAGAGAGTTAGCTAGAAAAACAGAAGGAAATGAACATGTATTAAAACCTTACAGTGTACCAGAGGTTTAACCCCATTTCCTTCTCACATTCCCCAGCTGGGGTGGTTAAGAACCAGTAACACACCCACAGTGACCTGGGTTGGGGATGTTGGGTTTGACTCCCAAGCCTGACCTCCTTCTCCTGACAAAATTCCAGACCACAGAAATTAAAATGCAAACATTGGAAAGTAATTCTTTGTGCAAATATACAAATCAACAAACAAGAACACTATCCTGTAATAATTTCTAAACAGTAAGTAAAGGATCAATAACAGACAATTAATTTGAATATCTTGTTTCACAAAGAAAGAGATGTAAATGAGCCCACCCAGAACACTCAGAGCAAGTCAACCGGGTGAAAGGGTATGACCCTTGTGTTTTCCGACAAGCTGCTGATACTTCATCTTTTCTATCACCTTGGTTAAAAGGCAAAATCAGATGTTTTCTTGTCCATGAATGCTTCCCAAATATAGTGCTTAGGATAAAAGACAAAAAAAAAAAAAAACCCATTCTATTAAATATGAATATCTAAGCCATAAACAGAGAGTTTAAACACTTGCTAAGGAGTTATTACAAAGCATTGTCTTGTAAAAAGGTAAGTTCTAGAAGAGTATTACCAAAAGAAGAGAAGAGAGGAGAGGAGAGGGGAGGAGAGGAGAGGAGAGAGAAGAGGAGAGGAGAGAGAAAAGGAGATGAAGAGAAGAGGAGATGAAGAGAAGAGGAGATGAAGAGAAGAGGAAGAGGAGGAAGAGAGAAAGGGAGAGGGAGGGAGAAAAGGAGAAAGAAAGAAGAAAAGGAAGACAGGAAGGAACTTTTTTTTTGTTTTCCATTTATTTCTTTTCACATTAATATTCACTTAATATGATTGTTGTCAGGATGAATGAGTAAATTTGTGTCAAGTCCTTAGAATAGTATAAGCACGTAGTAAGCACTCTAAATGAATATTGCCTACTATTATTATTATTATCATCATTATCATTCTTAATCTGTTGATCTACATTGGCATTCTGTGTAAGGCTCAAAAGCCAGCCTTTGCAATGACAGAAGGGTCACAGAACATGAGTTTAGCTTGGTTGGCCTGTCATTTCACCCAAGGGAGCCTGTCCAGGTAGGGACATCGATTGAGCAGACATGCTTTCAGCTTTTAGAATGCCATTGTAACTGTCAGAAGACACATACTTAAGTGCCCAAGTATTGAGTCTGAACTCAGTGTTTGGTTTGTTAGAGATAACTTACTACTACATTGAACTTGAAAAAATTGGGGTTTGTTCTCATCTTTAATTTAAAAAAATTTACAACGAGGAATGAAAAAAATTCATTGGTTTTGTTCTAATCTTTAATTTTAAAAAATTTACAATAAAGAATAACATAAAAAAATTAAATTGTGGGCCCCCGGGTGCTGAGTTGGTCAAGCATCTGCCTTCAGCTCAGGTCATGATCCTGGGGTCCTGGAATCAATTCCTGTATCAGTCTCTCTGCTCAGCGAGGGAGTCTGTTTCTCCCTCTTCCCTCTGCCTGCAGCTCCCCCTGCTTGTGCCCTCACTCTCTGTCAAATAAATAAATGAAATCATTTAAAGAAATTAAATTGATGGTATCTGTTTCTGTTTCTGTGGTGTTAAAAGATAAGTTCAAATAATATGTGATGGAGGCACAGGAAGAAGGGACAGGTGGGAAAGACAGACTTAACAGTTCACAGGAAGTGGAAGAACATAGAATGAAGAAAACCGAAGATTAATGGTTGGAAGGGGATTAAGAGGTACAAACTTCCAGTTATAAAATAAATAAGTCATGGTGATGTAAAGTACAGCATAGGGAATATAGTCAGTCATATCATAATAACTTTGCATGGTGACAGATGGTAATTGGACATTTCTTGGAGAGCATTTCTGAATGTACATAATTGTCAAATCATTATGTTGTACACCAGAAACTAATATAATACTGTAAGTCAACTACACTTCAACTGAAAAAGGTGGTACCAGGTATTTATAAGTGTTCCCTCTCCCAAAAATAACATGTGTAGTACATAAAATAGCATATTGAATAAACCTCTCATAGAGACCAGAAGCTTAATCATGTATGGGTCCCTCTGTGCTATCGATCGACCCATACAACACTTTCTCTGTACTATTCTTTTGGTTCCTAATATCTCATTTGCAATAATTTAGTTACAGCAATTTATCTCCCCTACCAGACTTGAAAGCTTTTTAGAAACTTAGTTTATTTAGAACTTTGCATCTCCAGAGTATTTATTCCCTTTTGTGCTTTAAGATATAATAACCTCCTGATTACTCTTTTTTTTTAAGATTTTATTTATGTATTTGACAGAGAAAGATCACAAGTAGGCAGAGAGGCAGGCAGAGAGAGAGGAGGAAGCAGGCTCCCTGCTGAGCAGAGAGCCCGATGCGGGGCTCGATTCCAGGACCCTGGGATCATGACCTGAGCCAAAGGCAGAGGCTTTAACCCACTGAGCCACCCAGGCACCCCCCGATTACTTTTTAAATGAATAAGTTAATCAAATATTCAGTTAATGAATATCTACTTGTTTATATAGTCCTATCTTGACACTGTGGAGGATACTGAGAGGAGAAGTAGTTTCTATCTTAAAGGAGTCTGGGATTTAAAAGTATAGATAAGATTTGATAGACAAAGAGATAGATGAAAAGTCACAGTAAATTCTTCATATTTAAGCATGATGAATGAGGAGCATGGAAACAGTGACTGAGGGTGGCCGCCTTCCCGTGTCCCCATCCTGGAATCCCTCACCGTGTAACACCAACCACATGGGGCAAGTGTCCAGACGTTGCTTGTGGGATGAATCCATGGATGTGACACAAGTCATTAGATTTGAGTGAGAATTTAGAACTTACGCGTCTAACCTGCTCATTTTACAGAGAAGAGTTGTTCTTAACAGGGTTCCTCCCACTCAAATCATGTACCCTAGTCTCCATGTTTCAAACCCCAGGGCTTTCATCTTACTGGCAAAGTCCTTCCTGACTATCTCCATGCAGACACACTGCGGTCCTATGAATTCTTAGAAATCTTAGTTTCAAAAAATAAAGGAATCTTAGTTTCTCTTCCTCCTTTCTTTCCATCTTCCTTTCTTTCCTGAGTCCCCAATTCATTAGTTACACATTGTATATCCTATTCACTTATAATCTTTTAAATTATGAAACATTTCAAGAATGTAAAGTCTAGAAAAGAAATCATAGAACCAAATACTCACTATCCAGATTCATCAAATGTTCATGAGATGCCATATTTGCTTCAGCTCTTTGTTTAAACATATGTAGTTAAAAACTCGTTTGGGAGGTTATACTCAAATAACAGTGTAGTCGTTATTTCTGAGAAAGGAGGGAGTTGGGAAGCAATTGGATGGTGGACAGGGGCTTGGAATTGAGCTATGGATTGTCTTATAAAAATTGATAGTGACAAAAACATCCCAGAAATTGGTTTCTGTTCCCCCTGCACACTCTATGCCCACTCATCTGGATTTAAGGATCCGACTGTTTCTTTTTCTCTGGCTGAGGCCATCTGGCACGGTGATGGTGGCTTCTCCTTAATACGTTTTGTCTTAACAATTGGTTTGATTGCAAGCTCCTGGAGGGTTGGGGCCGTATCTTACCCACATTTGTCTTCTACTCAACACAGAACCATATGGAACATATTGGAGGCTTATTTCATTTCATTAAACCATGTAGTTCCTGTGAATATGGCATATGCAGCTCATTTTTTAAAAAATTATAATAAGAGTTTCTCTCTCGATTTATTAATTTTGCAATGTCTTCCTTTACCATCTCATCCCAACTCTTCCCAAGCATGTTGTAAGCGCAGCAAGTCAAATTTACATATGATCTCGAACTTGTTTCCAAGGGATTCCCATTACAATGAGGATGAAAAATTGCTGAAGGCAGTTTTCAAACCCATCTGCACATACCAGTCTTTAGGGATTCATTAGACACATTTTCTTTGCTTATTTTGAAGATAAACTATTGCAACGTCTCCATGGTGGGGCAGATGTAATCTTCCCTGGCCGGATCCACTGCAGATGCTTAGCTGCGTGGTGGAATTGAATGTCTCAAAGGGCAATAACTCTTTCTATCATTTTTCATTAAAGTGCTTGGAGTGGGAAGTTCCTAAAGGAATAATTATTTGAAATCTGGCAAACCATTTTTGTTCACCCGAGTGAGTTAACCTTGAGCACTGCACTCCAAAGCCAGTCCTTGACAGGTTTTTGTGGGAGTTTTGCCTCACACCTTGGAACAACTGAAAAGTCTTAGGAAAACCACATTTCCAAAGTGAGAGTTCCCAGGCGGGGTGCAGAGACGGGAAACACTCTGATCACCATGCACGAGGGTGGACAGATTTGCCAGATGGGGAATGGAAGGGGAGGAGGGGGGCAACCATCATGTTTGCTTCGTGAAACTGCTCTCTTTTCAAACCTTGACTTCCTATAGGTTTGGGGATAGTCAAACAAAGCTGTTATTATTCTAAACTCCAGGCTCCAGTGACATAATCCAGCTCCCATGCACAACCTCAGCTGGAACCAGACCTTGGTCTTGCCTGACCAGCAGAACGTCCTAGTCCAAATGCAGTTTCTGTGGCCAGAACTAAAGGTCTCTTGATCTGTGGCCAGATCGAGGCAGAGGCATGATCAGCGTCTGTGGAGGCAGGACTGATGCAGTCCAGGTGGCCTCATCCTTTTTGATTGGGCCCGAACATGACCTGTTGGAAGCACTGGAAGTTCTCTGGCAGAGCCACAGACTCATCTGTGCAACCCCCCAAGGAGATTTCAGTTCAGTTGGTCTATTAAAGTCTTTTTGGTTCCAACAATCCAAACTGCTCTGGCTAGGGTAAACCAAAAAGAGAACAGGATGAATGAAAGCTGGGTTGACTCAAGAAAGAAGAGACAGCTTAATACCCCAGGTCTGGGGCAGGGGAAGAGGATGGTGGTGCTGGGAACCACCTAGCCCTGGGGGACTCATAGATCTTTTCTCTGGAGCCATTTTGTCCAGAGGAAATAAAATTCCAACATAAGCAAGTTCAAGTTTTCTAGTAGGCACATCTTTAGAAGTAAAAAGAGATAGGAGGAATTCACCTTAATGATGTATTTTATTTAACTCAATATATCCAAAATATTATCATTTCAGCATAGACTCAAAGAATCATTAATGAGCTATTTTAAATCCTTGTTTCCAGATCAAGCCTTTGAAATGTGCAGTCTTCACTCACAGCCTATCTCGATGTGCACTAGCCACATTTGAAGGGCTCAGTGGTTGCAGATGGGTCCACTATCGGGGCAGCCCGGTTCCAGAGTGCTGCCATGGATGGAAATTACCATCAACAATGTCTGATGTCAATGGATCTTACCTCAAAATTCCAAATTTCTGGGAGATGGATTTATGACTGAGCCAGCTAGTGTCCTGGATGAATTAGCCATGGTAGGGCAGGGCCACTCGGCACACATGCGAGGGGGGTCGGCAGCCAAGGGGTAGGAAGTAGTTACCAACATGTCATCAATGTGTTGATGCAAAAATCTTGAGAATTTAATCGTCAAGTCTTGTGACCCAGCACCAGCTGGACCCAGCACGCCCCTGCATGAGGACCAAAACATTTCCTCATCTGTGCTGTGTCCATCCTCTTCTTTCTGCCTGGTCCCCAAAGCAACAGCTTAGTATGACTCGGGCATCAGAGCCAGTCAGAATGGGGCCTGCCTCCTGGGTCATTCTCTCTTTCTCCAGAGGACTTCTTGGACATCTGAGCTCGTGTTAACTACCTTACAGGTTGGTGGAGGATCGGAGAAACCCTTGTGAAAATGGCACATGGAAAGTCCTCTACTCTATACATGCCACTGTCTGTGTTTTCCCCTTTGGAATTTTCAACAAGCAAACTTGCATTTGAACCAGAGAAGTCCCCGTATGGATTTCAAACTAGATGACCCAAACTACCTAGTTTACTATGGTATAGACACAGAAGGCACTTCTTCTGATCTTCATGTGCATCCCCAGGAGAAATGGGGATGGGGAGGAGCACGAGAGTGGGAGGTGAGATTTCACACTATGAGCTGTGATGAAACAGAAATGAAAAATAAATGAAAAATAAAAATAAAAAAAATAAATGAGATCCTGTATTAGTTCCTAGCAATGCTGTAAGGAAGCACCATGCACTGAATGGCTTCCACGCACAGAACTGCATTCTCTCCCAGATCTGGAGCTGGAAGTTAGAAACTAATGTCAGCAGTGCCATGCTCCCTCCAAAATTTCTAGGAGTGGATGCTTCCTTGCCTCTCCCAGCTTCCCTAGGGTTGCCTTGCCAGATTTGAGCAGCCACCTCAAAGTGCTCTATTTTTTGGCAACTTACCTTGCCCTCCAACCCTCTACTAGTGAGGAGGGGTTGGGGGAAGGGCTGACAAAAGGTGTAGGGAGCAGGATGCTATGGGAGGGAGGCACCTTGTGAAGAGGTTACCCTATAAGTTGGTCATGAAGTAAAGAGCCATTTTGTGTTCCCTTTAGACCTTTTTCCTTCCTTCCAGTTGCCACTCGTCTCCTGCCCCTTCAGGAAAGACAGTTCACACACCCAAAGCACTTCCTGGCCGGTGACAACTTAAAGAGGAAAGAGGCTGCACCCAGCCCACCAGGAAGAAGGAACCTCTGTCTGGAAGCTCCGGAGGATGAAGACAGTGTGTGGTGGCTCATTGACAGTCTGGGGTCACCTGGCGGAGACAGACTCTTCCAAAGGGATTGCTCTGGAAGGACACAAGAGCTCGCCTAATGCTTTCCCAGTGTACATGGCAGAGGCGGAATGGTGAAGGAGATGGTTGGACCCCGTTTATCTACTTCTTGTGTTATGTCCGGATCGAGACCCTCCCAAAAAGAACCCACAAAAAGGCAGGCTGGATGCAAGAGCACGAGGGTTTATTTCCAGCTAGCTGGGGCTCCCACCAGCACACACGACGCAGCGCAGTGCTAAGGCAAGAAGCCCTGTCTCTCTCCTCTGCAGCATTTTTATGCACAAGTGTGCAAGCACATATGTCACTATACACGTCTCTACACACGTAGGCGAGTTCCTTATTCCCTATATGGCAATTACCTAAATCTATGCATTTCATTGGAGCATTTGAACAACTCAGGGGCTGGGCGTCACACAGGGAAGCTAAATTCCAGGAATAGTTTTCATGCCCATGCCCTTAGGCCTGTCTCTCTCTGGCTCAAGGTGAAGCCTGTCATGGAGGAATGGTAATCTACCTAAAAACTGAACTCCACACTTGGTTAGGTAGATGGAAGTGGCAAAGCCTTCAAAGCCCATATTTACAATACCCAAAGCAGGCAAGAGAGAACATGGCTAAGGGGGCAGCAGTGGGGATGTGGCTCCAAAGGAAAGAGAGAGATGGCATCTCTGCTTCTGCCCCGCACTGTGGGAATTCGGGCAGGCGTCATTGTCCCCCGCCCCGCACCTCCATGTCCTTGCCTAATTCCTCCCCATCATTCCACAGATAGTTCTAAGACCTCTCCAGCCCCAGGACACTGCGGTAGGCCCCGTTACCCCTGAACTCTGTCCCAGCTGTCCTGGAGGAGCTGACCAGCCTCCCAGCACGCCCGCTGGCCTCCATAAACGGAGGCTGGGGAGCACAGCAGAAAGCAGAGTCCCCTGTGACATATTTGTATTTTGGATCTGGATGCGTGTCCCTAAGAAAGCTTCAGAAACAAGATGGTCACCAGGGCCTGATCCCCTCCTCCACACACCCCACCCCAACATCCTGCTGGGCCTGTTCCAAGAGCCTCTAGATTCAACCGCTAATGAAAGATAAAGGTGGAGAGAGGCTGCTCTCCCTGCCTCTGCTCTCAGCCTGCATTCCTGTCAGCCTCTGGAGCAGCGCCAGGCAGTGACTAATTACCCCCTTTTCCCACTCTTCATTTTCTTCCCCCTGAGGCAAACAAAATCCTTCAGACTTTCAAAGTTCTTAGAGAAGGCATAGTCTTTAGGGCTTTTTCTATGCAGGGATCAGGATAAGAAAAGGAAAAAACATCCCAAGGCCCAAACAATGAAGTCCTTTGTGGCTGGCCAAGTGGAGCCAGGGGCTCCCTCGCTGGGCTGGGCTACCGGGCCAGGACTGGGTGAGGTTTGCAGGCATTTCGAACCAAACTGACTCTTCCTCATCAGCCTCACTCACTTGGAAAGGAGTGTGGGGGGAGTTATTTTAAATTAATCTAACAGGTAAGAATTGATTATAACTCCTCCCCGGCCCTGACTGCTTGGACAAAAGGACAGCGCCTGGCTGGGGAATGTCTAGGGCTTTAGTTTTTAAAATCACCTTTTATTTCCCTTGTTCTTCCTTCACTTCAACATTTATTAAGCACCTAGTCTTGGCAGTTCTCTCCTGAGGGAGATAAAACTCCAGACCTTTCTCAGGAGGGCCTCAGAGAGGATGAGCCTTGAATCACAGAAAGAAACTGTAATGGACTCCCCCAAGGGGAGGGGGACAAGACACTGCTGATTCTCCTCAGGACCCACCACTACCACCACTCTGTGCTAACAGACCTGTGACTAGATTCAGTTCCAAATGCTCGGAGACCCATGTTGTGGTTCATCTGCTGGCAGAATTTTCTCTTGCTCGTGGGAGGTCAAACTTTGTTCCATTCAGGCTTTCGACTGATTGAAGGAGATACACCTGGATTAAGATGAGCTATCTGCTGTCCTCAGAGTTCACCAATTTAAGGGTTCATTTGGTCCCAAAACACCTTCATAGAATTATCCGGAAAAATGACTGACCCAATGACCGAGCACATGGCCTGGCCAAGTGACACACAAAATGAACCATCACAAGTCTGCTCCTTCTCTGCATGGAGCTCATACACGTCTCCTTAAACCAATGTCCAAATGAAGACAATGACAAGACAATGACAGGGTGACATTTCCACTTAACAAGATATCTTGCATACAATCTAAAATGCACTAACCCTTTCCCCTGAAGACAATATGAAGTCTTTGCATGACATCAATGCTTCTCTGTAATATCCTGGAACTAAATACTATGATGTAAAATTTACTTAAATACCATGATATAAAGTCAGTACATCTTATGTTACTTGATACAGGGATACCTGCACACATACAGGGATTTCTGCACACACACACACATTCATAACAAAATAAGGAGGAAATACTCATGACAGTTATACTCCTCATTCTATAACTGGTCATGACTGGTATTTATGACTATGTTCTTTCAATTCCCATTCTTTGTTCCTTTTTCCCTCCACAAATGCCTCACTTGGTCTTGGTTCTTTAGCTTGGAGGTTCTTTCCTGGAGGCTCTTGGACACTGCTAACCCTGCCTGGATTGGGCTGTTTTATTTTTCCACTGACCTTAATCACAGGGCAGGTTAGTACTAGGAGATGCCCTAAAGGAGCTTTTATATTTCAGACATACTCTTCCTCACTGCCATTGTGGGGCAGAGGTCCAATGGTTCCTTGGTGGTCAAGCCTTTAAAAAAGTGCCCATCCCTGGCCTCACTGTAGACAGTTGAAAGCTTGTCTGTGGCAGTGGTCTCTAAGTAATTGAAGGTTGAAAGATCTCCATGGCAACCATACTATGTGTCCAGCACTGAGATCCATTAACCTCATGGGAGAGGCAGGAAGGGAAGCAGGCAGGGGAATATGATGCGATTACAGCTGGAGTAGGTAGGAAAGAAGGACATATCATTCCGGCTGTGGATGCGTTTGAGGAAGTCCTTGATGGGAACAAAGACAGCATCCCAAAATCTAACAAATGAAAGATCCCTCTCAAAAAGCTAATCTGGGCCACACATCCTAAGAAATTAAAAATATAAGATAATTTGTAAAAGAATAAAATTAGCCTTCCCTTCAGAAGTGTGAAAGGAGAAGAGACAATTACCAGGCTCATGATTCAGAGGCTTAGTCCCACATTAGCCAAAGGATTTTCAAGCAAAATCCCCTGGAAGCTGCATTTTCTTCCAATACAAGAAGCAGATTCACTGGCCTGAGTTGTTTCCTCACAGCTGATAGGGCTTCAACACTATTGGCTAATAAGTATACTCAATTTCTCTGTTACTCAAAGAAATGGAAATTAAAACAAGACTAGGGTAGGAGTAAGTGGGGAGTCAGTGCTCTCAATACACTGCTAAGTGTGTGATGAGGAAAGCCATTCTGACACCATCCAGCCATTCTTCAGGCTATGGTGAATGCAGATGGCTGCAAGTTGGAATGCCCTCTCCTGGGAGTAGGTGCCTGCGAAAGCTTGCATAGATCCACCTGGACACACCCACGTCTCCAATCATTGCGTTAAACACATCAGACTAGGTGCACGTGGAGAGAGGATGGGAAGAGAGATGAGGAATGAGAGGAAAAAATTAACCTAAAAACTTAAAGTCAGATAGGATCCTTGTAAGACTAGTTATGATAATATGCAATGAACTCCATGCCATGGAGTGTAATTAACTAGACGCTCTCCAACCGAACTCCAATTTACTTGCTTAATTAATTACTTCAACTCAGACTCTCAGGGCCAGTTCATCCCTTGGCACTGACAAAAGGCAAGTCTGAGCCTTCTGGGCCAGGGCTGGTTTCAACCAGACCTGCCTCAGATGATGTCATTATAGATTGTGAACGCTAATCATTTCTACAGGTAATATCTTTAAAAATCCTTGTCCTTCTGGGAATGCAAGCTGGTACAGCCACTCTGGAAAACAGTATGGAGGTTCCTCAAAAAGTTGAAAATAGAGCTACCCTACGATCCAGCAATCGCACTACTGGGTATTTACCCTAAAGGTACAAATGTGATCCAAAGGGGCATGTGCACCCGAATGTTTATAGCAGCAATGTCCACAATAGCCAAACTAAGGAAAGACCCTAGATGCCCATCAACAGTTGAATGGATAAAGAAGATGTGATATATATACACAATGGAATACTATGCAGCTATCAAGAGAAACAAAATCTGGCCATTTGCGACAATGTGGATGGAACTGGAGGGTATTATGCTAAGCGAAATAAGTCAGCCAGAGAAAGACAGGTATCACATGATCTCTCTGATATGAAGAATTTGAGAGTCAAGGAGGGAGTTGGGGAGGGTGGGGGAGAGAAATGAAACAGGAAGGGATGGGGAGGGAGACAAAGCATAAGAGACTCCTAGACTCATGAAACGAACTAAGGGTGGCTGGGAGGCAGGGGGTAGGGATAGGGTGGCTGGGTTGTGGACATTGGGGAGGGTATGTGCTATGTTAAGTGCGGTGAAATGTGTAAGCCTGATGATTCACAGACATGTACCCTGGGGCAAATAATACATTATATGGTAATAAAAATTAAAAAAAAACTATAAATAAAAAAAAGAATAAAAAAAAGATAAAAGTAAATCCTTGTCCTTCTGATGAGTGGAAAACGGACAATCAGATCTTGGAAGATACACAAGGATTTAAAAATTAGAGTTTTCTTTCTAAGACAAATGGTGTTTTGTAAAGTGAAGATTCAGCACCCCCTGTTGATGTCCAAGAAATCCCGAACTGTCATAAGATAGGGCTCAGGAATGAGGTTGGCAGAATTATAACTGACCCCCCAAATGTCCACATCCTGATCTCTGGAACCTGTGAATGTGTTGCCTTCAAGGCAAGAGGGACTCTGAAGATGTGAATAAAATCAAATATCTAGGGATGAGGGAGACTATCCAGGATTGTACTGGTGGGCCCCATGTGATCATACAAGACCTTGAACACAGAGAACCTTTCCTGGTCATCCTCAGAAAGAAAGTTATGACTGCTAAAGTAAGGTCAGAGAAATGTGTTGTTGATGACTTTGATGATGGAGAAGGGGACCACAAGCTGAATATTGCAAATGACCTCCAGAAGTTGGAAAAGCAAGGAAATAGATTCTCCCCTGGAGCCTTCAGAAAGGAATGCAGCCTGCCAACATCTTGACCTTGGCCCAATGAGACCCATCAGACTTCTGATCTACAGAATCATAGGACAATACATACTTGTGTTTCAGGCCACTACATCTGTCATGATTTGTTATAGTAGCAACAGAAAACTAATGAAGTAAACACAACTTGACTGAACTTAACTTAGACAATCTAGAGTTAGCTTTTTTTTCTTCCTTTCTTTTTTCTTAACTTTTCCAGCTAAAACCCTACAGAGTCTTCAGGAGTGTGATTCAGATGAGTGAGGAATGTGGGAAGCTCACAGAATGCTAGAATTGGAAGCTGTCACAGAAGTAACCCAATCCAACTGCCACCCAAAGCCAGAATCTCTCCTCCAGTATTTTTGACTTTTGGATGCTCAGCCTCTTCTAGAACCTTAGGAAGAGAGCTGTAGCTTCAGGTCCACTCACATGTATATCATTGAATTTTCTCTTGACAGCTGACTTAGTTCCACTGTCAGAAAACATTCCTCAGGACAAAGTCTGTGCATTGCTTGAGGACTCTATTAGAAAGTCTTTCCTTGCTATGAACCAAAATCTATAGCCCTAAAGTGTCCATGTTTTGGCATTACTTGTACCTCTAAGGCAACATAGAACAGAAGATACAGGCTATACATAGGGCCTTAAGAAGACTGAGTTCAGAAGACAGGCTAGCCGGGGCACCTGGGTGGTTCAGTCAGTTAAGCATCTGCCTTTGGCTCAGGTCATGATCCTGGAGTCCTGGGACTGAGTCCCTCATTGGGCAAAGCCCAGTTGGGCTCAGTGAGGAGTCTGCTTCCGCTCTCCCTCTGCCTCTTCCTGTGCTAGTGCTCTCTCTCCCTCTCTCTCTCTCTCAAGTAAATACTAAAATCTTTAAAAAAAAAAAACCTAGCAAATTACTGAACTACCATTTAATTCAAGCCAATTCAATTCCATATATGTTCACTGAGCACCTGTTTTATGCCAAGCATTCTGTTTATTACTGTGACTATATTTATGAGCACATAGACACAACCCTTGCCCTATTGGAGCTTACAGTTTAAGTGAAACAGACAGTGAATAAATACTCACAAAATAAAAATATAATTACAGATTGTAATATGTTCTGTCAAAGAAAGGTGCAAATATTATATACACGTATAGCAGGTGCTTGACCCCTTGTCAAAAGGGTTCCCATCCTGAAGTCTATATCTAAGTTTGAAATGAAACTTCATCTTGTTGCTAGATAATGCTTCGAGTTCTCAAAAGTTTAGATGGATATAAACCTGCCAATGTAACCTGACTACATGGCAGTTTGAGTTCAGGTGCCTGTGATACTTTTAATATGAAGGCATAGGTGCTTAAGCTATGCATTTTTGATGGATTTGTCAAATTATTTTGCCTAAGAAGACAATCCAAAAAGTTAGACCATATTTTCCATACTTGCACACCCCATCATGTCGCCATGTGCTCTCCCTGGTCTGACTTGAGAAGTCAGAACTCTACCCAGAAAAGTCAGAACTCTACCCAGCAGATCATATTAAGAGGACCCTGACAACTACTTGGGTCATCCTGAGACCATGGGACATCCACCCATCTCTGATGACCTTCTGGGACATACAATAAGAGTCTGTCCTTCCCCTGGCCAACTTGAGAACCCACTGCTGTCAGGACCAGAAAGCTGGTGTATTTGTATTAATCTATATATCTATGTAATTAATATTATCTATAGTAATATAGCTAATGTTGTTGGTGAGAGAGAGGATCACTACATTATGATACTATGTTCCATTTGCTAGGATACTGCTATGGACTGAATGTTTGTATCATCCCAAAATTCATGTGGAAACCTAACATCCAATGTGATGTATTTGGAAGCACAGCCTCTAGAATGTGATTAGGTTATGATGGAACCTTTATGAAAAGGACTATAAAGGAGACTTTGGAGAGCCCCCTCACCTCTTCTACCATGTGAGGACACAGTAAGAAGACAACCGTTTATGAACCAGGAAATGGGCCCTCAGATACTAAATCTGCCAGCACCTTGATCTTGGACTTCCAGCCTCCAGAACTGTGAGAAATCAATGTCTGTTGTTTATAAGCCACCTTGTCTATGAAATTTTTTTAATATTTATTTATTTTAAAGAGAGAGTGAGCAAGTGGGGGGAGCAGGAGAAGGAGACGATGGTCAAGCAGACTCCCAGCTGAGCACAGAGCCCAACACAGGGCTTGATCTCACAACCCATGAGATCAAGACGTGAGCTGAAACCAAGAGTCAAGCCACTGACTGAGCCAACCAGGAAACCCTATGGAATTTTTTATAACAGTCCTAAGAGACTAAGGTATTATTTTTAAAATGTCCATGCCTTTAAAAAAAAACAAAAATAAACAAACAAGCAAGCAAAAAAGCAGCCCCAAAATATATAAAGCAATACAAAAGATCAATCTTCAGGGAGAAATAAAAAGTTCATCATAATAATAGAATATTTAAATACATCTTTTTTGGTTTTGAATGATCTAGAAGAACAAAAAAAAATCAAGAATATAGACCTGTAAAACTCAACTTCAAAGTTTGATCTAATGGACATATGGTGCTATGCCCAACTTTAGAAAATATATATTTTCCCCCTATAGAATGCATCGTAGATTTCCAATGAGTGATATCATATCAATGAGTGATATGAGTGATATCATAATCTCAATAAATTTCAAAAAACAAGCGACATATGGACCATGATCTCTGAATAGAACACATTTAGGTTAGAAGTTAATAGCAGATTCTAAACAACAATAATGAAAAGTTCATCAATACAGAAGTGGAAGAATATACAATAAAACATCATACAGCATGTGATAGTATAGGGGGCTGCAAACTTTTTCTATAAAGGGCCAAATAGCAAGTATATTTAGACTTTTGGGGCCAGTTTCTACTACCATTACTCAATTCCAACTTCATAATTCCAAGGCAGTGGTAGGTATATATTCCAAGGCAATATATAAATAAATGGGCATGACTGTGTTCCAATAAAACTTTATTTGTGGAAGCTAAAAACTGAATTTCTTTTTTTTTCCCCAAATATGTTTATTTTATTTTTTCAGTATTACAAGATTAATTTTTTTCACATGTCATGAAAACCTTTTGACTTTGTTTTAAAAACCATTCTCAGCTCTTAAGTCACACAAAAGGCAGCAAGCAGGCTGGATTTGGCCCATAAGCCACCATTTGCTGACTAGTAATACACATGAACCTTAGCGACATGATTATTAGGTTAAGGGAAGTCCAAAAGATTACATGTAAATGAGACTCTTGGTAAATCAACATTTAAAATGCAAATAAAAACTTATACGCGCACACACATGTATATTTACATGTCTACATGAAACCATGCCGCATAGGTTTGATGAAGGTGAAACCAACAAAATTTAAAGCTTATTTTTCAGAGAACTGTTTCTCCCTAATCAACTACTATGTGTTTTCAGACCCCACTAACAAAATCCACTACTGTCTCTGTAGAAGCCTGGACTCAAGGTCAACTGATATTGTTCCAGCCTATGAATAAGCAAGGCCCTGCATTCCTTACCAGAGAACCCATGCAGTTTATACTCATTCTTGGAGCAAACCTATAGCCTCTAAGATAACCTCCTGACTTCAGGGGCTGAATTTTGCCTCATTCTAGTGTTAAGTCTCCACCCCAAAATGAACATGGAATATATGTTTGCTCAGTGCACATGCTCCATCTTTCCCCATGAATAGTTATAAGTTTCCTTGCCCTTTTCATCAATATGTATGTAATCTCTTATCCTGACTCCTTAACCCAGAATCTCAGATGGTTTTTGGATATCAGTTCACCATCTCTCCAGGGTGTCAGCCTCTTGAGTAAAGCAATCCTTCCTTTCCGACCAACACATGTCTCTAGAGAACTGACTTTGCAGGGGCAATCCACTGAACTTGGATTTCAGTAGCATACATATATTGCTCTGATGCCTCTCTTTGCCCACAGCCAAGCCACTGACCACAGAGACAGGACCATTTTCTTACCAGCCATGAGGAGCTCAGGTTACAAATTACACAAAAGTTAAGAAATAACTATTCATATGTATACTCATTAGGAATATTTACCACAAGAAAAGGACACAGTGAATGCAGGATTACCTCCGGTGAAGGGAAGCAGGGAGACAAGAATGAGAAGACCACAGATGTGGGTTATTACCAGAGCCCTGGCTCTCATTTGAAAGGGTGAGCTTGCAAGTGTTTATTACATCAAAAATAACTAACTGTATAAAAGTGAGCTGTGCATAGTGAGAGCGTGTGATGGAACAAAAATTATAATTAATCCGATTCTGTACACTGGAGACCCACCAAAAGAAAACATAAACATTAGGTAGACTTGGGGAAAGGGTATGTGGGAAGAGGTCAGACAAGTGGTCCTGGGAGACAGACTGAGGTGGGCAAGAGCCTTAAGGAAGGGCCCAGGAAACCAGAAGGAGGCTGAAAAGTTGCCTCGGAGAGAATGTTGTAGAAAAGAGATGGAGAGCTTGATGGCGGTGGGGCCGTGGGGGGAGCGGTGGAGATCACACAGGCCTTGGAGGCATCTGGGTTTATGTCCTAAGAGTCATGGAAAGCCACTGAAGAGTCATAAGCAGAGAAGTAACATGAGCAGAACTGTCCTTGCTAGTGATCATTATGGCTGCCGTGGGAAAGCCAGTCACAGGAGTGAGGGAGTGGGCACTGGGGACCAAGGGGTTGGTAATGAGGTCAAGGCCTGTGGTCTTCCTTATTTCTGATAATCCCTGTAACCTACTAGGGATGTAGGCTGAGGGTGTTCATGGGATTTCCCTCTGCTCAGGCCTCTCTCGACTTTAAGAGCAAAAGAAATGACCTTCACTAGACCGGGTTGGAAGGGAGCAAAGGTTGTGTGATGCTTCACCTCTAGTCTTATCTTTCTCCACCAACAATGGCAATTGAAGACCAGCTCTCTCAATGACTTAAGAGCAGCCCATCACACGAATATGTGGGTTAATTGTCTTTCACAGGGCACATAGCTTCAGAGTCTAGCTTCTCATGTAGCATGAGGAATACATGTCATTTTTATTCAAATGACAGGGACTTCTTGCCAAATCTACCACTGTTGTTCTAAAGGTTCTTGGCCCTCCGTCCTGGCCTGTTTTCTCCACTCAGAGACCCCACAGGGGTTGCTGAACATGAAAGTCTTTGTTGTGTCAGAGCCGCCCCCAGATAGTTCTCTCTAACCCCCAAATTTCTCTGTTGTAAATGGGGAGTAGAGGGAAGTCATTTTTATTCATTCCATTATAGGTGAGGAAAGTGATAAGAATCAATTTATAGATGTAGGGAATAAAGTTTTCTCCCACATTCCTTCCATCAGCCCTAAATAGAACCATTTGCAGGGCACAGACAGATGGGATGCTCTTCAGGGCCCAGTGAGATGGGTCTGTGCGGGCACCATGTCCCTAGCTCTCTCCCCTTACTGGGGAGAATCGAGGATTTTAGTTTGCAACCGGCTTCCTATAGAAGGCTATACTAGTGTACCTGTCTCTACCCTGATATCAGCTACGTGGGTGAGGGAGTTCACTGTGAAGGGTTAAAACTGGTTGAGGAAGACTATGCCTTCCCTCCGGGTAAGGCACAGCACCTTCCAATCCATGCAGGACTCTGACCACAGAAGTGGTTGACAATACAGGTGGTCAGGGCTGAGGCCAGGGAATAACTTAGTTGCCTATCTTGTCTGATGACTCCCCTATTCACATTCAATGCACTGATTGAAGAGAGAGAACTATTCTATTACCAGCTACAAAGATCTTTGGTTACAATTTATACATAGGTAATGAATTGTCCAACTAAGTCAGTCTTGTTGCTTTTACTAGATTAATACCCCTATCAAACCAGGGGAGGTCTGCTTCATGATAGTTTTCTCTTGGCCCCCATGAAGCCCCAATACTGCAGCCCTGGCTCCCAGGGACACTTTGCACCCCCGGGGGACCCAGATCCACCTTCAAGTCCAATCCAGGTCTGAGCTGTCTATGTGCAGCTCTCCATGCCCTGTGGCTTTTGTGTCTTTCTCTAATATCCACCCAAGAACATCTTTCCTGAACACTGCATCCCTCTGGATCTTATGCGTATCACTCTCAACCTTTGTTCCCTTCTTTTGAGTCTTCTCCAGCTGTCTTGCTTCTGGTCAATTACTTGTATTAAAAGCTACTCTTGTTTACAGAGGTCTCATTTGCCTCAATTCATCTTCCTGTCTGGTTTTGTTTTTTCTGCAGATTCCTGTATTTCTTCATTCACACTCCCACACTTTCACAAATGTGGGCCTCCCCTGAGTGACTGGGCCTCCAGGCCCTGTGCTAACACGAGTGTGCTGAAGAGGAGTGCCACTTTGGTCCCTGCCCAGTCCCCATCTCCATTTGGAAGAAAACTGCCCCTGTTCTCTAACTCAGGCGTGTGACCAGAGAAACAGCCCTGAGTGGGCCTCTTGCTTGCTCTTTGGTTCCATGTAATTCCTTCCCCCTCTTGGTGGGCACCTGATGTCAGAGTGGACAACCTGAGAAAGCTCTGACCAAAAACAGCTGAGAGAGAACAGCCCAATTAATCAGGAACTGAGTCATGAACACTTGGGTTGAGATGTATAGTCCATTTTCATTATTGGTGGTAGTCATGTGCTATAAAGTTATTATAAATGCTGAATTTTCCAACACTGAACCATTGCTTCAAGGGGAAATGTGGGATTAGGTTCCCGTGAGCCTCTGATCACAGTTTCATCAACCAATCAATACATTATATGTCTATTTCTGTTTTGAAACACCTTATTTATTATATATCATCACAGCAATATATATTAACTTAAACAGTACTATAACACATGCCTGAATGAAGCTTATCTAATGCAAATACTTCCTCCATGAGACACATCACACCATTCCTGCCCTAAGAACTATATAGCGTTTTAGCACTACCTTTGGAGGTCTTTTTAAATAGTGAAATCACCATCAGAAAGCACAAATATGCCCAAAACATGGCACAATACTGGAAAAAGGACACATACATAGAATGAGAACTCAGATGGGAACATGTGCATTAAGGTGGTCTAATTTTTCATTGCTCTGTGTGTGTCTGCAAATGACTTCAATAGCACCAAAATCTTGGTTGGGGGTTGTTTATTTACAAATAAATTTTGGTGAGAAGAAGATTTCGTAGATATGGAATTAATAAATTATGAGGTTCAACTGCAGTTGGTTGGTTGGTTGCTTGCTTGGTTAATAGTAGGAGCAAATACTGAGAGATCCAAAGACAGACACCAGTTTGCATATTGTAAGAATGCTGTGGGAATCCTAGAATTACATGTCACCAGGCAATAGAAAGCTTGTGGTAACATCCTGTTGCACAAGGTCTACTAAAACGTCTCTGTTCCTTGCAATCAAAGAGCCCAATCAGTCAGCGTGTATCTACCCATGTGACTCTTGCTTTGCCCTTATTTCTAAAGGCCCTGGTAGAATAAAATTGGCACTTGAAGTCAACAGGACTGGTTATGGAACTTCCAGGTCATGTGACTTTGAGTTCTCTAATTCAGCTGTTTCATCTGAATGGGACAGACACCTGCTGTCCAACTCCAGACAGCTATCTTGAAGGCCATGTGACGTTATGGACTCATGTCCTTGTTATCTTTTGATCTAGCCCCTCATTTTTCCAGAGGAGGACTCCAAGACTCAGCAGGAGGAAGTGATTTGCAAAGATGGCTAGCAAAGGAAATGCAGTATATTGACACTCCCTTAGGGCAACTCTAAACCTGCTAACCTCACTCTTCCCCAATGAGAGAACAGCACACTCCATGGTGGTTTGAGCAATGCTGTCCTATTGCTCTTATGGGATGGCTATTCTGCAGGTAGGCAATTCAGGGAGAAAATCAAGTTATCTGGCTTCCGTGCCCGGTGAAACAATATCCTTATCTTCCTGCTCCCAGCAGATGGCCCAACATAGTATAGCTGCCCAATGAATACTGCTGATTAATGTTGACTCCAGCTGAACTTTCTATCTTGTGTGTGAATTGCCTTTAGACTAGCTCTCTTAGTGATAAGCCAGCCGCTGTAAACACACCAATAACAGAACACAAAGTGACACACCCTTCCATGTTAATCCCACTCCACATCCATTGTACCCTATGCTCTTTGCGCTCCAGCTACATTGGCCCTCCTTGGATTCCTTAAACATGCTACATTCCCAATACCACAGGGTCTTTGCACAGACTGTGCCCTTTAAGTGCATCACCTACTCTTTCTCCCCAAGATCTCTGCTTAACCATAGTTCATGTTCTTACAACAACATTTACCTCTTCCTCAAATCATTTAGTACACGATCTAGGTATGATTGCCCATCTCTCACACTGTGAATAGGTAGGGAGCCTTTTTGTTTGTTTGTTTGTTTGTTTGTTTACTCCTATGTCTCTAGCATCTAGCACAGTGGCTAGCATATAATAGAAATTCAGTACATTGTGCAGGAAAAAGGAAGTGATGTTTGCATGGAGACTTGGGCAGGGCAAAGAGTATTCCAGGTGGGAGAAAGAGTTTGAGCAAAGCTTTTAGAAGAGAGACATGCTCTATTTCAAACTGAAGGATGCCCAGTATGGCTGGATCATAGAGGATGAGGGGAAGTCTGATACCTGGTGCGGTAAGACACTGCAGGGTCTTACACAGCATGTTAAGGCCTTGGACTTGATGCCAGGGAGAAAGGGAAGCCATTGAGGGGTTCTAAGCAGTTTGGTTATTATCCTGTTCCTATCAGGAACCCTACTCATCCATATCATCCAGGACTGTGGGATCATGACCTGAGCTGAAGGCAGACGTTTAACCGATCGAGCCACCCAGGTGCCCTTTATTTTAGGGGGAGTGGGCAGAGGAAGAGAGAGAATCTTAAGCAGGCTCCATGCCCATTGCGAGCCCCATGTGTGGCTTAATCCCAGGACCCTAGGATCATGACCTGAGCTGAAGGCAGATGCTTAACCGACAGAGCCCCCCTGAAGCTGATCGTTTACCTCCACATACACTAAGTGCCACCATATTTAACTACGTCCATTGTCCTAACCTTCTGAGAGCATTTCGAGCCTTCACTATATCTTGTCTTCCAGCTTGGTATAATTAGTAATTTGGATGATAGAAAATAGCCCCACTATTAAGAAACATTAGGAAAAAACCAAGGCAGTGAAGGTTTTACAGGTGTCCCTTCCACAGCACAAATCCGGTTCCTAAGGTATTATAGATTCCATCATTAGGTTCCAAGGAATCTGACCACGGTCTGTCACAGACACAAGTTAAGCAGCCTCCCCCACTCTGTATGTTCTAAGTTTATATACTTGCCTCTTTATTTTCTTTAACTTCTCTTTCTGCCCCTCTAGTTCTTCCAAATTCTAGTTTTATAAAACAATATTTTAAGATAAGTGTGTGAGGAAGAAAAATTTCCGTGCTGACTTCAAGTACATGCACTGGATTTCTTTTTCCCCAAAGGAATATGTTTTTTTTTTTTCTTTCTGCTATCTGACGTGTTTCAATAAATAAATAGCTTGATTTTTGTTTACATATATTCCCCAAAAAATCGGAAACCCAAGATTCAATAAGCACTGGGGACATAAGAAAAACTCCACTTGCTGATTCTTTGAGAGTGACAATGTCCTGATTTGAGGCAATTTTCACTAGGAAGCGAAGTCTGCTTCTCTCCGACACAGTTACCACAGAATGAACCACGCTGATAGCTTTTCGTTATGGGTTTTATGTGTGTGTTTTATTTTATTTTTGATTTTTGAGTGTTTTCTTTTTCCCTTGACATCAGATCACATGTACAGCAGTAATTCCAAAATCGCCACTTTACCATTATCCATTGTGAGCTATGAGAAATATTTCTGACATCTAGAGTTCAACTTTTGACATGCTTTCCCCAAATTTGTGGATTTTTTAAAAATTCAACTTAAGGAGTTGTCAGATATTTTCTTTTTTTTTTAAACAAACATAAGTTGTTGTTTTTTTTTTTTAAGATTTTATTTATTTATTTGACAGAGAGAGACACAGAGAGAGACGGAACACAAGCAGAGGGAGTGGGAGAGGGAGAAGCAGGCTTCTGGCTGAGCAGGGAGCCTGATGTGGGCCTTGATCCCAAGACTCTGGGATCATGACCTGAGCTGAAGTCAGCTGCTTAACAACTGAGCCACTCAGGCGCCCCTGCCAGATATTTTCATCTTTAGTTTATATCTGTAGGAAAACCAACACAAATTGGGGAAGAATGAGGAGGGGGAGAAAGGCAGTGGAGGAAAATGCTTGTGTCTTCTCTACAGCTCTCATTCCAATCTTGAAAAACTGATTGAAAAAGAAAAGCAAAATTACAGATTGGCTTTATCACATTAAGACTCAAAGAAAAACAATTCCTGCCCCACAAACAGAGACCTGAGGCCCCCACTGATGCTCAAGGCCTCTCCTCAGGGTCACAGCTACATTGGGTGTTTCAGTCTGTTGTCTACTCCTGATGACCCCTCATTTCACCATCCTGCCTACCAAGAGACAGAGAGCACCAAAGATTGTGCCAAAACCCACAGATAACCAGCCAGAATCAGGAAAAAGCCAAATCTGTCTCAACTTGTCAATAAATCCATCACTTCTGTTCATCACAAGTCTTCTCCCAGTTGCTTAGACCAGCCATTTGTTTTGGCCTCTCAGCAAAGATGGGTATTAAGTTTGTTTCTGTGTCACTGGTGGGCTGGACCATGCCCCGTCTCTCTGAACTCTGTGGCCCATTCTCCCCTCTGCCACGGTCACACTCACAAGCAGAGCAAGGTGGCCAGTCCATTATTAGATCAGAATCTGTGACCTCACTTCAGGAATTTAACAAAGGAACAGGCATCCAAAAGCAGAAATCTTTATTTGGAAGGAAACATATTCTTCCTGCAGCATTTTTAAGCCCAAAGAAGGTGCCAGAATGTTTTTTCGATTTAAGGTCAAAGGTGGTTCACGAAGCATCCTCCACTGACCAATGGGAACTTGAGGCTGGTGTATTGCATGCCAAGTACGGCAGGCCCCAACACCACAGCCCACTCCCGCCGAGGTCACACAAGGTTCTAGAGAGCAGTCCACACAAGACTCGAAGAGACCGCTGGGCCAAAGTCGGCTCCGAGCTGCTCATCCATAATGAGTCTGTAGGGAATCTGATTGTCCCGAATTCCCAAACCTGCTTTCGGCCGCCACCTCTCAGCCCTCACCTGGGGGTGGGGACTGACATGGGGAATGGGACCCTGATTCTGTTACTGTCCCACTGATTAAATCCAGGTGCTCTGTTTATTTCCAAGGGCAAGAAAATGCACCAAGAGCTTCAAAGTTATGATACAGATAGGAAACACTCCAGAGACACCTACATCTGAAACTTGAAGACCCCACAGGGCCTCTTCTCAAACAGGGGCTGGTTTCTTCCCGGGACGGGGAAAAATTCTGTGCCTCTGGATAGACAGGGCACTTTAAGGCTCAGCTGGCTATAAATTACATATTTTAAATGTACTTGGTCATCCTTTCTCCTTACATTTAAAAGCAGATGGTTTCAACTTGATCCCAGTCATGCTATCTCAAAAGAGATAGTCCTTATAAACTGGCCATTAAAATCTCCCTAAAAAATGTATTCTAAATGGACCGCCCATTCTAAATGGGCAGCCAGAGAGAGGAGCTGGGGAAGGATGGGAGGATTTTGAGAACAATAAGGGCCTCATTAAATTTAATTACTTTCCATCACTTTCTGAGACCCGGGGGTGGAAAGGGAATTTGTGGATGGGATTTCAGAGCCCTTTGCATTAAAGTGACCCCCTCTCATTCCCTCTCTCACACCCAGGCACTGCAGGCTTGCCTCCTCGCTTTCTGTCTCCCACATTGACCGTTCCGGAGAGTTCTTTAAAAACCAATCAACCAACCAAATAGTCTTTCTTTCTTCCTTGACACATCAGAAGCCCCTGCCACTTCTGTATTTTCATGGGTGAGATGGATCAGAAGAAAATACAAAATCCTATCAGCTCCTCTGAAAGTCTGAATGCCCATGTATAACTCCTGACTCGCAGACGGGTCCCATCAGCTGTGTGCTCTGGAAAGCTCCAGTATCAGCGACCCAAGTCCCCGCTGTGAAACAAGCAGGCTGTGCCACCAGACCAGGCACTAACCCGCCAAAGAATGCAAGCAACGGGGAAAAAGACCGGAAGGAGATTTGCTGAAACATGACAGTGATGTGTCCACTCAGAGCCTCTGATTGTGAGCCTTAACAATGTAACAATTTAAGCAAGGGGGGTAGAGGGTTGTGGACTGATGAGGAAAACATGTTGACCAACACCGAAGGGAGGTGCAAGGGCAGATTTGGAGAATTTCCAGAGACAAAGCGGTGAACCTTCCCCTTCTGTCACTGACATCAGAATGAGTCATCTCCAGCTGACTTCTATTCCTGATATCTTCACTAACCATCCCAATTCTTGGCAGCGTCCATATGAATCACATACCCACCCCTGCGGCTATGGGCAGGGTCCGCGGACTGACCGCCCAACCGGGACCACCGTAGAGGGTGATGGGGAGGAGTCCTAAGGAGGGAATGCTGTGTAGGCAGAAACAGCAGGTGCTGGTGAGAAGTGATTGCCTCTGGGATGTCATGATCCCCTGAGTGCATCCCTCAAAGTCATCACTTTTATAGGACAAGATGGTCCTCAAGGCGAGGAAGAAAACACATTTGAAAAAGCAAGACCGTGAGGCACGGGGAGGAGTTCCTCAAACATGGTTGTCTTTCTTAGGGGGCTGCTTCACCACCCCCTTCCCTAGTGGTGTGGGTCCCAACTCCTCTCCCCCCAACAGCCCTGCCCGGGGTTCCCTCCCCTCTGAGGACCACCAGCCTCACCTTCTCTACTCTTGCTCCCTCTCGGGGAACCACCACTGGGCTTCTGGGCCGCAGCAGGGACACTCACATCCAGTTCCATCATCTTGATGTCCTTTCCTACGGGTTAGTCATGTCTCCTCATCTGACGTGTAGACTCACTGAGGTTAAGGGTTGATTACCCTCCACACACACCCCTCACCCCTCCAAGCCAACCCAACTGAGCCCATGCTAGGTCCCTGCAAAACTTCCCCTATGCTCTAGCCTGTGGGCCCCAGGCCACAGCTGGAGCCTTTTTCAGCGCTGTGGTGCTGAGGGGTTCAACCAGCCAAGTCACAAACCTTCATTAGAGTTGGGTGACGCTGATCATCCAGGCCTGTCCCTCCACCTTGTCTTCAGCTCATTCCCTGTCTTGGCCATCAGATGGCACCACGGTTCCACAGGTCACCGAGGACTGTGCTGGCTAAAAAGGGAGATTTACCACCCGCCACTGTCCCTCCTCCCCATGGAGTGTGTCACCCTGTGAACGGAATTCCCAGCCCCCAAATGCTCTCTGAAGGGAGTCTCAGGATTCTCAGAATGTCCGGAGAGCCCTCCTGTTTCAGGCCATGTCCTTCTGTGGTCTGGGGCTGGAGCTGTCCCACACCCCCACCCACATCTACATGGGGCACGTTGATGCCTGACCCAGGAGGACACAGCACACAGCCCCTCTGAGTCCCCGCCAGGGGCTCTCTACTAGGGGGGCTCAGGGAAGCATGAGAAGCCCAGATTTATCACTGAAATACTGCCTTTAAAGAATGTTCCAGATTCCCCCCAATCCACAGGCTCCCTTCTTCTCCATCTGCCTTCTCCCCCTCCTCCTTTCCTGATTGGAGCTGGGGAATCAAACACTTGCTAAGTATTCCCTGAAGAAGGTCACACTAGACAAAGGAAAGAAGGTGCCCAGAGGACACTCTGTCCCAGAAGCCACGTCCTCCCAAATCCTACGTTTTCTTCCTGAAGTCACTTGGATTCATAAGACTTTCTATTAGACTCTCGACAAAAAGATGAGAAAAAAAGTATTTACTCAGTACATTTGTTTTTACCAATTCACCTTTCTTCCCTGAAAGCTAATGGATTGGATGATGTTGAATAGTCTTGATTTCAAATCACCACAACCCATGCTGTGGCTGCACAACCAGCCAGAGACCCCCAGCTGGGGGTCCGTGTGTCCCTCCCCTGTTACACCCTTTTGGGGTTGGAAACAACCTGGGGAGCTTCTGACGGTGAGAAAGAAGAAGAAGGAAGGATCCCAACTTGAAATAATTGGCTAACTACTTAAGAGATACTAACATTTTAACATAAAAAGACCACATGATCATGACAGCAGTCACATGAAACTGCACAGGCCATACAGGGGTTCATCTATAAGTTGAGATTTATGTTGAATTCACACAGTCCTCAGGACAGATTCTAATTTTAGAGTTCTCGTTTCTCTCTTTCTTGGTCTTAGACACACACACGCACGCACCTGTCCTTGAATCAGATGTCAACCAGTGGCTTATGCAAGAAACTCTTTCCCGACCCACCAAAATTGAGTGTGACTGGCTCCAGAATGTCTGGAACTTACTCTGAATTATAAATATTTGTGCCCAGTGTTAGCTTCTTGAGAATAGCATCTGGGTTCCATTGATCGTCGGTGCTGGCACTGAGCTCGACAAGGTTCGTGAAACCGATGAATCCCCACGCAGGGGGCAGGGCGCGTGCAGACCCACATACAGGGGCACGCACACCCACTCTTACAAGCACACCCTTGAACAGAAGAACTAGACTCTCGGGGAAACTTCAGGATTGCTGCCGGGGTCAGACGCTTTCTCCCAACACCCAAGGGATGCTTTTCTAAGAGCCAGATTGTTGAGAAAGGAGCTTATGTAGATACAAGAGGCCTAAAGTGCCCAGCCTTCAAGTCCATACCTGCAGACTGCGGGCTCGAGGCTAGGGTCGGGACACAGACACGGCTGTGACATCAAGCTGGTAGCAAAGAGACTCAAATAAGGCGTAAGTGAAGCCTCTCTCCCCTCTAGTGCCAGCAACCTTTCACTTCTGACAGCCCAAGGCCGACACCCTTTTCTAGCTGCCTCCAGCCCTAGGATGGCCCAGCGGGAAAATTGCCCAGCTTCTCAGGTGCCTCAGCCACGCCCACTTCATCTCCGGGCTTCCTGTCTGTTCAGCCCCCGCTAGTGAGGGGCTTTAGGCCCTCCTCTCCCTCCCAGCCACTCCAGGGCTGAGGCACAGAAAGCCTCCTCCCCCTTCCTCTCCATCCCAACCCCCCCCCCACCTCCCATCTCTCTTCCTCTCAGTCTCTCTCTCTCCCAGACTCTCTCTCTGTCTCCCTCAAATCTGGATCCTCAAATCCCTTGAATCAAACCTGCTGTTTGGGATTTTCCCTCTCACAGAGGTTCTACATTTTCTGGGACTGAAAATAAATGCCTAAGAAGGTTTAAAATCAGAAGACTTGTAACCATGTTCTCCCGCAATGGTTTCTGTTGGGCAGAAAAAGTAAGGAATGCTTGCTCTCTGTTCCTCTTGGCTTAATGAGGAGCCAGCTCTCAGGGGCGCGTCCAGAGCCTTCATGGAATCAAAAGGCCCCACAGAAGTCAAGTCTCCCCTGTGGTCTTCACTCAGTGGCCCCAACTTCACTGTCCAAAATATACTCCCTCCCCCCCATCCAAGCCTGCACCCTCCCCCAGGGATCTCTCTTACACTTCCTTCCATGGCTTTCGGTTCCCTCAGAACCCTAACCTCTGCCTGAATTGTATCACAGCCTGTTCATGGTCTGCCTTCTCCACTAGAACGAAAGCCTCTCCAGGACAAGAACTCATCTTACTCAGAGCTGTAGCTACAGACCAGGGACAAAGGCTCAGATACAGTTGGAGTTTGATAAATGTTTATTGAAGGAGCGAAGGAGGGAGTGAATCAGGATCATTTCCGGACTGCTCAGTCTCCTAAGCTCTTCCCCTCAGCCTCCGTGCCTGGGCTCCCCCAGGCTTCAGTTCCTTGCTCATCCTTCTGTTCTTGGGCTCAGGCACACCTAAGCCCCTCTCCTCCACCCCCTAAATTATGGCCACCCCTTCCAGATTGCCACCCCAAGGGTTCCCCCTCAGCAAAGCCCCTCGCCACCACCCACCAACCTCAAGACCTGTCAGGCCCCCATCACACATCTGGGGACCTACCTGTACCTTTTCCACACAGCGTTTAGCACGGTTGACAATGTGACATTGATTTGAGAGATCATGCGCTCAGTGACTGTCGCTTCTGCCCCGTAACTGCTTTTTTCTTACCATCACTGCTTAGCACAGTGTCTAGCACAGAGCAGGTGTTGAATACATATTTGCATTTTCATTTGATCTTTTTTTTTATGACTAAATGAACCAGTTTCCTTTGAACCCTTGAGTCCTGGGGTAAAGGGTACGATTTATAAAAAAAGAAGTCATGTCCGAGATTACAAAGAACTTTTTTTTAAGTCTTCCTGGGCAGACCTCCCCAAATGTTCCTGTTTTCACAAGCCAAACCACAGAGGATTGGAACCATTATTTTTCAGCTATATACTAACTATAATTTTTTTTTAAAGTGGCTACTCAGAAGAATAGAGAGGTAAGGTCAGGGGTGGGTGATAATGGTGGCCCAGGAAGGTTTGCCTAAGAGACAGGTAAAGGTTATTAATTAATTCTGGGTTTTGGTCTTTCCTTACGATTAACAACCTTCCCACCCCACCATCCTATTAAGAAAAGCCAAAAAAGGGGGTGCTTGGGTGACTCAGTTGGTTAAGAGCATCACCTTTGCCTCAGGTCATTATCCCAGGGTCTTGGGATCAGGCCCCACGTCAGGCTCCCTGCTCAACAAGGAGCCTGCTTCTCCCTCTCCTCCCTGCTCTTATTCTCTCTCTATCTCTGTCTCTCTCCCAAATAAATAAATAAAATCTTAAAAAAAAAAAAAAAGACACAGGCATGCTCACACACATTAAAAAAAAATTGAAAGAACAGCCAAAAAACAATCCATTGTCACAAAACACCTCAGCAATGAAGACTGTGACTATATCTGCTTTTACATACTGCCATAAGATTAGCAAGACAACCTCTGATCCCATTTCATAGCATCCTGGAACATTAAACCATCTAGAGGAACCGTGCCAACCAACCTTCTTTCTCATTTTACAGATATGGGAACGAAAGTCTGCACACCTTCCAAGTTCACAGAATTCAGCCCTGTCTCCTAGAATCATATACCACTCTCTTGGTTGCAACTTTGTGATTTTAACCTTAGCTAAAACTTCCAACAATCTCTTCGGCTGTCTGAAACACGGTAAATAACACAATGCTCAACACTGCTGGTAAGAACAACAAGCATGCATTAAGCACCCAGACGTCTTTCTTTGGGTTTCCTCCAAACCAGCCTCTGAGGCAAAGGGTTGAGTGCAAACATTTGATTCCAGAAGGGATGTCTGGAAGCAGGGAGGGCACGGGGAGATGAGACGGTGAAAGGAAGAAAGCCCATAAAAAGTGGGGCAATTTCTCATCTCACTGGTTGAACTCCCTGGGGGCCAGGCAGCTAACTTCCTTATCCCCGGTGCCCACCCCTTCTTAGATGCACTTGCTCAGGAGGCAGATGAGAGAGCACCATATCCAACGTTCCCCCCAACCCCCTGTGTTTCCTCAGCCAGAGCAGCCCAAGCAGAAGCTGGGGAGATCCTGCCGCAGGCAGCCTCTAAGGTCGATCAAGGGGCATTGGCAGACTCTCTCCCTCGCACTTGTGGAGGCCGTGTGGAATGCAAAGCCTGGTGAGGCGTACTGCCTGATCTCAGATCCTTGCGGCAGGCAAGGACCTTAGCCATCACCTCCCCGGAGGTCAGCAAACATTTCCTGTAACAGGCCAGATAGTAAATGTTTTGGTTTTGTGGGCAGTATGGTCTCTATCGGGACTACTCAGTTCTGCTGTTGGAGTTGGCAAGCAGCGGTAGACGACACGTAAAAAGAAAAAAAAAAATAGAGTGTGGCTGTGTTCCAATCAAACTTTATTTACAAAAAACAGGGCAGGGGACTGGATTTGGCCCTAGGCCATAATTTGCTAACCCCCTAATCTAAACAAATCTTTTCATGTTAGCCTCCAGGAAACAGAGACCCACAAAACTGACATCTGCTCAGGGTCACAGTTAGGGACTTGCTTCCGATCCCTTTCAGGTTCCCCGGGAGTAGGCTTTCCATTGGAAAGGACCGGGGACTCTTCTGGGCCTCAAATGGCTTGTGTCTCAGCCAGCAGGGCCGGTCAGACCTGAGATCCTGCTAATTAAACCCTCAGAGAGCAAGAAACCAGACCGGACACCTTCTGTGCCCCGAAGGGCATCCTTACTGGGGAAGGAGTTGAGCTAAACACACCAAACAGGACCTTGACAATATGGGGTAGCAGAGAGAAGCCAATCTCATTCAGTAGGACAGATCTATGAAAATCTCTGAGATCTCCCATAAAATATGGCACACAGGGCTTCATACACACACAGTATGGGATATCTTGCTGCTTTTGCCTCCAGATCCAATTTCTGTCCTTCTCCACCCTGTTCTAAACCCCTGGAGAATGAACCATATGAACTACAACAGCAAGCTTATAACTTCTGACCTCTTTTTGGGTTCAGCAGTGGGAGACACAGGGGAAGAAAGTCAGATCGGGAAATTAACTCTCTCCTCTCCCTCCCCCAGGGGTCACCGCAGACTGGTTACCTCTCTCTACCAAGGTCCCCTTGTTCCTTCAAGTTCAGGGGTGGTTCAGCCTCCCTCTGATGTCAGCCCTGGCATTTCTACACTCTCTTTCATGCCTTCTCTACATTCTTCCCACACCTTTGTAAGAGACCCTCTATTACTACCCCTTGATTGACCATATTTCAGTGTTTACCACTGTTTACCACTGGGCCCCCGGCTGCCAAGATACAACATGCATCAAAGCAATGTCAAAGGCCGTGTGTGCCATGGGACTCTGGAGGGAAAGGAGAATCCTCTCCTGGTTGGTTGACTACGGAATGCTGAATTGGGCCTTCAAGAGGGGGTATAGAGAGGCTGAAAGGCATGCACGGGGCAGGAGGCATGTCTGGGGGCAGAGGAACATGGTACGTGGTCAGCTTCAGTTCCTCCCCCAAACCTCAGCAAGAGGAGGAAGACCAGGAAATGCAGACCAGCTCCTCTGAAAAGGCAAAAAGAAGCTGCACTCCAAATGGGGAAAGAGTCTGTCCCCAGCCTGCCAGCTCTTGCCACAGAGCCAAGTGAGGAAATTAACCAGGATTGCCTCAGAGAGTGGGAGAGAGCAGGCGTGCTCCCAAAGGGATCCCAGTGTTCACCACCGACTTCCAGTCAATCCCAACAGCTGCAGAGCAATCAGGGAAAGGCTGCAGTTCTTCCCAGCAGGGTGTGGGGTCAGGTTCAGGGGCCGGTGGCCCTGACAAGTCCTGCCATGCCTTTGGGGCCAGACCCAAGGTCCTAAGCCAAGAGCCAGGGGCTGAAGAAACCTACAAGACACAGTGGTTGCCAGGCCTCAGAACGAAGGTCCTTCTCTCTTGGCGGATCATCCTGGGAAGAGAGCTAACATTTTGGTCACAAGATAGGCACCAGAATCATTCCCCTCATCCTTCCTCCAGTACGAACACGGAAACACTGAAAAGGAAAGTACACAGAGACCCATAGACACTCTCAAGAGCCAGGATCCGTCATTTCCAAATGGATTACATGGACCATTGAGCAGCCTTCCCCATGGATTACTAAGGCCCCATTAGAGTCAGAGCTCTATAAATTGGATGCAAAATTCATTCAGGTTTCCTGCAGTTTATCAAGCTGGTAACTCCCTGAAACCAAAAAACGGAGAGCAAGAATGTGCCAAAGAGCTAAGGAGGGAGGAGATGGGACCTTTCTGAAGTCAACACTGGATTGAGGACACAAGATTTAGCATGCTGCTCACTCAGCCCAGGGGTATTTGGGGGAGGATCTGGTTCTTCTACTTGACCTTGGCCTCCACGGCAGGAGATGTTGCCTCTGGTTATTTTTTATGGCTTTATTATGCTCAAATTTATTTTCTTCTGTGGGGATTTGTATTTTTAATCCATGCTGACTCCTGATCTCTCTAAATTCGCTACCTTCAAAAGAGCATTACCACTGACTTATCCTAATTTGTAATTCGTCGGAGTGCACCTAAACTGGATATTCTGGAAAGTCTCTCTTCTGTCCTAATCCCACTCCTCAGTTTCTTAGATGTGGGCCATCTTGCTTTAGAGTCTCATCCAACTGACCTCTGTTTATTGGGCGCCTACTATGTGTCCAGAAGTAGATTCTCTGGCCCCTAACCACTCATTCGTTGGATCGTTTTGACTGCTCTTCTTCCCTGTTGGTTCCCTTGACTTAACCATCGAAGTAGCTTCCTTGGCCTGCAAAGGTGGAATGGGAGCATCTCCTTTCCTTCTTCACAAAGGGACCATGGCACAGAGATACCCTACTCTCACTCTCCTCTGCAAGGAGGAGGTGAGCACTACAGTTCACAGACATGGGTTCAAATCCTTGCTCTGCTATCTCCCAGCCCAGCTGATCGTGGGCATGTGGAGAAACTGCTCTGAGCCTTAGTCTCCCAGTCTGTAGAATGGGGAGAATATCCCTTTGCTCAAAACCTTGTTGAGGAGTTAAAAGAAAAAACTCACATGTGTGACCTTGGTGCAGTTCTCCATAGGCGCCCAGACACTTGTTTGCAGAAACGTGACCTTTCCAGTAGAAGACACAAAGCTGCACAAAGGATGAGACACAAAGGATGAGGTTAGCAAGGCCAAGCTAGGGGTTCTTTAACCTAACATAATGCAGGTCTTGAGAAGAACACAAAATTAGCCATCGCCAAGTGTGGCTTGCCCTTTCGAGTTAGAATGTCAGTATCCTCTTTCCCTGACTGGTCTTCCTACACACAAAAAAACATGTAGATGTGTAGAGAACAGACCTCTTTCCATTGAAAGCATTATTAAATTATTGCACTGGAATGTTAGATTAATGCCACATTTAGCTGGTGTTATCTTAGGAAATTGTGAGATGTGTCAGTTTTTTTCAGTGTTTAATCTCCCTCTAGCCTAAGAAAGAATGTCCTTCTAGATGTGAATATGAATGCAGAGGCTGAGGGATATATGTGGTGCCCAACTAAGAAGAAAACTCCTGCTAAGCTAAAGAGGCTCAAAACCCTTGAGAAGAATCCTTGTTGGGGGGTGGTTCAGAGAAGCCTGTTTGTTTAAAGTCACATTCAAGACCTGAGAGGGTGCTTGGCAGGAGCCCCACAGAGACAGACCCACAAGGTGAGCAAAGGGCCCCATGATGCTGGGGGAGAGCGTTAGGTCCCTCCTGTGCCCCCATTGGTGGAATCTGCAGTGACCCACACCTGTTTTCCATAGGCTTACTGGAAGATGGCTTGTGCTATGTGGTCCCCTTGGATCTGTCCTTCTTTGTAAAGGGAATCAAAGATTTGAAGCCTTCCAGAACCTCTCCATGGCAGGTGAAGGTAGTTTGGGCAAGGCATCTACTGTCATCCAGTCTGGGACCCCTGCTACTTGTTGGAAGTTTTGTGCATCCTCACTAGAGCCTTAAACCTTCCTTCCAACAGAACTTGAACTAGAGACTGGTGCTTGCCAAAGGCTTTTCTGCTCAAAAATAATATTTGTAGGAGAGCACTGTGGTTCTGAGAAGCTCTGAGCAGGTCTGGAAGCTTCTGTCTCCCAGGCAGGTTCTGTGTAACCAGCCCCTCCCCATGTTCTGCCCCATCCATCTCCCATGTCTCTGCACTTCTGGGGGACACACTGACCCCCTCAGACACTGCAACAGAAGCCAGGAAGAAGTGGACAGGGCCTTTTGATGGTGCTATGAATGCCCTCTCTTAGAAAGGACCAGAGCAGGCCCCAAAGCTCTCTTATCCGATGTTTAGTGCTGTTGTCACTTGCCCTTGGAAATGACTTGGATATCCCTCCACACTCCTGGAGATTTTCAGAAGTGTTCCAAAGATTCAACTCCTTTTTATTTATCTCATGATACCTTCAGAGTCCCCAAACCCCCCCATGAGCCTCTGCTTTCAGCCAACACACTCTTCTGGGCATGCTTGGCCCTCGGCAGTGCCTCAGCCCTTTGGAGGGATCCCCACAGCAGAATCCTCTGGATTCAGGACCACCTCAGCATCAGGAACAACCTGACAGGTACATGCATCCACGGCTCAGCATTAGGTAAGAAATACCAGAGGTCAAGGGGCGAGGTATCCATATGTGAGGTTCATTGAAGATGAATTCTCAGCTCAATCCAGCATGAGGTTCTGCGAAAGAATAGAAAAGACGATCCTTAATTCCTGTTCTCAAAAAGCTCAGAGTCTGAGGCTCCTGGGTGGCTCAGTGGGTTAAAGCTTCTGCCTTTAGCTCGGGTCATGATCTCTGGGTCCTAGGATCGAGCCCCAGCATCGGGATCTCTGCTCAGCGGGGAGCCTGCTTCCCTCCCTCTCTCTCTGCCTGCCTCTCTGCCTACTTGTGGTCTCTCTCTCTGTCAAATAAGTAAATAGAATCTTAAAAAAAAAAAAAAGAAGAAGCAGCCCCAAGTCTCCGTGTGCTGATTCTCCCTCACTCTGCAGACACGGTGAGGTGTTTCAGGTAGAAGAGCTCTGTGTAGACAAGCTGATTTAGGGATTCAGGCATCCCCATCCTTCTATCAAGTAAAGACAGAAGACCCCACAGTGGGACATGGTAGGCTGTGATGCAAAGTCATTGCATCTGACCCAAAGCCCAGCGATCTTCCTTCCCTGTTGGGTGGGGGACACCAGCACTGAGATGGGAGGTCTGCACCTGGGCTCACACCAGCCAGGACTTGCAAGTTGAGTGATGCTATGATGAAAGGAGTTGTTCCTGGAAGAGCTTCTGGAATCAATGCATGAGATGGATTGCAAGGCGGAAGAGTAGAGATTGAGTCTTTATCTAAGGAACTGTTAGAAGAATCAATATGATTAGGTGAGTGGCTATAAATCCTCTTCCAGGACTGTGATATTGTGATTTATAACAATAAATACATATTTGGCCTTCCTCCTGCCATGGGCACAGAACTCCTAACACTATTGGAATTTCCTAAGTGCTGAAGGCCAGAAAGGTGTCTTTTGTTAATGTTAATGCTGGGACTTTTGGAATGTCCCTAGGTACCCTTAGGTTGGCCCTGGTTGCCAGGGAACCCAACCACGTGATTAGAGGGTGACCTCTTTCAGTCCCCCTTTGACCTCCTGGGAGGGAAGAGGGGCTGAAAGTTGAATCTATCACCCACAGCCAATGATTTAATCAATCTTGCCCCTATAAAGAAGTCTCCATAAAAACTCAAAGGTCTAGGTTTGGAGAGCTTATGAGTTTGTGAACTTGTGGAGATTTGGGGAGCATGTTACACCCAGAGAAGGCACTGAAGCTCCATGGCCTTTCCCCAGACTTCACCCTACCCGTGTATCTCTTCATAAGCTCTTCCTGAGTTACACCCTCTTATAATAAACCAGTAGCCTAGTAACTAAATTGTTTCTCTGAATCCTGTGAGCGAGCAAATTAATCAAACCCGAGCAAGTCATCAGAACCTCTGCTCTGTAGCCAGTTGGTCAGAGCAAAGGCAGCAAGTTGGACTTGGGATTGGAGTGGCGTTAGAGGAATAGATTTTGTAGGACAGACCCCTTCCCCTGTGGGATCTGACACTGTCTCCAGGCAGATAGTATCAGCATTGAGTTGAATTGTAGGGCATCCTGAAGGCGTCAGAAAATTGCTTGGTTTTGGAGAACCTCCCCTTTTCCACATGCTGGAATTACTACCAAAACTTTTTAAGGGCAAAGCTAAAAACCACCCTTTTGTGGGAGGATGGAATTGACTTTTCCAAGTGAGCCCATTGAGCACCTACTCTCACAGCCCCTAGAGTGAAACTGGCTTTAAAGTAGCTCCTTTTGGGGTGCCTGGGTGGCTCAGTCTGTTAAGTATCTGCCTTCGGCTCAGGCCATGATCCTGGGGTCCTAGGATCAAGCCCCACATCAGGCTCCTTGCTCAGTGGGAATCCTGCTTCTCCCTCTCCCTCTGCGCTTTTCCTGCTTGTGCTCGCTCTCTCTCTCTCTTTCGTTCTCTCAAATAAGTAAGTAAATAAAATCTTTAAAAATAAATAAATAAAGCAGCTCCTTTTCATGTCCTCTGCCCGCAGATCCAGGTTTTCTGTCCCTCTTTTCACACTGACTTCTCACCTTCAGCCTGCGTTCTGACCTTACATCCTGAGAGGGACTCTCATTCAGCCCACATTGCCCCCCACACCACGCTCTACTCCCTTGACAGCAGAGTCGTGGGCTACTCTTGTCAGTAGCACCCGATTCCTCTTGATGGCTCCTGCCTTCCTTGTCCACACCCTGAGCCAAGCACATTGCTTCATGCCTAGGAAGCCTGCACTAACTCACTCATCTCTCCACCAGTGTTTGTTGACTGTGTGCTCCATGCCAGGCCCTGTTCGGGGCCCTGACATACACCGAGGGCACCGAACGACCTCTTCTGGGGTTTACAATCTGCTCGAGTGTGACAGGCAATATATCATCATGCAAATAAAAAGGAGACTACCAAGTAATTCATCCTAGGACACTGTGAGGAGAGAACTTTGGCAAGAGGTCGGGAGCACTAACGAATGCCTTTTAAACTGGGGGCTGAAACCTGAATGATGGGTCAGTGTAAGTCTCGTGAAAAGCTAGAAAGGGAAAGTGCCAGGCAGAGGGGACAGCTCATATGAAAACTCGAAGGCAATAGTAACTTTGCGTGTTTGAGGAACCCCGTGGATACACACTTGTAATTCAGTAGCATGGGCAGGCCCAATACTCAGCCAGCAGGCAGTTCTTTCTTTGGCTGAGGTCTTTTCCAATTGGTCCACTGTCCATCCTAGTTGGACAGATGTATCCGAACCAGAGAGTAAAAATTTCTAGCATCAACCTGTGATGTGACCTAAGATCAGAGAGGTGGGCAGGAGCTGGGTCATGTAGGGACTTGTGGGCCATAGGAGGAAGTTTGGATTTTTTTTTCTAGATTTAGTGGGGACTTTTGTTTTTGTTTTTTTAATAGATTTTATTTATTTATTTATTTATTTATTTATTTATTTGACCGAGAGAGACAGCGAGAGAGGGAATGCAAGCAGGGGGAGTAGGAGAGGGAGAAGCAGCAGGCCTCCCACAGAGCAGGGAGCCTGTTGTGGGGCTCGATCGATCCCAGGATGCTGAGATCATGACCTGAGCTGAAGGCAGACACTTAACAACTGAGCCACCCAGGCACCCCTAGTGGGGACTTCTAAGCAGATGAGTGGAGTAGACTATTCCTATTTTTAAAATAGCATTAGCCACTATTTGAGAATTGACTGGTGGCAGGGTCTCTAGTAGTTCATAGGGATGAAAATGCTTTGAGTCACAGCCAGTGGGTATGGGGCATTTGGGGTGTGACTTGGAGATAGACTTGGTAGTTCCTAATGGTGGGTGTGAGTTGGGGGACAAAAGAATGAGAAATCAAGGACCCCTATATTTCTGGCCTCAGCAACTACATGAACAAAAATTTCATTAGCTGAAGTCGGGCAGAATAGGGTAGGTCAATGAATGTTTTTAAATAAATAAAAATTACCATTGATTGGCCTCACAAGAAACTCTGTGGTTTGTGGAGCACAGCAAGCAGCCCATACTGTTATACTTTAAGCAGGTTAAAGTTGTATAATCCTAAACAGCAGGATTTCATCAGTCCCTTGGCTCCCGTGCCCACCCCACTGCAGATTTTCACCAGCGGGGTCTAACCTCAAGGATTTTCCATGGTGCGCAGAAGACTTGTCCCGATTTGTACTAATGGAGACAGTGTGTCCTAATGGTGGTAGTCAGGAGTGGGAACTGGCCTCTGTTCCCAGCCTGTAACAATTACAAAGGGCAGGGCCACCAGGGACCCAGGGTCTGCAGCTGGTTAGAAAGAACATCTCGGATGAGGTCTCAAAGTCTGGCTCTTTTTCACCTTCACTGGTTTTTCCCAGAAAGACTAGATGAATTTAGTTCAAGGTCAATCTGTCCTTTCACCCTTTCAGCTCATCAAATTTCTATTTATCCCAACCTTTTTATCTCTGATCCCATAATAAGATCTTGCTTTGAGCTGGTGCATTCTGATTTGCAAAGTTCCTTCTCACGCATCATCGCGCCTGATCTTTTCAACAATCCTGGAGTAGAGGTATTGTTTCCATTTTACAGATAAAAACCTGAAGCTCAAGGGCTGTCACTTGCCCTTGAGAATAGTTCTCAAAGTCATAAGAATAGAACCCATAATTTTCCTTCAGTTATGCCCTTCCTCCACTTTACTCTGTACCAAAAAAAAAGCAATTGGATCCACCACCAAATGATCTGTGCCAGCAGCCTGCGAGATGCTTTTGACACTGCCTCTTCCCCAATCTCTATCTCACCAATTACCAAATCCTGCCAACCTTATCTCCTAAATATTCCTCTCCACTTCTGTCGCTGGGACTATCATCTAAGTCACATTACCTCTCCCTGGGGCTGATAAAAGAGCCTCCTATCAGCTATCTCAACACCACTCTTGCCCTACTTATGTCCATCCTTCACACTTTTTTGAGAGTTGCTGCATAAAAATAAATCTGATCAAGTCACTCCCTAACTTAAAACTTCTTACAGGGTCCCAAATATTACGCAGAAAATGGTTAACATGGCTCCAAATACTTCATGGTTGAGTCCCGCCAACCACTTCATCTTTATCTTCATCCCCTAACTCTCCATTCCCATCCCTGCCTCCAAGCTCCCAGCCACATTGGCCTTCCTTCAGTTCTTTAAATACGCTAACCATTTCCAGTCTTTCAGTCCAGCATCACTGTTTACTGAATTTCTACTCAAGCCTTGGGTCTCAGCTTAAATGTTCCTTCTCCAAAAAAACCTTGGCCCACCAGATGAGGTCAGGTCATCTTTTTAGATATTTTTCATATTTCCCCTTCATGATACCTATCAACAATTAGAATTTATTTATTATTTATGTAATTGTAAAAGTTACCTATGGCCACAAAAAACAAATGCTCCAAAAGTCAGTGACTTCAAACAACAATCATATTCTCATGGATTTGTGAATCAGCTAGATGGGGCAGATTGTGTGCGTGTGTGTGTGTGTGTGTGTGTTCAGGTATGTGCATGTGTGCCAGGGAACAAACAGCAAGACTAAGGAGCTCAATTCACATATGTTTGAAAATCCAGAGTTCTAGTTCTCTGAATCGCTTGACTTAAAATCCTCATTTATGTTAGACATTTTGCACAAATTCTGAATGTCACACTTAAAAATTATTTACTTTCCTGGTGCCTGGTGGCTCAGCAGATTAAGCAACTGCCTTTGGCTCAGGTCATGATCCCAGGGTCCTTGGATCGAGTCCCACATGGGGCTCCTCCTGCTCTACAGGGAGCCTGCTTCTCCCTCTGCCTGCCACTCCCCTTGCCTGTGCTCTCTCTCTCTCTCTCTCTCTCTCTCTCAAATAAATAAAATCTTTTTTAAAAAAATTATTTACTTTGCCACCCCCCAGCCCATACACCACATATATTACTCTTGACATTTCTGAGAGGGTGTTTTTGAATGACATCAGCACCTAAGTTGGTAGACAGAGTAAAACAGATGGCCTTCTCTGATGTGGGTCCTCACTCAATCCTCTGAAAGCCTGAATAAGGCAAAGTTGCTGATCCTCCCCTGAATAAGAGAAAATTCATTCTGCCGAACAGCCTTCAAACTGGGAAATCACCTTTTTCCTGCCTTCAGACTAGAACCAAAACATCAACTCTTCCTGGGTTTTGAGCCCTCTGGCTTTTAGATTGGAACAACACCATCAGCTTTGCCAATTGCCAAGACTTTGGACTCAGGACTTTGAACCACACTGTTGGCTCTACTGGGTCTCCAGCTTACAGACTCACCCTAAAGATCTTAGGACACGCAGGCCAGTTTCTTAAAATAAGTCTTTACATACAAATGGCCAACAGACACGTGAAATAATGCTCCATATCACTCAGCATCAGGAAATCAAAATGCAAATCAAAACCACAATGAGATACCACCTCACCCCAGTCAGAATGGCTAAAGTTAACAAGTCAGGAAATGACAGATGTTGGTGAGGATGAAGAGAAAGGGGAACCCTCCTACACTGTTGGTGGGAATGCAAGCTGGTACAGCCACTCTGGAAAACAACATGGAGGTTGCTCAAAAAGTTGAAAATAGGGGTGCCTGGGTGGCTCAGTGGGTTAAGCCTCTGCCTTCAGGTCAGGTCATGATCTCAGGGTCCTGGGATCGAGCCCCACATCAAGCTCTCTGCTCAGCAGGGAGCCTGCTTCCCCCTTTCTCTCTGCCTGCCTCTCTGTCTACTTGTGATCTCTCTCTGTGTCAATAAATAAATAAAATCTTAAAAAAAAAAAAAGTTGAAAATAGAGCTACCCTACGACCCAACAATTGCACTACTGGGTATTTACCCTAAAGATATAAATGTAGTGATCCGAAGGGGCATATGCACCCAAATGTTTATAGAGGCAAAGTCCACAGTAGCCAAACTATGGAAAGAGCTCAGATGTTCATTGGCAGATGGATGGATAAAGAAGGTAAATGGATGAATTAGTAAATGGATGAATGAATAAATGGATAAATGGATGAATGGATAAAGAATATTCCATTGTGGAATATTACTCGGTCACTAAAAAAATTAAATCTTGCCATTTGCAACAATGTGGTTGGAACTAGAGGATATAAGCAAACTAACTAAGCAAAATAAGTCAATCAGAGAAAAAGTTATCATATGGTTTCACTCAGATGTGGAATTTAAGAAACAAAACAGAGGAGCATAGGGGAAGGGAGGGAAAAATAAAGCAAGACAAAATCAGAGAAGGAGACAAACCATAAGAGACTTAATCAAAGGAAACAAACTGAGGGTTGGTGGAGGGGAGAGGGGTGGGGGATGGGGTAGCAGGGTGATGGACATTAAGGAGTGATGTCACGAGCACTGGGTGTTACATAAGAATGATGAATCACTGACCTCTACCTCTGAAATTAATAACACACTATATGTTAACCAATTAAATTTAAATAAAATAAAAAAGAAAGAAAAAAATAAAATCATTATATATGTGTGTGTATATATATATATATATGTCTATATACATGTCTCTCTCTATGGTTGTGTATACACACACACACACACACACACACACACACACACACACACACACACATCTTATTGGTTCTGTTTCTCTGGAGAGTCCTGACCAATACAATGACCATCTAAGTTTGTGGTGATTCAGAGTTCAGAATGTGTCAAATGTGTAGGATAGATGACAATGTTTGTTAGTCACATCCTTGGTGAGGGGCAGGGACCCAGTACAGGCGGGCTAGTCATCACTGCCGCAAGCCTGGCCTTGTCTAGTCTGTTTGTGTTACTCTTAGGACTCACGAAAATCAGGGTGCCTGACACAGAGTTGGGCTAAGCACATTGGAAGTGAGTAAAGTTCAACCCAGGGCCTACCCTGCTGGATCTCCTCTCACCAATTTTTCTCCGCATGTGTCTAGCCTAAAACAAGAAGAAAGAGAAAGCTCTGGAAGACAAGAAAGCCTTGAAAAGCTAGAGAAATCATCACTTGAAGTAGATTCTGGTACTGTGGCATGTTCAGGGACAAAGGACACACTTTGGGAAGCAGGGTCTTCCTCCAGGCCACTTTCTCTAGCAGGCTTTGGGCTCCAGGTTGGCCGTTATGGATATGGATGACCTTGAGCCGCAGAATGGTTCTCTCAACCTTTTTGTTTATTTGAATGACCCGGTCACATATAAAAACATACCAGTAGCTTGAAAAAGAAGAAAGAACTTTCCTGAAGCTGTAGCTGTCAGGAAGGGCCATGTTTTCTGTACCCTGGCATGAGATTGATCTGGGACCCTTACAAAATTCCTGACAATTTGGAGTCCTAAATTGATCTGAAGGGAAATTCTGTATTCCCTAACTTTGGCTTCTTTTCCTTCCTTCTAGCCAGTATTTGTTCCACCATTTCCGATGAAGATTATTCTCTTTCGTGGAAAAGATACATTAACTAAGAGATGACTAGCTCTGTGCTCTCAGAAGGTAAGAGTGGAAAAGGGCACATTATACTAACAATAATAGAGCTGTGTTCTGCTCCCACTTTACCACTAACTTCTCAGCTCTTTGAGCTTCTTAAGGTACTTAAACTCTCTGGGTCCCTTTACTTGTTCCGCAAAATGAGACCATTAGCTCATGTGTTAATCGAGGTATATTAGGCAAAGCTGTCATAACAAAATATCCCAGAAAACAATGTCTTCATTAAGTTAGAAGTTTGTGCCTCTTTCTCATAAGATCTAAACTTTACTAGCTCAGGGGTGGTAGGTCAGCTCTACTTAAAATGTTATCCAGGAAGGTAGACAGGCTAGCAGGTCACCTCTGTTGTGTTCACATGTGACTTCTACCACTGAATCCAAGGTGGCAGAAAAGGGGAGAAAGAAAAGCTTGGGTATTCCTCTTTATGGAGATTAAAGGAGATTACCCAGAATTGCATACGTCATTCTTCTCACTCCCCATCAGCCCTTGAACATAGCCACATGGCCACTTGGTGGCAAAAAAGGTTGGGGAATTCAGTTTGTAATTGGGTGGTCATGTACTACACTTAATTTCTGAGTGGTGAAGGGGAAGGAGAGGAGCTCTATTAGCATATAAGAAAAAGAAAGAATAAATACAGGGAGAGAGTCTACCAGAGACAAGATGGTCTTAAAAGTCCTTTTAGCTTTTCAAACAAGAAGAGGTCAGACGCTTCAGCCATTACACAAGCCATACACAACCTTTCCTAAGTATTTGCTCCATCCTATTGTCATTTCTTTACTCCGAATAGTGCATTTTGTTGTTTAGTACATTCCACAATCCACAATGCACTACGATCTGGAATCCCCATGATGCATTTTGCATGTATGTATGTGCCTTTCTTTCCACCTTTCATGTGATCACTCTTAAGATCTGAACTCACTTGCAAGCTTTATGGGCAGTTACACTGTTTCTCTGATACCTTCTCTTTTCCTCTTGATGGTCATTATTCCTGGTTATTGGTTGGATTTTCACCTGTCATGGAATCTCTTGGGTTAATCTCAGATCTCATTCCCTTGGGAATCTCTTTCCTTAATAACTGAGGTCTTCATCTGGCAATGCCCAACCTCGTGTTCCTTCCATTTCTCCCAAGGTTCCCACACTGTAGTGTTCAGCCCTATTGGAGAGAATTAAGGCCAGGGCAACAGTTCCCTACATCTTTTATTCCATCATTCAAAAACTGAAAGAGATTAAGGCAAAATTCACACAGGTTTTATTTTCAGCGGTCTTCCCCATTACTTCTTCTTTAGTGTTGAGGAAAATTTCTACAGTTTAGAACTTCATGTGAACACCTCCATGGCAAGATCCACCTTTCCCAGGTTTTTGCTAGGGTTTCTCTGTGCTCATCTATGAACTCTGCACCCAGCTTAGCATTGTCCAGGCTCATTCAGGAAGTGCAGCCAGCCCAGCGCTCACAACAGCCTTGACAGCATTTCTGTAGCATGCCTTCGTTACCTCTGAAGCCACTACCCCACTACCCCATTACCCATATGGTTGCTCATGATGACCCTCATCATCCAGAGAAGCACGAGAACCCTGCCTGCGTAGAAGAGAGAAAGAACAAAGTGTGTGGTGCTAAAGGAAAGGGACAAAACTGAAAGCCAAGGAGAAAACTGAAAAAGAACAGAGGCTTGGCTGGAACAAACTCTCTGGGGGCCACATCTAACACACTCCCTGAGCCCACGAGCCATGGCAGCAAAGGAAGGAAGTCCAGCCAGCTGGCTAAGTGGCCCTAGACAGCAAGAGGAACTCTGGATGGTTTGGTCTTCAAGAGTGGCCTTTGGGGTGCAGAAAAGAGAAAGGAGCCTCCATCAGCCAGGCCTAATGAGAGAGCCACAACCTCTGCTCAACAGATGGAGGGAGAGAAGGAAGAACTCTTGACATCAATTTCCAGGGTGTGGGTAAAGAAGACAGCCAGTCCTCAGGGAGCAGAGCTGGCCAGGAACCACACGCTAGTCCATGAGAGCAGCTTGGAAATGCTGCCTTTTGGCAGAGAGGAGACTAGAAAGGCCCAGTAATTCTGGGAAGCTCTGCAGAGGTGCACGAGCTAACCTTTGCTCTGCAAACTTTGCTCCAGTCCCTTCCTGTTTTCCAGGTGAGTGAATAAGGGAGAGATTGGTGCCAAGAAAGTAGAGAATGGCCAATGGGGGTCTTCCATTTCTCAGTCTCGGAGGCTCAAAATAAATAGTAATGATGTTTCTGGTTTGAGGTTTGTTTAGTCCAGGGACAAATATTTGAAAAAGCTTACATCAGAACATAGAACTGGAAATACTTCCCTCTATTTCAGATTTTAAATCACCCTCAACGATTAGTTTCAGGTTTAGTGGGAGAAGGAGGTGGTCAAGGGTAGAAATTTTTTGAATCCAAAGCAGATTTCACCTCTGCAGAAAGAATAACCACTTCTCTTATGACACTTCCCATTTAAAATGGTACCAAAATCTGAGAATAGAGGCCACCCTCTAGCCTCCTCTGCTGCTCAAGAAAAAGAGAAGCAGAGATCTCTGTCCCTCAGTTGAGGTGCGAGGTTAGACAAGAGCCTTGGAAAACTTCCCGGACAGACGGGGGCATGATGAAAAAGACCTGGAGATAACACAGGACATTTATAGATAGACATTCTTTCCAGAAGGACTGCCTTCCCAGGCTCTGCCTACTTTCAGACCGAGGTAGGTCCCATTCTCCACTCTAATCAAGCACTACAATTTTCTCCTTACGCTGGCTCTGCTCAGAACTCTGGAGGAGCCCATGACTCAGTCTCTGTGTTTTGGGTGATCAGAAGTACCACCAAGTTTCCCAGAAGTTGAACGGACCTAAAGGAATATAAGCAAATCCATCTGTGACCTCTGTTATAGCTGCACAAACATTTTACAGGTGAAATCTGTAAAAAAAAAAAAAAAAAAAAAAAGGGCCGATTTGAAAAGGAAATACTGTCCAAAAGGACCCTTCTACCATGTTATGTTGGGGGAAGTGCAAATGAAGTTTAGAGGATGTCCTACATGTATGAGTCTTGGAAATAATGGCTGGGAGGGTTTGGCGGCTGATTGGAGGGAAAGCAAGTGTCTCTTGGGACTTGTAAGCAATATGAATTTACTGCATAGGGGCACCTGGGTAGCTCAGTGGGTTAAAGCCTGTGCTTTCAGCTCAGGTCATGATCTCAGGGTCCTGGGATTGAGCCCCACGTTGGGCTCTCTGCTCAGCAGGGAGCCTGCTTCCCCCTCTCCCTCTGCCTGCCTCTCTGCCTACTTGTGATCTCTCTCTCTCTGTCAAATAAATTAAAAAAAAAATCTAGGGGCGCCTGGGTGGCTCAGTTGGTTAAGCAACTGCCTTCAGCTCAGGTCATGATCCTGGAGTCCTGGGATTAAGTCCCACATCAGGCTCCCAGCTCCATGGGGAGTCTGCTTCTCCCTCTGACCTTCTCCCCTCTCATGCTCTCTCTCACTCTCTCTCAAATAAATAAATAAAATCTTTTTTTTTTTAATCTAAAAAATAGAAGTAAAAGAAGAAACTTTAAAAAAAATGAATTTACTGCATAAATCTTGGGCACAAAACCCACTCATTTCTTTATTTCTCTAAATGAACTTAAATCTGACTCAGCCTCCTTTTGGGTCATTTAAAAACAAAAAAACAAAAATGGGAGTTTACATAATCCAGGAAATGGGAAGGGTCTCCTGCCTTCAGTATACCTTGGCATTGATGCTCACAGCCCAAGCCTATGCGGTCCGTTTTGACTGGGGCTCTGCTGCTCTGGACTCCCTGCCTCCAATCCAAGGAGGAAAAGCCCAGGAACCCTTCACAGCTCTGAAGGACGTGAACTTCCTGTTCACCCCGACATCTCCACACTCATTCCATCCAAGGACCTGCCACTGTGTGCAGGTAGGGCATGGCTCCCCACTCCCAAGGAACCCAACGCCCCTCCATTCTTCCACTCTGGGCATCCTTCCTTCATTTAGGCCATGCCTCCCTTCCACCTGAGCATTCCTCCTCTGGGATAAGCCAGCTCTTCCTCTGCACAAGCCCATGCTTGTCTCTCCCCCGGGGCTCGGAAAGTCCAGCTCTCCAGAGCACAGAGTCCTGGCTGTCCTCAAAGGAAGTGGGAAATACCACTCATTCTTTCAGAAGGCTCCTCCAGCCTGGGTAACGGGGACTAAATTCCTCAGTCCGGCTGCCGTGCCCTGTGTAGGGGAACTGCCTACTCCTCCCACAGAAGTGATTTCCTGGACTCCGTGTGCATGTAATCCAGTGAGGGGAGGAAGCCCGGGGTCTTGGCTCTAGTTTTCCTTATGTTCATTACACAAAGGCACTGACGAAGGAAGCAGGGGAGGCTGAATGCTGTCAGGGCTCCTTTCCTAAGCCCTGTGACCTGCTGAGGGAGGTCTTTGCTGGAAGGGGGTGCCTTTTGCTAATTCCCATAAAGGCGCTATCTGGGCAGTGGGGGGCAGCCGTGGGCCTGTAAGTCTGTACGCCCTTCGGGTGTCAGGGACTGACTGCCCTTGGCAACATGGAAGTGTGGCCCAGGGCTCTGTGAGATTTACACTTAGCGCAGGGGTTTCACAAGGGATGGAGAAATGGGAAGAGACCTGCCCACCACGGTAGCCCGATAGGATGGAAGAGAGCCAGCATGCTTCAAGGATGCGGCCCACCCCAGCTGCCTCTGCGGTGAGTCAGGCCAGGCCAAAACAAGACACTCCTGCCTTGGACAGTCTCTTCCAGGAAACCACTTCTCCAGCTGGGCCACAGCACTCAGCGTGCTGGAAAACCCTGAAATAGGAACTGAGAAACCTGGGTTGTTATCTCTCTAAATGACTTTTATCTCTCTTCTCTGGTCCTCAGTTTCCCCGTCTCCAGAATACCAAGTCCCACAAAGAGTAGTTAAAGGATCACCAGAAATAAGAAGGATGAAATTGATATGAAACGTACAAAGAAGTACACAAACACAAAATAGGATGGAGGGGCACTTACCTCTGGTCCTCTGCTTCCACTCAGATCTTTGCTCCTGAGCAGGTCTTGCACAAAGAGAGAGTACAGGCATCCGTGAAGAAGGCACAGAAACTGTTTATTGATGCAAAGCCAAATGTCCCCTGTTTCAGCTTGACTGGAGAGGATAGATGGGTTCCTCCAGGCTTTCTAAACTCCCAACCCTGATTTCCAGGAGCTTCAGACAGTTTGTCTGTTTGGGTTGGGTCCTATGGTGATCCTGTCCCCATCTATACGAAGCCTCCCAGAAACAGTGGCCCACTGTGGCTGACCCTCCTGAAGCCTTCGTATCTCCCCAGTCACATCCGGGCCATGTGCCTGGCCTGGGGGAGAAAAGTTGCTGGGAGGAGGGGTATTAGCACAGGGACCTGGAGGCAAGAAGGGAGGACAGCCAAGCAATGGTGCCCCCTCCAGAGCAGACTTGGACTCTAAAAATAGTTTCATGATGTCAACCCCAGAACAAAGGCTTGTTTGGCTTCAGGAGTAAAACATTTCAGTTTGGAATTCAACCGAAGGCTTTGTTACAAATACTTTATATGACAGAACCTATTAATATCTCCACCTAATTGCTCCCAGTTTTGTAATCGCTGTGGCAGAAATTCCAGCCAGGTCAATTAAGGGGAGTAGATTTGCTCCACTGGGGGCTCCCCAAGTTCCTGTAAATCAAGTCGCATTGGCATTTTACCCAGCTCAGAAGCCTGTTGCCTTGACATGATCTAAAGTTTCCATTCCTGGCCCAACCTATTGGCTTCTCTTGTTGGGGAAAACAACAGGGAATTAGGAGGGACACAGAAAGAAATGCACTTTCTCTTAAAATGAGGCACAATCTCAGACAGCAAGGACGTTTTAGTGAGTTTGCTTGTGGCTGAATGCAAGGAGCTGCTGAAAGCCCTAGCCATGTGCCTTATAAATTGGATCAGTCAAAGTCTACCTTTTATTAGTGAAGCTCCAGGCCTCACGTGGGATTGTCAGTCTCTCTCTTTTCCCATAGGAAGACCTTAGATCATCATGAGCAGAAATGATAGAAATTGCAAAATCTAAAAGTGGCGGTAGGAGCATATGGCCCATGGCTCTGGCCCGACCTGCAGAGAGAAATTTGCTTTGAATTTGTATCCGTATCTGTAAGGACCTCCCTATACATAAAGACTTCATTAAAATGAATGCGAATCATTTCCTCCGTGCACCACAGGTAGGGGCTGGGTGACTGAGGGTCATCTAACACCTGTTGCCCTAGTAATCATCTGAAAGAGCTAAGATCAGTGAGTATAAATGATATTAAAATTTAGGAATATTCCCAGAGTTGAGGGGGAAACAGACTATTCCAGCCCACACATAGATCCAATGGCAAGACAGACACAAGTAGAGCAGAATGCAGGCTCAAGCTGGCTGAGTATGGTTCTTTAAATGGGGGTGGAAATTCTCTTTCAAGATCTTATTCTTCTGTTGGTTTTTGTGTATTTGCTTGCTGACTTAATTTCTTTTCTAATTAAGTATTTTTAAGGCATTAATTGACTCATTCATCAAGGAGTTTTTCAGGGACTGTTATATGCCAGCTTCTACTAGGAGCTGGGAACTCAATGAAGAACAAAACTGGCAAGAATTCCTATCCTTCCGGAGCTTACTGTCCAGGGGAGTGGGGGGTGGGGGAGAGCAGAGCTCTTCAAAGGGTGCCAAGAGGTGCTGCGTTGTACGTGCCTGCTTATTTCGTTTGGGGGCTTGACTTTTTTTGTTGTTGCTTGTTTTGGATGATGAACACCTGAAAATGGTGGTTTGACATCTAGTTCTTTAAAATACATATTTTGCTTGTTTCATTCTTAATAATGACATCTCAGACTATAACTAAAAGCTCCTCTTGGCTGAAATCAGTCTAATGATCTATCCCCAATTGTTTGGAAATGTCAGGAGGATGAGTGCAAGAGCTGCTGTCACCAGTGTCAGAGCTCCAGAATAACTGGCCAGTGACCTCTGACACCACACACCTGTGGGCTCTGGTGCTTTCTTCATTGCTGGACTCCACAGTGGTCCCTATGGCCCATTCGTCTAGTGACTACCCTGAATCCATGTCTCTGCTTTAGGGTGATGACACTTTCCTGCAGACTGAGCTGTATGCTGGCACCTCACACCAAGAGAATCATCTAGAATGAAAGGCCAATAGAGGAGAGGTCTGCATGGGCCCCTTCTAAATGCGTTAGTTGCTAAAGTGCACTGAAGCTTCTCATCATGTGGTAGGAGGACTAAAGCCTTCTAGAACACCACCTGTGCTGTTTTCTACCCAACCTGGGGAACAGCTGCTTCAGAGATCCTCCTGATCTCTGTTAATTCTTGTGACTATGGCTAAGAAATCATCCCAATTTAATCGGACCTCCCAGTTTAGCCTGCCATCAATGCCAGTTGTCCTTCCCTTCACCCATCAGAAGCCTTTCCCTTGGGCCTCCCAAGTGTGCATCCCCTTTGAGTCTCAGAGCCCAGCTTCAAGATAAGACGCTGAGCCTGGGAAGAGGGGCAGCCTGAGGGAGCCATGTTTGAACAGCTGGTGTTGGGGCATCACTCATGAAGGTGGGTCAGGCAGGGGATTGGCAGGCAGGGGACTTTCCAGCCCACAGCAACATTTACCCCTCCGTCTTCTAGAAACTTGGAGATGGGTTTTCTATTTACCTCCTGAAGAAAATAATTCCAAGCATAGAATTGGCAGGGTTCCTAAAAGCTGTTAATATTCCTCCTTCACTATTTTATAAATCTTCTCTAATGCATCCCCTTACTAAAGCCAAACAAAATTCATATTCCTCTTTCTTTCCTCTTTTTCTTCCCTTCTTTTCCTTCACCCTCTCGCCTCATTCTCCCCCTAGTAGGAGGAATGTGAAGGGGCACATGGGCCTCAGACTTTCTGTTTATGTGAAGGAATTATTCTCAAGGCAACAATTTCCCCAACAACAATGTAATTATGAAATATTACCCAAACACATTGGGTATTATTGAATGTGCCATTTCTGGATCCTGGCCAAGGGCTTTGGCAGAAACAAGACTTAAAGGAGGAAAAGAGGGAGAAAAATTATGAACATGTCTCCCTTCAGTCCTGCTGTTGAATTAAACCACATGTAAGTTTTTCTAGAGGAGTAGAGCAGAAAGGAACAGTTCCAAAGCACATGTTTCAAAAGAGAGGTCTTGTCTCGGGGATTTTGGAAATTAGCGGCTGAAACAATATAACATGAAGTTCAGGAGCATGTGGAAGTGATTAAGTGCTATTGCCATGTACAGTAAAGGTTGTTAATCAGCACCTTACTACTGGCTACTTAGAGATAGGATTTGAGTATACATGGAGTTGTACTCCATAACTATCCCAGGGGTTGTGAGGACCCTGGTCGACAGGGATAACATTCATCTTTGGAAAGGAGTTGGAGATAATGACATGACAAATTCCTCAGTAAAATAAACCCTAGAGGGATGGTAGAGCTGAAACCTCACCCACAGCGTTGTAATTATGTATGCCTGGAGCTCAGAAGAGTCTCTGGCATTTCTTCCTGCCTCTAGTACCAAGGCATCACAATGAAGGACCCAAAAGCTAGGCTGGGGTCAGTCCTCTTGTATTTCAGTCATTCATTCATTTTTTCGTGTATGAATGTATGCATAAATACATTCAAATGATAGTTATTGGGTAACTGCTTTGAACACATACTGTAGACAGTATAAATATCTGGTCCCTACTCTGAAAAAATTTACTAGCTGGTGAAAACAGAAAACCTGTAATTATAATAAGCTACATTAACAACTAAGACAAAACAAAAATAAATCTATATGTAAAATATATATTATATATATATGATATATTTAAAAGTGTATGTAAATAGTAAAAGAATAATTCAGACGGGAAACTTTCAAGGACTTTAGAGGAAGAGGTCAAGAGCACTGTCATCCAGAGTAAACTGAAAGGCATGGAATATGAATTAGGCATGGATGGGTGGAAAAGAGAAGAGACATTCCAGGGGAGATAAGCCAGCATCAGAGTCGTGGTAGAATCCTTTCTCTTTTGCTCCATTCATGTGTAAGAGCCATGCTAGAGCTCTACCATCAAGGGCAGGGCTGGCCAGATGAACTTGACATTGATGGCAGCTGCCAGGAAGAATGGCCAGAGATGGTTAAGTCAAAATGAGGTGATCAGGGTGGAGCCTAATCTACACTGAGTGGTGACTTCATGATAAGAGGACATCAGGATATGCAGAGACATACCAGAGGAGCACATGCAGAGATGACTATGTGAAAAGGCAGCAAGAAGGGGGCCTTCTGAAGGCCCAGGAAAAAAACCTCAGAAGAAACCAAACCTGCTGAGATTTTGATCTTCACTTCTACCCTTCAGAACTCTGAGAAAATAAATTTCTGTTGCTTAAGCCATCCAGTCTATAGTATTCTGTTATGGCAACCCTAGCAGACTAAGATATATGTCTTTTTGCATTTCATCTGTTAATATAAATCACATTAATAGATTTTAAAATGTTAGTTCATGCATGTACATTCCTAGGATAGACTAAAAGTTATTTAGAATATATTTTAGGGGCGCCTGGGTGGTTCAGTGGATTAAAGCCTCTGCCTTCGGCTCAGGTCATGGTCTCAGGGTCCTGGGATCAAGCCCCGCATCAGGCTCCCTACTTGGCAGGGAGCCCGCTTCCTCCTCTCTCTCTCTGCCTGCCTCTCTGCTTACTTGTGATCTCTCTCCCTCTGTCAAATAAATAAATGAATAATCTTTTTTAAAAAAGAATATATTTTAATAAATTTTACTTAGAATTTTTATATCTATATTCCCAAGTGAAATTAGACACAATTTCTTTACTTATATTGTTTTATTTTATTTTGTTATTAAAGACAAAGGAGTCTTTATTTTTTTTTTATTTGTTTTGTTTTGTTTTGGGGGTTTTTGTTTGTTTGTTTGTTTGTCTTAAAATGAGTTGGAGATCATTCTGTTTTTCTCTATCATGGGAAAAATTAAATAGCATTTGGAAGAATTCACCTATAAAATCACTGAGCCTGGGGGCACCTGGGTGGCTCCGTTGGTTAAGCAGCTGCCTTCCCCTCAGGTCATGATTCCAGGGTCCTGCTATTGAGCCCTGCATTAGGTTCCCTGCTAAGCAGAGAGCCTGCTTCTCTCTTTCCCTCTGCCTGCTCCTCTGCTTACTTGTGCGCTCTCTCTCTCTATCTCTCTGTCAAATAAATAAATAAAATCTTAAAAAAAAAAAAATCACTGAGCCTGGTAGAATTTGTAAGGGAGAAAGAAAGGAAGATGGGAAAGAATATACTTTTCTAAAAAAACAATGCACAGTTTTTATAAAGGCTATAGGTGTTTTCAGTTTTTGTATCTCTTTTTGAGACAATTAAATTATATTTTCTGGGAATTTTTAAATTTTTGTCTGGGATCATTATACATGAATCAATTGCATTCACAAATACAGAAACATAATGTTAGAAGACTTAAAATACAGCATCACAAAATATAAAGTGCCTAGAGATAAATATAACAAAATATATGTAAGATAGATAGATAGATGGATAGACAGATGATAGATAAACTCAGATAGAGTTTAGAAGCACTTTCAGAATGGTGGCAATAAGAACCTCTGAAATCCAGTTCTTCATAAAAGTCATGAGGATGCTGGGGAAAAAAATGTCAGAATCAACCTTTTCAGAACTCTGGAAATTAACAAGTTTGCCCAAGTCAGAGGAGACTTTAATTCAAGAAAAACAATTGAATCTCAAAACAACTTCCTTCTCCATGCCATTTTAAGTTGTTCTGATCCTATCTTCTCTCAGCCCTACTGTAGCCTTAAAAAACAATAGTCTCACAACTATGGTAGCTGTGAAAAACAGAAGCCTAGAAGCCACGAGATGGGGCAAAACTAAATGGAGTTCCTCAAAAGCCCCATCTCAAGAGAATTGTCATCATTTGACATGTCTGGCAGCATACTGAAAAGCTCCATTCTCAGAAATTATCTTTATTTGACTGGATCAGAGCTCTCTCTTTGTAAAGAGCCCTGTCTAGAACATTTATCAAAAATTTGTCAGTAGACAACTGTTTAAAATTGCAGCTGCCTAGGGCACCTGGGTGGCTCAGTTTGTTAAGCAACTGCCTTCAGTTCAGGTCATGACCCCGGAGTCCCAGGATCCAGTCCTACATCAGGCTCCCAGCTCCAAGGGAAGTCTGTTTCTCCCTCTGACTTTCTCCCCTCTCATGCTCTCACTCTCTCTTGTGCTCTCTCTCTCTCTCTCCCTCTCAAATAAATAAATAAAATCTTTTTTAAAAAAATTGCAGCTGCCTAAGAGTGTTACCAGTATGAGTAATAAGCAAATTAAAAGTGTAAAGAAAAAATTGAAGAATTAGATGTCTATAAGGGACTTTGAAAAACTTCAACAAATTCTTGGAATCTAGAAAGCCACATGCATATAGAGGGCTCTACATAAGCCCAGGAAAGATAAGAGAAGGCCGTAATCTTTTACCTCTGGTTAACCTTGAAGCTTTGTTAAAGCAGTTTAAAAAAGCTAAGGCAGAATAGTAAAGCTATGACAGGTACTAAACTACCTGTGGGAGCATTGAAATCTGCCCCAGTATACGCACATAGAGTCACAGAGCAAAATTTGGAGATTTATTTATTGATTTGTGGCATTTAAGGAAATCTCTGTCCAATAATTAACTTTTAAATAAACTAACCAGGCCAGGAATTCAGTGGCCACACATGACAAAGGACAAAAGCTTTACAGAATTAGTCCAGGAGAGTCACTAAATAAAGAACAACAAATACTAACAATAACAAAGTGTTGGAAGGGGTGTGAAACTGAATTCCAGAGTTACTATATTATTTAAAATATCCAGTTTTCAACAACAAAATACTATATGTAAATAAACAAGAAAGTACGGCCCATGCATGGAGGGGCAGTGAATAGAAATTGTCCCTGATGGACCCCGGACATGGGTCTTAATACACAAAAATTTTAATTAGCTATTATAAATATGTTCAAAAAACTTTGAAAACCACATCTAAAGAAAAAGGAAAGTATGAGAGCATTCTCATCAAATAAAAATTATCATTGAGCAATTAGAAAGTTTTAAAACAACCAAATAGAAATTCCAGAATTGGGGAGATCTGACAAGATGGCAGAGGTATAGGATGCATAGAAAGCACCAGGTCCCAGAAGTCCAGCTAAAGAAGCAGAAAACCACTCTAAAAGCCAGCAAACACAACAGGAGAGAGACAAGAATAAGAACAGCAATTCTAGGAGCAGAAAATCGACCACTTTCGGAAAGGTAGGAGTGGAAAAAGTGAATTTAAAGCGATGGGAAGAGAAGACCCCGGGGGGAGGGGCCGGCTCCCAGTAGCCGCAGAGCCGCGGAGCACAAAATCAGGAACTTCTAGTCCACTCCACTGAGGGACATCGCTCTGGAGGCCAACTGGGGGTTTAGCCCTCACGGGAACAGTGTGGTTTCAGGACCCGTGGGGTCACTGAGGGACCAGGGGAGCCCGAGTGCTGCAGAGCTCCCAGGTATCAGGGCGGAGAAGCCCACGGCAGAGAAGGAGAAGCGCAACACCGCATAGGCCTACCTTGGACTATAGGAACTGAGACATATAGTTCATATAGGGCTGCCGTACTTCCAGCAGGGACCCCACGGGAGGCAGCTCTGGAGACACCCCCTCCTCCTTCCTCCTCC
>CM053604.1:139627692-139880806 GCA_028646535.1 Procyon lotor | reverse complement strand
ATTCACAGACATGTACCCTGGGGCAAATAATACATTATATGTTAATAAAAATTAATTAAAAAAAAAAGTTGGTAGTATCCTATGTTAATGGGAGTGAGGGAAAACAGGCACCTTCCTAACTACAGGTGAAATCCTAAATAAATACAAATGGCAATTTGTTGACAGGACAAAAATAAAAAGAAAGAAAGAAAGAAAGAAATTCCAGAATTGAAGAGTAAAATAACTGAATAATAAAAATGAAAAATTCATTAAAGGGGCTCAGAGCAGATCTGAACTGGAAAATGAAAAGATCAGTAACTTGAAGAAAGATTGAGATTGTCCAGTCTAAGGAATAATAAAGAAAAAGTGAAGACAAATGAAGACTCTATCAAGTGTACCAAGCTCTTTATCATGAGAATGCCAGAGCAAGAAGGAGAAACAGACAGAAAAAAATAATTGAAGAAATAATAGTTTAAAACTTGACAAATTTGATGAAAACTATAAAATTGTTCACCCAAAAAAAGTTTGACAAACTCTAAATGGGATAAACCAAAAGACATCTATCTATACTTAGGTCCACCCATAGTCAAATGACTGAAAGACAAACAGAAAGAGAAACTTGAAAACAACAAGAAAAAAAGTTATTTGTCATATATAAGGAATCACAAGTAAGATTAATAGCTGACCTCTCATCAGAAGCCATGGAGATTAGAGGCAGTGGGACAAAATCTTCAGTGCTTGAAGAAGAATGCTAACCCAAAAATCCATATCCACTAAAAATTATCCTTGAGAAGTTAAGACATTCTCAAATAAACAAAAACTGAGAGAGTTTGTAACTAGCCACATTTTTGCCACAATAATACTTAACAGACACCATCAGGCTCAAATAAAAGGACATTAGACAATAAATAAAATCCACTCAAAGAAATAAAGAGCATTGGTAAAGGTAACTACATAGGTTAGAGACAATATAAATGCATCTTTGTGTGTAATATTTTTCTTCTCACTGTAAATTTAAATGAAACTAGAAAAAGAAAAGCAAACTAAATCCAAAGCAAACAGAAGGAAAGAAACAATAAAAATAAGAGCAGAAATAGAGAATAGAAAAATAATAGAGAAATATCAACAAAACCAAAGTTGGTTCTTTGAGAAGACCAACAAAACTGACTAATCCTACATAGACTGACCAAGATTTTAAAAAATAGACTGAAATTAGTAAAATAAGGGGGAAACAAGAGGGGACACAACTATCAAACAAAAAGAATTACAAAAGTATATTATGAACAGTTGTATATTAGCAAATTACATATTGGATCAAATAGACAAAGTCCTAGAAAAGCATAAACTACCAAAACTGACTCAAGAAAAAATAGAAAAGCTGAATCTGAACAAAATAACAAAGAGACTGAACTACAAATCAAAAACTCCCCATAAAGAAAATAAATGTTAGACCAATGGGGCCCATTAAATATTTAAATAGACCAATTTAAACCAACAGATAACATTAATCCTTCACAAACTCTTCTAAAAAAAAAAAAAAGGGAGAGGAGGAAACATTTTCCAACTCATCTTATGATGCTAATATTACCCTGATATCAAATCAAGACCAAGATATCACAAGAAGACTATAGATCCTATGATATAAATACAAAAATCCTCAACAAACTATTAGGAAACTGAATTCAGCAATATATAAAAGGATTATACACCATGACCACCAAAGGCTTATCAGAGGAATATAGGATTATTTTAACACAAAAATAATGCAACCAATGTAATAATAATAAAAAAAGCAACCAATGTAATAAACCACCTTAAAAGGGTAGAGGTCAAAAACTATATGATCATCTTGGTGGATTCAGAAAAAACTTTTGATGAAATCCAATATTCATTCATGATAAAAATACTCAACAAACCAGGAATAGAATAAAACTTTCTTAAACTGATAAAGACCATCTACAATAGAAGAAGAAGGAGGAGGAGGAGGAGCAGGAGGAGGAGGAGGAGAATGAGAAGAACAAGAACAAGAAAGAAGAAGAAGAAAAACAAAACAAAACCACCACAGTAAATATCATATACAATGGTGAAAGAAGATAAATGTTTTCCCCCTGCAATGAGCAACCATACAAGGATATCCATTATTGCTATTTTCACTCAACAGTGTATCAGAGGTTCCACACAAAGCAAACAAAAAGAAATAAAAAGTATCCAGATTGAAAAGGAAGAAGTAAAACTATGTCTACTTGCAGATGAAATAACTTGGATATAGAAAATTCTGAAGAATTTTTTAAAATACCAGTAAGCCTAATAAATGAGTTTAACAAGGTTGCAGGATACAAGATTGACATAAAAACATCAATTGTATTTCTATATAACAATAAAAATATGAAAGTGAAATTAAGGAAATAATACCATTTGTGATTGCATCAGAAAGAATAAAATACTAAACTACTTAGGAATAAAATGTAGGACTTATACAGTAAGAACTATAAAACATCATTGAAAGAAATTAAATAGGATCCAAATAAATGGAATGACATCCTATCTTTTTTTTTAAACTGGAAGACTCAATATTGTTGAGATAGCAATACTCCACAAACTGATCTACAGATTTGATGCAGTCACTATCAAAATCCTAGTTGCTTTTTCTTTTAGAAACTGACAGACTGATCCTAAATTTTATAAGGAAATGGATGGGAACCAGAATAATCTAGAAAAAGAAAAATAAACTTGGAGGACTCAAAACTTACTACAAAGCAACAGTAATGGAGATATGTGGTACCAACATAAGGACAGACATACAGACCTACAGTTCAATGGAACAGACTGAAAATTCAGAAATAAATTACTATATTTATGGTTAATTGATTTTTGCACTTGTGAGTATTCAACAATAAATATCTACTTAGTACCTTTTGTATGTGTGTGCCAGTCACTGTGCTACCTGCTGCAGATAAAGCTATGAATAAGACAGACATAATTCTTCCCACTAGAGAATTTCTTTTCTATTGGTAGCTACAGAAATGTAAAGAAGTAATTATCTCAAAGCATGATAAATACAAAGAGAAAGAAACAGTACTATCAGAATACACAGGAGGGACACTTAATGTATAATGTTGCTAGTTTAAACAGTACGTCAAAACTTGATTGCTATGAAGTAAGAGCAGAAGGTCATGAAATTACGGTCAACTGATTTTTGATAAAGGTGTCCAAACACTTCAGTCGGGAAAAAATAGTCTTTTCAATAAATAGTACTGGGACAACTGGATATTCACATGCAAAAGAATGAAGTTGGATCCCCACTTTTCACAATATATAAAAAACTAACTCAAAATGAATCATCGATCTAACTTTAAGAGATAAAATTTTAGAACTGTTATAAGAAAACATCAAAGTAAATCATCATGACCTTGAATTAGGTAGTTTCTTAGATAGGACTCCAAAAGCACAAGTGACTAATGAAAAAAAATGGATAAATCAGACTTTACCAAAACTAAATACTTTTGAGCTTCAAAGAAAACTTGTACTTGTAAACCAGTGTTTATTCCAGCATTACTCATAATGATAAAAAATAGAAACAATGTAAATATTCATCAACTGATGGAAAGATAAACAAATTGTGGTATATTCACATGATGGAATAGTATTGGGCCATAAAAAAGAATGAAGTACTAATATATCATGGATGAACCTTGAAAACATTATGCTAAATAAAAGAATACAGACACAAAAGGCCAAATAGCGAAAAATTCCATTTATACAAAATGTCCAGAATAGGCACATCTATAGAGACAGAAAATAAATCAGGGCTGGGAATGGGGTAGGGAGAGAAATAGTGGGGAATGACCGCTTATGAGTATGGGATTTCTTTCTGGGATGATGAGAATGTTCTAGAATTAGTGATGGTTGCACAGCTCTGTGAATGTAAACTACTGAATTACACATTTTAAAAGGATGAGTTATATGGTATGTGAATTATATATTTCTATAAAGTTGTTTAAAAAAAAACAAGAAAAACTTTAAAGGTATAGGTATATGAAGAGAAACATAATGACCATGGTTTATAATATCAATATGCTAAACACACTAATTTGATCCAAATTATTTTATAGAATCAATAAAATACCAGCTTAAATCTCAATGGGTTTTTCCAAATGGACTTAAAATCTAATTCTAAATAGTATATGGAAAAACTAGCAGTCAAGAATAGTCAAGGAAGGAGCACCTGGGTGGCTCAGTCAGTTGGGTGTTTGCCTGCTGCTGAGGTCATAATCTCAGGGTCCTGGGATCAAATCCCACATCAGGCTCTGTGCTCTGCAGGGATTCTACTTCTTTTTTCTCTTCTGCCTGTCCTCCCACTTGTGTGCTCTCTTGCTCTCTGAAATAAATAAATAAAATTCTAAAAAAAAAGAAGAATCAAGGAAATCTTAAACAACAAAGTGAAGATGAGGGGTTGCCCTACAGCTGTAAAAACTTACTTTATACATCCCTGGGCCACCCAGGTGACTCAGTCTGTTAAGCATCTGCCTTTGGCTCAGGTCATGATCCCACCATCCTGGGATTGAACCCAACTCTGGTTCCATGCTCAGCTGGGAGTCTGCTTCTCCCTCTTCCTCTAATCCTCCCCCCTGCTCATGCTCTCTGTTTTTCTTTCTCTCTCTCAAATAAATAAAATCTTAAAAAATAAAATAACCAAACAAAAAAAAAAACTATACGGCCCTCAGAAAATAGGAAAGAAAGAAAGAAAAGAAAATGGGCCAAATTCCTGAAAACAGAATCTGAGGAAAGGAAATCCTCATTTCCTTTTTCCTTTGAGGTTGCTTTGTAGTAAGTTTTGAGTCCTCCAAGTTTATTTTTCTTTTTCTAGATTATTCTGGATTCATAGCTTTATCTGATCAGCAAATATATGAAAAATTCCCAACCACGTCAGAGTCCAAAAAATAGAAACTCAAACCATAGTGAAACCACCGTTATATACTTACAAGACTGCAAGAACTAATATCTGACAATACGATGGATCAGCAATAATATTGAACAATGGGAATTCACTCCCTGCTTTCAAGAGCTTAATCTGACCAACCACTTTATAGATTGATTTAGCAATATACAGTCAAGTTGAAGATGTGCATACTCGGCAACCCAGCTATTCCATTTCTAAGAATATATCGAAAGGATTGCAAAATGTCTTTAACAGCACTATTTGTAATAGAAAAAACTGGATATAGTCTAAATTTGCATCAATAGGCAGATTCCTGTCTTGTTTGCCACTAAATTCCCAAAACTTAGAGTAGTGCCTGACACATACTATTGCTCAATAAATATTTGCTGAATCAATAAATCAATGTCGGACAAGCTTGCAGAAAGACATTTCCAAACACACACCATTTATCAGAAATCTAAGTGGGAAAAGAGAACTTTTGATAGAACTTTCAGTGTTGTCTTTTAAACTAGTCTAGTCTAGCTTAAGGGATTCACCTCCTAGAGGTCTAGCTTTTTGTGATTTATCTCTTCCACAGCAAAGTGAAAAGAAGTCTTCTTGTGCTCCTCATTTTTCTGCCCCACTCTTTATTTCTACCATATCTAGCCTTTGCAGCCTTCTGGAAACAGAATTTTCTCCCAAAACAGTAGCCTTCATTGCTCACTGGAAAAATATTTTTCACCAACACCTATCTTCACCAAACCAGACACATTTTCTAAAATTTAACATGGCTATATATTTTTTTATTGAAGTATATTTAACATACAGTGTTATATTAGTTTCAGATATACAACATAATTTTTTACGTGACTCAGTGCTTGCCATGATAATTGCAGTCACCATCTGTCACCAAAAATGTTATTACAATCTTATCGACTATATTCCCTATGCTATACTTTTCATCTCTGTAACTTATTTATTTTATAGCTGGAAGTTTGTACCTCTTAATCCCCTCTACCAATTTCACCATCCCCCTACCCTCATCCATTTCCCTTCTGGCAACCACTACTTTTTTCTCTGTATTTAAGAGTCTGTTTGTTTGTTTGTCTCTTTGTTTCTGTAGTTATTTCGTTTGTTTCTTAGACTCCACATATGAGTGAAATCATATGGTATTTGTCTTTCTCTGACTTATTAATTATGCCATCAGGTGTCAGTACTTCTGAGGCCATATTTGTCAACAAAGGTGAATGAATAGCACAAGACGCTGAGAGTTAGGGCACTACAGATCCCAGATCCAATCAGGAAACTTCAGTGGGGACATTGATGCTGGAAGGCCTCCTTGACCCATTCCTTCAGGATGAAGGAATGAAATCTCTGATCCCCATGGTTCAAACCGAGTACAGAGAGAGGCTGCCTGATGAAATTCAGATCATTTGTAGATGACCAACATGAGCTATATACCTACAAAGGATTCTTTCTGTGGGAACTGATGCTGATATTCAGAAGAATTGACTATGCTATATGCAGGTTATCCAAGAATTCTTCATCTGAAAGAATTGGCTAGAGGCTCTGTCTGGTGGCCTGGATGTAATCCTGAAATTGAGAAGAAGGCAGAGGAGTGGAGTATGTGCCAGACTAGTCAAGGGAAATGAACAAGAACTCTGGGCCAATCATCCATATTTTTTGCTCAGGGATCATATCTGGGTTTTTTGGGGGGATTTTTCTGCTTCTCCTTTAGATAGCTCCTGATTGTGGTTGATTATAGTTTCTGTTGCATCAATCATAACTAAGCCAGTTAATTACAAATCACTGGTGACCAGACATTATGGTTTCTGACTGTGGATCTGCATTTATCTTATTGATGTACCTCTGAATTGTCTCCATTGTTTCTCCAAGTCTTTACTCAAATAGTCTTACTAAACCTACAGACGTATTGCAGATATTCTTCAATGAATTGTTGAGTAAGACTAGCCAAGAAAACTTGTCTGGTTTCTCATTTCATTTTTTTTTAAGATTTTATTTATTTATTTGACAGAGAGGAGAGAGATCACAAGTGGGCAGAGAGGCAGGCAGAGGGAGAGGGGGAAGCAGGCTTCCCGCTGAGCAGAGAGCCCAATGCGGGGCTCAATCCCAGGACCCTGAGATCATGACCTGAGCCGAAGGCAGAGGCTTTAACCCACTGAACCACCCAGATGCCCCTGGTTTCTCATTTCAGACTTAACAACTGGGGTCATTCTTTTTTTTTTAATCAAGAGTCATTCTTGGTGAATTATGAAAGAGGAAACATCTGAAACCATGCTTATTATTTCCAGTGAGACGGAGATGAGACTTATAACACAATCAAGAATATACGCAGAATTCTTCTTAATGATACTCTTCCTGCACCTACTTTATTCTCATTTTTTTCCACTGACATTGGCATTGTAGGAACCATGGAATTTGAATCAAACAGGCCAATCCAGCACTGCCATAAGAAAACCTATCTATAGAGCACCTGAGCACCCACTATTTTTTTAGGTGCTTTAGATCATTTTTTTAACTTTATTTTCCAGCAATTTCTACAACCAAAATGGGACTTGAACTCCAACCCTGAGATCAATTGTCACATGTTCCACTGACTGACCAGTCAGGTGCCCCAGATACATTACATAATTTATCTCTAATCCAGTCATCAATACATCAGGTTCCAGGAGTTCAGCTAGGTAGTTAATGAACCATTCTGAACACCTACAAACTCAACAGGAGATCAAGAGAAGAAGAGCAGCAACTCTAGGAACAGAAAAGCAATCACTTTCTGGAAGGTAGGATGTGCAGAGAAGTGAATCTAAAGTGATAGGAAGAGAGACCACGTGGGGAGGGGCTGGCTCCCAGCAAGCCACAGAGCCACAGAGCACAAAATTGGAACTTTTAGAAGTCTGCTCCACTGAGGGATGTCACTCCAGAGGCTAAGTGGGGTGTGGAGCCCTCACAGGGACAGTGTAGTCTCAGGACCCACGGGGTCACAGACCTGGGGTGCCTGAGGGTGGCAGAGCTCCCAGGTATCAGAGCAGGGAACCCAGCTGCAAAGAGAGAGCTGAGGAAGGGCTCTCAGTGCAGGCTTACCTTACACCGTGATCCCTTTTCAAGCAGGGATCCCACAAGCGGCAGATCCGGGAGACCCACCTTCCTTTCTCCTCCGGGTGAAGCAGCTCAAGAGTGCACTGCAAGAATCTGCTGGGTTTGGAGACCACAAATGGGGCTGTGTGCCAGAGATAGAAAATTGAGACTTACATGGGGCTCTCTGTTCAACAGGGAGCCTGCTTCCCCCTCTCTCTCTGCCTGCCTCTCTGCCTACTTGTGATCTCTCTCTCTCTCTCTCTCTGTCAAATAAATAAATAAAATCTTTAAAAAAAAAAAAAAAAGAACTTACCAAACTCAACACCCAGAGAACAAAGAATCCAATCAAGAAATGGGCAGAAGGCATGAACAGACATTTCTGCAAAGAGGACATCCAAATGGCCAACAAACACATGAAAAAGTGATCAACATCCTTCATCAGAGAAATACAAATCCAAACCACAGTGAGATACCACCTCACACCAATCAGAATGGTTAAAAATTAGCAAGTCAGGAAACAACAGATGGTGGCAAGGATGCAGAGAAAGGGGAACACTCCTACACTGTTGGTGGGAATGCAAATTGGTGTAGCCACTCTGGAAAACAGTATGGAGGTTCCTCAAAAAATTGAAAATAGATCTACCCTATGACCCAGCAATTGCACTACTGGGTATTTACCCTAAAGGTACAAATGTAGTGATCCAAAGGGGCACAAGCACCTGAATGCTTATAGCAGCAATGTCCACAATAGCCAAACAATGGAAAGAACCTGGATGTCCATCAACAGATGAATGGATAAAGAAGATGTGGCGTGTGTGTGTGTGTGTGTGTGTGTGATGGAATACTATGCAGTCATCAAAAAAACCCAAAATCTTGCCATTTGCAATGACATGGATGGAACTAGAGGGTATTATGCTAAGTGAAATAAGTCAATCAGAGAAAGACAATTATCATATGATCTCACTGATATGAGGAATTTGAGGAGCAGGGCAGAGGATCGTGGGGGAAGGGAGGGAAAAATGAAACAAGATGGGACTGGGGAGGGAGTCAAACTATAAGAGATTCTTAATCTCAGGAAACAAACTGAGGGTTGCTGGGGTGGAGGGGCATTGGAGGGATGGAGTGGCTGGGTGATGGACATTGGGGAGGGTATGTGCTACGGTTTGTGCTGTGAATTGTGTGTAACTGAGGATTCACAGACCTGTACCCCTCAAGCAAATAATACATTTTACATTAATAAATTTTTTAAATTAATTAATTAATTAATTAAACAAAATGCAGAAAGAAGACATAGAAAGAAGATAGGCCACAGGGGCCCAGGAGTGAGCAGAATTAGTTACTAAGCCAAAGATCTGAGACAACAGAATAAAACATACATGAAGAATGGAGAATGAGATAGTTGGTAGTCACATGAATGCTTGATGCAGAAACTAAGACACTCTGAGTCACTCTAAGTGTAAGGGATCAGTAAATGCCAAGGCTAGAAGGAGAGAATGGGAGAAAATGACCTAATGACTAGAGCTATATTTTTCCAGTTCCCAAACTAAGCTCCTGTGTCTCTGAGGCAGCTATATAGCTCTTTCTAGGGATACTGTGACATTTCTGCCTCCCTTATTGCATAAGGAGCCCTGCTCTAAGTCTTCATTCCTTGAAATCCCTGAGTGGTCAAAGGAGGCAAGAACACATACACACCCTCTTTGCCTTATATCATGCTCCTCTCGGTGTTGAGCAACGGCAAAGTCATCTCCTGCTCTTACTAGATCCTGAAAGAAGTGCCTCTCCTAAGCTGGCTGAGTCCTGAGTCCTCACTGGCACCTCGGGGGAGACCTCTGGTCACAGCTTCTGAGAGGCAGACCCGTGGTATTTTCATAAAATACAGAGACAGCCTCAAAACAGTATTGAAAGATATAACTCATGCAAAACGGATACAGTGGCTCCACATTATGCTTTTTGTTTCTTTCTGGGCTTGTGGGCCTCTGTTCCTCTGAGGTTCCTGATGTTGTGTTTGTCCTTCAGAGTCACGTATTCAGCGTGGCCTCATGAGTTTTGCCTGAATGTGTTGCTCTACTTGAAGATCTGTTTGCCTACTAACTGTTCCTTGCTACTCTGATATAACCAAAATTAAGGAGAGGGTTTTCTGATCAGGAATAAGGTTGACAGAAGGGGCCTCAAATCTCCATTTGAGACCCAGGGGGAAAAAGGGGGGAATTTATTAAAGAATATGCTTATCCTCCCCCTAACAGCTTTGGGATCTGCCTAAGAAAGAGATGAAAAATCTTCATCTGCCCTGACTTGAGTCAGAAAAGTCTGCCAGCAGCATGCTCAGGCACAAAGGACCAGGCACGTGGTTCAAACTTTCTTTGAACATCAAAGAACCCATGGTCTTCTGGGTGACCTTGGAAAAGGGAAAGGGAAGCTGGGAAGATCAGACCCCCATGTTGATAGTATAAAGATCAAAAGGGACCCAATGGGACATAATGCTTCCCTTTATCTCCTGACTCCAAGAGTGTTCAAACTGCCCGCCATGCCCCGAAGCTGGGGAATTAGGAAGGAATTGAGGTGTCTTTCTTCATTTAGGGAAACAGAATAATGCAGAAATTATACCTCACCCTAAGAAAAGCCTCCTGAGGGATTTTCACTTTCCCTGTTCTGGGCACAGCTTTTTCTTCTGAGAAATCTCACTCCATCGTTGCTTCTGCTTGCCACCTTCTCCAGAGCCCCCCTCCCCCTGCCATCACTTTGATTGTCTTGGCACTCAGCCCTCCAGCACAGTGCATGGCCTAGAGATGGTACTAATGAGTGTTTACAGAACAAAAGAGTAATACGGGAATGAATGATTGTCAAATGTCTTGTTGGAGGGGCAACTTATTAACAGTCATTCTGCTTTCAGCATTTCAACCTTTTGCTCAACTTCAATGAATACATGCTGTATACCAACCATGTACCCATGCTTCTGGGTAGGCAAGAGAAGCTTTGGGCACAGCACCTCCACTCAGGAGCCTCAATTTACTTTAAGAGACAACATATGGACCCAATCACAGAAATGTATGTGGATTCTCAAACTATCATCTATTCAGATGATGAGGGCACTAGTTAAAACTGTTTCCCAAGCCCCACCTTCCAAGACTTTTGACTCAGATAGGACCCCAAAATTCAACATTTGAGCCAGCTCCTTATGGAACTCAGAGGTTGATATAAAGCAGTCCACTCAAAGAAGCACTTCCTTATGGGGAAAAATAGACTCATTAAGCAGGCATTGAAGACCTTGACTGATCTTTTCAGTGAACTTTCCCATTAGTTTTGAAAACCTCTGCAGCCTCCTGTCTATCCCCACTCCATATGTCACTGGTGACTCAGAGTTCTAGGATCCATATTGCATGCATGGCCCACTTGGGTCTCAGCACAGGCATTTCTGGCAAACTGACAGAGAGAGCTCATTGAAGCTCATTGTGTGGGAGCTAAGTATCACCCTGGGAGAACCAAAACTATCTGCTTTCTCACACCCCCGCATTAAGTCTTATAGGATGTCCTAAAGGAAGACAGAGCCAGGCACAATGGTCTAGGTTGTCAGAGGTGAGGGGCACTGTGAGGATGGGCTCTGGCAGGTGGCTCTCTTCCCCACTGTTCTCTGAATGTCATGGAGAATAGGGAGTCTGTAAGTAACAACACAAAGAACTGTTCTATAAAAGCTGTATAATCATTAGGAAACAAGCAGCACACCCTCAGGGCACTTAACATGAAAAGAGAAGAAAGAGACAACCCACTCCCACCCTGCCCAGGTGGCAGAGCACCATGGAGAAAGCATGCAGAGGTAGTACACTCATTTGGAAGCACTTTCAAGACAACCCTGAGAGCTCCCAAAACCACATGGGAGAGGTGGAATAAGATTTCAGAGTCATCAGTGAAATTAATGCCATTAAAATTGTGTCATTAGTGTTTGTTTGTTATCCCTAAATGAACAAAATTCCAAAACAGCTCTCAAAGCCATCTACACTTCTTTATCTTTTCATGACTATTCAGATGATGACACTTTTGCTCTTCCTGTCTCTCGTTTCTTCACTCTCCATTCTACTCATGGTACTGCAGCATAATTATTTTTTTTAAATTATAAGTCTCATCATTTTACTTCCTTTCTCAAAACCATTCAGTAGTTCACATTTCCTGCAGGGCAAAGCCCAGACTTCTACAAACCCCCAGAGCTTGACTCAAAAATAAGGTCCTCCATGAACCTGCTTCTGACTTTCTTAGGTAGGATGGACAACTTCCTCATTTGCCTCTGCTATATTTTGTAACTTTTTTTAAAGATTTCATTTATTTGACAGAAAGATACAGAACACAAGTAGGCAAAGCAGCAGGCCGAAAGAGAGGGAGAAGCAGGCTCCCTGCTGAGCAGGGAGCCCAACTCAGGGCTGGATCCCAGGACCCTGAGATCATGACCTGAGCCAAAGGCAGACGCTTGACCCAGGTGCCGCTTTCACCTTCTTTAATTAAAGTATCTATTATATTTTATGGAGTTCATTTATTTACCTCATTCTCCTAGTTTGGAATTTCCTTGAAGGTAGACCTTGTATCTCTTATTCATCTCTACTATTAGTACCTAGGATAGTGCTGGATGAGCACTATGAGTTTAATCAATGCTTCATTCTCATTTGTTAATGCCTTCATATGAATCCTATCTAGGACTACCTCCTCCTTGCCCCTCAACATGTTCTTATCCCCACCATTGAATTTTTGCTTCTCTTCTTCCCCTTGCCTGAAATAGCCTCTATACCCTTCTTTGTTCCTTTTTAAATCTCTTTAAACACTTTCTGTAACCAAGAACTGCAGCACATTAAACCCTTAAGAGAATCTTCTGCCATTTGTTATTTCTGCTGACTCTTGCTCACAGTGGCTGTTTCCTTGTGTGGTTTGTAGTTTTGGCTTATGAACTTATCTTTGGTAAGATGCTCTAAGGCACTATCAATCAAGAATCACTTTCAGTTAATTTTGTAGCTTGAAGTTTCCTGTATAATACAGGTAGCATGAATTTAAACCCCCAGTACCATGTGAGTAGATCTACCTTTAGTAACAAATTCATAAGGGAGATACTTTTCTTTTTCCATCCAGAGCCCAACCTGATAAAGCAAGTTTTCCTGTATGTTTTTCTTTACCAGGAACCACATTCTCCTAGTCCACCTTTTCCTGGAGATCCCCTTGATTTGTGAGTATTGTCTCAGTTCTGTCTTCTCAGCTTGTGTGGGCCTGAGATCAGAAAATCCACAAAAGGCATTAAACTTCAAGACTCTAGATCAGAGATAGGCAAAGTATAGCCCATGGCCTAGTTCCACCTTACCGAAAGTGAAATCCTCCTACACTCTTTTGTTTATGTATTGTCTATAGCTACATTCACACTACAAAGGCAGAGTTGAGTAGTTGCGACAGAGACCACATGGGCTCATAAAGCCAGGAATATTTACTGTCTGGCCCTTTACAGAAAATATTTGCTAATCCCTGACCTAGACAACCAAGATTGCCAAAAGCATCAGCAACTTTCTGTTTTTAGCCTCTAGGAATTACTGTCACCTTTTGCAATCCCAGTGATGCACTTCAAAAGAATTTTGTATCCAGCAAATTTAGCTATATTGTTTGGGGAGGTTTTCTAGGGCATCTGGTATACCACATTGCCAGAAGAAAGTTAACTTCTTCTTTCTCTTTTGCTTCTCAAAATCCTGATCATCTTTTGAGGTCCAAAATGGAAATTTTCTCCTTCAAGAAAGCCTTCCCCAGTGATTTCAGTTCATGATATCAAATGTATCTCTAAGCCTCTAGTATATTTGTCATCTTTAACATATGGCTCATATGTGTGTTTGTGTATATGTGTGTGTTTAATTGACCTCCAATTGCATTGAACAGATAATTATTTTCATTTGTGAGGTTGCCAGCATCTTAAGAACAATGTTTACCATTTAGATCAAGACCTAGTATCATGGGTTTAGAAAAGTGAAACAATCCTGAGATGCTACAGAGCTCTAAATCTGTAGATTAGCAAAGAAACTTGCTAATCTACAAAGAAACTTGCTAATCAAAGAAGTGGAGCATGTAGCAGGGGGTAGCAGGAACTCTTCAGGCCTTGGTTTTACAGAACTGTGTTCAAATCTCAGCTCTGTCCCTTACTAGTTGTATCACCTCAGGTGATTATTTTACCTTTCCAAGTTCAGTTTACTTCATCTATGAAACAGAGAGTATCATACCTGCTTGGGACAATTGAGAGACTTAGAGATAATATACATCTTGTCTGGCACAAATAGGTGATCAGCAGGCCGTTATCACATTGCTATACGCAATACTTGTTCATCAATGATCTTGAGACCACACTTGAAGATGGGTTTGATTATTCCAATATTTTATGTGTCCAAGCTGGAATGTGATCTGCATTTGTATCCAAATTTGAGAAACTTAGCTAAGGAACATAGGAAATACAAAAAAACAAAGAATTGGGAAAGAAGCATTCCTAGACCTTACCAAAAAAGCAGATTGTCAACATTTTCAGTCTGACCACAGAAATTCTGCAGGGTTAGACAAAAGGATTTAACCAATCTAATCAACAAAATTGTTTACTGAGTTATAACTACAAAAGATGTCAAAACTTGATAGTTATTGACTACTACTGCTATAGACAATACATCTTGGTTTTGTGTTTGGCATTGGCCTTCTTAAACAGTGTTGATATCTTTTTTCACTGTACCTACCAGACCTGAGCTTTGCCAGCTAGTTTTATTCTTTAGAGAAAAACAAATTCATTTGTTCTTTTTGTTTGTGTTTGCCTTTCTCTTAGCATCTGTAACAGAGGAATGGATTCCAAGGCAGAAACTAAAGGGAAAGATAGAAAGGCATGAAGTTCCACTACCTATCTTGACTGGCTTAGACCTACTTGTTCGGGGGTTCTGGATAATAGTTTGGACTGGGGATGGCAAGGAAACAGATCATAGATTTATTTATGGCCCCAGTCACAGAAAAGATATAAACAGTTTCTTGGTGAAGAAATTTGTCCTTCCAGGCATAGGGCCTTGAGTCACTTGTCAGTACTGACCAGTTGCTGATGACTTGACCTCTCTAAGTCACCTTGCAAGACACTTTGCAACTGACACAGCCCCCAGATCACTGCTACTGCCCTCCCAGGGACTTCTGAACACTCATACCTATTTCATGCAGTGTTCTCTTCTTTGCAGTAAAAGGGATTCTCACCCTCATCCTCTGCCCACACCCTTCTCCCCACTTGCAACCATTTTACTGGTCCATCACTTCTGACTTATGCAATTATGGATTTTGAAATCTACTTGTTTGTATTTCTTACCGTGCCAAACACAGGTGTTCTGTATTTCTTGACTATTTCAAATCACTATTTATCAGGATGCTCTGTATCTGAATAAGGAAGTAATGTAATTGTGTACATTTTAGGTAAATAAAGTAGCTAACCTAGGTCAATATTATGTTTTACTGTTATTTAGAATTATCTACAACAGACAGTAAATTTATGAGATTTGCAGTTCAGATTTCTCTAATACACAAAAAGCATTGCAAAATTAAGAGACTGAACACCAACCAAAAAATGGGCAAAAGACATGAATAGACAATTTATAAAAAAGGAAATAATAATGGATCTTAAACACAGGACAGTGTGCTCTATCTCATTCACAATAAGAGAAAAGTAGCTTAAAACTGCATCCTCTGTGCCTTTTAGATAGTCACAGATCCAAAATCTTGGTAACATACATTGCTGGCAACTTTGTGAGCAAGGGTACAGGGAAGTAGGCAAGTTCATGAGCTGCTGGTTGTGTACCTTGGTACAACCTCTCTAAAGTGTAATTTGGCAATATGCATAGAAATCATAACTATATACACCTTTGACATAGCAACTCCATTTGCAAGAAATAAACATATATATTCTCACATATATGTGAGGTAATATGCATATAGATCTAGATATAGATATACATACTAGATTATGTGTTCTAGCCCTGCTTATAATAGCAAAGTACTGGAAGAAAAAATCTGGATGTTCATCAATAGGGAACATACCTCAAGTGAATTGTGGTCCATCTGTATAATGGAATACTATGTAGCTATCAAACAAGACACCAGGTAGGGTTGTTTTTAGGGCAACTTTTTATGCTGCTAGGGATATCATGTTAGGTTAAAAAAACAAAGTGCAGGACAATAAATAACATACACTGTTGTTATCTGTACCAAAAATAGTGGGAGAGGAGCGTGAAATATTTCTAAGGACACATGGGAAATTTAACATCGATTGCCTCTAGAGAGGAAAAATGGTGTCTGGGAAAGGGATTCAATGCAGACTTTTCACTGTGTGCTATTATGTATCATTGGAATTTTGATGATCAAAAGAAATAAAACATTTTAATCAAGTGCCTCGGTTGTTTGTGATAACTGATGCTTCTACCCTGCTCTGGGCACAAATCCCTTTTGAGAGTAAGATGGCACCCAAAATTTCACCAGCTCCACAGTTATCACCCAGCAGTAGTGGGAACTCAATGTCCCAAAGTACCCCTGGCATTTCTGGGAGCTCCACAGGGCCACTTCTCAGGTGGCCTCAAACTAGTCTGCATCTTGGAACCTCTGCCTCATCCTTCTGTCCCCAGTCATCCCCCAAGAAGGCCTCGTGGAGTAGCTCACCTCACCCCTGCCCATTGCTTCTGCCAGGGCAACTCTAGATGCTTCCAAAATTTCCATTCCCTGGAGGGCTTATTCCTGGCAAGGCAGGAAAAGAGTCAGCATCCCTGTTAGGGACTAGAGCAGCTCTACCTGACTGCAGAGACTTGAAGTTCCTCAAATATTTCTATCAGCAACTAGTACTCACCTCCAGTTCCCTCTCTGTTTAGATCAAACTGACTCCACAGACCTGACAGGAAAAAGATTCCATCAACTTTTTTGAAGGGATGGATGGTGGAGGGGGCTTCTTTCTTCTTCATAAATTCTTTTTCTTCAGAAGCAAAACAAATATGGGTGTTGGTAGGTAGAGGGGAACAAATATTATCTATAATATGTGCAGTCAACTAACAAGTTCTGATAATTACTCCCCTTATAAATGCACAATTTGGGGCGATTCCTTTCTTGCAAAGACTGTCATTAAATTCTTCCTTGGTGTTTTCCACTGCAGTAATTCTGACCCTTATTAGCCCAAATCCATGAGAGCTGCTCAAAGGAGGCTCGCTAGAAAAAGTTTAACACATTCAACAGAGTGTTGTGTACATGCTACGTGGAAGTCGCTGGGCTAAATAATTTGTGGGAGAGAGGCATCCATAACATACCCTCCTGGTCCCCAAGGAACCTGCAGATCAGTAGAGACTATAAAACTTTCACACAAAATGGCTGCCATACAAGGCTCAGCATGTCACATGACTTAAACTACTTGGAGACAATGTACTATAGAAGTTCACAGGAAGGAGAGTTTTCATCCAACTGGAATGAAGCAATAAAATATAACATGGGTCATGAGGGAAAGGTAGCAGCATTTGGACACCTGGAGAAGGAAGAAAAGAGTTTAAATCAATGAGGAAAGAGTACCTGGAACATCTGGTAATCTTCTGGCTCAGCTGGAACACACAGAGCCAGTGAAAAGCATGGTGGGGAATGAGCCCGGGGTAACATTCAGGTGGCTGAAATAATTATAATTACTACCATTTGCACAGCCCTTTATAATTGCTAGAGCTCTTTGCTGTGAATTGTCACTTGACTTTTACAATGACCCTGGAACTTAGATGTTTTCGTGTAAAGAAACTCAGACTCAACAAGAGCTTAAAGTAACTCACCCAAGGTTACTCAGTGGCAAATATTGGTTTTAAGTTGGGTTTTAAGTTGGATCACTTTGCATGAGAAAGCACTAAAAATACCGGAAATATGTGTTGGTTGGCACCCAGTTGCCTGAGGCTAATTTAAAAAGATTGTTCTCTTCCATAGTTTTAACATTCCCCTGGAGTAAATAATTTTCCAATATTAGTTTGCATTATGAGTCATTTCCTTTTTTCTTTTTATGTGAAATGAGTCATTTCTTAAGGTGAAATTTCTTCAGGTAAGTTACAGGGTAAACTTAAAGGTAAACTTTAAAGGTTGACCCTTTAAAATTATCCAAATTCCAAATTACTGGTAGGTGAATTAACCGTTTGTTCTTTTAAGTCAGGTCACTGTGCCGTGTTTCCAGTCTTAGGATTTCCACGGTCACTTTTTAACTGGTTCTGTGAAGCCTTCTGACTTGTTAGTATGATGAATGGAGAGACCCTTTATCTTTTTCTTTTTTGGTATTTGTTATAGCTGCAGTAATTCTGCAGTAATTAATGAGAATTAAAAGACTGAAAGTGACTCTGATACCTCTTTAAGAGAAGGGAATGGATTTCTCCATTACTTCCAATCTGACCTTTCTTTCCACTGGCTCTGTATGACTCGGCTGGGTCAATAGCAAGTCATCATTTCCTGTAAGATGCCTATTGTTAGACAGTTGTCTGCTTTTATTGTTTTTGTACTCTGATTTCTGGTCTCCCGCTTGTAGCTGGATTTCTAGTTTTGTTTATTTTGTTTTTGTTTGCCTTGCTTTGTTTCAAGGGCAGGAGGGTTGCTGAATAAATCACTGCTATGGATAAAGTGCTCAGCTCTCAAGGGAGAAGTCCTGCCTCCCACCGGCCTTGCCTGTCTCCCCTTTCTTGGGTGTCCTGCCAATGCTGGCTAAATGAAAGCAATGATCTTTACAGGTTCACATCTAGAACTTTCCAGAGTTCCAGTACTCTAGGGCTTTCTTCATTTTGTTACCTAGGCAGAGGCACTTTGGGGCAGAGATGCTTAACAATCCATCCCCATTCTCTTCACAAGGCCTAGATGAAAAATACAGTTAGCTGTTTCTATTCACAGTGGTTATGTTCCATAAAGTCTCTGGAAACACCCAGTGAATTAGTATGGACCCATTGCTCCTAGGAAAAGCCCAGGATTAGCCACAGTTTCATCAACCTCTTAATATATAACCTCATTTTATGTCTGTCTCCATTTAAAGACACTTTTAAAAATATTTATGGTTGATTCATGAGCATAAGTCATGGCCAACATCACGATAATTTGCTCCTGAATGAAACTTGTCTATCCTGTATCTTCTCTGGTGCCACATCACATCCTTCTTGCCCTTAAGAACGCTGGACAGCACTTCAGCCCTACCCTTGCAGGCCATTTTAAACAGCAAAATTACCAACAAAAAAGCATAAAAATGCAAAAGAGCGTGGCACTCAACAGTTCACCAAAAGGATGTTTGTTTGAAACAGTAGGAAATCACGGGGCAGCAGATCATCTTGTTTGGCCTCAGCTGGGAACAGGCACATCGGAAGACCTAAATGTTCTTTGACATGTCCATGAATGACCACAAAAGCACCATGAGTAATGATTTGGGGGTTACAGATAAGTTTTAGAAAGAAGATGAGTTTACAAACACAGACTCTGCAAATGATGAGGATTGGCTGAATATTGAAAGCGTGTGCACATTGGGGGAGTTTGCTCACAGAAAGCACAAAGGATTCTGCCTGAGGTGGGGCAATGTCGAGCCTTGAATAGAGCCAGACCAGGGCCGCTGCTGTCTCCCTGGTGCCTCCGTGTCAGTTCGTGGTGCCCCATCTGGGCAACCTCAGCCCCACATCTCTCAGCCTGAGAAACAGCCAGAGCGGCAAAGAAAAAAACCCCTTTCTCCAGAGTATATTTTTGCCCTGGTTTTGCTGAGAGAGCACAGACAAGATTCCTGTCCCTTCTCAGCCCCTGAGCTGGGCAATTGCAGAGCCAAATGTGGTGGCCTTATGCAAGAATGCAGTGGGGACAGGCTAACCTTGTCTTGAAACAAAAATTAATTCCTCAAATAGGCCTTGTCGAGGAACTTCCAAGGGCACCTCTATGTCAGTATGTCCACTCTCGAAAATTTCTTTAAGAGCCTCTGTATTTGTTTCCTAGATCTGTTATAACCATTTAGAACAAACCAGGTGGCTTAAAACCACAGAAATTGGTTCTCTCACAGTTATGGGGGCTAGAAGTCTGAAATCAAGGATCAACAGGGGCATGTTCCCTCCATAGGCTCCAGGGAGGACTCCTTTCTTATGTCCTCTAGCCCCCAGTGGCTCTCAGTATTCCTTGGAATTCCCTGACTTGTAGCTTCAATCTCTGCCTCCATCCTCATGGTCTTCTTCCCTGTAGGTGTCTCTTTGTGACCTCTCTTCTTCTAAGGACACCAGTCATTGGATTTAGGGACCTTTGTCATCCAGTATGACCTCATCTTAACTAATTATATCTTCAAAGACTCTAAATCCAAATAAAGTCACATTCTAAGGTTTCAGGTGGACATGAATTTCGGGGAATAACATTCAGTCCACTACTACCCCTATAACCGAGGTCTGGGGGAGCATAATAATGGGGACCTTGATGACTATCTGTTGTCCTTTGACCGGAGCTCTAGAACACCCTCCAGGTCTTTATTCCTACACTCCCTCGAGTTAGGAGTCTCTTTGGTCTTATGTCCTTTACAGGCTTAAGGGCTTTGAATCAATGGTAGTGAATGAAAGGAAAGACAAAGAAAAACAAGTGGCAGTCACAAGAAAAACACTAAAAATATTTCACCTTGAAAGCCTATGTAAATATGCACAACCTCCTTAACAATATCTTAAAGTGTCCTGTGACCCAAGGGCAAATTCCACTGGGCACCAATGGTCTGGGCTTTAGAACTGCAACCAGAATAAAACAGGAGGTTAGTCATTAATGACCCTTTGACCACAACGTTTCCCATGGACTTAGGGGAACTGGTCCTGCGAGGCATACCTTCCAAATACACAGTGTGCTCTGACACATCCTGTAAGAGGCCAAGCCCTTCAGTCCACTCTGAACATCAGAACATTGACCATGATACTGAATAAGTCAAGTCAGTTCTGGTAGACATCTACCTACAATCTATCTACTGATACTTAAACCCTAAGTCCTTTTGATGATAACAGAATAACCTCTTGAGAATGATTGAATCCACGGCCTTGTGTTACCAAATATAGTTTACTCCACAGCTTTTTGACTACTCAGCATCCTTTCTCCCTCCTCCACTCGTCCATGTGTCACAGGTGGGGTTAAATTCCACTCCTGCCTCCAGGTGGATGTATAAACTGAGCCTGGTCATTTAGAGCATGGAATTCCTCTGGTCACGGCAATTGAATGAGAGATGAATGTCAGATGCAATCAGCGTCAATGAAAAGCAATGAGACAGTGCATGTGACTCTGGGGAAAGGGCATGAGTTAATCCTGCTGGGTTCGCAGAGCTGCTGGCAGCCATATTGCAACCAGGGAATTACCTGGCAGTGAAGCCTGATGAAGGAGAGCAGAGATAAGAGAAGAGTTTAGACTGAGACGTAATGACCTCATTTGAGCACTATATCTGGCCCATAGCTGAAGCAGGGACACAATATTACACACTCTCAATTACCCGAAGCAGTAAACTCCCTTTTTTGCTAACTTCAGTTGGATTTTGTGTCACTTGCAGTATCTGACCTGATGTAGCATGAAACACCTAAACCACGGAGGTCACAACTTATCCGGTAGGTTCTGACAGCAGGTGTCATTTCCTCCTCTCTAGGGACAAAGGAGATAATTCTGAACCAATATGGCAGAGGTCCTCCCTGGGATCACTCAGTTGGATCCAATTCTCTGGGTCTCACATTGTTCTAATCCTATCATGTCTGGTCTTCTGTGAGGTATTGATTCTTGATCATTAACTCAGGTTTTGCTCATATATTGGGGTCTCTGGATTCAATTCCCATCACGATCCAGACAGAGAGAGAAACTGTAATGTTTCTAGTTTGCCAATCACTAATCTGAGCTTTCTCCTCAGCAGTCTCCACCCACTGGTAAACAAGAAAATATTAACTAAATCCAGTTTAAGCTTACTTTAATCCAATCATGCAAAGAGTGTTTTTATGAAACACACAGACTCGTTTGGATAAAAATTCTCAGTTACTAAGACAAAATTTTCCTCTTCCTTTTTCTCCTTATAAAGTGTCCTTTATAAAAAGTGCCCTTCCTCTCCTCAGGAGAGGAAGGGCACTTGCTCATTCTATGTCAGCAAGAGTGGATGGGAGGTCTCAGCTTTGGTATTCTCGGTGTCTGGGTACTACCCTCTGTCTACCCACCAGAAGCCTGCAGTAGGTCTCTGTCAGGTTTGTCTCGCTTATCTTCATCAGAATTGTGTTCTCTACCTCAGACCACCTTGGCCTCACCATGGGCTACAGATGCTAAGTCTCTACCCACCCACCATCTTGTTCAGTGGCCTGGAAGTCCAACACCAGTCTCTCCAGTGGGTCACTCCACCCGTCATGGTGAATCCCATGGCAGACCCCTTGCCTGTCAGCACAGTGTCTACACCACATAATGGTGAAAGGCAGCATGAGAAGGCAATCCCCCAGAGCCTCCCAAGGCCACCCTGTGCCATATGTTGACCTTAGTGTGGCCGTGCACCCGGCTGATGTGTGACAAACGCTACTTTCAGTGTGGCCCTCGTCCTGTCTGGCTCCCTGAGCCTTACCAGCCCAGACCTGGAAAGGATAGTTCACAGACCCAGGTCCAGATTCTTCCTTTTTCTTCTTCTCCTGTCCCATTTCTTCAGGAAGAACACACACCCGTCCTATGCTTCAGAAAATACATGCTCTGGTGTGTATTTTGTTTCTCCCACTTCACACCCACTTTCCCTCTGACTCCCACTAAAGCCTGGCTTTCCTCTATGCTGCAGAGAAATTTCTGAGCTGAGTTGTCCAAGCTTCATTGCTGAAATGTTAAAGGGGGCGGTAAAAAGAGATGGAAATCTGTTCTTCAGGACAATAGCCTGGCTTGCACAGCTATTTTATTGTTGAAGGATCAGATTCTGAATGTTGACAGCTGAATATTAAGTTGTTCTTCCTCTTCACATTTCTTAAATAACTCTTCTCATTTCCTCTGTGGCTTCCCACCCCCAGAGAGAAGAATGTCTGGGCAGATGAGAGCCACACTGTCCAACAGAGACGCAGGCGGTGGTGGAAATGCTTTACATCTGTGTTCTTCAGGACGGTAGCCACTGGCCAGATGTGGTTGGGGAGCAAGTGCACCCAAGGAACAGACTTTTAAAGTAGTTGAAACTTAAATAGCTGCATATAGCTACTGAGTAGGACAGTGGATAGCCCAGAGCTAGAGTAAAGGTCTCCTATGAGGCAAAATGAGTGTCATAAAATCTGGTGGCCCCCTCCTGCCCTGTTCCACTGGACAATGGTTATGTGATTCTGTAACCCTCAGTCTAGTACAAGTGTTCTATGTGCTCAACACTTCACACCCAGCACTTTCCATCTCCCCCAAAGATGCGGCAGCTGACGTCTGGTTTTGTAGCACTGTGCATCCCACCATCTTCTAAAATCTCCTGTAAGAGGTGTATGCCATTCCAGAAGAACCGATCCTTGATGGAGACCCTTGACCTTCTCATACAAAAATCTTTCTCATTCTTTCTTTTAAAGATTTTTCCCTTAGTGTCAAGCTAAGATGTGGCCAGCCTCTCAGGAATCTTTAGGAGGGAGGTCAGGCAGCAGCAGGAAAAAGCTCCACAAAAGCCCATTCTCCCCAGGCTGCAGGAGGTCATAGGAATAAGCAACCTCCCAGTTGGGCTTATTTTCTTTGGGAAGTGTCTGTCATCTCGGCCTCTTTCAGGAGCCCGCCTGCCTGTGCCCAGCTGATTATTCGGAGCTCCTGTGTATATTAACGGCCGCTGCACCACAAGATAACCCGGGGCAGCTGGGAAGCCCTGGGAAAGTGGGAGGACCCCTACCTTACGCCCTAACCCTGAGCTGCTGAAAAATGAGGTTGCCGTGCAATGCCCGTGGACCCGCCCAGGGGTCAGGGAAGGGAGGAGGAAGAGAAGAGCAGTGCCCAGGAAGCCAGTGGCTCACAGAAGTGGTTGCTGCCAATCCCACTGTGGTTTGAGGAAGAGTGACCAGCAAGGGCAATGAGAAAAACACATCCATACAGCTTTCCAGCATGTTCTAGGGTATCTCACTTCAATCCTCTGAAGCACGCAACATGATTAACATCCTCTATCGTGGGAAGAGAAAGTTGAGCCTCTGCAGAGGTCAGAGTTCTGTTTGAAGTCACATGCCAAGAACTGATGGGGCAGGGTGACTTGTCCCCAGAGTCCAAGGTGACACAGGGCTGGGGACAAGGTGAGAGAGCCAGGCATAACATGTCGGAGGGGTGAAGATAGTAGTCACAGAGGTGTTCTAGAAAAACTCTAGAGAAGACCTAAGATGGGTTTGAAGGCTAAGACGACAGTGAACTTGACCACACTCAAGGTGAGCGGTACCTCTGGTCGGCCCCCTCCATCAGCTGGAAGCATGAAACCCCTTACGTCATGCAACACTTTCCAATTTGTCAATGAGATCAAAAAAGACCTCCCTTGATCTTCACAGCAACCCTGTAACATAAGAAGCGAAGTGGAGGATATCTTTATATTCCCAATATGGGTGAGAAAGCAAACTTGCAGTGCGTTGAACGGCCCGGGAGTCAGGCACGGCCCTCTCTGGGCACCAGCTTGATGTCCTGCCAGCCGATGCCTCTATCCCTTGGCTTTCTGCTTCACCTCCTTTCCAGCCACTGCTGCAGAAAGAGGTAAGTGTGTGTCTGATCAGTCCTCCAGTCAGTGCTGCCCCTTCTGAGCGAGCGGAGGGAGCCCCCAGCGGGCACACCCACGAGAAGCCTGCACCTCCTTCCTCCCAGGGACTGCAGCCAGCCCGAGCTGGGAGCCTGTGTTGTATCAGCAAGAAGCCCAGCCTGTGCCAGGCCTGCCTGCCCAGCTGCTGGGACATGTCCCCTTTAGTCATCACGTTCTCTCCCCTCGGGACTGCTGTGCTTCCCACAAACACAGACCTCAGGGCCAGGCAATGCTGCAGCCAGCCAACCAGGAACCTCTCCCGAAAGTTCTTTGCCCGGTAGAGAAGTCATCCCCTGAAGAGCCTCACCTCCCAAGGCACACCCTCCCTGCTCCCCTGAGCGTCCCAAGGCCGGAGGACCTGGAAGGTAGGCAGCCTGGCCCCTTCCCCAGTCCTGTCTAGGCTGCTTCCCAAGGGAAGAGTGAGCCTGCGCAGCTCTGGGCCTGTCAGCTGGCAGCACCCGCCACCCCCGGGGAGGTGGCTCTGGGCTGGGTGTGCTCTTAGGCTGAGATGTTCTGGAAGAGCCCCGAGTTCCCAGAAGCATCCCGGCTACACTCTGTATTGGCTTCCCCGACACATAGGTGCTTCAGGCCCCCTTCTCCCTGGAGCCACTCTGAGGGGAGAGGGAAGAGCTTCCTGCAGCCACGAGGCCCAGGCCTGGCTGGCTGCTCAAGAGAGAGCCCTGTGGAGAGAGGAGGGATGGGGCCTGGAGGCGGGAAGGCCTACCTCTATCAGGCAGCCAGCCCAATCTTTTTTCCGCCCCTCCCCTCTTCCTCCCAGGGAGAGCCTCAGGGCAGACCTTACAGCTCCCACTCATTCATCCTTTCGTGGAGCCCCACCAGATGCCAGGCACCCCGCGAGGAGCTGGGAACCTGCTTGGGAGAAGGGGAGAAATCTGTCCGGGGAATTGCCCTCAGAGAGCCCCCTCTCTTGTTCCCAAAGGAAGGAACCCGGTTAGCTGGGGCTGGCCTCCATTGAGTCAGTTCTCCATAAACGTGGGCTGACTCTGCGTAATTACCACAGGCCCTTTTGCTCAGGGCTGCTGGGAGAGGCTGGTGGGGTGGTACAGGATAAGCTCTTTGTAACTGTAAAGGGATTATACGAACGTCAGGGATGATTTGACTGTGGCTGTGACGGGCGCAGGGCTCTTGCAGGCGGGAGAGGTGCACCCAGTGTGGCGGGGAGAGCTGTGGGTCTGCCAGGGAGACAGGAGATGGTGGTCACGGAGGACAAACCACGAAGGGGACGAGGCCATGCACAGGCACGCACCCACCGAGGAGCCCAGGGCCTGTGGCAAGATTTATGACACTTCCTGCTGCGGCCTGTGGACAGGCCATTCCCCAGGCTCTGCGGGGGAGTTTGGATCCTCTAGAAAGAAACCACACTTACCAGGTGCCTGGAGGACCGTATTTCAGCCAGTAATCATCTTCCAACTTCAGAGAGCAAAATTCTTTGCAATTCCTATAAAGCAAAGTAATTCGTTTGTGCCAGGTCTCAGCCTCCCTCTTGCCTGAACTTTTGAATCCCTTGCTTTAGAGACAGGATGCCCTGGGACTTGGCGGTGGTTCCTATGTACTCACTGTCGCCATTTGCTCTCCTTCCACTGCCCTGAGGCCAAAATGTGAAAAGCTCTTCAACATTTCTGAGCTCCACTTTTGCCAAAGTTTGGAGATTGCGCTAACCTCCCCCACATGGCTCCCCATCTCAGGGATTTGCTTCCAAACTGCTTTTTCCTCCATTTCAGTGAGTCACCTGCTGGAGATGCTAAGTACTTACCCATTTTCTCCGCCTCTGGCAAATATTAGTAATAGCCTTGGATGGATGGATGGATGGATGGATGGATGGATGGATGGATGGATTGACAAAGTTTTGGCCACAGTCACCTTCTTTTTCTACAGAGCTCTCCATTTCCAATGATGAGCTCATCACTCTGAAAATACTAATCAGCACTAAAAGGTCAACAAAAGTGAATGAGCACTCCAGGCTGCCTAAGAAAGTGCATTGTTAAACACACACTTGCACACGCGTGCACACCCCCCCACACACACACACAATTAGACCTACATGATAGTTCTCTTCCTAATAAAGCTATTTGAAGAACAGCTAAGATTTGGGTTTGCTCTTACAAATCAGAACCCACTACCTCTGGAGCTGGTTCTCCATTCTTCCATGGGCCCTGGCTGTGTGAGCCTTTTTCCTCTCCAGGGTAGGAGTCTTCAGGTCAGAGCTCTCAGCTCCCCCAGGCATGCATGGTCCCTAGTGCCTGGACTACACTCAACAGAGGCTTCCTGAGTGTTAAAATCAGCTAAATATTTTGGGATTGAGTGGGCAGCAGCCATAGAGCATGCTGGAGACTTGCCTAGCTGTACAAGGCACAACCTCCAGCAACAACCATTCACTTTTTTCTTCTTTGAGAGACAGAGAGAGTACGTGAGTAGGGGGCACAGAGGGAGGGGCAGAGGGAGAGAATCTGAAGCAGGTTCCATGCTCAGAAGGGAGCTCAACACTGGGCTTGGTCTCACGACCTGATCGTGACCTGAGCCGAAATGAAGACACTTAATTGACTGAGCCACCCAGGGGCCCTACAACCATTCATTTAATAATAGTCATGGAGGCTACTTGTGTCCGCAGCAGTGAGCCAGGACTGGGCATACAAGAGGATTCTTGTCCTCAAATACTTGCATTGCGAAGGCAGCAGGTCTCACCTACTCTCCCCTGCTCTCTCCCTATCACCAGCTGTCTTCCCTCAAAAGAATTGAAAAGCAGGGGCGCCTGGGTGGCTCAGTTGTTAAGCGTCTGCCTTCCGCTCAGGTCATGATCCCAGAGTCCTGGGATCGAGCCCCGCATCGGGTTCCCTGCTCGGCAGGAAGCCTGCTTCTCCCACTTACCATCCCCTCTGCTTGTGTTTCCTTTCTCGCTGTGTTTCTCTCTGTCAAATAAATAAAATCTTAAAAAAAAAAAAAAAGAATTGAAAAGCAGAGATTTTCTGCTCCAACCACCCTACACAAGCCCCATTTGCCCCTCACCCTTCACCAGATTGGAACTGCCATCCTTGAGGTCTCCCAGAAAGCGTTCATAGAGCCATGGTTCTCAAGGCTGGCCATACTTCAGAATTCCTAAAGAGCTGGGTCTCACCATGGAACATTCTGATTGAGTAGGTCAGGGCTGGAGCCAGGCATGGGCCCCAGAATTTCTGTTTTCAGCTTTACCTTCCATTCAATTCCACTGAGTGTTCATGTTGTGTCTATGTGTGTTTGTGCACAGGGAGGACGGGGTATTTGAGATATTTTGCCAGTGCTCCCAGGATGGAGTCCCCATCCTCCTTCCCAGCACTGTTTGAGATGGAAACATCCAGAAAGTGAAGGGCAGTTTGGTGGGATGGAAAGAACCCTGGGCTGAAAGTGAGAAGATCAGGTTTCAAAGTCCAACTCTTCCTTCACCAGCTATGTGAACCTGAATGCATCACTCCATGTTCTACGCCCAGCTTCTTTGACTCCAGGCCCAGGCCATTGATAGGAAGAGATCTAAGATTCATCTCTGATACAACAAACAGGAAAAGGAAAGAAAATTGCTAACTGCCCTGTGACCTGCTTTAAGGCCACCAAGGGAGAAATTCAGATACCATTCTCCAAAGAACAGAAAAGGCTCAAGGCCTTCTAATCCAGGAAAACAGGAAAAGGCACTCACTTCTAGAATCTTCCAGGCCTAGAGCCTCAGTCACTCTCAGTCTCCAACAGCGTTGTAAGGCTCCAACACACTTAGAAGCACCTTTCTTTGCTCTGAAATGGTACGAAATCTTGGCCCCACCGGGATCCCTGTGGCATGTTGAAGTCACAAGAAATACTGGGTTGGCCTATTAGCCCCTTTCTCCATTTTTCTGAACACCAAATCCTTATCAGTTTTAGAATGAGCCTTACAGGTCAAAATTGAGAACTGCTGAAATGGAAAGATCTTTTCTGCTTTTGCTTTGCAGGGCCTGCGTCTAGTGGATACAAGTCACCGTCCAACATTGGTGGCGGCTCCTCCAGGCTGATAAGGAGATGAGTGATGGTTTTCTGGGGAAGTCGCCAGCCGACGGGTTTTCCTATCAGCTTAGGAGTCAGTCCTGTCAATCCCTCGCTCAGCCTCCAGTGCTGTAATTGGGAGCAGATGCCTTTGCACACTGACAGGCTGAATAGAAGCAGGACGTGCCCATTGCTCTTGTCCTTCATCAATCTACTCTCAGACAGAGAATAAGAGCTTGACAGGGAGGCTCAAAGCAGAAAGCTCAGCGGTAGTCAATTTTCAGAGAAGCTTCAGCCTCACCAGGGCGAGGTGGAAGAGCTCCAAAGGCTCAAACTGGGGAGCCAAGGGTCCCGAGGGCAAAGCTAACAAGCATGGAGGCCCTGCCCCTCTAAAACTAGCTGAGGTCTTTGGGACAGAAGCACCCACCTGGCCTGCAGCCTCCAAACATGGCATCATCTCAAATACACGTTTGCTCTGGGGAACCTGGCCAATGGCAACACTGACACCCCAGAGAGCCACAGCAGTCAGGTATCAGCCCCTGATAAGCTGAGATCTACTCCGCATGTTCATTGAGGTTCTTCCTACCTGGGTTTCCCAGCCCCACAGTGGTCAGAAAAGGCCTTTGCAGAGCACATGAAATGGCAGGATCTCCCAGGCGGGGGCAGCCAGCCATTAGCAATGAGAGCCAGGAGGAGGGAATTTGGCCTCTCTCGCCCATGGTGAGCTGCTCATTGTTAAAGATTTGACTGTGCCTCCAGGAAAGACAGCCACCCACTGTCCCTGTGGGTGGCTCTCCTGTGGCCCAGAGGCAATGGAACTTGGCTTGGGGAAGGACAAAGGTATGGGCCCAAGCCAATCTGTGAATTGCGCCTCCCCCTTTGGTCTCCTATGGGGACCTCTTGAGCTTGCCCTAAGTGGGAGAAGCCTGGGTAAGGAAGGTGGAAGGGGTCCCCTCTGCAAACACTTTTTCTTCATAAGCCTGCCCCACTCAGAACCCTTCTATGGCTCCCCAACTGAAGGTATTATGGATTAAAGCCTCTCAAATGTAGCCCCACTTGACAATACTAATGTGTCCGCCACCGCTCAGCAGGGACATTATCTCAACATGTCTCCTTGCTCCTCCTCATTTCTCAGTTCAGACCCAAGTCCACATGCTTCCCACCCTCATACCTCCACCTCAATCACTGCACATGTGAACATGGCTCCCTTGGCCCTATGCCCATCCAAACCAACCCATCTTCCAAGCCACAGCTGAAGACACATTTCTTCCAAGAAGTGTCCCTTACCCACTCCGGCTAACACTAGTCTACCTCTGCTCTGAAATGCTCTACTTCTTCTTGTTTGATATCCTTGCTGGAGGAACTTGAAGTCCTGATGTAGCTGGTGACTGGCAGTTTTATAACTTCCCCTGGACTGCAAGCTTTGAAGTGGAGAAATCCTTTGAATTTTTCAAAACATAATTCTTATGAATGGATGGACTCCATACTGCAATGCCAATAATCCCAGGTTACCGTGCACTTCTTGGCAGTTATCTCATTTGGAATTGCTGCACTGAGTAGAAGGTCTTGGGGTTGGCATGGTGAGGCAATCTCTTGTTTTGACTGTGTGGACAGGGCCTTCAGTCTTGCCCCAGTTCTTTGACACAGAACTGCCCAGCTTGTTTCTGGATCTATAGCTAATCTGTGTCACTGCACCACCCTAGAGAGTTCCATTCACATAGACTACTATGTGGCTTAGCCTCCTAGAGTTGCTCAATGCACAGCCTGTACAACCACACTGGGCAGTACTGTCCAACTTCCTGTTGCCATGATGGCCAGAAGTCCATCTTTTTAGAGCTGTGTATTTATGGCCTCTAGAGAGAAAAAAGAGATCACACAGAAAGTAAGCTGAGCTTGGAGTGTAGTTGAACATTCAGCCTGTGGCCTGAAAAAGAGCCAGCTTCTCCACACTCCATTCATGTACCCAGAACTGCGCTAAACCACCACCTGGAGTTTGGTCATGAGCTTCACTCCCTTGCTCATGCTGAAGAAACTCTAGGCTAGGCTTTAGACCAAACCAAGGGCCTGGGGCCATCTGGGATGAGCCAGAGTGCTGCTGCCTGGGATTCTGACAATTGTCACCATCTATTTGAAAATTTCTCAAAAATCTTCAGAACTTCCAAGTAAGTTTCCAACTTCACAGCCCCTCTTTTTTCTCTGCCCCAGAGAACACCCTAGCCTCATGGGCACCCACACAGTTGTGGGAAGCCCAATGCTGAGGGCGTGAGGCTTTAGTCATTCTATTAAGGGTTTCCAGACGGTGCGAAACTAGGGCAATTTTGCAGCAAGCAGGAAATTATCAGTAGAAGTGGAAGTGACAGGGTGTTTAGCAAACATTAAACCAAGGAAGCTTAAAAGGTCTTGGAGCATCGTTAAATAAACATTTAGGATGACTGAGAGGGCAGAATATGAAATGGAAAGGAAAGTATAAACACTTTCTGTGGGTGGGGGAAGCTTTCTCTTTCTTCCATCTTCTTCTGAACGGAAGGCTAGGAGAGAGCTAGGAGTGGCCTGAATGAAGCATCTAAAGCTCAAAGCAGAATTAACCTTCGCATGATGGAGTATCAAGCAGCAAACACACCAGGAAAAGAAACTTGGTTTCTTTCTGAACTCTTAGTTCATCTCAACAGTCAGCTTTGACTCAGATATTCAGGCCCTAAGATGCCAGGCAGCAGATCCAAGACAGTCCCAGAAGCAGACCTCGTTGGGGACCTGATCCTCTGAGACACTGAATATGCAACAGGGAAGCCAGCACTGGGATCAAATAGCCCAAGCCGAGGATCAGACACTTTATTCAAGCTTCGAACCAACTCCATACTTGTGCGTATTCTTACAGAAGGGGAAACAGAGAGATTCAGGTCACAAAGTAAGTGGCAGAGCTAGAGTTGGGAACCCCAAGCCGGTATACTCCAGAGCCCACTCACGTCCCCATGAACTACCATGAGAGGCTCATGCCAAGCTCCTCCAAGGGCTGCCTCAAGGGAGAATGAAGACTTGGAAACAAAGGGGGCATTGGGAGGCCAAGCTCCAAGTGATAAGGATGACCACTAGAGTGACAAGGACATAGAGGGGGAAGATCAGGAATCTCAATAGCTTCAGGAAACGAGCATCCGCTGCTGCCTTTTTTGCTTCTCTGTGGGTTCTCTACAGCTAAATTGCAGGAGGGTCATTTCTCCCATGGCTCCAATCAATCCAGGGAAAAGGCAGTGGGGAGCCAGCTTGAGTCAGAGGAAAGGCGGCCAGCCGACCAGCTGCAGGAGTGAGTTTCAGAGATGTCACTATTAACAGAGAATTTGGAAGCCTTTTGTCATTTTCTGCCGTGAGGCTCAAGTTGGCTGATAATCTCAGGGCTTCATGTATTCCTGATTTTATCCGGACACGGAAGACATAAGCATAAGGTTAGTGAGTGTGTCTGCTTTGGACAAACCCTTACACACACACACACACACACACACACACACACACACACTCCACCCCCTCCCCAATGGCTGAATACCTGAGACAACCATGAACCCAACTCCCCACAAGATCTTTCAGCTGCACCTTCCAGCTCTAGTAACTGGAATACTTAAGCAATTAACATAGCAAAGCAAAGGCAAGAGAATAAAGAATAATTCAGTGAGGGCAAGTGGGACACTAGCTCGGCTACATGCCTCTACCAGCGTCTTTCCCAGAGTCTCGGTGAAGCCTATGCCATTGCCTATGTTTATGGACTCATTCCGTATCCCCAGCTCCTTTACCACCACCTCTAACCCCAGAGTTGCACCAGGGCCCCCCATTAAGCAACTGGGAAGAAGTAGCTGCCAGCGCCCAGCTGCCCCATTGGACTTGCACCAACAGCAGGCCTGTCGCTCTTCACAATCTCTCAACCACGTCCTCCCACTGCCTGGTTTCCTCAGCTTCCCCAGCTCTGGGTCACTTTGTGGAGAATCTGTTCCCTCCTTCCTCCATTGCCATCCTCTCTCGAGGCCCTGCTCCACCTTCCTCTTCACAAAGGCTCCCTCACTCACCTTGAGCCACAGAGCCCCTCCTCCCGGAAGCCCTCCAGCCTCCCAGGTCTGAAGCTTGGTGGCCACCCTCATGCTGAGGAAATGAGTCCTGACTTCTCACTGAGATCCTAAATCCTTGGAATCAGAGACTGAAGCTGCTGTCTCTTGGCCACTTGGCACACACAAGAGGTTGTTAGTTGGCCGCGCACAGAGCATCTGTCTTTCTGTGGTAAAGTCAGGCCAGCAGCCGTCACACCAGCTGGGGTGGCAGACCGGCTCTTGCTGGATGAGCCCTTCCTGGACCCACTGAATATACTCGCAGGACCCCGGGAGCTAGAGCAAACCCCTATCCCCGCCCCCCATCCAGGGCAGACACAAGCTTCGACTTTTACCTCAGAGACCAAACTTCGACCTAATTTCTGTTGTACTGAAGTAAGAAAGGAGAAAGAATTTTAAAAAAGAGCCTTCACTGTGGCATACTGAATCCGTTATGAACTTCCACAAACAAGGATCAAAGATCTCCAGATTAGAGCTCTTTCTATAGTCTAGTAGCATGACCCAAAAGAACACATACCATTTGGATGATTCTAACTGCTGGCAAGGCCTGTCCAAACCTGACACATGTGTGTTTGCTTACACCGGCTGGGATTTTGAACTCTCTTCTTGTTTTAAAAGAATGACACGTTATGTGTGTGAGGCACTCTCCATATGGATGTTTTTCAAAATGGTGTATTAGTGCCCATGTTGGGAACTGAGTTCCCGAAAGTGTCCGGGAGGACAGGTGGGAGCACAGCATTGTTAGCAGGGAGGCCCAGCGTGTGTAAACGGGAGGCTGCTGGCTCCCAGCTGGGGTCTGCAGGAGGCTTTGCAACAAGAAGTGGGCCTACTTGTTTCATTTCTGCCGCTTAGATCTGCATGCCCTTGGGCAAGTCACTGATTCCCTCAGAGCCCTTATTTCCACACCTTTCAAAAGCACTCCTGTGATTTTCCCAGGGCTGCCATTACAAAACACCACAAATTGAGGGGATTAAAACAATAGAAATGTGTTCTTTCATAGTTTGGAGGCTGGAAGTCCAAAATCAAGGTGTCATTAGGGCCCTGCTCCCTCTGTAGGCTCCAAGGAAGAATCCTTCCCTGCTTCTTCCAGCTCTGGTCAGCACTGCCAGCAATCCTTGCTGTTCCTTAGCCTGTAACTACACTGTTCCATGCTCTGCCTCCATCAGCACACGGCCTTCTCCCAGTGTCTGGGTCTCCATGTCTCTGTGTCTGAATCAGCCTCTTTTCTCATTCTCATATAAAGACATCAGCCTTTGGACCTAGGTCCCACCCTAATCCTGTATGACATCATCTTAATTTGATTACATCTACAGAGACCCAGTTTCCAAATAAGGTCACATTCCTAGGTATCAGGGGTAAGGACGTGAACATATCTTTGTGAAGACACAATTCAACCCATCTAAGGGAATAATATTGTATGCTTCCCTGAATCTTTGGGGGGGGGTGTGGGAAGCAAAATCACAGAGTGTGCAATGATTGGCTCATACGTGCACAATACTCGAGGACCCATTGAGTGATGGTAAACTTGGCCTTTGAGAGGATGAGTCCTAACAAACCCAGGAAGGTGGGATGAGCCTCATGGCCAGAGTCCCAGGAAGTGGTGTGCAAGGAAGCACATGAACAGCTTAGGGGACCCTCTGGTTTAGAGCAGGTACCCACCAGCAACTAGAATTATGGACAACAGGGCTTGACTCCCAGGGCGGAGGTTGACCGCGTATTTAGGTCCTCAGCATATGAGTTAGACCACACACTGGGGAATTAAAGCAACAACCTAGCAGCATGGGAGAAGCACAGCAGCATGGGAGAGCAGAAACCTACAGATCCCAGAAGTACCCCTGGCTTAAGGATAGGAAGATCACTGCCGGAAAGGACACAGGGGGTGTTGTGAGATGTGCCTGCTGTAGTCAAGACTTGCCTTGGAGGGAAGTAGGCCTGTTGTTTGGGGAAAACCCAGAAATAAGAGGGACTCCATGGACACACCTATCATAAACCCCTATCATTTCTCTTAGTGAAGTGGTGAGGGACTATTGATGCCAGCCTAGCTCAAGGAATCCTGCCTCACCCTCTTCGTCTCCCTCTATGTTTCTCTTGTAAAATCTACCCATCATTCAAGGACCTGCCTCAGCATCCCACCCCCCTAGAAACCTTCCCCGCCCACGCCAATGTTCTTAGTTACCTTACACTTTCTCCACTTTTTCCACACCATCTACTCCTACAGAACCATTTACTGTGGTTCCACAGGTTAATCTCTCCCCAAATGGACCATGAGTTCCTTAAAAGCATAGATCATCCCTTATTCTGAGTATTCCCATGAACTCAAGCACGATACTCAGGATGTCGTAAGTACTCAATAAACACTTGCTTGTTAATTTCTTATTTTTTACCCTCCCTTCTTTACAGAATTTTATAGATTTCAATAGAAGATAGAAAATGCATTTCCAGGGGAGGAAAGATTGGCTCAAGATACTTGTATTAGCCTTTGATGTGTTTCAGAAATGGATTCTTTCATAGGTTCCAATAACTAAGTGTATCATAAATTCTGTGATTGGGTTGGAAGCCTCCTATCTGATTGGGGTGAAGTCTTTCCTCACCCTTAACTACGAATGCTTACTGAGCATTTGCTATATGCTAGAAACTATATTAATTATAGGAGATATCAAGCAGAAGAGGTCCTTGCCTTTAGAAAACCAAAGTGCATATTGGATTTTTTATAAAACAACATTATCCAGCTGAAACATTCTGCTTTCTGCTGACCTATGAGAAAGTGCTGAGTCCATCCTCTTGAAAATAAATTAGTCAATTTTTCAATTTCTCTGAGTTCAAGAGAGGATACAGTGATTACATATGTAAATACTACTGTCTTCCTCCAAGATCTGAAATTTGGAGGCCATTTTATTCTAGTGTCTGATTTGGGAAATTGATTTAGCTGTTTTGTATGCTAGCAATGCAAAAGAATAGTAATAGCAGAAGAGGAAGAAGTCCAACAGACTTGGCCACTTTGCTTTTCCCCTTCCTACACACCTGTGGTGCAAGTACCTCATCAGCACTTCCATTGTAGAAAATGACTATTTTGTGGGAAAGAGCCAAGACATGCCTTGAGGAGAAACCACTATAACAAGATCAACAGTCCAGGATTCCTCTAGGTCATCTGAGTGAATATGGACACAGTTTTGTTGTACAGTGTCCAGAAGGACCTATAAATTATAAGCACCTAGATATACTATCTCCTGAATTAATGTCAACATAAGATTTAAGTCGATTTTTTAAGATGTTCAATCAATATTTGTGTATCATTATAACTGCATAAGCCCATTCGCCTGCCAAAATTTATTATTATTAGAATAATTATTTCCAGGCATTATGTTGAGTGTCAAGACTAGAATAATAGCTCATAACTGGAGAAGTGGATATCAAACACCCACAAAGCATTCTACACCTTCCCACCCTAAATTTGTGTCTGAAAATACGATAAACCACCCTTCTAAATATATGTATTTTCAAAGAGCTCCTCAGGAGACCCAACCTTTCAGGAAGCTCCTGGGTTTCTGTCAAAGCATGATTGGTTTCCAAGTAGCTGAAGTTAAAAGTAATTAACATGATTGGTTCCTAGTTCTGCACATTTCTGTCCACATTGCCAAGGAGATAATTAAAAACAGCATCATGATTCTCAGCCCTCAACAAGATTTTCTGAAGGTAGAAATTATCTTGAATCCTTGCCTCAGGACTCTCATGTCACCTTGCTTCTTTCAGAGATGATTTAGACCAGTCAAACCTCTCTTGGCGTCAGTTTCTGTGAGAATTTAATGAGGAAGTATTTGTGTGTGAAAGCACTTCGACTTTTCCAAAGTTGAAGCAAATATTATGGATATTTTCATGTGGGCACCCAGAATCAGAGACAAAGACCTGCAAAGACCTTGGGATGGGAAGACAAAGACGAGCAGACCTGTCCATCCTCAGACCCTGAATCAAGAGTTCCCACTTAGACTGGGGTAGGGTCCTACTGTTCAATACCCAGATGACCTCATCAGCCCAGGGAAGAGCTGCATGTTTTCATTCTCAGAGACTTTTTCCTTGTCTGTCAAAATGTGCACATTTAAAAAGACAGTGGGGTCTCACTAGGGCGCCTGGGTGGCTCAGTTAAGCCACCCTGATTAAAGTCTCTGCCTTCGGCTCAGGTCGTGAGCCTGCTTCCCCCTTCTCTCTCTGCCTGCCTCTCTGCCTACTTGTAATCTCTCTCTCTCTCTCTCTCTCTCCCCCTTAAATAAATAAAAATTAAAAAAAAAGAAGAAGAACAGAGGGGTCTCAGGATAAGCACTTCCTCAGCTTGATGGATGTGTGTGGTGTCAACCTTGCAAAACTGGAAGGAATGCAGGAGCAGTGTTCCCTTGACCCTTCAGGAGGCCAGGGCAGCATACCAGCTGCTGCTCATCACAGCTTACACACCTTATCACTTGCCAGCACCTCACCTCATTGACATGGAGAAGCAGCCATGCCCTCAGCCACTCTAGATCCTGCCACATCTCCCTCTTCAACAACTTCAACTCATGGGCCAGGTGTGTTCCTGATGTGTGACAAAGGGCATCAGCTTCTCCTGAAAAACACCCATCATCAACATTACAGCCCTAGATGGTGAGAGACAAATGTGGGTTCTAGTCCATCTCAGTGGGTTCTAGATCATTTATGTAGGTTCCAGCTTGTCCTTGCTTCTCCCACTTCATGACCATCTTTCCAGATGGACTGCCTCGCTGGCTTCAGGATCTAAAGCCAGCTTCAGAAGCAACAGACTCTCATGGATCATACGCAATAGCCTAAGGTCAATTCCCATAATAAATCCTTATTTTGTATAGGGTCTAGTGGTTTTGCTTCTCCAATTGAAACTTTTTTTATATATATATAAAGATTTTATTTATTTATTTGAGAGAGAGAAAGTGAGAGGATGAGAGGAGCGAAGGTCAGAAGGAGAAGCAGACTCCCCGTGGAGCTGGGAGCCCGATGCGGGACTTGATCCCGAAACTCCAGGATCATGACCTGGGCTGAAGGCAGTTGCTTAACCAACTGAGCCACCCAGGCGCCCTGAAACTTTTCTGATACAGCATTTGATACTAGAAGATTCCACAGGTATAGACCTTAAAGAATAGACCTTAATTCTCTCAATTGGGCCTGGCTTTTCTGGAATTAGCTTTCTGATCTGACTATATTTAAAGGCATTAATGACCCCGTTTCTAGTGGTAAAGGGGGCACAGATAGTCTATGGTATTCAGCGGCAAAATAATTACCTAAATTGTCACCTTCAAACACTTGTCTGAAGTGTCCATAAGAGACAAGACTTTTGGTAACCAAATATTGGCTGTCACTGGAAATTCTAGTGAAAATAAAAAACATAGCAGAACTGGTTAACTGTTTCTACATGTACTGGAGGAGTTGGGGGAAGAAAATGATGAGATTAGGACTTTAAATTTCCTGGCATACGAGGGACTCAATATTTTCTAATATGACCCTAAATAAACCTATCTCCTGTAGCCACCAGGTTGAGAGTCCTAAAAAATAAAACTAAACCCAAGTCTAGTTCTGCAGGGTAGCTAAATTGTAATACAAACTGAATTATCAACACCACAAGTTTCTCATGTTAGAGCATTAATTTTGAAGGGGTGGGACCCTAAAAATTGGTACAGAGACATATAGATAGATTTTAGCTCCTCAGTTTTGCTAACCCTCTTTTCTAGTACTCCTACCCATAAATAAGGAGGTTAGTCACCTTGGCCAAAGAAACTACAGTGACTCCCCCTGAGGTAGGTGTCTTGCAAGGGACTGGAGCCCTTTAGATAGGAGAGGAGTTCAAAGGATGGGAATCCCTCCGACCCTGTTTTTCCCATTTCCCCATGTTTCTAAATTTTTAGCCAGACTCAAGTCCATAGACCCCAGAGGATGAGGTCCAGAGTATGATCTGCAAGGAAGTATGATGTACACCAAAGTAATTGCATGATTTTGCCAATTTATGTTGATGAGAACCTGGGAAACATGTGGAATGGCTCCTAATGGTGTGGGATCAGACTAGAAGGAAAATAACATCAGATCGAGTCAAATTTATTGTTGTGGACCACTCCGCAGAGATTTCAGATTCAAGTGTTAACTTAAAGGGCTGGTAGTGGCTTCTCACATTTCACTTGGCTGGTTGACAGAGCTCTGGACCAAAAGGTGACTCACACTAAATATGGCTGAAATGCCAAATTTTCCCTGCTATATTGTAGAGGAAGATAATCGGCACAGTTACTGTAATGGACAACAGAGACCATTGATGTCTCTAGAACTGATATAGATGAGCAGCTGAATGAAGTCTTCCTTGGTCCAGTTAAGCTGAAAAAGCTCTTTTTGACTTTTTCATAAAAGTCAGTCATAGCCACTAGATTCATTCCTCTATAAAAGCCAATTCATATCCTGCAGACGCTTGAATGAAGGAGAGGCCAGGTCTTCTTAAGGAAGAAACCTGCTGGGCAACCAAAATGTTGCACTGTAATTTTTCCTCCCAGTCTCCTCCAAAAGCACTGCAGCCATTTGTCAGGATGACTGTGCTTTGGGGAAAAGGAGATCATCAGAATTTGAGGAGAACCCTAGACAGTGACTCTGAACTGACATGAATTTCTAGACATTCAAACACCACAAAAGTACACTAGTCAGTGTAGAGGGTGATGGTGATCAGAAAATCAAAGGAGTCTTAGCTCAGTTTCACTTCACAGTGTGCCCAGTGGGTCCCCAAACACCAAGCCCACTCCATGGCTATTTCTCACGTCTAGGAACACATAATTGGAATATACACACTGAACAACCAGCAGAATTCCACCCTGACCCATGGCGTGAGGTCTATTACGTCAGGGAAAGCCAAGTACAAGTTCCCACAACTACCTCAGTCTCCTAAAATGTTTAATCAAAGGCAATACCAATTTCCAGAAGGACTGAAGAGATTAATACCACAACCAAGACCTTGAAAAGTGTAAAGGTGGTAATTTCCGCCACATCCTCTCTCAGCTCGCCTATTTAAGCTGTGCACAAGAAAGATGGACCCTGAGATATGAAAGCAGATTAATCAGGTGGTGACTGTAATTACAGCTGATGTTCCTGGTGGGTTTTAGTTGATGGGGAAAATCAATATGTCCCACAGAATCTGTACATAGCTATTGACCCAGCAAATGCTTGTTTCTATATACTGATATTAGTTTCCTAGGGCTGCTGTAACAGAGTACCACAAACAGAGTGGCTTAAAACAGCAGAAATTTGTTCTCTCACAGTTCTGGCAGGTAGCTGACCAAAATCCAGGTGCTCCTTCTGAAGCCTCCCAGGGAGGATCTGTCCTCTCCCAGCTTCCTCTCCCAGCTTCTGGTCTTCCCAGGCACTCATTGGCTTATGGTAGCATAACTCCAATCCCAACCTCCATCATCACATTGCTTTCTTCCTTCTGTGTGTGTGTCTTTGTGTGTGTCTGAGTCCAATTTCCCTTTCTTCATAAAGACACTAGTCATGTTGGGTCAGAGCCCATCCTAATGACCTCATCGTAACTTAATGACATCTGGAAAGACCTTCTGTCTAAATTAAGTCACATTCACAAGGGCTGCAGGTTATTCAACATATCCTTTTTAGGAGACCCAGTTTAATGAATAACAAGGTGCTTTTAGGAGCCCCATGTCTTATGATTCAATTGCTATAATTAATGTTAATGGAATTACAAGAGAATAAATTAATGGAAAACTATAGACAGTACTGCAAACGGCCCAGATTTTTCAGAAATGAAAGTTTGGGTCACCCCGTGAAGTAGGGAACTATGGCCAGCCAACATGCTTGCTCAGAACAAAAGTAATAAGTATGCACTGAGAAAAACAAGAAGCTATAAATCATATCTATGACCACATACACAATTACAGAGTAAGAATTATAATAGTTATGAATAATGTTTATTTTGATAAGAATATATTTGTGTCTATGTTGGCCATTTCTTTTCCTCTTCACCGTCTTCCTAACATCTAATCTGTGTTAATAGTGATTAACTTCATATCCCGGTATTTCAGCTAGAGGATATTAATAGGGGGGTGTAACTGAGCTAGAAATGGAATAAAACTCACCCACAGGTGGACAAAGGAACTTTATCTTTCAGGGAAAGTGTTAACCTGTTTTCAGTTGCATGAAGGATGGTTGCATTATTTTAGGTGAAAGCATAATTTTGATACTGTCTTTGTTAGGAAATTAAATATGTTAAAAGTGATACATGTCCGTAAGACATTTACAAGGGTGCATCGTGGTGAATTTCTATCAGGTCAATTCAGCTAAAGTGCATCTATGTTTCCCAGAAGTTCTGGGATAGCACTGGTCACAAGACAGTGTGTGAGATCTGGAAGGCAAAAGAGAAGCTGAAGCAATATTCTTTTTATGCTCAGAATGTTGGTGCAGTGTTCCAGAAGCCGTTGCAGCCCACACACACCATTACTCTTCTGCTGGCTCACCTTCATGGTGCAATAACTCCAGCCACTGTTGATCTCTCCCTTCAGCTTATCAATTCCCAGCGCAGATGTGTTTAGCTCCGCAACAGTGCATGCCAGCATCCCCTGCCCATCACCACCCATCATCAAAGTGGGAGGCTTAGAAGGGACAGAAGGTGATCAGTGAGCATTCTCATCCATTCTCATGGCTTTGGGATCATTTGTGTCAGTTACAGATTCTTGCTCCTTCCATTTCGTGCATATTTTTTCTTTCCAACTGCCTACCCGCTGACTCCACAGTCCAGCACCAGACAAAGAAGAAACAATCTCTCGTAAGCCTTTTAGCCAACTCCCACAATCACGGGGAGTCAACTCCCCATAATCAATTCCTTATTATATATTCTAGTGGTTCTACACTGACCACTGACTAGTGGTTCTACCTGACTAACCCCTAGCTGATACAGCATTGACCTAGAACTCAGAAGGCACCAAAAAGCGGTACTAGCCATTGGTCCAGCAAGAAGCTATTGACTGTCAAGCCTACAAGACGTGAGAGGTTGTTCAGTGCCTAGTGTTGAGATGGTTATGGTTCACAACTATATAGAACCCACTTATCTCCTTTTAATTATGTTATCTGTCCCGAAATTGTGCTTATTAAACACCAAATAAATCCTTTTCCATATTTTATGACTGAAAAGTAATCAAAACAGCTCATCAGCCTGAGAAAGCCAACATTTCTACCTGCACTGATGTCACTCCAGCCAAAGGCAAAGAACTTGCCATGTTGACCAGCTCTCCAAAAGAAGGAACGTTGTCACATTTTTAAGTTTCCCTCAGAAATGTCTACAGGAAGAGAGGAAGTGAAGATAGGTGGACCATGAGAACCTTCTCAGAGATTCTCATCAGCAGAGCCAGGGGTGCCAGGAAAAGGGGAAAGAATGAGAGGAAGTGGAGATGGAGGTGGGTAGCATATGAAATTGCCTCCGTGGGGAGAATGGGACATTTGTTATGTTCTGCCTGAGTCTGCCAGAAAAAAAGGCTTCCCTTTCTGAAATCTCATGAAAACAGAACAAACCCACACAGGTCAACAGAGAAGAAGGCCAAGAGGGCTTTCCATAAAGTCCTGTCAAGCCCAGGTCAGCTGATTCTGTCAGCAAAGCTTGGGAAACATTACAGAAAACCCAGAGAACACAGTTCCCCCAGGGTTGCTGCCAGGACTCGACGATGGGAAGTGAACAAAGAGAGTTTATCCCAGAAGTTGCCTCTCAATGACCAAAACAGAGACGACAATAAGCAGTAAATGTCAGTGAGAAGATCTATGCTCCTGAGTCAGGAGTGATGCTCAGGTCCAGAGCATCACCATTCTTGGCTTATGTTACATCTCTAAATAAAGAAGGATGCTGAAACCTAGGGCAACCTTGGCAGAGATGCTAATGTCCACTGAAGCCCAGTGTAGACCTGCTGTTGGAAAGCAGCTACCCAGCCAGGGACAACACTTTCCAGACCCCTCTGTGATGAGTTCTCACCAATGGAATGATGAATGGAACTAATTGGATTACCTTGAGACTAAAATGAATGAGAAACAGATGTGCCCTTTCCATGCTCTCTTCTCCTGTATCCTGGCAGGAAGTTGGTACCCAGGGCAACCTTGGAAATCACATGTCCATAGGCTCCATCAGCTCATATCCCTGAATGCTTCTCGAGAGCAAAGCCCAGTCCCTACCAATAGGACTCCACATGAATGAGAAGTACATTTTATCATGTTCAAATAGTGAGATCAAAAGGTTTCTCTATCTGGGACGCCTGAGTGGCTCAGTGGGTTAAAGCCTCTCTCTTCGGCTCAGGTCATGATCTCAGGGTCCTGGGATTGAGCCCCGCATCAGGTTCTCTGCTCATCAGGGAACCTGCTTCCCCCTCTCTCTCTGCCTGCCTCTTTGCCGACTTGTGATCTCCCTCTCTGTGTCAAATAAGTAAATAAAATCTTTAAAAAAAAAAAAAAAGGTCTCACAAGACAGTGAGAATGCGCTGATACAGCCTCTATGTTGTAAGTTCATGATCAACTAACAGTTTACAAATACTTGCTTTAAAAACACCTTTGTCGGGGTGCCTGGGTGGCTCAGTCGTTAAGCATCTGCCTTCGGCTCAGGTCATGATCCCGGGGTCCTGAGATCAAGCCCCGCATCGGGCTCCTTGCTCAGCAGGAAGCCTGCTTCTCCTGCTACCATTCCCTCTGCTTGTGTTCCCTCTCTTGCTGTGTTTCTCTCTGTCAAATAAATAAAATCTTTAAAAAAAAAAAAAAACCACCTTTGTCTTTTGCTCATTTTTTGATTTGATTATCTGTTTTTTGAGTGTTGGTTTTGAGGAGTTCTTTATAGATCTTGGCCAAAGAAGACATACAAATGGCTAACAGACACATAAAAAAATGTTCATCATCACTAGCCATCAGGGAGATTCAAATCAAAACCACATTGAGATACCACCTTACACCAGTTAGAATGGCCAGAATTAACAAAACAAGAAACAACAATTTTGGAGAGGATGAAGAGAAAGGGTAACCCTCTTACACTGTTGATGGGAATGCAAGTTGGTGCAGCCACTTTGGAAAACAGTGTGGAGATTCCTTAAGAAACTAAAAATAGAGCTACCCTATGACCCTGCAATTGCACTAGTGGGTATTTACCCCAAAGAAGCAGATGCAGTGTAAAGAAGGGCCACATGTACCCCAATGTTCATAGCAGCAATGGCTACAATCGCTAAACTATGGAAAGAGTCAAGATGCCCTTCAACAGATGAATGGATAAAGATATGGTCCATATGTGCAATGGAATATTACGCCTCCATCAGAAAGGATGAATACCTAACTTTTATATCAATGTGGACTGGACTGGAGGTGATTATGCTGAGTGAAATAAGTCAAACAGAGAGAGTGATTTATCATATGGTTTCACTTACTTATGGAGTATAAGGAATAACATGGAGGACATTAGGAGAAGGAAAGGAAAAGCGAATTGGGGTAGATCAGAGGTGGGGATGAAGCATGAGAGACTGTGGTCTCTGAGAAACAAACTGAAGGTCTTAGAAGGGAGGAGGCAGGGGGCTGGATTAGCCTGGTGGTGGGTATTAAGGAGGGCACATATTGCATGGAGCACTGGTGTGGTGCATAATCAATGAATCTTGTAACACAAAAAATAAAATTAAATTAAAAAAAAAACCCTTTGTGCTTAATTTGCCCTGAAGGATAACAATCCTGTGAAATAGATCAGTTAGGTATTTCTTACATTGTGCATATGAAGACCTGAGACTCAGAATACAGAAGTGATTCCCTAAAGCCACTGCCAAGCAGGAGGGCTAGGATGTGGAAGCCCAAGAGATGAATTGGATTTGAATCCCAAGACCAGGGTGGAGTAGAGACAAGTGCACAGTCATGCACATCAGAGAGCCCTGAGTGAGATCATGGCTCTACCTGAACTGCCCTTGTGACTTTGAGCAATTTTTGAAGCCATTATAAAATTGGCGTACAGTGAAATCTTCATAGGAGTAGCCAGTGACCGACTGACAGGCAATAACCATAGTTCACACTTACCGAGCATTTACCACATGCCAAGTCCTAAACTTACACCTACTGGCTCATTTATTCATTCAACACCCCTCCAAGTGATATACCATTACATCATCCCTATTTTAAAGATGATGAAATTGAGAAAGTTTACGTAATCTTTCCAGGATTGTGTATTTTCATCTGGATTCCCTTCCCCCTCCCCTCAGCAAGCTAAAGCAAAAGGAAAGGAAGTGAGGAGAGAAGGGAGGTTGTGATTATTATCAAGCCGTTTATCACTAAACGCAACTGACTGCTTGACCGTCCCTCCAGAAGCTTCATAAGATGTGACTTGTAACTGTCCATCTGGGGGCAGGGGTATATGCAGGTGAGTAGAGTCCAGGGAAACCCCAGGGCTGAAGGCAAGGGGAACCCAATGTGAGCCTAAAGGGGGTGCTGTCAAGTTGACTGAATGAGGTCAATGACATCTGTGCACAGTGAAAGCTGGAACAGGATAGAGGTGAGCTCGGAAAAGCCTGAAGGGGTGGATAGTAGCTATATTACAGATCTAGGAAGAGGCGGGGCTAGCTGGAGTCCGTGGTTTGGGTGAAACACAGGGTTACCATTCTTCATTCACCAGGGGTTGAGGGCGGGAGGGGCATGCACTCTGAATTAGTTCTTTTCCCAGTGGAATCAGTTTCTACACATTCCTACACACATTCTTTTCCAATCCATTATTATTTCCCATGTTGGAGGATTGTTGGGCCCAAGTCAGAGATACAGATGTTGGCCATTCACAGGAAAGCCATAACCTTCTGCTTGGGACAACTAGCTCAGGAACCTCCATATCCAAGGTCCGAGTGAGCCTTGCCTGCAGAACCACATCTGGCTTGATGACTGGAGACATCAATGCATCCAACCGCACCCAACCATGCCCACCAGGGAAGAATAAGACTGTTGTCACCAGCTGACCCGTGGCCTTGAAGGAGCTTCAGGCTTGCGTCTCCAAATCTGACCAAAAAAAAAAAAAAAAGTTTTATTCTTTGGTTATAAAAGTAAAAGTAACATTTCTCCATTTAAAATAAGTAAGTAAAAGGGTAATTTCTGCCTACTGTAGAAAATTTGGAGGCATACCTACACTGAGAAGTTTAAGAGGAAAACAATTGTCACCTAAGGTCTTTTTTTTTCATCCCCAAGATAACCATTGCTCCCATTTTGGTGTACTCCTTTCTCAGTTTCTCTGTGTGGATATATAATATAAACTGTTTTTTAAATAAAATTGAATCACATGTTATAAGTGTTTTATTACTCTGCTTTGTTCTCTTACCCTTTTATGATAACTATTTTATTGCCATGAAATACTCTTTAAGAACATCATATTTACAGCTGAATAATATTTTTAGACATTCAGGGTGTTTATAATTTTTTAACTATTATATATAGAACTATGACAAACATCTTTATACATAAGTCTTTGATCACACTTTTGATTATTTTCTCTAGGAGAAACTTAAAAGTGGGATTTTTGTGACAAAGGACATTAACATATTTACAAAAAGTCTGACTGCCAAATTGTTTCCAGAAATGTACCAATTTATAGTCCTATCAGCAACATGTTAATGCAAAAGCCTTGCAAAAACAAATCACCATTTTTAATGGTTTTTTTTCTAGATTAATAGGAGGAAATGGTATCTCATTGTTTTGATTCATATTTCTTTGATTAATGACCATTAATTCTTTGATTAGTGACCAATTCTTAGGTTTGTTGACCATTTGGATTTCTTCTACAGAGACTTGTTCATTTTCTTTGGTCATTGTTCAATTGGAGTATTAGTATCTTTTTACTGGCTTGATAAAGCTGTTTATTCTTTGTCATATTCATCGCAAATCCTTTTGCCATTTTTTTCATTTCATTTTTAGCTTTTATGATAGAGGGTTTTTTAAATACAGAGTTTTGGGTTTTTGTTTGTCTTATGTAGTTAAATCAAACAATCACTTTCTTCATGATTTATCCCATGGTTTCATGCTGATAAAACTCCCCCCATCCCAATATTGGTTAAATGTTTTTGTATTTTTTCTTTTAGATAATTAAGAAGATGCATAAGATGTATAAAATCACAACATACAAGAATTGGAAGAGCTGTCAGTGTCTTTTCATTTTATAAATAAGAAAATTCAAGGTTCAGAGGTAAAGAAATTCAAGCACCAGATCACACAGTCAGTAAGGGGCAAAGCCAAGATTTTATTTTTCAGGAAGTATAATTAGCACACGATTAAATCCATAAATCTAAAGTATTCAATTTAATAAGTTTTGACAGTTGTACGTACTCTTGTAACTACCACCTAAATCAAGACACGGAATATTTCCACCGCCCTCAGCAACCACTATCTGATTCCTCTTACTGTGCTCGCTTCGGCAGCACATATACTAAAATTGATTCCTCTTACTACAGACTGTATTTGCCCATATTTGGATTTTATTAAAATAGAATCATAGCTCCCTTTGTTCACTCAGCATAAATTATTTGAGACTCAAACATAGAGTTGTGTCTATAAGTAGTTTATTCTTTTTCCTTGCTGAGTATGAATAGTCTGAACATAATACAGTATGTTAATCCATTCTCCTGTTTATGGGCATTTGGGATAGTTCCAGTTTGGGGCTATTATGAAAAAGGCTGATATGAATATTCCTGTAAAGTACTTGTTTAGACACATGATTTCATTTCACTGGGGAATGGAATTGCTGGGTCATTGGATAGATGCGTGTTTTAAAGCTAGGGTTTGCAATCTGCCTCTCAAAACCATGCCCCGAGCCATTGGACCACATCGTCTCTCCCAGACCCAAGCATTAGGGGGTCAAGTTCAAATTCTAGCTCTTCCATTTCCTTGCTTGGGCAAGTTACTTCGCCTCCTAGTGCTTTGTTTCCTCATCTGCCCCAACCCCTCAGGGGGCTGTGAAGAGTAAATGAGGTTAAACAAGTGAAGCGCTTAGGATGGAGCCTGGCAAATGATTTTAGTATCATTATTATATTAGAGAATGTGTCTGTCTACATTTCGTCTGTCAGAGACTCATTTTTGCACTTGCCCTTGTGGGGTTCAGCACACAGTTTTCCTGCTCAGTGTCAGCCCCAGCCAGTCCCTAAGGACTTGAAGCTTTTAAACCCTCTTTAACATCTGAGCAGAATCCCACACCCAGCTCTACCTCTCCTGCATGGGCTTCAACCAGATCGCCCCAGACTCTGTTAGCTTTGGCTCATTACTGACGTCCCGGCCTGTAGTCCGCATAGCAGTGGGCATTCAGGAGGAACACATTAGTGGCCCAAGGTAGTGCTATTGGGACTGAACAGAAGAATACCTTTCCAATCCTGAGGACTTCCTAATTCCTTCTAGAACATCACCCCATTCTGCCGTTCCTCCATGCTGGTACCTCCCACTGGATGGTAAGCCCCTGAGGGTGGAGTCTAGACTATGCAGCACACGATGGCATACTGAGGGCCCAACAGAGATCCTGGCACACTATTAGACACCCAATATGTATTGTTGCTGTAAGGGAAAGACATATTTACACACAGTATTCAATGCCTCTCCTCTCGTCTTACCTGCTGAGGAGATTCCTACCTTCCCTCATAATTCTGGACTTTTTTTATAAAGATCAGAAAAGAGTTAAGAAGGAAAACAGAGCTCAGAAAGGTTTCTTAGCATTTTTCAGAAAATAGAAGTAAATTAGTCATCCATCAATGAGCGTACTTATAAGTAAGTAATGACCCTGCCTATAATAGAGAATATAGTTTAAATATACTGTCTAATATGCACTAATCCATAGGCTTTATTCTTGCATTCATCAACAGAGATAATCACACAAAGTTCCATTTCTAAAATTTGGAGAGTGATATATACATATGATATTTGATGCCATTTAAATAGAACTTGAAAAATGTGAAATTGTGCTATTATTGTGATAATATGTGGTTATGGAGCAGTACTGTGTAGTAGTCCAAAAACATAGAGAGAGAGAACGGTATGAGAGTGGCATGCACCTTCAACTAGCTTAGGGTGACCTAATTTGGGGCCAAAATACAGAGTAAAGATAAATGCACTTTATATGTGAAGAATAATGAAAAGTATTGAAACTGCAAGTGACTTGATCAGAGCTGCAGCGTAGGATGTGAAACATACAGGGGAAGGAGGGAAAGACCTAAGCCCTCAGCCTTCGCGGAGGCACTGTTACAGGTAATCAGGACCTATCCGTGAAATCCCTGCTGTCACTGTGATCCTTGTTGCTTTCCCGGCCTGAGGCAGAAAAGCCTGGTTCAAGGCCATCCAAGTAGACAACAGCAGGGTATGTGAGGGAGAATGTTATGAGGGTATGTGGGGGAGAATGAAAGATCGGGGTGCGAAGTCAGAGAAAATGCATAGGCAGGTTCAGAGTGCAAGGTCCTGGGAGAAGGTGGAGAGAGGGACTATGTCAAGCTTGAAAGGATGATCCTGAAGGAGGGGGTGTCCCTGACGGAAGCAGGGAACACAGGGTAAGACAGGATGGGCTCCCACTTTAGGCCTGGCTCTGCGACCAAGTCGGGTTCTACAGAGACGAATGGCGTGTTGCCTGCCCCTCAGGAACTCACAAATTAGCTGGGACAACTATTCATTCAGCAAATACTCTCTGATGAAGTGTGCTGAAATCTACACCAGGTAACCTGTCATCCTAGCAAACTTGTGATGGTATAACTACCGTCTACAGCACACCCCACCCCCCCGATGGCTACAGTCTGGGGGGCTTCATGCAGAGATCTGAGACCCCCAGCTCTGGACAGCAATGAACGAGAGAGAGTTACGACGTGCACTTGCCCCTCACCCAGCTCAAGTACCTGCGCTTCCCCTCCGGAAATGCTGGGAATTCCCGAGGTCCTGGTCTCCGGCTGGCTCAGCTTGCAGAAGCCATGGGCCAGGACCATAAACTTTCCAAACTCAAAACATCCACTCAAGGAAGATAAATTTCTGGTTCTGGGAAGACTGTCTGAAAAAGACCGTTAGAAAGGCCCACCATGGGCGCTGACCCTTCCAGTGGACCAAGCGTCAGTCTGGTGAACAGGAAGACACCTGGGCCTGGGTCTCAGCTCGGCCACTCACTCACTGGGTGACCTCGTACAATGACTTCATCTGTTTGGCCTTCACTGTTTCTCCACTGTCCTGAAGACTTGCTTCGATGACCTGGGGCCACTCTAGCTAACACTACTGTATCACTTTCCTGGGCTCCAGTCACAAAGGACCACAAAGGGGTGGTTTAGAACAGAAACTGATGGCCTCAAAGTTCTGGAAGCGGACAGTCCAGGATCAAGGTGTTGAAGGTTGGTTCCCTCTGAGAGCTGTTCCAGGCCTGTCTCCTGGCTTCTGGAGGTTGGCTGGCAATCGTCGAGGTTCCCTGACTTGTAGGCACAACACCCCAATCTCTCCATGTTCCCTGATATTCTCCCCATGTGTATGTCTGTCTCTCCACGTGGTTCTTTTTATAGGAGTCATATTGGATGAAGCGCCCACCCTACTCCAGTATGACCTCCTCTTAAGAAACTACACTAGCCTTAGACTGACCCCGTTGCTAAATAAGGTCATGTTCTGAGGCCCTGGAAGTTAGGAGTCCCTCATGAATTTTTCAGAAACACAGTTTAACCCTTAGCAACAATCCTGAATGTCATTCTTCCTCCTATGGGCCCCTAGGGTGACCACAAAATTTATCATCCAAACTGGAAATCCTGAGAATGGAGAGGGCACTGTAACACCTACAGAAGGACCACAGGTGTGACTGGAGACCGACCAGGCAGCCTGGGTCCTATGGTCCCCCAAAGGGCCTATAAGATCCAACAGAGGCACCTGATGAAAGGCTGGGAAGCAGGGCTCTGGACTCTGTTTCTGCCTCCTCCCAGGTCACTCTGTGACCTGGATGAAAATCGCAGCCTCTCGAAAAATAGAAAGTAGACAGAGCAGGAGAGAGAGAAAAGGAATGAAGCGGTGCCTGGGAAGTACAGAGGGCTGAGAGAGGCTGGCATTGGGGCTGTTGGGACATGTGGATGACTGTAAAAAAGCCATTTCAGTTTCAAGCAGCAGAGATTGCTGCTTATTGAGATTCAAGTATGGACTGAAGCCCAGGTCAGACTCATTGAGTATACATGGACCCATGTGATGTAGGGAAGGCTCCCTGCTTGGTGGGGAGCCTGCTTCTCCCTCTCCCACTCCCCCTGCTTGTGCTCCCTCTCTCCCTGTCTCTCTCTCTGTCAAATAAATAAATAAAAATCTTTAAAAAAATGAATAGGGAAGTGTCCCTCCTCCTCTATTTTCTGAATGTGTACAAGATTCATATAATTTCTTCCCTAAAGTTTGATAGAAGGTTCCAGCAAAGCCACCCAATCTTGGAGCAGTCTTGCTGGGGAGCTTTTAAATTATGAATTCAATTTCTTTCATCGATTTGAGTCTATTCATATTGTTATCCCTTCTGAGTAAGTTTTGGTTATTGGTGATTTTTATTGCATCTGGGAGGTCAAAGTTGTTGGCATAAAATTTCAAAAATATATCCTCTTACGATCCTTTTAATGCCTATGGTACCTCTAGTGATGTCTTCTTTTCCATTCTAAACATTGGCAATTTCTGTCTTCTTGTTTTCCTCACAATCAAAGCTAGAGATTATCCATTTTAATCCCTGCAGAGAACCAGCTTAGAGTTCATTAAATATTTCACTTTTTTTGTGTTCTTTCTTTTTCATCAACTTATGCTCTTTGGTTAGGAACTAATTTGCTTCTCTTTTTCTACATTATTAAAATGGACACTTACATCCAGGATTTCAGTCTGTTCCACCTTCATCCAAGTATTTAAAGCTGCACATTTTCCTATAAAGACTTCTTTTGTTACATCCACAAATTTTGATAACTTGTCCTTTTATCTTCATGCTGCTCAAAACCTTTTTTACTTTCCCTTGTGACTACATGAAAGCACTTCTCTTATAGATAGGATATAGTTGAGTTCTTGCTTTTTTTAATCGGGTGTGACCACCTCTGCATTTTGAGTGGAGCTCAAACTATTTACATCTTAGTTATGGTTAGGTTTAAATCTACCATCTAGGTTTTTTTTTAATATTTGTTTCATCATTATTTGTATCATTTTGTACCCTCTTTTCGTGCCTTTTTATTAACTGTATTATTTTTTAAGATTGCATGTTATCTCTTCTATTGGCTTCTTAGTTATACCTCTAATTATTTTGAAGGTCACTCTAGGGTTCATAATGTGCAATTTTATTATAGTTTACCTTCCAGTATATCATAGCACATCACAGATCACGTAGAAACCCTACAATATTCTTGCATTTCCTCCTTCTCATCCCTTGCTTGATTATTGTCATACATTTAATTTTTACAAAGATCTTGCAATACATCGTCACTGCATTTGCTTTAAAGAGCCAATAGTCTTTTTCTTTAAAGATTTATTTACTTATTTGAGAGAGAGAATGCGCACACATGCACACATGCATTTGGGGGGGGAAGGGAAAGAATCTCGGGCAGACTCCCCGCTGAGCACAGAGTCCTGAGGGGCTTAATCCCATGACCCTGAGACCATGACCTGAGCCAAAGTCAAAAGTCAGACACTCAACCGACTGAGCCACCCATCACCCCCCAGTCAATAGTCGTATTAAAAAATCCAAAACAGGAAGTACCTTTTACTGCTTCTCCCGCTACCATTCCCTCTGCTTGTGTTCCCTCTCTCGCTATGTTTCTGTGAAATAAATAAAATCTTTAAAAAAAAGGTGGGGCGCCTAGTTGTTCAGTCGTTAAGCATCTGCCTTTGGCTCCGGTCATGATCCCAGGATCCTGGGATCGAGCCCCGCATCAGGCTCTTTGCTCAGCAGGGAGCCTGCTTCTCCCGCTACCATTCCCTCTGCTTGTGTTCCCTCTCTTGCTGTGTTTTCTCTCTGTGAAATAAATAAAATCTTTAAAAAAAAAAAAAGAAAATACTTTTTATATTTTATCATATGTTTACCATTCCTAGTACTCATCAGGCTTCATGCATATCCACGTTTCTGTCTAGTATTGTCTTTCTTGTTCCCAAAAATCTTCCTTTAACATTTCTGGTAGTTCAAGTCTTCCCCTTCAAATTCCTTTGGCTTTCATTTGTCTAAAAAAGTCCTCATTTCACTCTTATGTTGGAAGATATTTTCACTGGCATAGGATTCTAGATTGACAGACTCCCCTCTCCCCAGAACTCGGTCACTGTCTTTGGACTTGCGTCTTTTCTGACAAGAAGTCAAACTGAATTTTGCTCATTTGTAACTAAGGTGTCTTTTTCCTTTGCTGCTTTTTGAAGATGTTTTATCATGCATTCCAGCTATTTTTTATGACATGCCTTGTGCTTTTCTTTGCATATCTTTTTTGCTTGAGGCTCTCTGAAATGTTTGAATATATACATTTCTAGTTTTCATAAATTTCAGAAAATTGTGGCCATTCTTTCAAGTATTTATTCTGTCCTTATTTCTGGGACTCCAATCATATATGTGCTGACCTGTGGATACTGACTGTTCTATACACCACTGAAACTCTGTTCAATTTTTTCAGACATTTTTCTTTTTGTGTTTCATTTACATGTTTCTGCTGCTGTCTTCAAGTGCGCTGATCTTTTCTTCTCAGTAAAATTTGTATTTTTCAATTCTGGAAGTTCTATCTAGTTCCTTCCTGTACCTTCCATTCCTCTCATTATATTTATATTTTCTACTAGATCTTTGAGTATCTTCAGCATATTTATAATAGCTGCTTTATTTAAATAAACTATTCATTGTGGAACAATTTTAAATTTACAAAAAAGTCACAAGGTAGTACAAAGTTCCTGTATATCTAACCTCTAGTTTCTCCTAATAGTAACACCTTACAGAATATTTGTCAAAACTAAGAGATTAATGTTGATACAGTACTAGGAACTAAACTCGAGACTTTACTTGGATTTCACCAGTTTTTCCATTAATGTCCTTTTCTATTCCAGAATCCAATCATGGTGCCAATTGGATTTAGTCATTTTAGCTCCGTGGTTCCTCTGGACTGTGACTATTTCCCAATCTCTAGTTGCTTTTGTGATCTTGACAGTTTTGAAGAGTACTATTCAAATAATTTGTACAGTGTTGCTCCATTAGTGTTTCTCATGTTTAGTCTGGGGTTACATGGAGTGTTTTTGGAAGAATACCACAGATGTGAAGTGCCTTCTCATGATATCATGTCAGGAGCTCAATGACATTAACATAGTACTGATATATGAACCTTAATTGTTTGATTAAGATACTGTCAGTTCTCTCACTGTAAAATTACTATATTTCTAATTCCATATTCTTTTTTTGGAAGTAAGTTACTCAGCTCAGCCACACTCTGAGGGGTAGATACGAGAAAATTAAAATACATTTTTTTCAATTTTTATCATGTCTGTTTCTGGATGTGTTTCTTTTCAGTAATTTTTTTTGTCCTAGTTGCGAGTTATGCATTATCTTATTTTTTTACAAATCTGGTGATTTTGTGGAATTTTACATTATTGAATGCTGGATTTGTTTTGTGTCTCTAAAGGGTGCTGAACTTTATTCTAGAAGTCAGGTAAGTTATCTGCATATCAGTTTAATCTGTGCTCTTATGAAACTTTTTGTCAGGCAGGTCTAGAGAAGCCTTTGTTCTAGATTAGTTAAGTCCTACTATAAAGGCATGTCCAATCTGGGGCCTTCAAGGGATTGAGCCAGACTTCTCCCCCACAGTCTGTTAGAAAAATTCCCAGTCCTGTGTGAGCTCTGGGAATATTTTGCCCACAGTTCCTTAGTAATTATTCTTTACTTAGCAGTGATCTTCTCCCAGTCTCTTGAATGGTCTCCCAAAGACCAAGGAACCCTTATGCATGTTTCTGAAGCTCCTTCTCTGTCGGTATAACTCTTTCATCTCTGGTATCCACCTCCTGAATTCCAGCCACCTCAGCCTCCCTGAACCCCAATTTCTGCCTCCTAAATTCAGCAGAACGCTGTGTTCCATTTGGGTTTTCCCCCCTCCCCCACCTTGTACCATGGTCCGGAAATTAACTCCCAGCCAGTAGAACTGTAGAGCTTGCCCCTTTCCTTTTCCTTCTTTCAGCAATCACAGTCCTGAGCCGCCTGCTACCCGGGGTTCCACAATGGCTAATTCCTCGATTGCATCCAGTTTTCTTGTTGTCTATGGCAAAAGGACCATAACAGATCTTTTAGCCACTTGTGGTGGGAAGTGCTTCTAAATTTTTATAGTTTCTACATCTTCCCTCAGTTCCCTGACTGGGGTGGCAGCAGGGAGTAGCTACTTACTAGAGTTACCTTAGTAGCTGGTTCCCTAATACCTTTGTAGCTGGTTTTGCTTTTTCAGTTCTCCAATAAAATTGGAAAATTATATTGTTAGTAACCATTTATATCATATTTGCTCCATTAAAATAATGTGTTTTCTCTCTTCTATCAGGACCAATCACCTCCCTTTGATTTAAAGGGTAAGAAAAAGAGATGGAGAAAGAGAGTTAGGAAGATACATTTCTTGGATTGGTAGTATGGTAATAGCTGATATGGACATTCTCTGTCCCTCTCCCCACTTCAAGCAAAGGAGCACTGGACCAGAGTAAAAGTTGGTTAAAAAAAAAAAAAATCTTAGGAGAGCAATAAAAAGTGTCTGCTGGAATTGGAGGTGCCGGGGTCGTATCTAAGTCTCAGCGGAAGACCTCTGAGTACAGAGGGCGGGTAGGTCTGAGGAAAGGCATCATGATGAGAAGCTGCACAGGGAGTGGCCTTCCAGAACCTGACAAGGCCAGACTGCTAGGTTTTCTCTCTAGGCCAGACATGGTGGCTAGGCTGAACCCATCTAAAGTGCTCATGAGAGCTTCCTCCAGGCCCCTGACAGACAGCTTGGGTTAGTTACTTCTAGAAGCAGGAACTGAGGAGGTTGCTTACCAGTTGGAGGATAAGTGCTCTCCATTGGGAGGAGGAGAGAACTTCAGGTAATTCATGAAAGTCCCCGTAAGAGAAAGATCCTAGCGTTGGGCACCAGCCCAATTAGATAGCACCTATTCCAGACTACACATCAGCCAAAGACAAGAACTTCACCCATATTGGGATCCCTTGCCCCACCCCCCGCCCCACCACTCCCCAACAGACAGGAAAACCAGTGAGGGAGGAGGCAGGACTAGCTACTCTTTCTCTTTCGTGGGCTGCAGTGGATGTGGGGAGGGAGAAACAGAAGAGTTTAACCTAAATAAGAACTTAAAATTTTGTAAACGAGTCTGAACTGTCTGGTACGTGACAATGACATTGGTCCTTACAACCTGCAAGGGGACCAGAAGGCTCCAGCATCGATGTGAGTTCTCATGCTACAGATCCAACTGAGCAGGTAGGAAAGGCGATAGTTAGAAAATAGAGCAGGATCTTATTATTTTAGGCAATGGGACTCCAGAGGCCAGAGACAAAAAGCAGGCTGCTGTTCGGCTAAGTTCACTTCCATGGTGGGAATCGGGTTCGGGTCCTCCTGACTACCTGTGAGTGTGTCCCCATGGCGGGGTGGTGAGGAGGTGAGGGGGCAAAATATCTGCCCCTGCTCTCACAGACCTTAAACTCCTGTCCTTGCTCCACTGTGTCGGACTCCCAACACCACAGTCCTCTCATGGTCTAGCAGGAGGGAGGAAACAGATTAGTCCTCAGACACCAGGCCTCAGCCAACCATGTGAGGCTGGAGCACGTGTTGCCAAGGGAAACTGGAGCCTTCCTCAGGAAGAATGGCAGGGAGAAGCTAAGGCGGTTGGTGCTCACATTGGTTGTTTTTTTCTTTCCTGTCTGTCCTGGAACTCTGTTTGATAAAATACCATAAAAACAAATGACCAGGAGAAAACTTGAATATGAACGGAATATGCAAAAATACAAGCTTAAAATTTGCATTGGATTCGATAGACACAAAACTATTCCACTAACCCACCATTTCTGCACCAATTTCATTATGTGTCAGGATCGCGCCGTGAGGGGCTCTAACTGGGCTCAGTTAGACAGCAGCCATGACAGCTCCACACGGCCAATCAATAGAACTTGCAGGATTTTGACAGACCCAGGCTGAGAGATCTTGAGTCTCTCCAGCCTCCCTGAGGCAACTTCTGATTGGGGAAATCTCCAAGCATCAACCTTCTGGGCCCACCAACATCAGCTCCATGCCCTAAATCTCTCAAAGTTCATGCTACTCCTTGGGCCCGGCACACTTTCTTTCTGGTGGCAGATCCAGCCCTAACTATTCTGTGAGGCCCAGCTTCAGGGCCACCTGCGCCATTTTTCCGGATCCTCCTGGATAGCATTGCCTATAAGGGGGCTGAGCGACACTTCTCTTAAGCACACTTCCTGTCTTGCCAGTACTGTGGTGATTTACGTCCATGTCTCACTTTCCTTGTAGGACTGTAAGGTACCTGGGGGCAGGACTCTTTTCTCCTTTACGTTTGCAAACTTCATAACAGCCAGCACAGTGGCTACCTCATAAAGTCGGGCTTCTATCAATGACTGAAAACAACAGACCCCTCTCCCTCAGTCCTAGGCTCCTAATGGAGCCGGCTGGGCAGAGATAAATAGCCATTTGTCTGTTCTTCCTACCTCGAGTGCCAGGAAGTTCCAGGCCCTGATGGACCCCAGCCAGAGAAATCCCAACAGCCCTGAGGAAAATGGCCGGTTGCTAAGTGGACCTTTTTGAAGGGCTCTGGGCCTCTCTAAGCTCTTCAGAAAATGAGGACACCAGCTGTCTCCTGTCTCAGGCAAGCGGGCGCTCCTTTTCATCTCCCTCAGGCCTCTTACTGCCCGGCAGGGTGTCAGAGCCCAATGCCAGTTGTCCCAAGATGGGGAAGCAGGCTTGACAGATGGAAGATAGGTTAGCATTGTGTGAAGGGAAACCACTTTTGTTTAGACCCCCATGTGCATGGCGGGCACAAGGCTTGATTACAGGGTGAGGAGCTGTGGAAGGAATGTGCCTCCCAGCTGGAAAACAATCATGGGCTATGTTTGCTCCTGCATCCCAGGTCTCACCAGGATGGAGGGCAGCGGGCAGGCTCCCTGTGCCACAGCTCATACCTGCAGGAACCTTACCCACATCCCTCCAGCCCCTTGGGGAGGCTTCCGTGCCTGCAACTCCTCCATGGCATGGCTACCCCCAAGTCACCAGCAGTCTGAGCTAGGCGACTGAGAAATGTGAGGAGGGGGGACAACCTCCTGTCTGGCTTTGCCTGAATTTCTGTGGCAGGGACAGATTCCCTGATAGGGTTCCCTGAGCGAGGTCCTGCCATGTCAAACCTCAAAACAAAATTCCCTGGGCGGAGGATTGTATACAGCTATGAAAAGAGCCAAGGAAGAGAGAAAGGAGGAGGGAGCTAAGGAAACAGATAGGAAGATGCGGGTGTGGGGCTGGGAGGAGCCAGAGGGAAAGATAGGAAGAATGATGGTTCTTAAAAAAAACAAAAATGGAAAAGAGAAATGACAGAAAAAAGTGAGCAGGAAAAAAAAGAAGAAAAAAAGAAATCTTAAAAGCTAGGGAGAAGAGATGGCAAATAAGAAGTAATGTGAGTTCAAGAATCTTGGAGAGCCTTGTTGATTGATACAAAAGTTTCTTGAATACACTTCCCCTTCAAGGTGGAATCCTGGATCCACACTCCCTCTGATGGTGCCAGGGAGTAGCAGGGCCACCCAGGTAAGTCTATGAGTCTCTCAGTGAAGCCCAAAGAAGTCCCGGCCTCTTACTCCTAGGCAGCCCCAGTCCTGGGAGGCCCTGGGCAGTGAATTCAGGGCTCAGCCCAACACAGCACAGAGCCCAGGAAATGGTGTCATGTCACAGAGGATGTCGGCTGAGCTGCCTGGAAAAGCTCATGCGTGTGTGTGTGTGTGTGTGTGTGTGTGTGTGTGTGTGTGCTTGTGCATGCATGCACGCCTGAGAGAGAGACAGAGACAGAGACAGAGAGAGAGTCGAGGGACGGACGAGGACTCGCCTGCCAGGGTTGGAAAATCTTGCCACTGCTAGAGTTCTGATCACTTTTGATTTGGGTGTAGCTGTTTTCCCCTTGTAATCCCCAGTGTGGTAAGCAGAAGGAGGTGGAAAAAACCCTCCGCGAAGTCTTTTTCCATTAGGAGGCCACTAAACTGCGTAAGTAATTCAGAAATAAGGGTCTGCTGCACGCAAAGTTTCCAACTCATATATTCCTGGACTTTGAAGAGCTTCTTTTGCCCCAAAATACCCAACACAGAAGGGACAATATTTTTTTGTTGTTATTTTTGTGATAGACACACATAACAAAGTTTACCGTATTTCCCATTTTTTTAACTTTTAAAGATTTTTTTATTTGACAGGGAGACAGAGAGAGAGAGAGCACAAATAGGGGGAGTAGGCAGAGAGAGAAACAGGCACCCCGCTGAGCAGGGATGTGGGGCTCGATCTCAGGACCCTGGGATCATGACCTGAGCTGAGGCAGCTTCTTAACAACTAAGCCACCCAGGCGCCCCCATACTTCCCGTTTTTAAGTGTACAGTTCAGTTATGTTGAGTATGTTCACATTGTTATGAAACCAATCTCCAGAATTTTTTTCATTTGCAAGCTTGAACAATTCCCTATTAAACAACTCCTCATTCCCTCCACCCCCTTGGCCCCTGGCATCCACCATTCTACTTTCTGTCCCTATAAATTGGATTGCTCCCAGCACCCATGTAAGTGGAATGGTACAGTATTTGTCTTTGTGTGGCTGGCTTATTTTACATCACATAATGTCTTCCAGGTTCCTTTTCAAAACTGAATAATATTCCATTTTGCTTACCTGCTTATCTACCTCTTGGCTCTTGTGAACCATGTTGCTATGAACGAGAGTGTACGAAGACCTCTTCAAGACCCTGACTTCAGCTCTTTTTTTTTTTTTTAAGATTTTATTTATTTGACAGAGAGAAACACAGCGAGAGAGGGAACACAAGCAGAGGGGATGGTAGCGGGAGAAGCAGGCTTCCTGCCGAGCAGGGAGCCCGATGCGGGGCTCGATCCCAGGACCCTGGGATCACGACCTGAGCTGAAGGCAGACGCTTAATGACTGAGCCACCCAGGCGCCCCCAGCTCTTTTGAGTATATACCCAGAAGGGGAATTTCTAGATCATACTGGTAAATCTATTTTCAATTCTGAGGACCTGCCATATTATTTCCCACAGTGGTTGTACTACTTTATGTTCCCACCAACACCGCACAAGGGTTGCAATTTCCCCACATCCTGGCTGACACTTGTACTTTTCTGGTTTTTGGGTACAAGTCATCCTAATGGGTGTGAGATGGTAGGTCTTTGTGGTTTTGATTTGCCTTTCCCTCATGAGTGACGTTGAGCGTCTTTCCTTGAGCTTATTATCCATTCATGTATCTTCTTTGGAGAAATGTCTATTCACGTCCTTTGCCCATTTATTAATCAGGTTGTTCTGTTTTGTTTTTGACTTGTGGGGATTCCTTATGTATTCTGGATATTATGTTATCACATATATGATTTGTGAATTCTTCCATTCTATGGGTTGCCTTTCATGGCTGATCCTATCCTTTGATGCACAGAAGTTTTTAATTTTGAAGTCATCCATTTTAATCTTTTTTTTTTTTCTTTTCTTGCCTGTAAGGAGCAGTATTTTAAACCAACTTCAATAGTATGGCTCTTCCTAAGCTGCCATTAAGAGAAAGAACAAGGGGCGCCTGGGTGGCTCAGTAGTTTAATGCCTCTGCCTTCAGCTCAGGTCATGATCTCAGGTCCTGGGATGGAGCCCCGCATCGGGCTCTCTGCTCAGCAGGGAGGCTTCTTCCCCCGCTCTCTCTGCCTGCCTCTCTGCCTACTTGTGATCTCTCTCTGTCAATAAATAAATAAAATCTTAAAAAGAGAGAGAGAGAGAACAAGATAAAACCTGGTCCCAAAAAATGCCATGCCATGTGTATGCCCCAAAAGCTCAGAGCAGCCCCAAGGGAGCAGGCATGGACCAGGTTAAGAGCCAACTTTACATTGTTTCTTTCTGTGTCAGAGTTTGTATGTGAAGCTATCAGAAATTCTGTCTTTGAGGACCCAAGCTAAATTTAGGGTTTTGGTTTTGGGTTTTGTTTTGTTGTTGTTGTTGTTGTTGTTGTTGTTGTTTTTATTGCTGCTGGTTGGGTCCTAAACAAAGAATCTTGAAGAATTCACTATACATAAAAGATCAAAGAAAATGTCCTAGGTTTTCTGGCCAGTGCAGATCCCAAGCTAAATTTAGGGTTTTGGTTTTGGGTTTTGTTTTGTTGTTGTTATTGTTGTTGTTGTTGTTGTTGTTGTTTTTATTGCTGCTGGTTGGGTCCTACAACAAAGAATCTTGAAGAATTCACTATACATAAAAGATCAAAGAAAATGTCCTAGGTTTTCTGGCCAGTGCAGATCTTCACTATTTTCGGCAATAAATGGTCCCAAAGGAAGTGAGCCAATTGCAGGCATTTAACTGCTCAGAAAGATAAGGAGTTAAAAGCATCTTATGAGAAGGTGCTCAGGGTCCTACCTCCAGGCTTCTTTTGCCCTAATTCAGATCCAATGTCAGCTGTTGAGTCCTTTGCCAGAGAAACACGGGAAAACCAGCTTTTCCCTAATTTCATTGATTATGTCAGCCACTGATGGACACCATCTGTGAACGCAGACCAACCTTAACACATTCAAATCTCCTGGCATGAATTCATCATTTTCCTCTCCTCATGGAAAAAACAAAGATAGTTTATCAAAGGCACTTTCAACCCAATAGTGCCAACAGGGGACAAGAAAGGGACTCGCATGCAGGGAGGGCCAAGCTGTTGGAACTCTGCCAGCCTTGTCTCCCTGTAGATGAACGTCCCTTTCTCCCAGAAGGCCCCACATAGGCCACAATCTGCAAGGCTATGATGTCCAGTTGTTTCAATCCATCCTTCTATCTTAACCAACCAGTCCAAGTTACTTGAGAGCAAGGCCATGTGCAAGGCACCGTGCGAAGGGCAACAGCAGTGGGGAGGGGACAGCAGACTAGAATCACCATGTATAATACTAGTACAGTGTGTGGTAATATATAATGCATATGGCCCTAGTATTAGACTTCATGGTGCCTACACACAGGATTGAGTGATTAAAAGACATCCCTGGGACAGGAGTGATCAGTATGAGTCAGACTTGGCACCACACAGCTGAACATTCCATAGTCCATCGAGTACGGTGAGTGTCGCAGACTAGGGGACTGGGAGGAGGGGAAATCCCAGAGGCCTGATCCCGAAGCCACACCACCCACGGACACCAACACAGATTCAGAGATTCAGGCACACATATCCCCAAACCATCACCTGCACACTTGGACCCTGATACACACCCACAGCCACACACACACACACACACACACACACACACACACATACACATCCACACCCCGGAAAGAGATGCACTCTTCATGCACAGGGCCGAGGATAAATTATTTTCAAGTTTCCCATGAAAGAAATGAGAAATAGACAAAAACCCAGGGCTCCCTAGAGAGGCTGGGTGGCCAGAGAAGTCACTCACAGCTGAATTTTTAATGGCATCATCCTTTGCCCCATTCCAAACAGGTTTCATGTGCCCCCATAAGAAAACATACCCCAAGTTCCCGTAAGGGTTGGGTCTGTTGAAAGAGTAAATTAGCGTTCATGAGAGGTGGTTGCTGGAATTTTGGAAGGTGAAGAGAAGAGGCGAGCATGGTGTTTATTCCAGAATTCCACATGTGCTCCAGAGACATGCATTTATTTGTGTAAACAGATAATGGTCTTTTAATTGAGCTCTGGCTCATTTTCAGCACAAGTCAAGTTCAAGTGCTTTGTACTGCCTGAACCGTGACTGGGCCTTGAGGAAGTCCAGGTGGTTCTGACTGAGACTAGAAGCACATGACTTGTCCAAGGGAGAGCCCAGTTGATTCCAAAGGTCTGTGTTCCTGGACTCCCGACCAAGTTTCATTCCCAATGAAATGCAGCTTCCCGGTTCAAAGACAAAAATCTTTGATTCCTTCCTCCCACCTACCCTATTCACAAAAAAAAAAAAAAAAAAAAAAAAGGCTGGCTTGGAATAGAAGCCCTAGAGGTTTATTTAGACGTCACTGGCCCTTTGCAGATCAGCATTTGAATGAGTTAAGTGCACTTGAATCAGAAACACAAGGACCACATTCCCTCTGAAACACTTGGGGTGCAAAATGCACTCTGAAGTTAGCCCAATCCCAAATTAGGAGGCAGGCCAGGCCTTTGTTAAATCCCTCTTGCACCGATCTTTGGCCCAGCAACTGGGAACCCAGCTGGTCAGGACAGGGCTGGAGCTCCCAGCCCTGAATTCCTGTGGCTGGCTCCTGACGGCCTGCCTGGGGTTGGGGGTGTATGGTGGGGGGTGGGGGTCCTGCACCCGGGCTCCATAATCCATACCAACAATACCAAAGGCATTGTGATGGGTCTTCCCCAGCAGGCAGAATGTGAGGCAAGGGGTAATGAGAACAATGAAAGGGTCTGACATGGAAATTTCAGTAGGAAACAAGCAATTACATGAGAACAAACATTCCCAACGCCACTCACAATCATCAGAACACATAACAGTGATTATAAAAACGATAGCAACAAATTTAGACCCGGAGCAGTTTGTGCTTTGGAAAAAGGAGTCCTCCAGGGGCAGAGCTGTGACCTTCACTGGCACATGTGGACAGAGTGTGTTTGTGTGTGTGTGCGTGTGTGTGCTCGCGCACACGCCTCTTAGAACACATGAATTTCATTTGACTTGATTTAAAGCTGGATCTCTTTCCCCTGCAGTTGAAACCACTTCTCTTGAACAAACACATTTCCATCCACCAGGCAGGGAGGAAATTGTGAGTCAGAAAAGAGGACAGGATTTTCTCTTGACCTGCTGTACGTTCAGTCTGAGGACTGCTGGAAAATGTTCAGACCTGGAGAAAAGAATGGTCCCTTACTGGAGAGCTGTGTTCCCCAGCCCGGGACTGGAGGGTGGGGGTCACAGTGAGGAGGGTCTCGGATGGAAATATCGTGCTAGGATCTAAACTGACTACGCCACACCAGCTGTCCTTTTTTCCATCGATTCATGTCACCATCGATGCAGTGTCTAAGGTTTTAAAGGTGAGTTCTTTCCTTTCCCTGAGTGGAAATAAATGCAGGGCTCTGGGTCATGGAGCGCTTCTACACTCTCCCTGTTTGGTCTCCATCATGGGATGCCTTTATCCCCCTCTCTAGCCTCCACATCGTAAATAGCCATTGGCCCTGGCACTGCAAAGAGGGGGCATCCGAACAAGGAGACAGCCTGAGAGAATGAAGAGAGTGTGGGAAGAGTTTACACGTGGTGGCGTGGCGGGTTGGCAAGAAGGGGCCGAGCTAGGAAGGCTTCAGGCTGACATTAATTGCAGTTAATGGCTGGCGCTTATTTTTTCCTCTGGCCAGCTATAAGCTGCCTCCTCCTCCCCTTCCTCCCCTGTGGGGCCCTTGGGGCCTCCTCGGGTCCGGCCCAGGTCAGGCCCTGATTTAGCATTGCTGGAGGGGTTGTACTGCTGCTAAAAGTCACTGACTCACCTGCCAAGACTAAAGGCCAAAGCCAAATTCCCGGTGGCCTCCGCTGCCAGCCCTGGGAGGTCTGCTGACCCCAGAGGAATCCAGTTAATTCCGTGGAACCCACCCTGGCTGGTCTGTGGGCCACATTGTGAAATAGGGACTGGGGTTTTGGCACGTGTCACCTGTATTCCTTCAGATGACAGACTCACTCTTCTAGGCTAAGAGGCAAAGTTACTCAGATCTGTGTAAACTCTTCAGAGAACCGGAGAGCCAAACTGGAAACTGAGGTTCTTACCCGCCCCCTACCCCAGTGGCTGCTGTGGAGGTTGGTGGGGTTATCCAAATGTGCAGCAGACATGAAATCGGTTACAAAGCACTCAGACAGGGTCTCTTCTTCATGAATCTCTATTTTAAAAGGAAATCTAACAGGCAGTTCTGGTTTTTGATTGCTTTATTTATCTTTCAGCCCTGACATCTAAGGAATCTCTTAGAAGAGCTGGTGGTGGAAAGCCCACCTGGCTAGCCAATGAGCAGGCTTCCTGAGCGCATGTGGTTCTAGGGCCCTGGACTCAGACACTCCAGGGAAGGAGCTGATCTCTCCCCAGCAGTACTGAAATTTTGCTGGGATCCAAACCACCTGGGACCCACCGGCTGGTGTCCTTTTTTTCATCAAGATTCACAGCCTCTTCAGTCCAGTTTTCTGGGTGAGAGTTTCCCCTTGGAGTTCACGCTGCCCACAGCATAGCTTAGCTGAAATCCCAAGGACAGGACCATGAGAATTCCAAAGCCTTCTCCCCCGCTCCCCCATCCACAGACTCTGGCGCTCAGGTGATGGGAAGGTCATCCTAATTAAAACCACGTGGTGGGGCTTCAGCTGTGGAAAATTGCTGGATCCTTTCTCCTTCCTCCCACCTCCTCCTTCTCTCCTTAAACACACACATGCCACTTTCCCTCCCTTTATTTAAGCAAACAGTTCTCTCCATGATTAAATGCAGCTCCTTCTTATCTAAATAGTCCACAGATGTATAAAGACACAGGAGCTCTCTGCTCCTATTTGGAGCTTGTTCTGGTACCCATCTTCTCCAAACCTACAAAAAGACCCTCGCTGACAGAAATTCCTAACGCCTGTTCCTCAGTAAATCAGCCTGGCTCAGCAGGCTGTCCTCAATTTATCAAAGAGGTGGGATTTCCCCCTCCAAATACGCCAGTTTTCCCCTTTTCTTGGCCTCTCCCATAACCTGAGCTTGAAATGGCCCAGATGTGAACAAATGGAACATGAAAAGTCCCAATTCTGTTGTCAGATTTGGATAGGACTTCAGCAGTAGAGGTAAATTCCACCAGTTGGTCAACCTCAACGGCCCCTGGTGGTTCAGGCCTGGGCACTGAGGCAATTCTGTAGAATGCAGAGGCTGGTAGTGCTCATGGTTTGCTGAGGAAGGAAAAGAGGAAGGGATCCTTGAGTCTCCAGAAAGATTGGAGTCTGCGGGAGAGGAACCAACCATCAAGGCCTGGGACAAAAGTGAAACTGAATGAGTGGAGGGCTGAGAGGGTTAGCCCCCAGCTCTGTGTTTCTAGCTGGGGCTCTCCCACAGTGTGATTTTCTTTCCAACCCAAAGCATGGTTAATGCTGAGTCCCAAGGAGATGAGCTTCCCATAGGGATCCCAGACGTGGCACTATTATATCTGTGAGCAAAGATACTGTCGAACCCCGCTGTCCTTCTCACTTTCCCCTTCCAGTCTCATCCTCCAAGTGTGCTCATCAGACCAGTAGTGGGCCTCTCTGCACAACCAGGAGCCCATCAGAAATGCAGGACTCGGGGCGCCTGGCTGGCGCAGTTGGTTAAGCAACTGCCTTTGGCTCAGGTCATGATCCTGGAGTCTCAGGATCGAGTCCCACATCAGGCTCCCAGCTCCACGGGGAGCCTGCTTCTCCCTCTGACCTTCTTCTCTCTTATGCTTTCTCTCACTCACTCTCTCTCTCATAATGGATAAATAAAAATCTTTAAAAAAAAAAAAAGAAAGAAATGCAGGACTCAGGTGCCACCCGATTGGAATCTTACCTTACCCCATTGGAATCTGCATTTTCAGTCTCCGGTGGCTGGTGGGCCTATCAAGGTCTGAGAAGCACTGCTTGAGAAGCCAGATATCCCTAGCTAAGGGAGAGAGGCTCATTCCTGCCCTCGCGTCTCTATACTACTTCTCGCATTAACTCATACCTAGTAAGCCTAAGTCAGAACTTTAGAAAGGGCTGCAGTAATACGGAGTATGTGGGTAGGGATAAGGGGGATACGAAAATAATAGCCTCCTGCCATTCCCAGGCCACTTATGTCCTACAAAAATGTTTTGCAAAGTAAGATCCAACAGACTGCTGGCATCTAAGAAACCTAGAGCACTAGTCCAAAATTCAAGCCCATGGCCAACCTTCGGAGTTCGAATTTACAGGTGTGGAAATCAGAAACTGCTTGTTAGTAGGCTCTCCCTTGATGACCTATGCTAAAAAAAAATTAATTTTTTTCAATGAAATTTTGAGGTTGATCTGTCACTGAGAGTGTGTTACCTTAACTTTCCCTTACACCGGAAAAGACATTGGAAACTTCCTTCTGACTCTTTTCTCTCTGAAGGGCACAGATAGATTATCTAGGGCTTGGAATGGGCTGGATTCCTGGGGAAATGAACCCAGACTCACATTTCTTGGATAGTTCTGGGGATCCATGCTGAAATGTAAGAGTGATTCCATTCCCTTTGATTACTGCCGGGTGATGGGTACAGATTTCTCTTCCTCGGGAGCAAAAGGGAATTGCTGACACTTCCGGACCCATTGTGGGGAGATGGCCTTAGAAATAGGACCCACCTAACTTGGATAACATTGTGACACTTCATCTCTTTCTGCCCCCAAGTAGGAGAGCACCTGTATAATTCACTGAAGAAGTGTGGAAGCTACAGAGCTTGAGAGCAAGGCTGCTGTTCCCGCTGCTACCAGCGTCCCTAAGGCACAAGGCTCAAGCAGTCATAACCCTTGGGGACCCAAAACTCCAGGATGACTCCAGCAGCAGAAGCCAAGGTGCCTTTGTACATACTTCGTTATCTTTTTGCTGATTTGTTAAAAAAAATTTCAAAATCGCAATGGGAAATTATGGATTGCTGTGATAGGGCTTCATCGGGGTGACAAAGATATCCATACCCAACCTAAAAGACAGTTTTCTTTTCATTAACAGTTTTCTTTTCATTCATGGGGGAATAAAAAGGAAAAGCATGCCAATATTTGCTTTGATTGGCTAGCACATCACTAGTTCACCAGTCATGTCCATTAGCATGGGAAAATCCTTGGATACTAGGGCACAGCTTTTGTAGAATTTTCCCAAGTCCTCACGCCACGCCTGAGAAATGGTGTCTCAGTGTTTCTGTGTGGTTTTCAGTGACCCGGAAGTATTTAATCACTTCTGGGGAAAATTGCCAGTTGTCTTAGGTTTGGAGGTTGTTAATGCCTTGTTAATCAGAGAATGACATCAAATGAAGTTGTCACTAGAAGGTCTTACAGAATTAAAAGTCACACTGAGGAATTCCTTGGGCAAGAGGCATATCACCTAATATGAAATGGTTTGGGCTCAGCAAGTGCCACCTACAGGGTCCAAAGAGAAGATCGGCAGTCACTCAGATGTTGTTCCCACATGTCTAGCCCCTAGGAGCCCTGGGTTCCTGTTCCAGTGACACCATTGCCCTGGGGTGGGAAACCCCACACATTCTCCACCCCCCCAGCTTGTCCATCTGTAAATGAAACAGTTGGACGTGGTCCCCTCTAAGATCTCATGCAGGTCTAAGGCTCCAGGTCCCAGAGAGTTTTCAAATTTTAGTTGGTAATTTTAACACAGAATTGGCTGAAGAGGAGAGAGCATCTGAAACCCAAAACATGGGGGGGAAAAAAAGGCAGGATTGAAAAATACATTCTTTGCAGAACAAGTATGTAACCTTTCTGGTCTGAAACACACACAGCCGGGAGAAACACTTCTGGAAGTGATTCACGGGAGCAGATGGTCAATGTGGGATGGAGATGAGGGGAGTCGGTGGTCCCTCCCAGGTGCACCTCCAGCCCACCGTGCCTAGTTTTCATTGCAAAGCTGTACTGCTAAGACCAGAAAACCTCACTGAAGAAACTCAAGCAGGAGATGTGGAGGGGGAGTGGTCTATCGCTGGGGGGTTGTGGGGGAAGGCACAACTCACATTATCATTGATTAATTGAGTGATTTTAGTCAAGTGAATATTGATACATGGCAGGAAAAGCATGAAAGTAAAATGAACACATACGGGAATTACTATTAACATAAGTGATAACATCAAAACATCTGGTAAAATGCAGTTAAAACAACAACACAAATGAAATGGAATGTAAAACATTTTCACAGTATTCAAAGCTTTTGTAAAAGATTTAGACTCTAAAAGAGGAGTGCTACAGGAGGGGACTAGAGGAAATAGGAATTTCACCCACGCCTTATGTATCTGCTGGTGACAGATCAGAATGGCCACCAAGCTATTCCCTGGGGGTCACCCAAGGTGTGCTTCAGAAACAGATGGCCCGAGCCCACATCTGTGGAGTTCCAACAGAGCAACTAGTTACTTGGCAGTCTGAAGAGAAACACACATTCTAGCTTTGGGCACTGGGGTTTCTGTAATTTTACAGATCCAAATGAAAACTCAAGTTCTGACCCAGGATTCTGCCTTTCGGAGCCCTCATTGCCAAGGCAGCAAGAGCCAAGGGTTACACGGGATCATCTAAAAGTAAAGTGTTCTTGGGATTCTCATCTCATCAGAGAACCAGCAATCTTCATCAAAGAGTGGGCTGAGTTCTGCCAATGATTTCTCGGGATTCTACCTGGAATGATTTTGACCTTTACAAATATGACCTTTGAACTTGGAACAATCACCAACTTACATACCGACCTCCTCTTTTGGAAATGGATGACCAAGCCCACAATCTACACATGGGTTTTGTCATACCCTTTGTTGAGAAAAACAAAGGTTTGTGATAAAAACGCAGCTTTGGGCCCATACATAGCCACCCTTTTGTGCCCTCAAATTGCTGATGTGTTACAGAGATGGTGTGTCTCTCAAATCTGCAGTAAAACTCACAAGCCCTGGGACAGTCTGGTGGGGGTAAAACCTATGGCTGGCCATCTTCCGATCTACTGTGAACTCGGGCTGCAAATGTCACTTCCTACCTGAGAATTCTCACTTAGAGAGTTGTGCAGCACGGCCGCCCATTTTTCCACCATCTCTGTGCGGTACCCCACACAAACCCCTTCCTAAGGCCCTGCTTTGGATAGGGACCTGTTGCATATGTGCTCTCTGTTAAAATGAGCAGATACATATGAGCACTGAACTCTTGAGCTCATCAATCTGAGCAACCCAAACGAAGGCCCAGATCCATGCATTCATGAAATCGTTCGGAATTTCAGTTGACCATAGGAAAGTAGAATATTTCTAATTAACTAATACATATATACACATTTTTTAAAAAATCATCCAAAATTACAGGCAAATCACTTAATATCCCCAACACTTTATGATTAAAGGTCAGAGAGAACAACAACAAAAAAAGTGTTAAAATAATAGGATCGCTAATTGTGAGAGGTTAATTATATCAGGATAACCCTCGGTAGGTAATGCAGTTGGCATGCTGATTTGCAGACTGGGGTCTTCAGAAGTTAACAGAATCTTCCCCTGTTCCTGTGTCAGTCCAAGGGCCTCACAGGTGACACTTCCTAGCATCACTGTAGCTTCCAGATTGGGTCTAAACACTCGCCCAGAGGGACAACCACTAACTCACCACCTTCGGGATTATAGAGAATGAAGACTCGGGCTTGAGGAGCAAATGAACATTAATTGCTTGGGGTGTGTTCCTAGTCACTGAACAAGAGCAGTAAACCTGCTTATGTGAATGAGTTTCTATACATTGCCGATCAAATGCAAGGGTTTTAAGAAGCATCTTAGCACCCTCAGGAAAACTGCACAGATGTGTTGCCTTTGAAACTCTCTCCTTGGATGGGGACACTTTGGACTTAACTTTCCCTCTGCAGAAATTTAAAAAAAAAAAATTGTTTTTAACTGCAGAGGACAGGCAGGCTGGTTGTACTGAATTTCTTTGATCTACAAGCAATCAGGTTGGAAGGAATCCACTTGGTCCCAGGAAAGGAAAGCACGGGAAGCACTGTGAGTTTTGACTAGCTCTGGGTTGGGGTCAGGGCAACCCAGGCCCTCAGAAAAGAGGGCCATATCCACCTCCCACCCCAAATGCCCAGTGAGAGAGCTGCCCCACTGGAAAGGAGCCTCAAATCTCAAATGCACCGAAAGACCCTCAGCCCAGGACCCCTTTCAAATGTCAATGTAGACTTAAAAAAAAAAAAAACACTGAAAAGTAAATAGGATTTCTGTTGTTCTCAAAAAAAAAAGTGAAATGAGCAGACAGATGAGATTACAACACTAAGCTCTTCACCCAATTACAGTTCACACTGACTAGCCATTTGTGGGGCTGTTCTTAATGGTTTTTTCCTTGTTATTTTCTTTAACTATGTTTTTTGAAAACCACTAACCATTGCCTTCTCTGTCTGAAAATCATCATCTCTCTCACTCCGCGAGTTTGGTGCCCACGGTGTTTCCTTTTCCCTGCACAAAGGCAGGCATGTGAGGCCCTCCACACGTGTGGAGGTTAGATCACACACGGAGGCCCATGCCAACTGCCGTGGATGTGCCATCGAAGTCTCGCTAATTCGTATCACAAGACAATCACGTGGAAAGGCAGAGCAGCCGTGACCTCCCTGTGCTCTCACTATTACATTCTGTCCTTGTGCTTTTTCCCCCTGCTCTGACTGACTTTCTGGAACTGATCTCAAGTTGTAGGTGCGGTTGTGTGCTTTCGTCGAAGGCAACAGAAAGAGGAGTTACTCTGGAACTGAAAGCAATACATCTCACCGATAGTTGGAACGTTCTAGTTCCAAAGGCCTAGATCAGCCGAGAGAGATCCATAAGCCACTTGGAACAACACAAAGAAAGTTGCAGAGCTGAGTTTTTGCTGCTGTCTCTCACTTTTTGCCCAACCCCGGTTTTGTTTTTTGTTTGTTCGTTTACTGGCAAAATTTTCTTTTTCAAAAAGGGGCTGTCTCTGGTTGAAATGGTTTGCACCTGCTTTTACTCAGTGATGTGCTGTCCCACGCTATAGATCCTAAAAGACTTCCTAAGCTAAATGATTTCCTTACCTGGGCATGCGGCTTTAAATACTGGCTGTTCTGGGTCTGGAGCGTGGCTATGGAAGGGAAGGCGTGGGGATGCTGCCGGAGCAAAGCCGGCCAGATGACAACCTCCTCTACCGAAGGAGCACTGAGCAACCTCTGGCTTCCGGGGCTGCCTGCTCAGCCCCACCCCTCACCCCAACCCACGGCTCCCTCCCCAACCCACCCAGGGAGAATCACTTAAAGACTGACTGAAAAGTGGGACATTCGTGATTTTTCATTTTCTTCATGAAGTTTTTGAATTCCTTGTTTTTCTTGTCCCACTTGTGGATGGCCGTCAGCAAGTACTGGCTCCGCACTTTCCGGCCCATGATGAGGAAGTGGTGACTGAGGTTGTCCAGCTGGTGGCACGGGCAGTCGGCCCCGTTCTTCAGGTAAAGGACCAGCTTCTTCAGTTCCTTCTTCTTGATGGGTCCCAGTTTCAGGGGCTTCTTCTTCTTGGGGACAATCTTTTTGTCACCGTTCTCCTTTTTCACTTCTTTGATTTTCATCCTCAGGGCTAGAGGTGGTACAGGCAAAGAGGGGAAGAGGAGAAAAGGAGGGAGAAAAAGGATTTTAGAACACAGCTTTCCATGTAAAACAATGACCCAAACTTCGGGCGCCAGAGGAGGCTGAAATGAAAGGCAACTGGCAAGTCAAAGGAAGATAAATAAATATTTATTACAGATAAATGAACACCCTCTGGGTTCTGATCCTGCCCCCTAGTTCTGTGGTGTCTAACGGTAACTCAGTCGTTGCCCTGTGACTCCGTGAGATTCTTGAATACATTTTCAGAACCAAATCACAGGGGCACCTGGGTAACTCAGTCTGTTAAGCGTCTGCCTTCGGCCCAGGTCATGATCTCAGGGTACTGGGATTGATCCCCACGCTGGGCTCTCTGCTCAGCAGGGAGTCTTCTCCCTGTATGCTCACTCTCTCTTCTCTCTCTCAAATAAATCAGATCTTTTTTTAAAAAAAGAACCAAATCATATTTCTTTTTTTAAAGTTCAGTGACTCAAAATATCATATAACAGGGGCACCTGGGTGGCTCAGTCATTGAGCGTCTGCCTTCGGCTCAGGTCATGATCCCGGAGTCCTGGGATCGAGCCCGGCATTGGGCTCCCTGCTCAGCAGGCAGCCTGATTCTCCCACTACCATTCCCTCTGCTTGTGTTCCCTCTCTCGCTGTGTTTCTCTCTGTCAAATAAATAAAATCTTTAAAAAAAAAATCATATTGGGGCGCCTGGGTGGCTCAGTCGTTAAGCATCTGCCTTCGGCCCGGGTCAGATCCCAGGGGCCTGGGATCGAGCCCCGCATCGGGCTCCCTGCTCTGCAGGAAGCCTGCTTCTCCCGCTACCAATCCCTCTGCTTGTGTTCCCTCTCTCGCTGTGTTTCTCTCTGTCAAATAAAAATCTTTAAAAAAAAAAAAAAAAAAAAACCATACAACACTTTCAGAGAGGAAGGGGTCCATACACTTGAATATAATCCATATACTCTAATGCTATAGACCTCAGGATTCAAAGAAAAAAAGAAAAAACTCACCCCAAGTTTGCTTTGCTTTGTTTTATTTTTTAAAGAGAAAGCCATTGGTTTAGATTTCCAACATCCAAAGGACCTAAAATTCCTTGAAAGCTGGGTCCTGTAAACTAAACCAACAAAATCTATGTGTGCACATGCAGCAATGGGGAAATTTAAACAGTGCGTCAAACAGTAATGTAATGCTTGAGTGAATCAAAAATCAGTGTCCAACTTCTGCTCTGGAGAAGTCACAGTCCCCACCATGGCATCAGTAGGGAGTTTTGATAGCAGGTATCGCTAACATTCTGTCAACCACAAAGCAACCACTGACGGGTGCCACAAATGTTCTTTCCACAGGGTAGACCCACACAGAATCAAACTCTGCTCTGAGCTTTTGATAGATTCGAGCAAGTCCTGGTAAAGTCTTGCCAGAGAAACCCAAGCAAGGACTTCCCGGAGTCTGACACGGGACGTGGGCTCAGCTCTCTGCAGGGAGAGAAATAGCCCATCCACCAAGCTGGCCTACCCTTTTTCCTTGGCTCTACGGACCCTAACGTAACACTATTTTAATATGACTGTGTGGGCAGGAAATGTAGCGATGGCTGCAACACAAGGCCAGTCGGTGAGGATAATTAAACTCACGTGGAGGCATTCTAGAAGACGTATATACATAAAGAATCCAGCATCGCTATGAAAATCAAGTCCCCTCTCAGGCTGCCCAGGCCAGATAGTTCCAAAGGAGAGGAATACCATTCTCCAGATGCTAGTGACCAGAGAATTTGTGCATCCTCTGAATTCTTATAAATTCAAAATTAGCAAGCCCCACTCTTTGTAATAACTCAAAGCTCCCACCCACACTCCATGGAACAGAATAGCACTAACTAATAATCAGGAGAGCATATGACATGTCCGGAAGTGTGCTAAGTATTTTCCATGAATTTCCCCAATTAAATCTAACAACTCCATGAGGAAGGTATAATTATTTTTCCCATTTAATAGATGAGAAAAGCAGTAGCATGGGGGGGGTGGGGGGCAGTGAAGTTTGCTTGGCCAAGTCACCAATCCTCAGCTTAAACCCATGTCTTAAATGTTCACTTTGAATCACTGTGCAGTCCATGCTGACTCTGTGGCTGCAAAAGTTTTTATCATGAACTTCATGTTTAGAGCACTGGCTACGAGGATCAAGCAAATAAGGGGGAGGAGCTCAGACTCACTTCCAGGTTTCACCAACATTCCAAAACGACTTCATTTATGAAACAGTAGAAGAGTTTCTCCTGCTTGAAAGAGACTGCTCTGGCAAAGGAAAAAACTGTATTTGCAAAGGCTTTATTACTTAGTATTTAGTTGATTAGAAAACACACCCTTGGCTAACCCGAGGACAGGAAGGAGGGGGGGACATCCTGAGAACAAACCTTTAATGAATGTGTCAAAGTCAGTAAATTAAATGCTCCTACTGCTTTCTTTTTCTTACAAAAAGAGTTCCAGATTTTGCAGTCTACTTAATCTCATATAATACCCTAGGCCTGGGATCCCTTAAGAAATGCCTCCCTCCCAAGGGTAGCAGAGAGTTCAGGAACTGGGCACCAAGCAGCAGAAGGCTCTCGCGGGGGATTAACCTTGACCTTTCAGGCTGGTCCAGGCTTCCCAGCACACATGGGAGTGAGTTGAGCACAGCCTCCCAGAGAGTTCCTTTCTTTAAGTTCTTCCCCCACCCAAACTAGCCACTGCCCAGTGCTTCCGATTATGCTTGATTCGCACCCGTACTCTGGACAGAGGGTAGCAGGGACCGGCAGGCAGGAGTGCGGCAAACAGAAACCAATAGAAACCACCCATCCAAGATTTCACCCCAGACGTGACCCCACAAGCCGAAACCTGGTTTAGCTTCTCTCGTGGGCTTGCAAACCTTGTGCCTGGTGGTTCACTAGGGAAAAGACGTCAACTGTTCTGGTCTGTGGCTCACTGAATGAGAAGAGTTCTCAGTGGGGCTGAATAAGGGACCAGCATGAGGAGGCTCACTGCTCGGGCCAATGCAAAGTCAAGTCTCCCTCCCTGCCTCCCCTCTACAAAACAGAGAAGACAGGACTGGGAGAAACCACGTATCAGGGAAAGGGGGGGAAGAATACTGTAGGAAGGTAAGCAGTTAAGAAAACTTCTACTCTTTTCATAAGACCCTCTAAATAAAGTGGCCCCACAGTATTAGGTGAATCCCAAGCTACTTTCCAAAGTCTAAGACTGGGAACCCTGCGTTGCTATAGAAGCAATCGATTACATCATCAGTTGAGATAAGTACATGCCCCAACCTACAACGTGGGCACCTCCTTTTATTTTTTTATATTTATGTATTTATTTAGGAGAAAGAGAGAGAGAGAGCATGGGGGGGGCAGGAGGCAAAGGGAGCAAGAGTCATAAGCAGACTCCACACTGAGCACGAGCCCGACATGGGGCTCCATCTTACGATCCTGAGATCAGGGGCTGAGCCGAAACCAGGAGTCAGACGCTTAACAAACTGAGCCACTCAGGCACCCCATGGGGGCACCCTCTTTTCTGCAGAGGAGTGAGCCATCAGGGCCAGACCCTACAGATGAGCACAGGATGCTCTCTGCGAGGCTCCAGATTTAATGCTCACAGCAATCACTTTAAGAAGGCACCGTTATTATTTATGACAATCAAGGAGAAGGACTCAGGTTAAGTAATGACAACCCAAAGCCACAGTATGTAAGAGATAAAATCAGAATTAAAACCCACACTTAACCCCAAAGACCACACTCTTTCCTACTACACCATGACTGGGTTTAAAATGATATTGCTTCAGTGGAAACTATTTCACTCTTTTGATTGTGTTGCTTTTAATCACAACTCAAATCAAAAATTAATGTTCCTTTGCCATGACCGTGTAAAGGAATTTAGTTTACATAGGTGGGGGGACAGCAAGGGGAGAGGGGAAATCAAATGATGGAAATGTGTTACGCATTAGGCTCTTTATTTCTTGCCATTTGGCTCAGTTTCTTTTTTGAGGTGGGGAGAGTAAGGAAGGAGGAGGCACATATGGCCAGAAATTACTAACATCTTTCCATCTTTTAAGGGTTTATTTTAGGGATGCAGATTACCAACAATGTTTGGATAGGCGATTAGCCGTCCAAGGTTGATTTCTCTGTGCCTTGTGGATATGTGCACAGCCCCCCACCATACCACATCCAGGGGCTTCTGGGACAGGGGTGGGTGCTGGCCCAGGAGCAGCCTGGAACTGATCACCACTTCCTCTTCCCCCACCCGGCCCCCACCACGCAGACAGGGCCTGGACCCCAGAGATTGGCCCATAGACTGTGTTCATGGTTTGCAATGCAAATGGCGGTGTGGGCAGGCAGGAGAAGCCCTGGGAGGTGCGGCAGCAGCTGGGGCCCAGGACAGAGTCCTGGGTCCTGGGTTCTAGCTGTGTGACCACAAAATCTGGTTTTGAGCTCCCCGAGTCTCAGTCTTGCATCTGTAAGTGTAGAGCACTGCCTGCCTGCGGGCCTGGGGGGCACTACCGTCTGGGGGGCCCACACCGGGTAACACCGGAGAGCCGGCAGATCTCTTCTTGGGCACTACCCTACCCTGTGCCCATCTTCTTCTTCACGTGCCCTTCTCACCCTGGGGGAAAATGCTACAAGTACCCCAGGCCCTTGATCTTGGCTCCCTAGAACACCTGGACCCTGAACTAAAACAAAACAAACACAACACTTCAGGGTTTGGTTTGGTTTTGTTTTTTAGCAACAACCTAACATCTTCTGAGCGTAGAATATTACGCCCACCTTGCTGCTCACTGCCAGCAAGAATGAAGAGACCCAGAAACTCTGAAAGCCCAAGTTAAGGTTGCGATGAGGGGCTGTCTGGGTCTTTCTCGTCGATCTTAAAATAAGTAACCCCTTATCTTCAGGTGGACCCTTAAAATTTCATTCCACCTTTAGTCATTTGACACCACATTTTTTTGCTCAGTTCCTTGGTAGCCTCCCCATGGGGCTTGGCCATAGTTCTAAGGCTAAAATGACAACAGGACACTCATTAACCCAACTCAAACCCATGCTCTCTTCAAAACCATCTCTTCCCCCCGACCCTCTTATGCTAATAGTTTCATCATGCGTCTAATTACCTGGACAGGGTGCTTGGATATATGGCAACCCTTGGCCAAGAGCTGTCCATTTGCACAATCAGTAATGTGGAATTGCTCAGCCAGAGGGCAAGAAGAATCGGATGTGAAAGGTGGGAAAGCTAAGTTAGTGAACGGATTTGTGACTCGGCTGATCACGGTGAAGAGTCAAGTACAGAGGAAAGAGAGAATGAGGAACCTCAGAGAGCACCATCACTGAGGGGAGAGGAAGGGTTGCTACGTAACTCATGAGAGGCACAGATGGAAAACCAGGCAACCAAGTGTCTCAGAAAGCCCACGGGGAGGGCATTTTGAATAGAGGAGACACTCTTCCATCCCAAATGCTGCAGACTTGAAGCATGAGTGTGAAACGAGATCATTCAACCTGGTGATCTGGGATCATTGATGGCCTGTGGGAGGGCCGAGGGTGAATTCTGGGGAGCTTAAAACCACTGGGAAGCAAAAAGAAAAGGTAGGCAACCTGGCAACCGTCAAGCTTCTGGAATGTTTGTGAAGAGTTACCATTGGCTACTTCTAGCCAAACACATTAGATTGAGTGCACACAATTCTTTGCACTCCATTCTGCAGTTTAAAATCACAGTAAAAAAAAAAAACCGTTATAAACACATGCAAGAAAACAAAGAACATAGCAGCCTGCAGGATAATAGAAAGCAAATGGATGGTCAATGTTGGCTTGATAGGGTGAAGAAAAGCTGAAACCTAGTGGCTTACGGATAGGGATGCCTGCAAGGAACAGGCCAACCCACACTGCGGGACCCAGAAATGGTGATGAATCGGGGCCACTGGGTACTTCTGAACTCCATTACAGAGGCTGTACTGAATATAAGAATTGGCTAAACATCTGTAGAAAGACACTCAGATCTGCTAGCCTTGGCCCATAAATCTGGTAAGAGCCCCTCACCGATTCCAGCACCAGCCAAGAGGTTTTCTTTTTAAGGAAGGTTCGAGCAAGACAGACTCTGGGCTCAGCCCCACCAGACACAAAGGGGGGCAGGGTGGTGAAGGGCTGGACTCCCTCCACACATTAAGTGACAGTCTGCACACTAAATAGTGAGTCCCTCAGGTCCTTGAACACTGCATTTATATTCCCCAGAGAGGAGTGATGGGTTTCTAGCTAAAGAAACTAGTAGCCCTAAAGAAAAGACCTACAGCTCCCCCACCAGCAAAACTCTTAAATGAGGCCCTAACAAGTTACACACAGAGCTTCCAATTTAGTCCTTCACTCTTTGACTCAAATGGCCAGCCAAGGGTCAGCAAGCATTGAAACAAAGGCCCAAAGTATGAACCACAGAGACCAAAACATACAAAACAAACGGGCAAAAAGAGAATTCAGAGATAACAGAGGCCACGTGGGGAACCCTGGAGAACTTTTTCTCTGGGGTTATTAGGTAATGTTAGAGAAGACATAACTATATTCATAGAATATAGTTCTATATAGAACTATATTCTATATATTCAAACTAGAACAGAAAGCTAGTAGAAGAAATATTCGGAGAACAAAAAAGAGTACTTGGATATTTAAAATGTAAGAACGGTAGATGAGTGCTCTTATAAGATAAGGTTGAAAAGAGTTTCCTGGGAAGCTGAACCAAATGACAAAGAGATGGGAAATGGGAAGCAGAAGGATGCCACACGGGGTCAGCCAGGAGCCTCCGCATCTGAAGAAGAGAGAACCAGAAAAGTGGACAGGAGAAATACCAAAGAAATCATCCAAGAAAATTTCCAGAAATAAGCATGAGTTCTCAGATTTAATGGTAGCCCACTCAGCCAATCATGACATTTGAAAATACCAACATTAAGAGAACTTTCAAAGCCCTCTAGAGAAAAAGAGATTATACATCTAGCACAGAGGACCCAGCAAGCAGAATGACATTGGATTTATCAACAGCAACACTAGAAACTGGAGAATAATGGATCGATGCCTTTAAAATTCCCAAATTCTACCCTGAGTCAAGCTATCAATCAGTGTCTGAATGTAGATCAAAGACACCTTCAGCAGTTCAATGATTAGAAAAAAGTTGTCTTTTGGCAACTTTTTTGTGTTGCAAAAAAATATATCTTTTCTTAGGAAACTACCCCACAAGGGATGCCTGGGTGGCTCAGTCCATTAAGCATCTACCTTCAGCTCAGGTCATGATCCCAGGGTCCTGGGATCCAGCCCCAATTTGAGCTACCTACTCAGTGGGAAGTCTGCTTCTGTCTCTGCCCTCCAGCTCATGCTCTCTCTCTTGCTCCCTCTCAAATAAATAAAATCTTTTTAAAAAATTAATGTGATTTATTGACTCTATTTTGCTAAATATCAAAAGAAATAGCTAATTAGTTAGAAAATATTACCTGTGGGTCGTGGGAATTAGTGGTGGGAAGGCATCACAGAGGTGACTGAAGTTTGGTGTTAGAAACATTTTAACACTATGACTTCTTAAACTGCATTTGTTTTGACTCAAAAACCTTAAGTTTTAAGAAATTTTATAGCCTAGTAAAGAACTTAAATGTATATAAACTACAAGTAAGTGACAAAACATGCGATCTTAAAAAAAAAACACAAAAATTACATTTCCAGGTCCTCTGCTCTTGATTCGAGTGATACTTGGTATTAGGTCTTCTTAAGGGATTTCAGTAAGAATTTTGCTCTCTGCCTCTCCACCCAGAGCTACTCCAATTATGGAGCAAGATAGAACAGGGATGTGTGGGGTCCTGGCAGATTCAGGGGACCACTAGGCAATGAAAAGGCATCCTGGAGCACACACCAGACCACACCCTGACTCCTAGTAGATTGCCTTTTGTCCTCAATTACCTTCTCCTGCAGAGAGGGCTGAAGATCCCAAACAGATGACTTGAGGCACAGGGGCACAAGACTGGAAAATTCTTCACAAAGTGACCTGTCCTCAGCCCCTTGGGGCAGGAAGGCCCACAGATGGGCACCCCACCTGGGTGGGATGCCCCGTGGGCTTGGCCAACACCCCTCCTCCAGATGAAAAATCCTGTTCAAGATAGCAAGACCTAGCTAAGCACTCATGACAGAAAGGATCTGTGTTCTACTTCCTGGCCCCATTTTTGCAAATCCCTTGGGTGGGCGACCCTGACTCAGGGCCACCCCCAAATCCAACAGCGCAAATAAGATTTGGTGGCAGCACTCGGTCAGGGTTTGGCTGTGAGAAACCCCAGCATCCTCCAGCCCCACCTTGGAGGATGTGGGTGCACCAGGACAAGCTGGCTTTGAGGCCCCGGGGCCCAGACGAGTCCTACTGACAGAGGGCCTGCCATGGGAGCCCTACAGACCTCTCTGTTCCCAGCAGGAGCCGGTGTTCGGCATCATTCATTCGTTTAGCAAAGAAAGAAGCTTGCATTGGGTCCCAACAACTCAGACTGGACCCCAGACCACAAACCACACGCTGAATACTTACGTGCGTTGACTAACGACGGGGCATATGTTACAAACAAAGAACAGAAATCAATTGAAAGCAGCTTTCTTTTGTCTCATTTACAAAAAAAAAACAGCCGATGTAGAAAGTGCTCCTCACTTATTTGGGACAAACTATTTCATTGAGGTTGTCCTGTTTTTTGGACCCCAGACATCCTGGGGAGGTCTGAGGTGGAGGGGTCAGGCAGGAGAGAGGAAGCTACCCCCCCCCCCAACACCATCACAGAAATTCACACACGCAACCCAGCAGCAGTCATGTCAGCCATCCGGAATCCCGCCGCCTAATTGCTTGATTTCATGGATCGCGTTAAATCCCCACTGACTTAAGCTAATGGCACAAAATGAAAACCCCACTTTGAGAGCAAAGAGCTGCCTGGTGTGGTTTTATTTGGGAAGACGTGTGCACTGGCAGCCCCAGCAGCAGGGCCAAGGGCCTCAGAGTGGGACAAAGAAGAGCTTTGGCCCTTCTTCCCAGTAAGCCCCGGCTCCCTGCTCCCCACCCCAGAGCAGGAGGCAGAGGAGAATAGGAGAATTGCTTAAATGCAGTCAATCATTAGGATTGATTGAATCTTGGCTCCAAGTCCCAGCAAACCTGCCAAGGCAAACAGTGTTCCCTGCCGCGGGGTCACTGGATTTCCTCCATTCCTCTCCCCTCCACCCCACAGTGTTCGCCCAAATGGCAAGGTAGGGTGCAGAATGGTCTTTTGGAAGGAAAAAGGTGGGGTGTGGGTCTGAAAAGCCATGCGCTCTCCCTGTCTCCGAGAGATATTTAAGAGAGAGGTCCTGGAAGGATGTGTCGTCAGAATCACCTGGAGGACTCAATTAAAATGCAGAGTGCTGAGCCGGTGGCTGATTCAAGAGTAGGACGGGACCCTAGAATCTGTATTCCCATTTGGGAACACAAAACGTTCCCAAGCGAGGGGTGCCTGGGTGGCTCAGCCAGTTAAGTGGCCGACTCTTGATGTTGGCTCAGGTCATGATCTCAGGGTCATGAGATGGGGCCCAGGTCGGGCACCACGCTTAGTGGGGAATTTGCCATTTGCTGGAGATTCTCTCTCCCTCCCCCCTTACCCCTCCCCTAGCTCACATGCTATAAATAAATAAACAAACAAGCAAATAAATAAAATCTGAAAAAAAAAAAAAGTTCCCCAGTGATGTCGATGCTGCTCAAGACCACACTTGAGAACCACCAGTTCAAAGGATTTGAGGGGAGGGCTAGGGTGGGCTTTCTGATTTGTCACCTTGGTATTCACAGTGGTCTGCTCGGACTCTTCCTGCGATGGCATCTAAACATCCTGGGGGCCCAACACGCTGTCCCCCCTCCAGACTCTCTGAAGTCCTGGCTGAAGTCAGCACATTCGACATGGACACATCCGAGACCTAGCTGACCTTGAGCGAGCTGGTGTGGCACCATTTCAAGAATCAGCAAGGCCTCTGGGGCCGCTGTCCTCAGAGCTGGCTCTCTGACATCAGGCAAACAAAGGCTTTGGTAGCAAAAGGCAGCACCTTTCAGTGGCGAGGCCCTCCAGTTTCCCGTGCTCCCAACACTAACATTTTGTATAAACTGGGGTAGATCACTTTACTTCTCTGGGTCTCCGAGAAGCCTGTTTGGGCCACTTAATCTCAATTTCCATTTTGGTATTGGCAAATGTCTTTCTAAATCATCATACGTCCTTTCTCTGTCTTGAAATCCAATACAGAAACGCTAAACACCCAAGGAAAAGGATCTCCCAGATCTCAGACGTCAACTGCTGCCCTCACCCGCTGGCATTGCCGGGGGACCTCGCTTCAGCCGACAGTAGCCGGGGCCGACCGTGAACGTGCTGGCAAGAGAATCCGGGCCGGGTGATGAAGTTGCCTAAACTCAAAGACAGCCCCACAACATAGCACAGGGAACATAGTCGACACGAGTGTAATCATGTTGTACGGGGACAGGCGGTCGCAACCTTTGTTGTGAGCACAGCACGACACAGAGAGAGGATGCAACCCTCTGTCATAAGCCTGAAACAAACTTAAAACTGTGTGTCAACCATCCTCAAAAGAATCTTTTACAAAAGCCCCAGAAAATCTGACGCACTGCAAGCACGTTCTCCCGTCTGACGGATGGGAGAGGAGGTCTAGGGTGCACCCCGACCCCTTGGCTGGGGTATCCCTGAGGAAGCTGTGAGCCCAGTGCCTCTGGGAACTGGTGGCACGCACACCTCAGCTCGCATCCCAGTAGTGTCTTCTTGGCGGATCCCTCGAAAGGCCGAAGGGACACTGCAGGCAAAACTCACACAGTCTTCTAGCCGTCCTCCTGGCCCAGCAATAGCCCATCTTCCCCCTGACGCCTCACCCCCAGCCCGTCCAGCCTTGACCTTCATGGCCCTCTCTGTCTGAACCACAATCGAGCACAGCAGGCTAACTCCCCATGAGTGTGCCCTCTCTGCCGCTCTCCCCACCGTGAGCCCGGGCCAGGCGTGGGCCATACTCATCTCTGTTCATTGACTAACGTGCCGAACACATCCCAGAGCTCAGTCCAACATTTATCGGATACCCAAATGAATAAAGAGACTTAAACAGCGAATTCCCTGCCTTGAGGTCCATAGCTTTACCAGCGAGACTGGAATTCATTGCCCAAATGTCTCCGACTTAAGACTGACGATCACCACCACGGCCAACGGCCACTGGACACCCGCCTGAGCCCGGCACGGGTCTCAGCCTTTCCCACGTACCAACTCCGTGAACCCTCTAATAACCCCATGAGGGAAATACTTGCATCATAACCCGCTTGCTGAGCAGGAGGCAGGAGAGTTCAAGTAATGGGGCGACGGCAGACCTGGAATTTGATCCCGGGGGAGTCCAGCTCGCAAAATGGGAATCATACCAGAGGAGAAGCTAATTCTGCGAGAAGGAGCTGAGGCAAGGTCATTCTTGTCCAACGTCTCTGGTGCAGAGGGCACTTGGGAAAGGTCCACGTGAACACGCAGACCTCGTGTGAGGCCTGAGCAGGTGCCCACTGACTGCCGGGTCTCCCTGCTTCTTCTCTTGACCGGGCAGAGAATGTTCTCCAGCAAGTCCACCCCAAACACTGTCCCTAACAAGTACTAACAGAGAGGTGCCACTGAAACTCTGCAATGGTATTGATAATTGAGATGATATTAATTTGAGGGGCACCTGGGTGGCTCACTTAGTTAAGCGGCTGACTTCAGCCCAGGTCGTGATCCCAGGGTCCTGGGATCAAGTCCTACATGGGGCTCCTTGTTCAGCGGGGAGTCTGCTTCTCCTTCTGCCTGCTCTGCCTGCCGCTCCCCCTCCTTGTGCTCTCTCTCTCTGATAAATAAATAAATAAAATCTTTAAAAAAAAAAAAGATGATATTAATTTAATATGGTGAAATGCTTAAGTAAAAATCTCTGCTCTTAAGAGGCCCAAGATGAGGAAAACTGCCAAGTAATTTTAGGGATGGAAAATGCCTATTATATGAGGTTAACTGCAAAGAAATCACTCTGCAAAATTATGCCTATCAATGATGTAGAGGAGAGAAATACACAAAAATGTTAGTAGCAGCTGTCTCCAGGTGCTGAGGGGATAGGCGACATCTACCCTTTTCATGAGCTTTTCACGATTTCCCAAGTTCCATGCAATATTTCAGTGGGGTGGGGGGGCGGGGAGTTGTCTAAAATAGAAGTAAGTCATTTCAGGAAAAGATTTGGTCAAATGACATGTTTAAAACCTATCGTTCATAACTGTTCAGCTCATCGGCATTGTTCAGAGGTTATTCTCTGTTCTTTGTAAGAGGTTCTGCCCCCTCAGGACAGAAAGTCTCTCAGGAGGCACTGAATTAAGTATCTACTGATCCTGTGTGCCTTTGAACAGGATTTCCCATCAAAAAAATTTTTTTAAGGTTTTATTTATTCATTTGTCAGAGAGAGAGAGAGAGAGAGAGAGAGGTAGAGCACAAGCAGGGCGAGCAGCAGGCAGAGGGAGAAGCAGACTCCCCGCTGAGCAGGGAGCCCAACAGGGGGCTCAATTCCGGAACCCCGGGATCATGACCTGAGCCAAAGGCAGACGCTTAACCAACTGAGCCACTCAGGCATCTCCCTACAAAAAATGTTTAATTCCTTGCTCCCCCAGAGTTTCCAGGGGCAATCACCACAGAGACACCCTGGTCATGCGGTAGGACCAGCTGTATAATTGAGCTTCCAAACTAGGATACTTTTGGCAGAAAGAAGGTAACTGATTATTAAGCCACAGCAATAAGAATAAACTGGAACCATCCTAGGCAAACTAGAATATTCGGTCATGTGAACACAGAACCGGCCCATGGGTAAGGAGTGTGTGACTGGGTGGAGAGCCGGTGAATGGGAGGCAACAGATCCCTACCTTCTCCCTCTCTGGGCTCCTCAAGCTGCCCAGCAGATGCACAGATCAGAGAATGAGGCACACTTCGTCTAACCCCGGAGGTCCCAACCCTTCCAAAGCAGCGAAGCAGACGTCCCCAAATGGGGCAAAGCAGGGTCCGGTAGCACAGAACCACCAGTCAGCTGGTAGGAACCTGAGCACACAGCCCGAAGTTCCGAGCTGTTCCCTCAGTTTGGTGAGGAAACTGACGCCCAGTCAGTGGTTTGAGGCACCAAGCTATGCGGGGCATAACAAGCAAAACAGAAGACGGTCCTGGGTGTCATCCTTCCACTGTGGCAACTGCTTCTCGGGTGTGCAGTGAGGGAACGTTCTCAATGGGGACTCACTGTCCCCCTCCCCCTCCCAAGAGCATTCTAGGAATAAAACGATGCAGAAGACAGAAGCACCTCTCTGACTCACCAAAGACTTCTCCAAAGCACCAAGCTAAGAAAGCCCCCCAAAAAGAGGCCTATGTCCAGATGCTTCACTATGGGATCTGCTCTGAGGCAGAAACAGAAGGCTCATCTCATGACCTGATGCCTCCCTCGATGTTAGGTCTTACTCACATTTCTTCCTGATCCCACACATCTACCCAATTTCCTGCGCTTAAATGTTTTATTTCTTCCCCCAAGCCCCCCACCCCTCTAGGCTTTGTGCAAACAGCGGAGAGTCTTAGAAGACCCAGCTGCCCTAGCGACCTGGCCAACTGTGGCCCTTGGCAGGCGCCAAGGTCCAGCCCGAGCCTGGGCCCATGGTGCACACCTTCCCCACCCATCGGCTCTGGTGCAGGGGAAATGAAGGCAGGGGGAGAACATATGGCCCCCCAACTATGCTCCTTTCTGTGTCTTTGGCAATGCCACTTACTAGAAGGAGATAAGACCACAAACAAACAAACCTCCCCATGGCTGCAAGGCTGTGGTCCCCTAGGGCCCCAGAGAAGAGACAAATAGCCCCAGCCCAAAGGAGACCCAAATGAAGTCTTGTGAAAGGGCAAAGACTTGCGGTACTGCGGAGACAGAACACAGCAAGAAACAGGTGTCTGGACCACCTTCTGGGGCCATGCCCCCAACTCCTTTCCAAAACTCCACTTTCCTACTGTTCAGGTGGCAAATGCTGTCTGGGGATTTACCAAGTCCTGGGCAGGTTTTCTTTCCATGTGCCCCAATACTCTCACACATAGATGCATCCTTGTCCACTGAGGACAGTCAAAGCTCCAGAGGTCGGGGCAATGGCTCTGGCTCACGGCCCCGGGGGACGGGGCTGTCAGCACCCAGCTCCCCCAACAGCTGTGCCCATTGCATCGGGTCAGCTCTGCTCTGCTAGCACTTTGCTTAGATACTTTCCTGGGCCCCAGGGCACCATCCAGGCAGCCAGGGTGGTGCCTCTCCTGCAGCTCCTCCCCACCCCCTCTGGGATTGTGCCCGAGGGCACTCATCACACCACCCTCCTAAATCCCCCGAAGCCCACCACACGGGACTCACCAGCAAGCTTTGCCCTGGTACAAAGCTAGGAAAGTCCAGGAGGCCAGGCCGGACTTTCCCGGATTTGCTGGAGAAACGAGGTCACAGCAGAGGATGGTGGATGTGACAGCACAGATGGGGGAAGACGGAAGACAAATGTCACCTTGCCTACAAGCACAGCTCGAGCCCTTGCACAGTCACTTCGGAACCAAAATTGTCTAAGCTCCTGGCTCCCGTCCAAAGATTTCAGAGAAGTCGGTAAGTGGGAATGTGTCTTCTCAGCTGCCGGGTGCTGTAAAAACACCAGGACCCGTTTATAGCTTTGGTGGACGGATGTGCACAGAGAGGCACGATATAAATAATCGCCGTGGTGCCAATCTATAGAAAGTGAGGGGGTCTGCTGTGAAACTACCCTTAAGGTGGCAAGCACACCCGAGGTGATTCCAGCAAGCAGACTGTGGGGCTGTGGGCTGACCCAGGGACAGGTCTCAAGATCCAGGATCCCCGCGGAGAGCTGCTGACCGTCTGCTCGTGCTCAAGTCTACCCCGATCATGAGTCCTCCACGAAAAGGCAGCTCTTGTGTCTAACGTTCAACAAATACAGTTTTTCAAGGGCCTCTACTTTTCTGAAGAGTTTCAACTGAGCTGTTGGAGCAGTGCATTAGAGAGCTCAGTGCTGGGGTGGGGCACGGCTTCCCGAGCATCTCTCGGGGAGGTGACTGCCCTCCATGTCTGGATGTGACTCTCTCAGGTTGGGCTGCATGGCAAAGGTCGTCTCATCTCAGGGGCTCTGTACAGCGTACCTCATGGCTCTCGGTTTTCTGTGGCTCCATTCACAAACATGTCCGTCACGTTAGCAAGTAGGTCTTACAACACCCTGTGTCCCCAGTAGCTACACATCAGAGCTGCTGGCTCTATTCCAAGCTGCCCCCTGCCTCCCAGTGGCTACCAGGAGCTAGGCCCTGCCACGGGGGATACAGCGCCCCTCAGGTCCCCATCTCAGACCTGGAATTTCCTCTGCCGAGCCAGGTACTCCAGACTGACAACACTTTCTTCAGAGGAAACCGCCTCCCAAGATTCACACATCAGCAGCCTTCGCTTCATGTAGTTGTGAGTTCGTAATGCCTCTGACCACCATCCTCAATGGCCACCTACCAAGTCGGCCATAGGGGTCCCTGATACTGACTATCACGGCCTTATAGTTCATCTTCCCAGGAACCTAATGAACTAAGTACTACAGTCAGGCACCTTTTCTTTTCAGAGAGGAGGGAGGGGAAATGGGAGAGAGAGAGTCTTAAGCAGACTTCATGCCCAGTGATTTCAGGACCCTAAGATGGTGACCTGAGCTGGGATCAAGAGTTGGATGTGAGGCACCTGGGTGGCTCAGTCACTAAGCGTCTGTCTTCAGCTCAGGTCATGATCCTGGGGTCCTGGGATCAAGCCCCACATCCAGGTCCCTGCTCTGCGGGAAGCCTTGCTTCTCCCTCTCCCACTCCCCCTGCTTATGTTCCCTATCTCACTGTCTGTCTGTCTGTCTGTCTCTCTCTCTCAAATAAATAAAGAGTTGGCCATGTAACCCAATGAACCACCCAGGCGGCCCCTATCATCCACCTTTTAAGACAAGCGGATTTAGGCATCTGATTTCCGAAAAGACACCAGCTAGTGACCTAGAGCCAGGATTCAGTCTCAGGGAAGTGGGATCTAGAACCCTGTAGTGAGCTGAATGGAGTTTTCCCCAAACTGCTGTCCACCTGGAACCTCAGAACGTGGTTTTGAAAGCCAGTCTTTTGCAGATGTGATCAGTTACACCTGGCTGTAATCAGGTGTATCAGATGTATTTTTGCATCACCACATACCTGGGTGATGTAAAAATAAGCTCATGTATGAGAAAGCGAACTGTTTCTGCTATTTTTAAATCTCTACTGTTTGGAACATCTTTATTTTATGCCATGTGAATATATGGCCATTTCAAAGCTGAATTACAGCTGCAAAGATAAATTATACATAGAACTTACATATCACATGAGTAAGTATATATGTATAGAGCAATGACTTATCTATACTTCATTCATTCATTCACTTGTTTTTCCTATGAACTTCTCAATGTTCAAGTACCCCTCTGCCTTCAGGAGAAGCAGAGGAGTGCAAATACAGTTTCCTATTGTGTTTACACCAAAATAACTCCAGCTGTAGAACTGTGATTCTCTTCCCTATGGTCTTTCAAGAAGCTCTCTGTGACTGTATATGATCTCATGCCCTTCCTCCCACTCCCAAAGACTGACGATTCTGACTATTTCACAGAAGGAACTGAATTCAAATTCTGGCTTTTTATGTGTGACCTTAGGCAGCACGGGTCCCCTGCCCCGGTCCTCCCTCTCTTTCTATCATTTAGATTTCACTATCTTTATTTCTTGAGTGTCAGGACACAACCTCATCTTTCCTGCAACAAAAAGAATTTCTCCTTGACATGTTGGAATTAGAGCAACTCCTGGGGACTGTCACATTTATCTCCCCCTCTGTGCCCCCCACAAAGTTTGTGGGTTCTCCACTTGAAATAGGAACAGAATGATCCCTCAGGCCTTCTCCTGGGAACATGTTGCATCCTCCCTATCAGGCAGAACTGGTAGCTGGATAGGGAGCCCGGGGAAACCATCCTTGGAAAGAGGACATGTAGGCACCAGATTGCTTTTTTCAGCCATTCTCAAGATTAGCTTAAAGACAATCCAGGGGAGGGAACCAGAAGGTCAGACCAAAATCAGCAGCTGAGCTTATAAAACCTCGTCTTCGAGATGGAGAAAACAACACATTCCTCCAATTTTCTTATAACTATTGATTGGTTCAACTAATGCAGAGAGTTGATTAGCACCTGTTCCTTTCCTCCATCCAGCCATCACCACACTCTGGCAGGGCCAGAGCACGACCGGGAGCTGTGCCTGAGCCCCCACCCCAGCCCTGCCCCAGCGCCAACCCCACCAACGTCATGAGCACTTGGAACTTCCTGGGGAAACTAAAACACTAAGTTTCTTAGAGTGTGGGACCCATACAGAAGCAGACACATCCACAGGCACTGCCAGGAGCCGCCATCACTGAGGGAGGAAGGATATAAAACCACTGGAGGAATGAGGAATGAGTGCGGCTCCTTAGCCCTGACTCAGGAGCTGGGTCCGAGGGGAGGAGGGAATTGTGGCTCCAGGAACAGTGTGGGGGGGCTCTCAGGTGCATCGGCCACACGGTGGGGAAAATGTGCAGCCCCACAAGAGGCTGTGACACAATAGGGCCCAAGCACCCTTGCTAGAGAGCCTTTCCCCCGAGAATCCCCTCGGCCCGAGGCGGGAGGGGCACACGTTGGATCTCCAAGAGCTGGGAGCCTCAGCCTGCCGCGGAGCTGCCGCGGAGCTGAAGCCAGGCTGGCTGTGCCCAGGGAGCTCCAGCTCAGCCAGCAGCAGGGACAGAGGCCTCCGCCTGCAGCCTAGCAGGCCCGCGGGGTTTGGGTGGATCTGTCAACATTCGCATCCAGAGGCTGCTAGGCCAGGGACATTTGGTAAAGTCCCCGAGGGTCCATTCAGGAGGAAAGTAGAGCATGAGTGCCTCTTTGGAGAATCTCGGCCCTTCTTCTCTGAGGTCAGACACCCTGCCCCCGAGTCCAGTAACTTCGTAATGGAGCGCGTGTCCGATGTGCCCCAGGAATTTGTCGCGGCCACACCAGTCCCCTCCAAGTCCCTGCTCTTCCCGCCCAGCAATCTCTGTTGACCGGTTTTCTATAATGGAGTTCAGGGTGAGGCTTCCTTTGAGGAGAAGTTCTGCTTCATGGCCCACGTGTGTGTTGGAAGAACACTAACCTGGGACATAGAAGCACGGATTCTTAGAGCAGGAGGGGACTGAAGAGGCCACCCAGCCGAAGTCTCGCTGCAGAGGCTGGGAGGAAGGAGGACCACAGTCCCGGCTGTCAGCAGGAACCGGAGCTGTGGATGCCCCGTGGCCAATGCGTCTCCCCTCCCCTCGTCCCCCAAGCACTTGCCCTCGTTTCTGTCCCTTCACATGCCCGGTCTCAGAAAGACGACCCCCAGCCCCTCCAGTTCCAGCCCACAGGATCATGCAGCCTCCCTTCCCGCCTCCAAATGCAAGCAACCCTCCTCTCGCGATTTCAATGCCAGGACCAAGTGCCAGAAACCAGAAAACGGAGCTCCGTCCAGGCTGAAGAAGTGCACCCCGGCTCGCTATCAGATAAGTCATTTCCTGCAAGAAACGCGGCTGCGGTGAGGGAGGGAAGCAGGGGCCAGCGGCCCCCCTGCCAGTGCCCCACGGCCATCAGGGAGAATCGAGGAAACGCTGCCCGGTCCTCTCTCTGGCCCAGGGCTGCCGATCAGATAAAACAGTGGGCTACCGCCCAGCACGCCATCCCTCCAGTCGGGAAGCTTACCAAGCCATCCCAGGGCCTGTCCAGGGGAGCCCCTGACCTGCCTGCCGCAGAAGAGCCCTTGGAGGTGAGGCAGGGACAAAGACAGAGGCGTGTGCTCCCACGAACACACTCTTTAGAGAGCACACCACCAGACCACACCCTGGGCCACGTCCGAGGAAGCCGTCTGTTGGTGTCTCGTGCCAGAGTTTCTCAGGGCGTGGGCCCCACAGGACCATCCACAGGCCCAGGGCCCCATCAGAGGAAGAGGCAGCCTCTCCATGCCATCCTGGGTTGCTCATTCTAAGAAACCTGGAGGGCAAGGAAGGAGCGCAGAGAGTTTTCAGCTGGCCCTAACTGGATTCCGCTCACCAACCGATTCCCAGAGAGCATCAGGAGAGGGGGATGGGGGGATGATGAGCACGAGAAAAGTGCCGAGTCCTTTGCTGGGCTTGCCTGCTCTCTACTTTGAGTAATCATTCGAAACAAGGAAATCTGCCAGAAGACACATTAAGTCTGTAAGAAAAGAAGGCTCCAGGCAAAGAGCTGTCAGTCACAGAGAAAAATCAACACAATCTATTGATTCTCCTTTCCCAGTGAAGGGGCAGCTTCATGTTCAACCTCCTCACCGCCCTCCCCCCTCACACACAGTTACACAACTGTGAAGGCAGAAAAGGATTTTTTCAAAAGTCACCAGGAAAACTGATACCAGGGAGTGGGGGTGGACCAGATGGCTCTGCTTGTATGAAGGAAAGGGCAGGAGAGGGAGGCCCAGGCTGGGGCCTGCACTTCATTTCAGCTCTGTTGGGGCCTCCCTTCTGGCAACTGGAGGGGCGTTCGTTCCCCTCAGAGTCACAGCCACCCGAAGCTCCAGGCCGTCCGGGCCTCCCTACAGACACGCAAGTCAGAATGCCCTCAAGGTTGAGTCTGTGCACCCAGAAATTGTCCCTTTCCTTGCTGCAAAGGGGAGGTATACCCATGACTGAATAGAAACACATCTCCAGAGTGTTGGGTGATCTAATGACCTGGGGCCCCAGTTTGTTCCTCCCCCTTCCTCAGGAAAATCATCTGACAGCCTCACGAGAAAGGAAGTTCACCCACCGTGGTAAAGAGGCCATTCAGCCTTTGAATAGCTCCTGGGGTTGAGACCCCACGACCTCGTTGATCAAGGTTTTACTGCCTCAACAAGCTAGCTTCTACCGGAGCTATACAGAACCCGTCTTCCCTTCGCTGGGCCAGACAACCTCAGCTCTCTCATCTACTGTCCTCCTGACACTTGTAGTCCTAAGAGGCAGACATCTTGAAACAAACAGACTTGTCCAATTGGAGGAGGACACAGGACGAGAACTGCCAGGGCCCTCGGAGAGAGGGAAACATCCAACCTGACCCCAGTGCAGAGGAACAACACAGAAAGTGCCAATGAAAGTCACTCTTGACGGAAGGATGGAGGTTCCCAGATGTGCCACATCTAACCGGGGCCACCGTCCCCTCTTTGGGGGCAAGGCTGCCATGAAGTCTTAGGCCTAGATTTTCCAAGGGTCCTCTCCCACCCAATGCCTTGGACTGCAGTCTTCAGTTAATATTTGCCCCCTTCATGAGCCCAGACATTATTAGGGGTCACATAAGCCTATATTTTAATAACTGCCAAAACTCTTTCTAAGCTTCTCTGAGAAAAAGACTATCATTATCCTGGTTCAGATTTGATATATCTGTAAGCCACATTCACCCTTTCCTTCTTTCTTTTTTGAAGAGGGCCAAACGTGTGATTTTGTATTATGGGTGCGTTAGGGAAAATACAGCAACACCGGGTGTGGTGACAGCCCCTACATGAACAGAAAGCCCTTCCTGGGGTTGCCAAGCCTAACTGTGAGACTGCACCTGTGACCAGCTGTGATGGGGTAGGTAACCCATTAGATATGAATTTGCACCTGTCATTTCTAGGACTTTTTAGTACAATCTCAGGAGGTCTACACAACCAGTTCTGACAAGGATGCACAATTATCCTGGTAAGACAAGTGAGAAAATAAAAGGACTGGGCCAAAGTCTCATGGCTGGTCAACCATGGAACTGGCTTGACAACTCTAAGCCAAGGTCTAGAAAGCATGCACCCCCTGCTTCTAAGCTGCTTTCCCATCATGCTCTCCTTCCTATGCCAGCGAAGGGGTCCCTGTGCCCTCCATTCCTGGGTTTCTGAGTAAGCACAGGGAAGAACGAGAGCCCTAGGAATGTGGTCAGGAGAGGGATCTCAATATGGGACCAGTCCAGGGAGAGGGGGGCTGAGGTCAGGATGCTCAGCAGCCACCCAGACCCTCGGGAATGCCGAGCCACGGGGCAACAATGAGTTGCCCTGTGCCGTAGGCCTGCAACCCCAACTCAACTCTTCAGTTCGGGCATGCAACACACTTTTCATCTGCTGCACACACTTAGGCACAGGCTTCTCTTCCATGCAGGCTGAAGATGAAGGCCCAGTGTCCCCAGGGAACACACCTGGGGAGCAGGTAGGCCCTGACCAAGAAACCCAAGTCACAGAGTTTCTGAGGAAGAAAATCGTACAATTCCAGAGCTAGAAGAAGTGTCAGAGATCACCTCAGGTAATTCCTTCAATGTGCTTAAGGAACTAGGCTCAGAGACTTTAATGAACTGGCCCGAGTCACAAAGCTATTAAGTGTCAGTATTGGAATGAGATCCCGGGACCCAGATATTGTGTTATTTTTTATCACATCACATATCATCTCCTTGCGCAGAATTCTTATTTTTGTTTTTTGACAGGTGGGGGTTAATTGGCTTACTCAGGCTGACACAGTAGGTGGTAGAATCAGGCCTTGAAATCAGGTCTGTACAACTCCTAAGGGTATGTGTGTTCTTTCCAATATACTTTGAAGATCCTTGAGATGACACCAATCCCTGCTAACCACTCGAATCTACTAAGGAACTAACTCCCGCCCAGAGAACCAGCAGTTCGAAATGCACTTGTGGCAAACACTAAAAACCTAAACATCAAGAGGCCTCGTCGGCGTCTGAGGTGAGAAATAAAACACCGAGACTGTAGGCTTGTTCCCCAGACTTACAAAGATGGCGCCGGGTTTGCACAGAGACCTGCTGTGGAGAAAGCCCTTACAGACGTCCCTAAAGCCTTCCTGAGCTGGGGAAATCCGTGGCGTGTTCTCAAAGGCCTCTCTCTGAGGTGCTGGCGGCGAGGGGAAGCCTCTGACCTCACCAGTGGAGGAGGTGAAGGGCCTGGAGAGGCCAGAGTGGCTGCAAGAGGCAGGCTGCTCTTCGCCGGGCAACCCGCTGACCCGCATGGCCGTCCCCGCCGGCCAGATACGCTGCACATAGGACGTCGGGCACACGTCCCCTTGTGCCCCATGGCTACACATGTGCATCCACACCCATGCCTCCGACCCAGCCATACACGCACAGGCGTGAACACATGCACACCCCACCTGCAGCCTCGCCCCCTGTCCCCTGTTACCTCACAGCCCCTCTCCCCTCCCTCCTCAAGAAAGCCCCTGCCTCCCGCGCCGACCCAGGCCCTGGGGCTCTAATACCGTGGGCAGTCCAGCCATGACGGACGGGTTCCAGGAGCACTGCGTTTGCTGCCTGCCTGGGCCACTGACAAGGTCTGGGGAGGATCGTCAGGGCAATTCATGACGGCTCCTAACGATGACTGCTCTTGGTAATGACCGGCTCCGCCGCAGCCTGAGTAGGAGCTGATTACAGGCTCTGGCTCCCATTCCGCACGCCCAGAACAAAGGTTTCCCTGGGCGGGGGGGCCTGACCGCAGCAGATGGCCGGCCCCTTCCCTGGCTGCCTGGGCCACGTGCTGACCTCACTGGGCCGGCCCTGGGGGGCTTCTTCTAGTGGGTGGCCCAGAGCTGGCCCAGGCACTGCCCTGGGCCCTCTCCCAAGGATGGGATTTGAGGGCCTCCTCTCTTGCCCCTCCTCACCCTTACCTACAGACTCGCCTGTCCAAAATACCTTGCCTGAAGTTCTGCCGTTAGCATCGCATTGCTTTGGGTTAATGAGTACCTTTCTGGGCCCCCTCCCGGCCCAAGGTCTTCTTTTAAGATGTGAGTAAAAGCAACATTCCAAAAGAGGCTCCTGATACATCTCCAGGGCCAACAAGACAAATGATCTGTTCCTTAGTGTGGCATTCAAGGCCCTTTGTGACCTGACTCTTGCCTACTTTGTCACTCTCGTCTATAAATGTCTGCCTCATAGGCTGACTGCGAAGACACTCACTGGCTCCCCAATATCCAGATAATGTCATACACCCACGTCTAGATCTCTGGGGGCCCTCCACATGGACAGTCCTTCCCATGCCTATCATTTCAGCCTGACAAACTCCTACCAATGCCTTGGACAACACCACAAAGTGTCTCCTCTCTGGAGCTTTCTCTGACCCCTCCCGGTGCTCCATCAGGCCCCGCTTCCTAGCTATTCCAGGAACTTCAGTATGACAGGTACCTGTCTCCCACTCTGTGTCCCCCAGAAGGTAAGCCGTCTGAGGCCAGCAACCACATCCCAGTCGTCCCGCCCCGTGCACTGACCAGGGCAGAAGCTGACATAGGATGCGTCCTCAATCCAGGCATTTATTAAACCTCTACCGCTCACGTGCCATCAGCTCAAGGAGGCACTTCCATCTCGAAGGCAGGAAATGCCATGTGGAGCAGCGCACAAGGGCCAGGTGCCTGGCCTGGGAGGTAGAACAGAAGTACCTTTGGGAAGCCCATGGCCAATTGGAAGCTCTGGCCACCAGAAGGCCCTGGGAATGGGGCAGGGGAGGTGTCCCAGTTCCCATGAGCTCAGTCACAGAGAGACCCTCACCTCCTCCCCCTCCAAAACTCACCAGCTCATCTACTCGGTCAGATAGAGGCGTGGCCAGGTGGGCTGTCTCACCACATCAGAAGGCTCTGTGTGGGGCTTCTCACTTAGGATCCAGCATAAAAGGCCCTACAGGATCGAATGGGGCCTACTAAAATCTCCTCTCACCTGTACTTATCTGCATGGGTATGCACGGGCTTCTGGCCAACCAAGGTTTTTCTTCCTCGCCAAGGGCTTACCTCAGAGCTCAGGAGACTTGCGGGGCAGAAGAGACTGTCTCTTTGGCTCTGACTATGGGAGTCCCCCCTTCCCAGACCCTGGGAAGAAATGAACAAAACACCTGAGTGTGCCGCAACATCTCCTGGGGTGTGGATCCCAAAGTCAGCATCTGTAGTACAAAGTATCAGCAAGGCCATGAACTCAGTACAAGTTCAACCACTGTCTGTTGAATTCAACTGTGCAAGGGTGCATATGTGCTGCAGATAGATTTGCAAAAGAAAATACACGCACGTCTATGCATCGTGTTTCTAAATGAATATGGTTAAGAGTAACCTCTCAGCCTGTAACCTGAGAGGCTGGACGCGGACCTGCGTGGGGCACTGGGCAGGCATCTGAGGCCCTTTGCCCCTCTCTGCATCTCAGAATAAAGGCGGTAACTCTTTCCGGTTAGCCTTGCTCTCTCTGGGTGCAAGCGGTCACGGCTTAGGTCGGGGTTAGAGGCTGCCCTCATCCGGGCCCTGCCCTTCCACTTCCCAGCACCTTGCCCAGAGCAGAGGGCGATTCTTAGTGATGGACCTCCTCTCCTCCTGCAGCCGTGTGCAGCCTGGAGGTGCCAGGGGCCTGTGGCCACACTGAATGGGTAACCGCCGTAACACACCTGCTCATCCCAACTCCTCCAGGAGCAGGCTCAGAGCCGGGGACCCCACCCTCCCAGGAAGGTACACAGACAGTACAAAAGCCAGCTCCTTCCGCCACACCTTGATTCGGGCTCTGCGCCCCCAGGGCCGGGCCCTCACACAGGATGCTGATTCAGTTGTGTTGTGAGAGCCGACAAATGATATCCTCTACCCATATTTGTTTACCTGAATTGCATTTTTCAAATTTTCAATTTGAGAACTGCTATTTGTTTGGGGGTCTCCCCTCCTTTCTCAGCCCTTATTTCCTGATACCAGGAATGTCCGTCTTTACTTTCTCCATTCTTAAGTCTGAAGTTAGAATACTCCTGCCTCTGGTCAACTTCCCTGAATCTCTCCAGCCCCCACAGAAGACCCTCCCTCCACAGGCCTGAGAACATCTGAAGTTACCAGAGAACAGAGACAAACAAGCATGACCAAGGCCTGCCTCATCCACCAGATTCTTAAATTTGTTGAAGATGAGAAACAGGTCCTTGGCTCAAAGCTGAGGCCAAAGGAAGCCTGGGAGGCCGCTCACTCTCCAGGTGCCTGCTGTGTCTTTGGGTCCAAGTGCCAACTCCAGGCCCCCATTTCTAACTCTGCTGCCACAGACACAGAGATAGGGCCTTCCTTCAGCTCTAAAGTCATTTCCAGAAGCTGAATGGATGTGTTGTGGGAGACACACCTGCATGTGAACAAATTTTCAAAGTGCTCACAAAAGGAACAGAAGACATCTGAGGTTCTTCCAGAAGGCTATGACCTGAGGAGCACGCTGATGAAGAAAGCTGCCTGAGCGAGCGAGAACACAGTGTAGGAGAAGCTGGTTCGCCATTTTTCCGCATGGCCAAAGCACCATTCTGGCATCTCTATAACTCACAGACATCCTTCCAGAATTGGTAAACGATTTCCCTTAAGTCCTGCCCTAGAAAAATACTGGATTCCCCTAAATACCTACAGGCTGGTAAGTAAGCACCTGCCCTTCCCTCAAGAGCCCTCGGAAGAGCCTGGCCCCACACGCCCGCAGCCCCTCTCAACCCAAAAGACCAGCACCACTCACTCTCAAGACTCAAACATGAGCACAGAGACTCTCTCTGACCTTGAGCCCGGACCTCCACCCCAAACGCCCTCACCAGGGACACAAACGTCACCTCTTCTCCTGGGCCCTGGCTTCCTCTCCCTGACCCACTGAAGAAGTCAGGATGAGAGGGACCCAGGGTGGGGCCTAACTTACAGGAGGTGCCTAGAACACCCTTCAACTCCATCCTGCTATAGGGACCCTGCCCAAGGTGATCTGGAAGCTCCAGACTCCTGGACCAGGGCTGTCCGAGAACAAGTTGTTTCTAATTCATCAGTCCCTCCCCAAAAAGCCACTCTACACGAAGACCACCATATCTTCCTTCGAAAGACCTAGAAGGCTTTCTTTCATGTCTTGTCTTTTCTACCACCCTTCATGTGTTCATTCCGTCCCTCTTTCAAGTTCTGGGCAGTGACAGAGCCAGACCTGCCCTCTCTCTTCCAGAAGGGTCTCGCATGCCAGCCAGCAAAGCCAGTGATCCCAGGGACACGTCGGCAGCGCTCTCTGCGGCTACCATTCAAGCTCAGCAGAATTCACCAGGTGATTCCGGCCCCTGGCCCCGCGTCCCAGCCCCAGCGTCCTGCCAGTTTGGTCCCACGGATGTCTGTTTCCCAAGAAACCCAAGATGGCCGCTTCGGGTTCACGCCCCTCCTCACACCTCCCAGGCTCTTTGTGCGATGCTGACAGCAGCCATCCTGAGGCTCGCCCCCCACAAACCAGGAAGTCCCCACTGCCAGCCCCAAGAGCCCCGGGAGGCCCACCCGGTGCGGGACACTCCTGCCCCCATGGGCCCTGCTGGGTCTTGCCCGGGGCCGGTCCGCCCCACGAGGTGCTCGTGGCCACGGCGGGAGTGACAGTGCTAGTGACAGGCAAGACCTCTTGCACAGCAAAGCTATCGCTCAAATATTTATTGTATGTGTCTGGCTTTCACACAGAATCTGCAACCTGCCAGTTAGCAGTGTTTACCTTGGTAGAAATTCACGGGAAATTTCAGTCTGAACAGGCCAGAGTTTATTTTCACTGCCAGATAAACAACTTTCTTTGATAAATCATCCGTGTGACAGTGTTCCTGAAAGACTAAACAAAGATTTCAAGCGTAATCTATAGGCCTTTGAGAAGTCTTCCAAAGCGAAGGCCTGTTTAATTGGATGCTCAAAGCAGGCGAGGGCAGGGCAAGGGCCTGATATTTCTTTGGCCATTCGGTCTCCTTTAAACACACACAAATTGGAGCTTCTGGTTCATTTCTGCAAAACCGGATGGAATTTACCAATATTTAAATGCTTGCTTGCTTCTCAAAAGTAGCCTGTTTTTTGGTTAAAGGGAAGGCATCTCACAAATATCACAAGGACGTTGTTGGAAAAGAAGCAAATGCACTGGAGAACCAGCTTGAGAAAAAGAGGGCGGAGGGCAGTAGAACACACAGGACTAAACAGAACCCAACAAATTAGGAGCAAACACACATCAGGAATTATTTCTAAAAATCACATACAAACAAACAAACAAACAAAAAGATCTTCAGGAGGCACATCCTGAAACTACACACAGTCAGTCCGTGCCTCAAGGGTGTCCTCAAACTAAAACCCAGGTCTAACTTCCCGAATACACGGGGTTGTTTTTGGTGTGATTTGGTTTCAGTTGGATTTGTTTGGGTTTTGTTAACTAGAGCACCTTTTGAAGCTGCAGAGAGCTTTTCAAGTTTTCCAAACAGGCTTTTAAAAAGCCTTCTTCAGTCTAATCCTCTGCTCACCAGAGAATTAACCAGAACATTCCATTCCATTTCCTAAAAATTTTTGCCAAACAGATTTTGCTCGTGCCACAGTCCTCCTACCTAGGCTAATTTCCATCCTAAAACTATTCTTTCCAATGAGAAGAGATAATCGTGATTGTGGACTGTGCTGTGGCCATATTCCAGGAACCCCACAAGCCTGACTCAAAGTCAATTCTCCCTAAAATGCAGTAACACGGGAATCAGCACTCACATTTTGCAAGTAAGGAGACAAGCTCGGGGACTTTGAGAGACTCTCTCGTGGTCACTCAGTTTATAGGGTTGGGATTGAATCCAAGTCTCCCTGGCCCAAAGCCTATGTTCTTTCTACTCTACTATGCTGCCTGCTTCTCCACAAAGAAAGAAACCAATGATTGCTGAACTCTTTGCACGCGGTGGGCACACCTATCAGTCCATTGACATCCCATGGGCTTTGAAAGCAGTGATGAGCCCCCTCTATCCCCTTCCCAGGGAGCTGCCCCACCATTCCTGGCAGGAGGGGATCTTGACGGCATGGGAGTACGTGAAGGAGGACAGGTATGACATGTGGACCAGCGGCCCAGGTAAGTGCTGGTGGGGACAGACACCTTCACGGACACCAGGCAGAGCAGCCTTGGACGATCACATGACTAACTCCTTTATCTGACTCTTATTTTTCTCAGTCCCTGAGATGAGCCCTGGACTGGCTGACCTTAGAGGTTCCATCTAGCTCGGCATGTCTTTAGGATGACAAAGGGATACAAATGAGCAGCCCCCAAAGACATGGGTCGCTTGTGCAGGCTGTGAACAACCCCCTTCCCAAAATCATCCCTTCCCCCCTCCTTTCTCCACCCATGCCCAGAAAAGCTTCAGACAACAGAGGGGGAAGCTGAAGGTCAGTCCTTCTCGCTCCCCTGCTCCATGATAGTCTATCCACCCATCAAAGCATAAGGGGGACGTTTTGCTAAGTGAAATAAGCCAGATGCAAAAGGACAAATATTGCCAGACACCACTTACATGAAATACCCAGAATCAGTCAAATTCATAGAGACAGAAGTGAGATGGTGGTTTCCCGAGGTTGGGAGGAGGGGGAACAGGGATTTAATGTTTGATGGGGACACAGCTTCAGTTTGGGAGGATGAAACCTATCCAAAGATGGATGGCGGGAAAGCTGTGTGATGATGCACGTGTACTTAATGCCCCTGAACCATGCACCTGACAGAGATGGCAAATATCATCTTATGTATGTTTTACCACAATAACTTTACCAAAAAAAAAAAAAAAAGATAAGGAGGCTTAAGAAATGGGGCAGGGCCACTCCTAATCAGAGAAGCACCAGCTGGAGAGGACCTCGCAGGACTCCCCCTCACACCATTGGGCCACTGACTGTGCCCAGGAGTAACTGAGTCAGACCTGGACTTGGCCGCAAGGAGGGGAAGTCATGTGTCAGCCAATCCTGAACTGATTGTGCCCACAGCGAAGTCAGTCTTAGGACAAAGAAAAGCAAGCCCTCCCGCGTGATGCAAGGAGGGGACAGGACTGCAAACAGAATCAGGTTTGGGAAAGATTTCAATAAATATGCTGAGAGTAGAGGACAGAGAGCTCCCGAGATGACCTCTCGCTTCTCTGGGGAGAGCCACGAGGGTGGCTCATCCGCCCGGCGCAGGTGGTCGGACTACTTCCGTCCCTGGAAGGATCATCGCAGTGAATGGTTTGTGAGTCCAGCCTGGGTTCCCAACACACCGTCGCCTCTGCTCCTCACCAAGACCTATACCTGTGTCTATGAAATAGAGGGAAACTGAGGCCCAGAGAGGGGAAGGGGTTTGCCCAAGGTTACAAGGCACACGCATAGTAGCAGAGGAAGAACTGAACTCAGTTCTGGGGAACGCTGGGCCCTGTCCACAGCTACTGGCTTTCTCACACTCCAGCATACTATCACAGACCCCACTATTCTAAAGCAGAGTGATTCACACAGAAATTTGCTTTACCCAAGTATCTTCCTGCCCAGCGCTCACCGGAAGAGGAAATGTGGCCCTTTCCCCCCTTTGCCCTGGCATTCTTTAGCCTGGCTTCAGAGCGCAAAGTGGTCCCCATGTGACCTCAGCCCAAACTGCCCAGGGCTTGATTCTTTGGCCAGGACCACAGGTTTGGGGCCTGCACAGACAGTCTCCAATCTGAGGCCACGGGTGAGCAGGAACTGACATCCCCAGTGGCCCCCTCAACCGAAGGCTTCAAGGCTCCTTGGTTCAGCCACAGCCCACGCACTGGACAGCACACGCCCCGTGCATGGACGGGGAAGCTACTCAGAACAGGACCCTGGGCTGCGACCACTGAAAGCACCGACCCCACGTTTTCCCTCACATGAAATGTCTTAATGATCCCTTCCAAGTATGTACAGATCTGTGGATGGCAAACGTATTCCAGAGGTCCTCAGCCTCCCAACTGCACCCCAGGAGCTCTGTGCCTTCTCCCCTCTTTAATTTCACTTTCACTGGACTAGGTTTCCAGATGTGAGTGCTTTTGGTTAGTTTCTAACATACGTGATTATACACTCAGTCACCCAAAACAGGGCATGAAGTTTTCCTTGAAATTAATAAACGTGTTGTACATGGTCACTTGGAAAGAAGCTTTCTCCTTTTATTAAAAAAAAAAAAGGAAGTCCAATTTCCATCTCCCCTACCATCCCGTCAGTTCAAATACTCATCTGACAAACTTTTATTTCATGCCTACCGCAGGGGAAGAGACTGGTCCCGGAGCGGCTGAAGTACAAACAGGCCTTGTTTTGTTCATTCTAAGACATGGATTATCTGCACATTTTACCGGGAGGCATGCTTCCTCTGTCGCTGGCACAAAACGAACAATGCATCTCATAATGAATGGGCATCTCACACTAGGGAGAACAGGGTGCCGGTTACAGACCCTTCTCTCCAGTGGCTTACAGGTGTTACAATTTCCGTGCTGGGAGCCAGTTTCCCTCAACCGTGGGAGGAAACTCAAGGTTTAGCTTGGAAAGGCTGAACCCACGTTTTGCAAGAGATCAAACTGCCCTTCGGAGGAAAACACTGGGTCTCCAAACAGCAGCACAGCCAAGACACCTTGAAAGAAGAGTAAGGCAGAGCAAGAACAAATTAGCGAGGGTTCAGGAACCTCTGAAGAGATTTCTTCTAGGAAACACTCCCAAAGGCTAACGGTGAGAGTCAGTTTCTTCCCTTTCCTACTCGACTCCTTTTGGTGTTACAAAGTATGGTTTTACTCTTTATGAGGAAACATATAAATGGAAAAAAAAAATCCTTCCAGAAGGCAAGGAAAATTTCTGGGGGCAACGAAATCTTTTTTTCCATGGCAAGAAAATACCGGGGTAAAGAAGTTGCCACCTGAACCCTCAGGCTCAAGAAAACTAGAGAAGCCAGTAGAGAGGAAGTCCTGAACGACCTTACCAGAAGGGTTACATGCCCATTTCTAGCAGAAAAGCTTAAGGCGGTTTACGATACTGGAGAAGGTAGAGACAATGGCCGGAGGAGGGGTCCTAACCTCCCAGCAAGTATAAACGAGATCTTCACATCCATGGGGTAAGCTAGAATGAAGGAAAGGTGCCCACCGGCACCGAGTTGCTAACAGCAGAATTATGAGTGAGGCAGCCTGTTTAAGAGAAAGGAGCCGGCACCCCGTGGTCACGGAGCAGGGAAAGCCCAGAGAACAAAACGGGGAGCAATGCGTCCCGATGTCAGCACAGCGGGCAGACTGGCCACCATGCCAAATTCTGAGACCTTGCACCATCTAACTTTCGGCTTTCCCACATCTGGTGCTTGATCCAGGCTGATCCAGCTGCATTCCTGACCATCAGCCCACAGGTGTTTCTACTGATGCTTTTCCCTATTGGGGAAAAACAATGCGCTTGGAACTGGTGGGGGGGCAGGTGCACGGTGCAGAGACTAATGGGCAAGAGACTAGTGGCCAGGCAGACCTGCCAGAGATTTAAAAACGCACCACCTGGGAAAGAGTGATGGGCTGTGCGCCCCACTGCATGGAGGCTGCGGGAGTCCGCGGATGCGTTGGCAGGAAGGCGAGTGTGCATGCTGACCCAGAAGTAATGCAGCCCCTTATTCCTCGAGCTCACAGAAAGCCTTCCAACAACCTGATGTCTTCCCACCGGGGATGTCAGGGCCACTTAAGGCAAAATTTGATCCCTGGGGTGGGGAGGAAAACCTTCTTTTTCTTCTCTGTTGTGTGTCAGCATGCACAGCTGAATTTCTTTGTGTCCTAACTGAATCCCATCAGTGTGGCTGACTGCCTCGCTTGCTTGAAATGAACTGAGCTAAGAAACAAGTTTCCGGACAAGGCTGCATTCTCCAGGATGCTGAGAAGGGCAGAGTTAAGCTCAGCCCCTGCAGAGTGGAAGGGAAAAAAAGTCCTATTTATTGCCTTATAAGAACATCACAAACCAAAAACCAAAAAGTCTCTCCTGCACCCAGTCCAAAGAAGCCTGGCATATGCCACACCTGGGCTGAGGGGATAAATGCCTCGAGGCAAAGCCCAGGGGCTGTTGTCTTTTCTTAAATGAGGAAGGCAGCATGCCAGAGAATAGAAGAACTCCAGGGGGGAAAGTCAGATTCCTTATTTATGAAGTAAGTGGGCTTGATATGCTGACCTGCGGGGTCTGGGAGGACCTCAGAAATTCCCTGAAGCCAAGAAGACAATCATCTTGGGGCAAATAGAACACGGTCCCAAACAAACCATCAGTCAGATCTGCCAAGACCTGACGGGCTGTTAAAATGAGACCTCCCTCGCCCTCCTAGAAGCAGTAAGCAGGTGCCTTGCTGATTTAGTAGGCAGCTACTACAGTGGGCGAGGGTAGCATCCCAGGGGAGTTGCCGTGAGCACCCTCGAGACCTTACACCGTGTGGTCAACCTTCCACATTCCTTCCCAAAGCCTGCCTCTGTGGCCCACTTCCACAGAATGTCTCTAACAGACCTAGTTGCAGCAAAACCCCCCAGTGACCAGAATTTTGGTAAGTGGGAGTGGAGGGAGGAGACCTGATGCCAAATTCAGGTTGGTGAGTTCCAAAGACGCCAAGCATAAGACCTGGATTCTCTTCTCACAACTGCCTAAAGTTAAGTCGGCCTTGAGTTCTCACAGCCCCCTCCTCCTCGGGTGAGTGATCTCAGGACTCCGTGCCTCTCTGGGAAATCACTGATTGGTGTTTGGTCAGCGTTTAAGAAAAAAATTTTAATTTAATTTTAATTTAACTTAATTGTAAATTAAATTTGCTCTAGGTAAGTATTTTTGAGTATGGCATCTAGCACAGCGCCCTGCCCTCCAGCAATGTCGAAAGAATGGATACACGAATCAATGAAGATCAGATACATCGGATTTGAGCTCCCGACTAGGAAGGCAGGGCGGGTCAATCACCTCCCCCACACACTGAGTTCCAGAGTTTTCCATCACTCTTACTTACCTCAGGGGCTGAGCCCAACAGAAGTCACAGGAACCGAAAACACCAGCTAATATATTACCTTTCAGAGTTTGCTTTAATATGGTTCCCTGGATTTGCGCAAATATCAGGGGGCCGACTTCTAAAAGTGAGTGTGCTCCTTTACGACATCTGAAAAGGATCAGTGAAATCAAAACCCGGCCCTTCGGTTATCCCTCGAAAGGATTCTTTGGGCTCTCAGCCACATCTCAACACCGCAAAAGGCTTCTTTTCAGGATTTCTGAGAGATTTTTTTTTCTCTGTCCCAAATGCAGCTTTGGGAAGGAATCTCTACCCCATTTGTGGAAGAAAAGCTTGTTGCTAAGGCAGTGTGGGGCTGCACACCCACAGACTCTACAGCGGGAGATCTGCCGGCTCAGCTCGGCTCCCGGCACCCCTTGATGAAGCAAAGGGGTGAGTATCAAGAAGCAAAAGTTACTACCGAACAATGGAGGGGCAACAGAGTCCGCACACGTGACTTCAGATGCCTTCTACTATTTCCCTTCCGGTTCACTTAAAATGGCAACCAGGAAAAAAGGAGGTGCCTCAAAGACAGGCAGGAAAATGCATTCTAGAACAATCTTCCTAGAGGTCCTGAGGCCCCACCAAGAACAATGGAGGCAGAGATGCCTCATGCACAAACAAAGCACGCAAGGCATATCCATCCTGAAGAAGCTCTCTGTGGCAAAGGGTCTGAGTTGTCCCACTTCCGTCCACGGTCACGATGACAATCCTGAGAATACGCGTGTCACGTGTACAATTTTCTTCCGCTTGCACATGCAGGTCACATTCATGTGACTCGGACACAGCCCTTGGTCAGTGCAAGAAGGCCTTTCCGTATGCTTTATTATGTCTGGTTAGTGAGAACATGGAGTAGGTCACCTGAATGGCCAAGGACCCATGTTACCTACCGTTCTGCTTTTCCTGGTAAGAATTCTGCAAGAACGCCCATCTCAGAGACACGCTGCAGGCATCTCGAGAAATGCACCACTCAGTGTCAGGCTGAACCTTCCTGCAGCAAATCGGGCCTGGCCCCACAGGCAGAGCCACTTCTCGGCATCCTTATGAGATGGAAGGAGTCGGCCTTCCACACAGATGCGGTTGACTTTTACCTCTCCCAGAGGAGACAGGCTCAGAGTATCTAGAGCTGTTCAAGTCTTCTAGGAGGCTGCCTACAGCGGGCAATCCCTGAAAAGGCCCCTGAGATCTGCTCCCCAGACCACATCCAGCCCTTCCCCTGGGGCCATAAGGGCTGATTTGGAATTCCTTTTTAACCCAGAGTGGTTTGGGAAGAAGGGAGAAAATTCCCGCTGCTGAAGGGAGGTCACTTTTGTGTGCCAGGAAGGACCTGATGGGGGCCCCTCTGAATGCCCCTAGCAGCTGGATTCCCCACCCCGGGGGGTGGGGGTGAGGGGGTTAGCGCCCTGTGCCTGCATTTCTGAGCCTGGGTAGAGTGGTGCTGACCCCTAGGGGTGGATGGAGAAAGAGCCCATGGGAGGGAAGGCCAGCCTAGCAGTAGGCAGGATCTCCTGGGTCCAACTCCCGGGAGCATCCAAGGAGTGGTGTCGCTGCCTAACTCCTCCCCATCTGTCCTCAAGTCTGCCACCCTCCACGTCTAGGGAAGGTCCCCAAACACCTGTCCAGGGACCCTTCACACAGAAGGGCAAAAGCCAAGCTTGACTTTCATGAAAACGAGCCCGTTCTCCATCCTCTCCAGATTTCCACAGAGAAAAGCAACCATTCGGGGAGAATGCAGGGAGAGAATATGAAGCTCCAAAAAGAGGCACCCACAGGCTCTCTCTCCCCAGGGACGCAGACCAGGAGGAAGCAGGGGCCAGGCCAAACCTCCCACAGGTGGGCCGGGAAGCTTTCTTACCAAACTCGCTCGCACACAGATGTTCAATGATGGCTTCAGATTTCAACTCATTGTCACACGGAGGACACACAGTTGTGCCTAGGAAAGGAAAGGAGCAGAAAGACGAGCTGTGAGTGACAGGGATTGGGGTCTGGAAGGAGCCAGCCCTGGGGAAGAGGTCAGCCCTTGGACCAGGCTGAAAGTAGTTAAAGGTCTTCTGGAATTTCTGAAGGGCCCCTGGAGAATCAAAGAGTCCTGGAGTCCTGGACCTAAAGCCAAACAGACACAGTTTCTTTTTCTTTCTTTCTTTCTTTCTTTCTTTCTTTCTTTCTTTCTTTCTTTCTTTCTTTCTTTCTTTTAAGATTTCATTTATTTTTTTGACAGAGAGAGAGAGTGAGAGAGAACAACAGGGGGAACAGCAGAGGGAGAAGACGGCTCCCCGCAGAGCAAGGAGCCAGACGTGGGGCTCAATCCCAGGACCCCGAGATCATGACCTGAGCCGGAGGCAGATGCTTAAAGGACTGAGCCACCCAGGAAGCCCCAGACACAGTTCCTTGAAAACCTGGGGGCTAGAACTGTGGAATACGGCACGACCATTTAAACCAACCTTATCAGGGGCAGTCTGTGAACTGTGGCTTGGTGGGGCTGCTCTGGTCCTTTGCTTCTGATTCCTTCTCTCCTCGCCCTTAAATATCTCTCTCTGATCCCTGCCCCCTTCCCATTCCCAAACTCCCAACGGGACAGCAGATCAATCTGACCTGCTCCAAGGAGCCAAGAAGGAAACCCAGCCAGACACACCAACTCGAGCCGCAGGCCCTGAACACCGCTCTCTGAAAGGGCTATTGCAGGGCGAGTTCCTGCCTGCGCTGGGGTGGGAGGCAGAAGCAGCTGGCTGGGGGCGGGGGGCAGCACCAGGCAAGAGCTGCCAAATGGGAGAGCCGGGAGGAAGGGGGGAGCCGGGGGACCCTCTGAAGGCGTTTTCACAACACTGTGAAGTGCTTTGAAGAGGAGGTGTGTGTGTGTGTGTGTGTGTGTGTGTGTGTGTGTGTGTGTGTGTGTGTGTGAGGCATGAGGGCCACTGCCAGGCACAGGGGGAGGAGACCTCTGAGGCCAGGGACAGAGGCCTCCTCCAGGCCCAAATGCTGCTGGAGGGGGATCCCCGGGAGGTGGAGTGCCTCTGTGGGAGGACAGGGAAAACGCGGGCCAGTGGGCTCCCCAGCCGGGTGAGATGGTCTACCGTCATCACCACCATCCGCTCCATCATCCAGCAGCATCCAGGAGTTTTATCCACGATTGAGGAAATCTAGCACATTCAAAGGGCACTCTGCCCCTGGCAAAGCACGGGGTTGGGGGGGCCAAGCCAGGCTGGTGCTGAGGAGCAGAGGAAAGTCACCCCAAAGTAAATAGTAAAATGGAAGGCCTTTTGTCCTCCTTCTCCCCTGTCCTTTCCCCCCTGTCCTTTCCGGTGACCACCATGGCACAGTTTCCTGCCCACGAGGTCCTCTGGGGCTCATCACCATCACCATGGTGGTGACGCTAGGGAGGGAGCTGCACGCTTCCAGGCCAGCGTTGCCCCCCAGGACATACCTGGTCCGCAGCCGATCACCCCCACTTCCAAGCAGGGTCCCCTTGTGGCCCAGCAGGGACCCCCTTCATCTTTCTTAAGATTCCTCTCCCAACTTCGCTCTGTACCCAGGGTCAAACACCACCCCGATTCCGAGTGTGGCAAGAACCACAAGGGCCACAGCCACACTCCAAGCAGATGATGTGTGACTGTCTTTTGGCCCAGAATTTGGCAATTTGCTTCTCGGCCAGAACTTGAAGTTAGATTCTGGAGGCAGTTTTTCTGACAAAGGGAAAAACCTACCTAGAGTTCTGCATTATGGTTCTTGCTTCCATGAGGAGAAAAATAGGGAAAGGAGGTCCTGAAGTGTGGGAAGGACCGTGTTACCTATTCCGGGAGGGTGAACAAAGGTTTTTCTTGTTTTCTTACTTTTTTTTAAGTGGAAGTTATCACACTGCAAGTTTCTATGAATATAATCTTGACTGAATAAGTAGTAGGGCCTGGCAGTGAAAATATCAAACACTGTCCCCAGGGCACCCTCCCATCATCCCGTCTGAACCCTCTGAGTTCCCTGATGGGTTCTGCAGCCATTTTCCTCAGGCCCACCATTGAACGTTTGACCTTCAGCGTCTCTCAAGGTAGAAGGAGCTCATGAAGTGAGCTAACCCCTATCTTGACTTTTCTTATGGCCGACTCTGGAGCAGCCTGATCCAGGGAAAGGGGGGATGTGTAAAGCGATATTAATCTATGCCCCCTCTTGGTGTGTCCTTGGGGCCCTGCAGGCCGCCACAGTGGGAGAAACCCACCATCCACCTGAGAGGTAGAACTAAACTACTGTTTGAAGGAAGATTTAAAATAAAGGTTAAAGCAAAGGAACCCCACACTGAAAGGTTTTGTGTTTCATTCATATTTGAGGGGGAGGAGAGGAGACCATCTAACACTAGAGTCACAAGTGATTTTTTAAAAATCAGGACACACGTGCACACAACTCTCTCTCTCTCTCTCTCTCTCTCTCTCTCTCTCTCTCTCGCTCTCATATAAACACACACACACAATACACACACACAATTACACACAAACTCTCTCACACACACAGCAGTTCTTCCCTGGCCAGCACCTTGACACCCCGAGCCGAGACCTTCTGGAGGCCCCCAGGAGACACCAGGGCACCGTGGGCCCTGCAATCCCTGACTGGAACGGCCAGGCTGATCGAACACACAGCACGTCTGAGCAACCAAAAAAATAAAACTAAAAATACATGGTCATTCGTGTAACTTCAATCAGTGAAACCCGGCCAGAATGGGGAACCACCATTTCCCAGGCCTGGGAATGGACAAGTCTAATGTGAGCGCAAGATGTAGAAGGAAGTTTCCTGGAAAGTGGACAGAGTTATGCCTTTCCTGTGACAGACAAGGACTGTTGCTGATGTAGCTGAGGCATCAGCCTTTTGGACGGAAAAGTATCTTTTGACTTCTCTCCCATTATCAAGTCCATCTTTAGTAACATACGGCCCCTAAGGTGTGCCCAATACTCCCAAAACATGCCCAGTTATGTGACCAGCATCCAGAGATATGCGTTATGCCTTGAAAATTTGGCTTTAATTTCAAAGACTAAAGAGAAAGGAGAATAAAAGTATTAGCTCACCCCAAAGTACCAGTTCCCATTCCAGAACCCCAAGCCTTAAGCTCATGAGGACTGGTCTGTCTCAACCTGCCCCTCCAAACACACACACACACACACACACACACACACACACACACACAGCCCTCCCACCTCTGTGCTCAGCTGACAATGGCCACGCGGCCTCAGAGGAAGTCATACGGGGCTCTGTGGGGCTCCCACTACCAGAGGAGAGAACCAGTTCCCAAGTCCCACACCTGACTGGTCCTCTCAGGGCTCCTGTCTTTTGGGCAGCGGGCCTCGGGAGGGTGCCTGCCTAGGCACTGGGGGTTGGAGGGGGGTGGCGAGAGGATGGAAGCAAGGCCCAGACTCTGGAGGGGGCAGTCAGGTGGAACAGCCACCCAGGAGTCAAAGACAAGAGAGCAATTATATGATATATGCCCCCCTCCACTCCAGCCTTTTGGGGTGGCGAGGGGAGGGGAGTTCGGTTGGGAGGATTTTTTCCCTTTTATCTGTAGGCACCTCAGCCAGTCCCCCATCTTCCCCGCAAAAGGTGTTCCCCCAAAGGTCTCCATGTGCAAGGGCTGTTCCCAAAAGACAGCCGGGAGTCAAGCAGAGGCCTCTGGAGCAGAGCCGGGCTCATCTCCGGGCCAGCCAGCGGCCAACCAGCCGGGAAGGGGAGAAGGAAAAGCCTGCGGGCTGCACGGGATGGCCCCAACCTGGCAGAACAGGAGTGCTTTGTTTGCTCTAGGTAACCACTCAGCTCTTGCTCCCAAAGGGCCGCACTTTCCCCAAAGGTTAACCCTGTGCTGACACCCAGGAAGTGGTGAGCAGAGGCGCCCCGGCCCCCCGCAGCCCAGGTTACCGCCTCTCCCACCAGCAGGGGCCCCGGCCACCCAATGTCGGTCACTTTGGACCAGTCTCCTCTGTCCCTAGCATTGGGGACAAGCAGGAGCATTGCAAATTCGGGGCTCCCTTTCCCCCAAACTACCACCATCACTCTGCAAGAGTAAACCCTTCTGAGGACACTTCCCTTTTAGGGATCACTTCAGGATGAACCAAGTCAGCCAACAGCCCATCCCCACCCTAAACCCCGTCCTCGAACCCCCTCCGGACAGGCGCCCCTGTGCTCAGCGCACCTAGGTATGGTTCCCCATTCCCATTCCGGACGGTAGGACTATGCACACATCTTTCTTTCAGCCTCAACTTTGCTTCTGAAGAATTCACTCCCATAAAAATCAGGCCATCGCACTGGATTTTTTTTTCCTCTCTTGGGTCTTCCCCCCCCCCCCCCCAAGAGCGGCCCTTTAAGTAAGAGGGGTTCTGAGAGGAAGCGCTGGCCCCCTCCATGGGGCAGTTAGGAAAGTCTCCAATTTGCACAACCCCACTCCCCAAGGAGAGATGAACAATGAGCTAATTGCATTTTTATCTTTCTAATTACCTGAGGATTTGTGTAAATGGGAGAAGCAGGGGGTTTGCAAGGAGAGTAGGGGCTTCCCAGCCCCCAAGCCTCCCCAAGCCTCCCCAAGCAGTTACCTGAAAAGGGTGGAGAAACAGAAATCCTGTTTCTAAACTTTTTTTTTTTTCTCAGCCAGTCCTGCAGCCCTCCCGGGGCTACTTGGCTGAAGGACTAACTAAGGAGAGCCCGGGGAAGGCGGGGGGGGGCGTGTTTAAATCCTCATCGAACCTATGAAAATAAAGCTGCGCCTTAAGTTTTCTCGACCTTTCTACACTTTAGGTTTGGGGATTTTTTCCTCCTGGGGCATCCCGTCTCGGTGTTAAAAACTTCCACGGAGGGGCACCTGGGTGGCTCAGTGGTTTAAGCCTCTGCCTTCAGCTCAGGTCATGATCTCTGGGTCCTGGGATCGAGCCCCGCATCGGGCTCTCTGCTCACCGGGGAGCCTGCTTCCCCCTCTCTCTGCCTGCCTCTCTACCTACTTGTGATCTCTCTCTCTGTCAAATAAATAAATAAAATCTTCAAAAAAAAATATTTTAAAAAAAACTTCCACGGAGACTCGGTTCCCTCGCAGAGGGAGAAGGGCTCTCCTTTCGTATGGAGGGCAAGGCTTTGTCTCAGGTATGGAAAAAGCGAACCTGGATCCCAGGAAGAGCCGCTGCAGGCACCGCATCCGGCTTGCTAGGGGCCTAGGCGCAGCCCCCGCTGCCGGGCAGGCCCGCGCTGCACCTGGGTCGGTAGAGGTGCTAAGCGACACCTGGGACGGACGAGAGGCTTTTTAAAAACTCGCTCTGCACAGCTTGAAAGCGACCTCCAGGGAGCGCGTCCGAACTCCGGGGAGGAGCGGCCTGCCGGGGGTCCGAGTGGCAGGGGCTTTCCCGCGGCGGGTCCCCCGGGTCCCCGCCCGCCCGGGCTGGGGGGCTCGCGCGCGTGGGAAGGGGCGGCCTGACCTTGGGGCTTGGAGGCTTCGGTGGCATTGGGCGGGGTCATGGCGATGCAGACGTCCCCCTCGGGGAACTTGTCACACTTGAGCATCTCCGGCCAGTAGAAGCCGAAGAACTGCATGACGGGCTCGCAGGAGTCGCGCACCGCCTCGCAGAGCCAGCGGCACGGGTAGATGGGCCGGTCGAGGCAGACGGGCGCGAAGAGCGAGCAGAGGAAGACCTGGGTGCCGATGTGGCAGTTCTTGTTGAGCAGGGGCACCCAGCTGCTGGCCTGCTGCTTCACCTCGGCCATGGTCTCGTGCTCCAGCAGGTTCGGCAGGACCATCTTCTTGTAGCCCACGTTGTGGCACAGCCGCAGGTCCACCGGGATGTCCACGCACTGCGGCGGCTTGGTGTAGAAGCGCCCGCTCTGGTAGGAGCCGATGTCCGACTGGAAGCTCACGTAGTCGTACTCGCTGGCCGAGCCCGCGGCCAGGAGCCCGGCGGCCAGCGCCAGCAGCACGCCCGAGGCGGCCCAGCGGCGGCCCCCCGCGCCGCGCCCGCGGCCCATGCTGGCTCGGCGCACTCGCTCCCGCGACGTCGGGGCTGCCTCGGCCGCCTCCCCGCGCGCGTCCCGCCGCAAACTTCCAGGGATCTCCGGGGACAAAAGGCGCCGTCCCCAGCGCTGCCCGGCTCGGCGGCCGCGCGCTCCTGCCCGGTCCTCGGCGGGTGGCCGCCCTCGGCCTGCGGCGGGAGCTGGCGCGGGGAGGGAAGCGCGCGGCGGCGGCCCGAGTGCTGCCCCGGCTCCCGAACGCGCGGCGGGCTGGCGGGCGGGAGGGCGGGCGGGAGGGCCGGCGCGCGGCACCTACTCCCGAGGCTGCAGGACCCGAGTGCCCGCTGCTCCCGTTGCAGAGCCCTCGGAGTCTCCCCGCGCAGCCAATCAGCTCCCGGCTGTTGCGAGCCGCACTCATTTAGCACGTCAGTCACCGGCGCAATTAACCAATCGCTTCACTTGCAGGGGGGTTCGGGTGACCAGAGCTAAACCCCGGTCAACACCCCTTAAAAAACAAAACCAAAAATAAATAAATAAATAACGGAAGAAGTGGGGAAAGGAGAGGAAAAGAAGAAGAAGGGGACAGGGAGAGACAGAGGGGATAAAAAAAAGTGTGGGGTGGATGGAGGGGAGAGTTAACCCTGGTCCACTTGAGTCGGTTACAAGAGAAACAAGAAACCTTAACAATACTTACAAATCCACACCATAATGAAGACTTTTTTTTTTTTACGCTTTTTCCTAATTTCAAGCAGCAGCCCACCTTTTTCAGTTTTGTCCTCCGTAGCTGCAGTACAAAGGCAGACGTTTTGGGACAAACCCAAACCGGGGCTCAGGAAGGCTGAACCAACCGAGGTCTGCTTTTAAATCCCCAGCCAGTCTGGCTCTCGGCTCCTGCAAAACCAAGGGGAAGGTGTATTTGGGGCTGCTTGCTGGTTTCAAAAGGCAGCACCTTTCCAGGTGGGACAATCAGACGGTGGCCCTCCAACAGCGCGGGGTGGGGGTGGGTGGGGGTCGGTGGGGGCCTTGGGTCGTTGTTGCAACGCTGCTCGGTCCGGGAGGAAATATTACTCACAAAGGTGTTAGCCGCGGGAGGACGAGAAAAGAAAGTTAAAGAAAAGAAAAAGACCTCCAGCACGTCTGCGGGTGCACACATAGACACATTGACATGTTTGTGGTGTAGAAAGCCAAAACATTAAAAACACATGTGCACTTATCAGTGTGGCTTGTGTAAATAACTAGCCCATGGCTCAGGCACACACGCTTCATTCAGAGCTGGCCCAGGAACCGCAAGTCAAAACCAAGGCAGAGGGCGAAAAGGGTGTATTAGCAGAAACACAGCCAGGCCCTCTCCAGTGGGCAACCCCCTCCCCCAAAGAGACAGAAGTCTCCCTGCCCTCCGAGTTCCTGGAAATTTTTTGTGTATTTTAAACATCGCCCTGAGAGGAAGGGTCAGGGTCCGGAGAGCTGGGAGTAGGACCATGACTGACCCCAGGGTTAGGTAACAACAGAAAGCAGCGCGCGAAGTTGGCTAGGTCTCCACCCTGCTTGTATCTTAAAGTGTGGGTGGAGAGAGGCCAAGGATGCCGAAAACAAGCATCTGAGCAGTGTGACACCAGCCCATGGGGCAAATGGGCCGCAGAGCTCAGAGTTTGAGGCAGACACATAGGAGGTGCTGCCTCGCTGGGCCGGCGTGTTTGTAAAGCTCTGGGGAAGCTTGCTTTGGACTCTGCAGACCTAATTTCTTGATGGACAGATTCCAAGTAAAACTACCAGAGTTTGTGAAGAAGCGAGGCTCTTTTCTTAAAGCACTCCTGCCCATACAGAGATTGTGATCCCACTGTCCACCCTGCAACTGGGTCAGCCCCGCTGTCATTCCTTAGCTAATGAGAGGTGCACCCGAGTAAGAGGGGCAGAATGGAGGGTACAGAGATGAGAGCGACAGAGCAAGCTTTGGATGGCCAAGGGTTAATCCCCAAACAATCGGTAATGCTCAGCCCAAGAAGCTGGGGAAGACATTCCTCACAGAGAATAGACTGCAGGAGACCGGGGAACTGTGTCTCAATTCAAGGGGCATTTAGAGAAAAAAATGCTGTTTGGTAGGGGGTCTTTTTCTTTCCTACAGCCAGGCCCTCGGTCCCAAGCCAAATGTGTCTGTTTACTCACGCACTGGAAAGAGTTGTGTTTGCAGATAACATCCTCTCACCTCTGAAATCCAGGCTTAGCTGACCTCACACGCATGTTTGCAGTCTCCCCAGATGGCGGGAAGACTTGGGGTCTGTCCACCATTAAAATTCTGGAAAGTAGCCCAGGTGACCGCACCTCCCCCAGTCTAGGAGGGTCTCAAGCCAGGAATAAACCCCACAGTCCCACTGATGAGAGGACCTAGCCCACACCTGGTTGTTCCTTGCGGACTTTGATCACCCCCAACCCCCAATTCCCCGCTCAATCTTCCTGCTCGAGAGAGGGGCCTCTTGAGTCATGCTAGGGACACAGTCGTCTGGAGGACAGACAGGGAGTGTGGGTATAACCAAGAATCCAGAATCCTAAACCCACTATACCCCTGGTTCCTCTAAGGCCCAGGGGGGAAGGAAGGACTGACTCAGTCTCAATACCATTGATAGACTTGAACGCACACCTGAGATTTTGGAGAATGACTGCCTGCTGCCAATTGCTTCATGTACCATCTATCAGCACCGGGCAGAATAGCCTGAAGACTGTGTTTTAGAGGTGCCTACAGGTTGTCGTGGGTTTTTGTGGGGTTTTTTGGGGGGGTCCTTTTTCGTATTATCAAAACATGCTTCAAAAGTCCCATCTCCTTCCCCCAACAGCAACAATGTGTGTATGCAGAGGAGAAAGTTCTAGAGCAAAACTTCTTTAAACATGCTATTGACATGACAGAGCTCCCAGAAACCAGGGTTCTGGATTAGGAGAGCTGTGAGCCAGGAGGCACATCTTCCCTCCTTGGATGGTTTAAATGAGCAGGGGGGAAAAAATACAACTTTAAACGTGTGTTTTTCATTTCAAAAAGGTTCCCACACCGCCAGATGCCCATATAAGAAACTTGGAAGTGCATTCCCTGTTGCTTCCTAACACCAGCTTAAGGAGGCATTCTTCCTCTTCCCATTGCCCAAAGCTGAATGTTGGGGCCCAGCGGAGCCACAGAGGGGCCTCCCAGGTGCCTACCCAGTGGCCTCCCCTCCCCCCACAGAGCTCCTTCCGGCCCATTCCTAGGAAAAGGCGGGTGGGAAGGGGGGTGCTTTTTAGTCTCTTCCTCCTATTCTGTCCCATTATGCCATCATCGGTGGTCTTTCTGAAGCTCCAGAACCACACGCAACATCCCTCCGTCAGCCAGGAGCAATGCAGTAGGGCAAGAAGGCATCCTTGTGTGTGGCTGGGTGGTGGTGCGTCTGGTGCAATGCGGAGGAAAGCGTTCTGGCCCAGAGTCAGGAACTCCGGAGGAATGCCTTGTTTCTGCTCCTCCAGTGCGTTGCTGGGTGACTCGCACTTTATCCCTCCAGTTCTACAGTTCTCTTCTGTAAAACAGAACTATTAATGCCCGTCCTGCTACTTCAGAAAATAAAATTCGGTACCTGATTCTTAATATTCTTAGGATAATTATGTCCCAATGCATGGGACATACTTATACCATAAATTATTCCTGTTTCTGTGAAATTTAAACTGAACTCCCAGGTCCTTTATTTTATCTGGCAAGCCCACTACCCACCCTTCCAGCGGCCTTGTCTGACCCCCTCCTCTCGGTCCATCACCTGCCTTCTCCACCCTTAGTCAGAGGATGCCCTCTCTCCCTATTGCACCCAGAGCACATGTGGACACTCCATCACTGCACTTACGTGGACATTTTATTTTTTTAAAGATTTTATTTATTTATTTATTTATTTATTTGACAGAGAGGAGAGATCACAAGCAGGCAGAGAGGCAGGCAGAGAGAGAGAGAAGCAGACTCCCTGCTGAGCAGAGAGCCCGATGCCGGGCTCGATCCCAGAACCCTGAGATCATGACCTGAGCCGAAGGCAGAGGCTTCAACCCACTGAGCCACCAGGCGCCCCTACATGGACGTTTTAAAACTATTTCCTCTGGGGTATCTACTATTTGACTGTGAGCCTGTGGAAGGCCAGGATCTTGTCATATTTTTTCCCCTGCGGACATTCCTCCATCCATCAGTGTTCCGGGCATACAGCCAGTACTCGATAAGGCCCTCCGTCACCAAAAGAGCACTGGGATGTAGTCGAGGGAGGCGGGGATGGGAAACACCCAAGCTGAGAGAGGCATTACACCTGAGCATTGATTTTGCACTGTGTTTCCCAAGAGCCAAGGCAAAAAGTAAGCGTGAATAATTCACAAAGCTCTCTTTGTCTGCAGGAAAGAAACATCTTCCCTAGATCTGCGTTCTAAGGGAAATGACCCTGAGCGCCTCATACGAAGACTGTAGAGAGAGGGTGGGACTTTTGTACTGGCTCTCCTGTGTCCAAGTCCAGAGCCGACCCGGGGCATAGATGCCACTGCGGGCAGATTCACACCTCTCTCTCCCCGGGACACACACAGAATAGGCTGCACTAGAAGACGGCCAGGGGTGGAGGGGCAGGTGGTGAGTGTCACAGCCAATTCCAGAAAGAGAGTGGAACTCGCTGTAAATCCTGCATGGACACTACAGTGAACACTGAGCCCCAGGCCCTACAGCGGTGGGTTGTCTGACTTGGTTTTGGCTCAGGTCATGATCTCAGGGGCATGAGACTGTACTGTGCTCTGGGCTCCGCAGGCAGTCTGCTTGAGATTCTCTCTCCCTCTCCCTCTGCCTCTCCCCTTGCTTGTGGATGCTCTCCACACCCCCCACACATAAATAGATAAGTCTTTAAAGACAGGGACTGGGACTCCCTGTCTTTAGAAGGCCAGGTTTCCAGAAGCCTCTGATAATACCCGGGAGTGGGGCGGGGCAAGAGAAGCTGGGAACAGCTCTAGCCCCGTGACACCTGGTGCCAGGTCCTGACCTCAGAGCTCAAGGCTTCATGGGGATGCCACAGAGTGGGAAAAACAAGCCTTAGGGACACTCCTTCCCCTCTCTCCCCGGGAGGTGAAGTGGCCCGTAAATCTAGGGAGGACAGTGGCCAGCAGCAGGACACATTCCCCCAAGAAGCCCCGGGGTTATTTACCTAACCCTCCGTGGCAGGCACACCAGACAGCTCCACCGCCTTTCTCCAGAAGAGCCCGGATCCACATGAGGTGCCGGGGGGGGGGGGGGGGGGGGGGGGGGGGGGAGGTGCGGGAGAGCTCATCCTCACACTCCTGTTCCCCACTCCGGGAGCCTCTGCCTCTGTCCAAGGCTGGCTGGGAAGGCCATCGTGTCCATCATGTCGGAGCCTCCATGGGCGCCACGGAGCAGCCTCCCTCCCCACCGAGGCCCCCTCCGCCGGCTCAGGCCCAGCACTGGCCCAGCAGAGCGAGCAGTCTTCCCGCTGTCTTCCCCAGGGGCACCCTTTCTGCCTCAGGGCCTTGGAGCTTCACAAAAAGCCTCGGAGCTAGCAGAGAAGTTCATTATCCCCATTTCACAGAAAACCCAGAGGCTCAGCACGGTGGGCCCCTCACCACCAATCCAGCCACCACGACACTCTGGTGGGGACAGACTCAGATCAGGAACACGGATCTTTGGATTTCCATCCTGCTGACTCAGCATTAGGCTGAACTGCCTTTGCTAAATGCTCATCCCCAGAGAGAGAAACCAGAGAGCCTTCAGCTGTCCTTAATGTTTTATTGTGAATTCATTTATCGGACTCTTCCAAGGGGCCAGCTAGAAGGAAGAGATGGTTTTGAAAGAGTGGGGAGGATGGAGAGATAAGTCTAAAGGTCTGGACGAGGGCATGGGGTGTTTTCCTATGGGATCCCAGGACAGATAAAGAATAGGATGGAGGGGCGCCTGGGTGGCTCAGTCGTTAAGCGTCTGCCTTCGGCTCAGGTCATGATCCCAGGGGCCTGGGATCGAGCCCCGCATCGGGCTCCTTGCTCGGCAGGAAGCCTGCTTCTCCCGCTACCATTCTCTCTGCTTGTGTTCCCTCTCTCGCTGTGTTTCTCTCTGTCCAATAAATAAAATTTAAAAAAAAAAAAAAAAAGAATAGGATGGAGTCGTGAGTACATACATACAGGCGTCAGAAGCGGAGGACTGGGGACTACTGCAAGGATGGGTGCCCTGGCCTGGCCTGGGTTACAGAGGTGACCCCAGTGCTCTGGTAGGCAGCTGCCCATAAAGCACGTAAAGCTGGCCTGCCCTCATGGGGATGCCCAAAAGAAAGGCTCCAGGGGAGAAAAGACTGTGGGCCATGCCAAGAGAGAGGGCTCACTGTAGACCCATGAGAGAAAGAGGGTGCCTTTCAGGTACAAAAGCTGATCCAGGGTGTAAGGCAGGTGGTTCACCTATGGTCCTCTCTAGAGCCTAGACGTTTTCCAGAGTTCTGCGATCATTCCAGGGGTGATATTTAAAACATTTAAGACCTGGTGTGATATGACCAGTAGGATTGTATGTTACATGAAGATTACCGGTGCACATGCACACCAGCTGGACCCCAGCCCCGGGACAATTCCAACAGAGGTGAGAGGGGGACGCAGTTCCCAGGATGTACCATGCTGCCTCGTGCCTCTGTGCCTAAAGCTCAGGCTGCCTCGGCATGCCTGCCTTTCTCCCCAGCCCCAATCCAAGACTCAGTTCTCCACCTTCTCTCTGGCCATTCCCCAGAACCTCCCAGCAAGAAGGGGGCCGAGGTGGTCCTGTGTCTGCCCCCTGGATACCACAGCAATCTGAGCACCTCTCCTCAAACACTCTTTGCTTATTTACATGTCTCTAGAAGCTTCCTGAGGACAGAAACCGTATCTTTTTTGTCCCCCTACCCCCAGTCCTTAGCTCAGTGCCTGCCACATTGTAGGCGCATAGAGGACATGTGATCGTCCGATGAGGCTGGTCTTACAACCCAACTCTAGGCCGAGAGAATCAAGTGCAGGTTGGCAAGTGGGGCATCCTGGAAAACATTTTAAAATAGACAACATTAGAAGGCACGCAACTTGACTTTTTCTCTTCTTCCCGCTTAGAATTCAGGTGTAGCGAGAGGTAGAGCAGCAATCCTGTAACCGTGAGGATAAAGGCCCACATGCTCCAGCAGAGGAACAGAAAGATGGAAAGAACCTGGCTGGTAAGAAATCAGCTGATAGCCTGCCCTGGAATTCTTGTTTGGTGAGACCTACAGCCTCTCTTCCCTCTCTCACTTTTTGAAATCCAAAGTCATTCCGGTTTTCTCTTTCATGCAGCTAGAAACAAACCTAACAAGCCATGGACCTGTCATTTAGGGACTCTCCAAGCAGACAGAAAACTCAAAAGCTTCAAGTTCTGATTTTTACTGTCTCCTAGGACTTTACTATTCAAAGATAGTAAACCTAGACCAGCTGCATCTTCCGGGAACTTGTCAGAAATGCAAAATCTCAGCACCTCCATCCCCCCCCCCCCCCCCCCCCCCCCCGCCGCCAGATGCTTCCATCAAAATTTATATTCTAACAAGATTCCTAGGTGACTCTCATGCATATTTAAGACTGAGAGGACCATCCTAAGAAACTCTAACACGTGCCTGCCATTCTCCTGTTTTGACTCCTTTTTTTTTTAATATTTTATTTATTTATTGGACACACAGAGAGAGAGCAAGAGAGGGAACACAAGCGGGGGGAATGGGAGAGGGAGAAGCAGGGAGCCCGATGTTGGGCTTGATCCCAGGACCCGGGGATCATGACCTGAGCCAAAGGCAGACACTCAACGACTGAGCCACCCAGGCGCCCCTTTTTTCATTCCTCCAGGTGCAAAGCACCCTATCTCAAAGTGTGAGCGTTTGTCACACACACGTGCATCACGTTTCTCTGCACCCCTGGATTTAGCGTGCCCCTGGAAGGAGCCACTTCTCCGAGCGGGAGGGTCAGTGACAGACAAGCTCTTCTACCACCCAACTATAGAGCATCTAGACAATCCTTTAGTAACGAAAGCCAGTTTTCCAGCAGAAAGGGTAGACAGGCGACTCTGTCATAAGGAAGCCACACTGCAGGGGCATTAGCAAGGAAAAGGTGGGCAGCAGCAAAGAGGTGCTGCCCCTTGGCCTCTCCGAAGCTGACTGCAGCAGCCAGGAGTGAACAGACCCTGCTTTCTTCCCCACGCACTGTAACTTAAGCAGTTGTGTATCCGGAAGCTTCTGCGATCGCCTAGCAGCTCCACTCTATCGTATTTAATATCTGTCACTGTGCAAACACTGGCCTTTGAGCGCCCTTCTAACACTCGGAGTGTTACAAGAAAGCCATAAGCCCCCACCTCTCCGAAAAGCATAACTTGTCCACTCAACCCTTTTGTTCTTTATTTTTAACTGTAGTCTAGACCACCGAATTACTTAATACACGGTTTAGAGCTCCATAAATAACAACTCCCCAAGTAGAGCCACTCAGCCTTGGAGAGCTTCCCAAGTTCCGCATTAACTCCTCGGATGTGAAGGGTTTCCAGCCATTTCGGTCCATAAATATATAACTGGCTCCTTCCTAAATTGCCGCATAATCCTCACCACCATCCCTTCTATTTTCTTTTATTGCCATTATCATTGGCGCCTTGACAGGAGAATAAATTATGCTTTCTGGAGGATGAAATGTTCTGTGCCCTACACCATTTTAACGCACCCACATTCCCAAATATCTTATTTTATTTCCATCCCTTCCCCAAGGAAATGGCCTCCTTGCAATTAGCGGGGATTTCCGATTGGAGTTTATTCCGTTCTCTCTTTTCTTACTGGCATAGTCTTTGCCCGGGCTGAGTCACATGAGAGAGGCCATCTGAGATGTATTCCTGAACCCCTAAAAGCAGAGAGGTAGGAAAGAAAGACACTTATCGAAACAAACCCAGGGGGAAGTTTGTGCAAAGAGGGTCAGGCACAGGGGAGGTGAGAAGAGCCCAGGCTGAGGAGAGGTCATAGTCGGTTAGGACAGCCTGCTCCGTCCCCAAGCCTCCATTCGTCTGCCCACTCATTGTCCAGCAACTCAGAGAAGCCAAGGGCACCCTGGGGCCATGGCCCCAGAATGAGCCCACCAGGATCCTACCTCACTGTGGCATCAGGCCGGTGCAGGTCCTCATGGCCCCCAGGTCTCACATTTCCATCAGACTGGAAGACAGTTCTCCCTCCCCATTATTTTGTCCACCTCCCTAGTTCTGGCCCTACCCAAACCATCCTCAACAAGTAGACTCAACCTTCTGAGAGCTTTCCGAAGGTTAGGTAGCTGCTGTCATTGAGAGTTAGTGCACTCACAGCAGATTATCTAGGATGGCGGGTAGGAAGAGCCAGGCTGTGCTACGGTCCAAAAAGGGGAGAGAATTCTGCAGAATGAGCTATCCTGATCCCAGAGCCAAGAGAGTCACACATGCAAACCTCGACCTGCCCCTAAACCAGCTGGCCACACCCTTTCTTCCCTCTTGCTCCTCCGGCTGACGTCCCCTCTGGCTCTCCTGGATAGAGGCCTGAGGCCTACCTTTGCAAGACACAAGGAATCAGAGGTAGTGTCCCAAGACTCACACGAGCCTCTCCTTCACACTGAATACGGGTCTATATGATAAATGCGTGAACCCAGGCTCTCTGTCTCTGAACCCTCTCCTCTTATCTCCCACACATCATATTTCTCCTGGTTTGGGCATAACTGACCGAGGAACAAAAGATCTGCAGGCTGCTCGAAATAAATCCCATGACCTCTCTTGTTCTCCCGAGAAGGGGTGTTCCTAGAGGGCAATGGGCTGCAGAGGAGAAGGGGCACCAGACCCAGGTTTCAGGACCCATGGATGTGAGGGAGGCAGGGCTGGGCTGGAGCAGCTCGCCTGCTCCTCTCAGCAGCCAAGCCTGCCTTTCCATGCCCGTTCCTGGCTCTCTTACTGGACGCTTGGCCCCTCTCAGCACCCCTTCCTCCCACGGCTGGGGTTCCAGATGGAGCACCTTCCGCACAGCTGATTATCAAGGGCTCTTCCTGGAAGGTGAGAAACCTACCGCCCCCTGGGCTGCCTGAGCAGCTCCTCTCTGGGGTCAGTGCAAGCCTGGAGAGCAGAGTGCAGGGGAGGGAGCGTCTGTGGAATGCAGCCCTCTCCCCAGCACTCAGAGGCCAGCCCGAAGGGCATAATAGAATACATTAGTCCACAGCCCATTCAGCGCTGCCTCTTTAAGAACAATGGCGGCAACTGAGCTGATTTTTGCCAAGTGACTGGCTTTAGTCCATTCTGAGTGCAGTGGAACTCACCAGACAAAGTCCATATTCAGGACTTCATGGGGGGCGGGGGGCGCTCATAGACACTGGGAAACCAGCACCAAGTGACTTCCTGGGACCCCCCCCAACTCAAAGCAGTCCAGGAAAGATCTTTGAGGCTGACAGCAGCCACTGAGGCCCACCCCTAGACAGAGTCCACACGGGCCCAGAGGTGGGCAAAGAAATTGGCTACTTGAAACAGGCAAGACAGATTTCATTCTCAATTTGAGGGTCCTGGTACCAGTGGCTGATTCCAGAACAATCTTCATCAACCCAACGTGGCTGCTGGAAGGGAGTGATGCTGGGATAATCTCAACCCTATGTGGACAGAGCATGGAGCCAAGGACTCAGTTTCCAGCCCGAGGTCCTGAGTGGCATTTGCAATCTCTTCACTTCTCTGAGCTTCAGGTCCTTAATTCATGAGGAAGGAGGCCAGACAGGTTCTAGACCCCTTCAAACTCTAAAATCTAATGTGAAAAGAACGCTCTGACCACACTTCCTTTACTTCACCCCATACTGCATTAGAAACTCGGAAAACACCAGGACTCGGAAAACTGAAGGACCCGGTGCAAATGTTAGAGAGAATTGAGACCTTGGCAAAGACTGCTATGAAAAAAGCAATGCCAACACCAAAAATGGAGCTGTTCTGATGTGATTTTATTTTTTAGTCCTAAACAGGTTTGTCCAAGTGGGGAAACCAGAGAGCCACCCTGTTGGCATAGCTGTGACAAGAAGGAGCCAGCAATTTCCCTGCAAACCAACCCTAGACACTCTTTCTGACTGTGGACATACTCGCATCACCCTGAGGGAAAGACCCAGAACTTGACCATAGGCTTTCAGCACTTTTCTTTGCATTTTTCTTCATAGCTACTGCATTCTTGGTATAGCTGATACAAGACTTTTGCCTAGTTTTTTTGTGCACCTGAGAAAGACATGCCAAAGTTTGGATACAAAAAATAGGGAACCTTAGGAGAGAATATTGCCCTGCTGGTTCCGACTCAGACATCACGCACTCAGGGAAGTCTTTCTTATTTAAGTGGCGCCAAGCTTCTCCCTATCCCCTTTTCCTGCTTTATTTCCCTACCTACTTCTTATGATCTTCTAAAACACTACACGTCTTGCTCATTTATTTTACTGTCTGTCTCCCCATCACCACCATCAAAATGTAAGCTTCCCAAAGGCAGAGATTTGTATCAGTTGTGGTCACAACTGTATCCCATGGAACAGTGCCCTGGGACCTGGTAAGTAGTCAGTGAATAAAAGTTTGCTGAATGACGAATGAATGAATGATAAATGATGAATGAATGGATGGATGGATGGATGGATGGATGGATGGATGGATGGATGGATGACATACAGAGAATATAGAACACAAACATATATATAGTCTGATTCAAATTTTAAAGACAGAACAGTAGGAAAAGAAGAAGGGGAGGGACGTAAGGATGGAAGGAATGAAGGAAAAAAGGAAGAAATGAAAGAAGGGAGGAAGAAAGGAAGGGAGGGAGGGAAGAAGGAAAAAACGCAAAAGCCTGGTAATAGGTACACTGAAATATTAACTGTCTCTGTTTATTGGACTCATAGGCAGTTTAAACTGTCTTCTTTTTGTTTTTCTTCATTTTCCAAAATTTCTACAATTACCATAATTTCGGGAAAAAAAAAGAAGGTAAAAGGATAAATATTAACTTTAAAGAGGAGAAGATGAATGAGGGATGCCTGGGTGGCTCAGTCAACTGAGCATCTGCCTTTGGCTCAGGTCATGATTCCAAGTCCTGGGATCAAGTCCCTCGTCGGGCTCCTTGCTCAGTGGGGAGTCTGCTTCTCCTGCCTGCTGCTTCCCCTTCTTGTGCGCTCTCTCTCTCTCTGTCCTCTCTCTCTGACAAATAAATAAAATCTTAAAAAAAAAAAAAAAAAGATGGCTGAAGCATAAAAGTCTTTCTTAGGCAGAAGAAACAATGTAAGTCTCTAACACTAGCTTTGATTACATAGGTTCCTAAAAATCCTGCCTCATTTGAAATGTCAGGTAATTATTGCAAAAGACTAAGTGTGGGAAGGGGGGTGAACGATGGCTCACATTTCTGGATAATTGCCCCCATTGTCCAGATCGGGATGAATTTGGAGTCATATTCCTCATCTTTCTTCCAGACCACACACAAGTGAAGTATGGAGTCAGAACTCTTGGGCCAGCAATCAATCAACAAATATTTAATGAGCTCCTACTATGTGCAAAGCTCTGTACTTGGTGTGCATTCCCTCTCTCTTACAAATACCCTTCTCAGCTGCTCCCTGTCACCTTGCCCCTTCTGAGTCTGCTTTGCCCAAATCTGGGCATCTGATCACTGCAATCGTGCATCCCCCTAAAAGAAGAGATTCTGAGCTCCCTCTCCTGGCTCTGATTCTGAACCAAAGGTTAGAAACAGGCTCAGAGAAGTTAAATGGGCACTCACCTCAGACCCCTCCACCCTCCTAGCCATCCTGGGTGTGAAACCAGGGGTGACCCACCCATGAGACGGCCGTGCCAAGAGAGAGACTTGGACGGTCATATACTTGTCATACCAGGGAGCTCCTGGCAGCCACCCCTTCCGGACTACTGGAATTCATCCTGTAATAACTTGCCACACAAAACACACCTTTCCCGTTTGGACTGGACCCTGTCCCAGGACGGGAGGGATGGTGAGCTTGCCTCGAGTGCCGCAGAGAGCACCGGAGCATGCAGAGACCTGGGGTGTTTGTTCTGAGGAAATGCTGGACAAAGCCTGTGTCGTCCAATGAGAGAGGGGAGGCAGAGAGCCTGGTGGTTCGGACCTCGGGGAGTGTGTCTGGGCATGCGGCAGGATCCAGCAAGGTTTGCAAGGATTTCCCGCCAAACTAATGAGGGTCCTGGCAAGCGCCGCACTCACTGGCAGGAATCCTCCTCTAATTGGGATCCAGCCCCAGCTCCACTGGAGGGCATCAGACTGTGAGTGGAAAGCCTTGTTCTCAGAAGCTTTCCTGCCCCTCCTCCAGGCCCCAGCGGAGGGTGCAGGCCTGGGACACTCTGGGGGGGATGACACGAGCCTCGCCAACAGCACCTCTGCCCTCCCCTTCCCCTACATCAAAATGCTTGAGATGTCCCCACCCTGTAACCCCCACAAAGCCTCAACCTAAGCACAGGCGGCCATGAGAGATCAGCTTCTCTCCTCCTTTGCAGCCCCAGCCCAGTCTCTGTGGCGCCCACCTTCTGGGGTTCTGGTGAGACCTCAGACTCTGTGTGGTGCGTCCCTCCTCCCTGCCGCCATCCCTCCCGCAGGTGGAGAGCGTCAGCAGGAAGTGGAAGAGCATGGTTGGTGTTCCCAGCTGGGCCCTGCGATGTGGGGACCGCTGCGTGGGGAGGGAAGGAACCCCCGGGCTGGCAGGGCTTCCACACTTGGGGACCATCTCCAGAACGAAGGACAATCCCCCACTTTTCAAGGTGTGACCAACACTTGACAGGCCCCTGGTCTCTGTCAAGTTATCGCAGTTTCTGCCTTTCTGTGCTGGGCCCTGGGCCACACTGAGGAGACCAGAGTAAGCAGGAGCAGGAGACAGAATCACCCTCCAGATATTCCAGCCTCCTGGAGAAGCCCTCATTTGCCTGTCCGCAAGCTGAAATAAGATTGAGATTCGGATTCCGTGAAGATTTACTCAATGCTTTCTTTGTGTCAGCCATTTTGACAACCATTTGTGAAATCTTCTCAGCAGAGTCTCGGAGGTAAGATCAGTCAGAAGAAACTGAGGGTGAAGTGTTCAGCAGTTTGCCCAAAGCCACAGGTCCGGGAAGGGGAAGACTGAGATCCAGGGCTCAGAAAATCTTTGCCAGGACATGGTGGTAGGGGGTGGAAGAGGGGAGCTACTCGTTGAAAAGGTGAACAAATCTTTTTGAGCCACCATTGAACGTATCAGGTCCTGTGTCCCTAGGCTAGAGATCTTCACCTTCACAGCGGGCCACACTGCACCCAGGAAGGCTCTTTCTGGGATGGGTGCCACTCCCCCCACCCCTACTCCTTCTTGCAGGGGGAGGGGGTGGGGAATGGGCCCGTCCCGCCCTGTTGGGCTGCCCGGAGCAGCAGAGGACCACCATACCCTCTGCATTTTTGCAAGTAGCTGTGGCGACGGGCCAGGTGATACCTTCCACGAAGTGCATGGAGGTGGACATTTGGAACTGCTTTGTGCACAGCTTTCTCCTTTCTGTCTGCCTCTCTTTCTTTCCTCTTTTTAAAAAAGAAAGCAGGGTCTCTATTGTGTCCTATTGTGTACCGGCTGCCTGGCCGCTGATTTTTTCCGCCCTGTCTCATTAAGATGGATGGGGTTGCTGCCTTATTAATAATTGGGAAGGTTGCCCTTTGTTCCCTTTTCCTCTCCTCACTAACGAGGCCTGCTCCCGTGGCTTCATAAAGAGCCTCACAGCCCCGGGCACTGCAGAGCTCCCCTGTGTGCAGGGCGCGGGCTGCCCAGGCAGGTCCGGGGGCCAGGCCAGAGCGTTCAAGCCTTCTCACCTCTGCAGCTCTAGAATCACAGGAAGAAGGGCTGGGAGTGTCCTCCAGCCACCTGCCCAGAGTCACACACAGGGTGGACTTAAGAACCCCAAACCCTGGATCTGTTTCTGGACCGCCCCTTCCCCACCCAGCTGTGCTTTGCTCTCCTCACTTTGCTACCATTAGCTCTTTCCCATGAGCTATTTATCCACTCCATTAGCAAACACGCACTCCTGCCGAGCTAAAGAGAAAGAGGATTCATTCATTCATTCGTTGATTCGGTGCCTGTATTTTTTTGAAGGTCTACATAAGGTGCCAGGCGCAAGACGTCAAGAAAGTGTGAAGTGCTATGGGAAAAAAATCAAACAGGATGATTCTATCTGGAGGGCTTCAATCAGGGAAGGCCTCTCAGAGGAAGTGACATTTCCCTTGAGACCTGAATGGCAAGTAGAGGGCAGTTCCAACTCCGCTGACCGGAGGGTAAAGGCCGCAGAGGCCAGGACTATGACATGTGAAACGATTAGGAAACAGGTAGGCATTAAGTTGTGGGGGACTGAGAGCTGGACTCAGCTAGAGGTTTTAGGAAGGAAGCAGAATGTACATTGGATCACGTAAGGGTCGACTGGAGAAGAGGTTGCTGCACATTCCAGGTGGGTGGGAGAAGGCCAGAGCCAGGGCAAGGAGCAGAAAGAATATGGCCCTCTCGTAAGACAGTGAGGGGTGCAGGCAGAGCACGAAACAGTCACCTGCCCCTTTGTCCTAAGTGTCTGTCACTGATGGATGGGCACTCGACTACCCTCACCTTTCCTCACTCCAGACCCTGCCCTGCTCCTTCCAGATGAGACTTCTAGGACTCCCTAAGAGAGAGGTAGAGGCCCCACCAGCTGGCCAGAAGTTCGAAAAAGCTTTAGCTCTACACATTATGTTGTGCTCACAAGTTTAAACTTCACCAGACCTGTCCTCTGTGCAGCAGGAGTTCCCCCCCCCCACCCTGCCCACCCTACCACCTCCTGCTGAGAACCTGCCCGGGTGTCTGTTCCCAGAAAACACTTCAAAGTTCCTCTGTGGGCACAGAGTCCCCTCCGCCTCTGCTTCCCTGCCAAAAAAGCAGTAAGAAGAAAAAGGAGAAATGATATTTGCTTTTCCTAATGCCACTTGATTTTCTTCAAGCCCTCCTGACTCTTTTATGCCCTGGGCTTATGAACTAAAGCGTATTCACACTGCCAAGTAAAAGGAGGATCTCCGCTTGCAGGGATGTCCCAGTTTGAGGAATTCCAGCCCCCCACACCCCCTCCCCCTCCCGCTGCCATGTCAAGAAGATTAATGCCCTTTCTCCAACCTGTGAATGGAAGGCTGGGCTGTCACAGAATCTTCCAAGGAAAGGAAGCCCCCCATGTTTGCATGGGACTGAGAAATTTGGTTGAACCTGTGCATGTGTGCACTCTCATGGCGGCCTCCTCCCAGAATCCACCAGGAGAGTCATTGATTCTCAACCAGGTTTTAAGGTTGCATCAAAATTTATCATGGCATCCAAGTAGAAGAATTAGGTTGATCCTCAATTGTATCTGGGAGCTGGCAGGTCCCATGTGGGAAGGGACCTGGGCTTGTCTGAATCAGTTACCCCTACAAATTTTGTAGGCTTCCACAGCGGCTCCTTTCGGTCCTGCCCCCTGAATTTACTGATGAGAAAAGAAGAGCAAATCTAGCCAGCATGGACTGAGTGCCTCTTATTCACGAAGCACCACGCCAGCTTGGGGATGCTAGGTAAACAAGACACAGTCCCTGCTCTGGCCAACCACCCTGCCCTGATTCCACACTCAGGATCCACCCAGGCTCCTATCTGCTTCGCTCTCTTTCTCCCTAGCCCTCCCATATTTGATTCTTAACACTATTTACATATGCTTCTGAGCATACTTCCTCAGCTTTAAATGGTAATAATCCAACTAGCTAACATTTTTTTAAGATTTTATTTATTTATTTGAGAGAAAGAGAGAGAAATCACAAGGGGTGGGGAAGGGTAGAGGGAGAAGCAGGCTCCTCGCTGAGCAGGGAGCCCAATGCAGGACTTGCTCTCAGGACTCTGGGATCATGACCTGAGCCGAAGTAAATGCTTAACCAACTGAGGCACCCCGGTGCCCCCTATCTAGCTTATGGGGATGTATTAATGCATTTAAATGCATTAAATGAGATAGTCCATTTAAAAGCATAATAACACCTGCCAACCCATCACCTGCAAGATGTTAGTGACGCTTATTCTTCTTTGCTCACTCACAGGACTCTCTGAGTATCTATAGCATGGTGACTGATGTGTGTTTATCTTTAGTCCTTCAGCCCCAGCTCCAGCTTAGACCTTTGCACATAGTAGATGTTTGTTAAACATTTGTTTAAAAAGACCCCTATATTCTGGGGCACATGGGTGGCTGTGTCAGCTCAGCAAGCGTCCGACTCTTGGTTTCAGCTCAAGTTATGATCTCAGGGATGTGGGGTCCAGCCTGGTGAAGGGCTCCATGGTCTGCTTGAGATTCTTTCTTTCTCCTTCCTCCTCCCCCCTGCTTGTCCTCACCCCCGGCTCATGTTCTCTCTCTCAATCAAATAAATAAATAAATAAATAAATAAATAAATAAATAAATAAATGAAATCTTTAAAAAAAATTCTCCACGTCCATTCAGTTCTGGGTGCTGATGTCTCAGAAGCTGGTAGCACCCGGATTTGCGAACTTAAGGAATCCATTTGAATTGGGGTCTTAGGGCTCGACAGTTCTCAATGTGCTAACATCCCCAGCTACAGAAGTTCTATGCTGGGAACTTAGTATTCTTTAAACCAAAAGGATGCCTAACGGTGCCCATTTAAAACATTTGAAGGGAGGGACGATTATTGCGGACAATTATTTCATACTCATTAAAGTGCACAATAAGAAGTAAGGTGACCTATCGTTGAGAAGGACAGACATGAGGGGGACACACCCACCAAGAGGTGCCTCTCTTTGTCACTGACCTAACTGAATTGCCTCACAGTATGCCTCTTCCCCGACACTTTGACGTGTTTCTGGCCAATATTTCTCTTCCATAAAGGCTGCGCATCCCTCAGTCATCTGCTTATGCCTGGCAATGCCTCCTCGTTGGAGTCACATCTTCCTGAAAGTGGCACCGGCTGGCCACTGCCAAAGTCATGGGGCAGGACGGGAGGATGCCAACTGCGAAGGGGAGGTGCTGGCTCGCCTAAACTGGCCAGCAAGGACTCCTCCAAGGTCAAGGAGCGAGAGTAGATGTCTCACCCATTGGGCATCTCAAGAGGGCCACGAAGGCTCTCTCCTAGTCTCTCTCAGCTTTGCTCCGGACATGGCACACACCCACAAGCCCAGAGTAGACCCTGACTGCCTACTGCATTAGACTTACCTCAGGCCCTCTGCACTGGCTCATGACTACCCCTCCCACCAGCTCCTGCTCCAAGGCCAAACTACACAGCTCAACTTTCTCTGAATACCCACAGGCTTCCTGCCTTCCAAAAGTTATCTTTTCTGCTCCTATTTCTTCAGGAAGAATCTCATCCTGTGTCCTCCCTCATTTGAAATCCCCTCATCAATCCCCACTGCAGTTTCAACTCAACCACCCTCTTGCTGATCCACATCAGCTAGATCTCTTTCTTAATGCTTGTGGCAGTCACTATTCTGCTACATGGGCCTGCTGTTTTTCTGCCTTATGTGTGTATTTGTCTCATTTGTCTTTCTGGATTAGAGGCTCTTAAAGAACAGGGGCCTATTCTTATCTTTTTCTGCACAACCCTTACACAATAGCATAGATTGTTGGATGGATGGATGGATGGATGGATGGTTGGTTGGATGGTTGGATGGTTGAATGGATGGATAGAAAAATGGAGGGAAAGAGGGCAAGAGGCAGGAAGAGGAATAAAAGAAGAAATGCAGAATGAATGAATAAACTAAAGGCGCTTTGCCCTGGAGCTCTACTGTGTCCTAGTTAGTACCCAGAGGCCTGACTACTGGAGATGGGATGGTAAAAGTGTAGGCCTTTCTCTGAATGGCTCACTCCTGCCCCTCCTCCCCTGCCGGGGGCCTCCCTTCTGCGGCATTCATCACCCAGGCCTGGGCTCATTGAGGAAAAATTATGCAAAGGCAGAGCAGGGGTGGCCCTGCCCCGTGAAATCCTCTTCTTCAAGGGCCACTGCCCCCACAGGAAATCACTGAGGGACAGACCAACCTGCTGGGCCTCTTTATCCCATGGCCCGGACACCCCGGAAACTACCCGTGGCCACACACAGCAGGAGACGCACACAGTGGCCCCCGCCAGCAAGCCCCTGGTTGTCACCGGCAGTGACAGATTCCCCGTGCTGCACAGACACACAAAAGTCAGAGCCCCGTACGAACAAGAAAAGCCACATTCAACGACGATGCTTCCGCTCCCCGAGATTCTCATTTCACTCAGGTTTGTGACTGTTGATCTTGCTTTTTGTGTGTTTATTTGTCCAGATCCTTGTACCCGTTCTGCAAGAAAAAGAAACAATCCAAGAAAACAAATTGACATTAGAATTTTGGTCAAGAAGACTTCCGGGGAAAAAAAGAAAGGAGGGGTGCTTTAGCATCCGGAATTTCAGCGGCAATTTCCCCGGAGGTGGCCCCAGTGACTTTGCCCTCAGTGAGCCAGGCAGCAACTCTCGTTCCCAGGCTGCTCCCCACCCTCTTTGCAAGTTGCTGGTTGCCTGTATTCGTTGATTGATTGACCTGATTCAGAACACCACGCCCCAAAGGATCGCAGGCAACCAAGTCTCATAACACCTGCTTCCTCTCCCTGGTCTCTGACAGAAGCCACCCCCTAGCCCACTGCACGACCACGCACCCCAAGAAGGGACTCCCGCTGCCACCGCAGTGGACAGATCCTGTGCCTCGGCGTCCTGCTCTCTTTCCACTGCCACCTCGCTATGTGACCTCTGCAAGTCCGGGTTCCTCATGTGTCTAGCAGGGCAAGACTCCCAGCGGGTGGCCGTGAGGATACGTGGAGATATTGTATATCAAAGCATCTTGGGCAGCCGCCAGCACACAGGAGGGGCCCAGTAATTGCTGAGTTTCTTTGCCTTCCTCTGCATTCCAGACTTCTCTCTGACTCCTGGCCATCACTCCTGGAGAGGTCTCCTGGCCGCTTGCAGGGCTCAGGTTATCACTCTGGCTCCTGGGGGAGCTGCTTACACCCATCAGACCCTGAGACCACCTCGGACATTGTCCCCTGGAGCTGAAGAGTATAGGGCAGGCACTGAGGAACCCAGGCCCCCAGCCCCGGTCTGCTCCTGAGTGCCCCTGCCCAGAGCGGCAGCTCCCAATGAACTTGGGAGGGACAGAGGCAAACAGTCAAGCCATAAGTCCTCACCCCACCCCCAAAGCCTGTCCCCTCCAAGCATCCTCTTACCGGGGGCTCAGTGCCAGCTCCATCACGTACCTGGAATGCCTCCTTTAATTCCTAGGACATAGGGACAGCCACTGCCCCTTACAGATAAGGAAGCTGGGGCCCCAAAGAGTATTTTTCTCAGTAGGACATCTCATGAGTGGTGGAACCAGCATTTGAGCCCACAAGGTCTGGCTCCTGAGCCGGGTCTGCAGCCTTATACTTTGAGGGGCTCTGCATCTTCACACCTCCAGGTTTTAAATAAGAAGAGCCGCCCGCCCCCATCCCATTACTAACTCTTGGAGAGCCACAGGGGGTAAGCATGTTCCACATAGTCTCTCTAATTCTGCCAACGAGCCTGCACAGATGTGCAGGACAATGTAATCCTCCCATTTTTCGAGTTGAGACATACTGAGGTCCAGAGCTACGAGTAAACTGTTAGGTCACAGAGCTTAGAAGATGCCACATCAGATTTATCAACTCACCGGGTCAGACCATCTGCTCCCAGAGTTCAGCGTAGACACACAGGGAAAGCAGAAACTGCCACCTCTGTGACCATTTGAGAGGTAATGAGCCCCCATCCATTCAGGGGCTCCTCCCTGACCCCCAGGCACAAACTGAATTCCAGCCCGAGGCTTGCGGCTTTGGGGCCCTCTCCGGGAGCCCTGCAAAGTACCCTCGGTAAAGAGTTATGTTATCTGGGGTGGGGAACATATGCACCAACAGATTAGCCGGGCTGCCTTTATCTGGACATAACTGTCTGTTGGTAGAGAACAGAGCCCCTAAGGATTATGATAGGGGATGGGGACACTTTGATTTGGGGAGGGGGGCAGTGGAGGTTGATGGGGCTGTCAGGGTGACTAAGGGGGTTGGTGACTGAAGGATGGAAGTGGGAGAACCCAGGGACAGGGGTGCCGAACATAAATTCTACATTTTCCTGATATAGGCAGGCCCAAGACAGGACACGTGCAGACCCAGCTTGGAAGTGGGGTGAGTCCCACCACTTCTGCTAACAGAGCTGATCATGTTAGAATTCCAGTTGTGGCTCCTAGCATCATTGTACTGCTCCAATCAGCATCCGTACCATTTATTTGGGTGTCCACATCACTTCCTGACCTTCTTTACGTTCTCTGGGGTACCAGGCACAGTGTTGACCCTTTCCTAGCCCCTAGGTCTCTCCTTCACTGATGTAGGGACGACTGAGTCACAGAGCCCTCCACAAGCAGGCTCTAGCCTGACCCTCCGGAAGCATTCTCTGTATAACAAAGCACAGACTCCTCAGGGGGGGCCCTCATGCCCTGGAAACCGAGAGCCTACCCCCACCCAGGGAAGGGGCAAACAGAGATATGGCCCCTTGGAGTCTTTAGCTGGAAAGCTGCATCTGGCCCTTTAAGGATGCAAGATCCTAGCAGGTGGGGATGACTGAGGTGCCCTGAGCTGGTCAGAATGGAGTCTACTTTGCGAAACTCCTGGCTGAAGCAACAAATCTCCCATGCTCCCTTGGGAAGCCCCAGAATGTACTCCTTCAAATACTCCTGTCTGTGGCATATCCACACCCATCAGCTCCAGGAATCTGTGGATGACCGCTCACACCTTGCCTCTTGTCTTGTCTGTGTCTGGGAATCTAGTAAATATTCATTGTTGATTTCACGCCCAGAGATTGTAAAGAAAGTCAGTTGCTTTCAGAAAAGCAGGAACATAATTTAAAAAAAAATTGGGCTATCAATATGGCATGTCTTGGTGCAAGAATGAATTTTTGGCTGCAAAGACCCTGGGTCTTCACTTACCACGGTCTCGTCAAGGATAAGGAGGAGGGTTTTATGAGTTAGCTATGGGCGTAAAACAAATGACTCCGAAATGCAAGGGTGCTGCTCACATGTCCACTTGTGGGCAGGCTGCTGGGGGATGACAGAGGCAACGGGGCCATGTGTCTCTCATCACAAGAAGCCATCCCGGGTTTCTTCAAATGAGTGGCAGTTACAAGGTTCCAAAAACAGCAAAAGAAGGCAAGTTCCACTGTGCGTGTGTTTTTTTCAGCCTCTGCTCATTTCACAGCAGTCAGAGCAAGTCAGCTGACAAAGCCCAGTCTCCGTGTGGGAGGACAGTCAGAGTCTAGAGTGCAAGAGGGCATCAACCCAGGGACGGGGATAAACTTGTGGCCCTTTTTGCCATCTACCTCAAGGGTTAACAGAAACGCTAGGCAGGTTATCTTTTACTAATTCCTTCCTCTTACAAGAGCATCAGGAATGTCTCTTCACCTAACTTGTCATAGATAGCCAATATATATTTAATGAATATGTAACAAGCGACTCGGTACACAATGAGAGAAAGGAAGGAGTGAATGAACGAGGAGTCAGAGAGTGAGTGAGTGAGTGAGTGGATGAAGGTTTGACTTTCAAAGCACCTAAAAAAATATTGAGATCCTCAGGCCTGGAAGAAAATTGTAGAATTTTGAGAAGAAGCCTAAGAAATACATACAGTTCTCTAAGGTACAAAATTATTAAAGAACATTCTATTTAAAGAGAAAAGTCTTGTGGGTGCAGTGAGAGATGTTCCCTGGTAGACCTTCTTGAACATACACAAACCTGTCTTCCTTAATATTTAGTCATCACGCTGTTGCAAAGTCCTCCTGCTCCGGTAAAGACAAACAACTCGGTCACCTAATTCAGAGCTCCGTACTCCAGCGTACAAATGGCAGAGGCACAGCCCCAGCTGAGCCTGTCGCTCCTACGTGCAGAATAATAACAGAGGCAAAATATTGCACAGCTTCTTACCCCCACTCCCTGCCAACATATGCATAGTATCACCGCTTCCCAAGATCTCAGTGTAGCCCTCAAGTCCACCCACTGATATCATCAGGATGGGGGTGGGGACAGGCGCTCTCTCAGCTTGCCGCTCTCCCTGTCTAAATCTTCTGGGCATTCACTCATCATATCTCATTCCTTCCTTCTGTAGTTTCATGTAGCCCTTTTCTTATACAGCAACTGTATGTAACATGCCCTCCCTTATATTCAAGCCGCTCCCCCCAGGGGCTCCTTCCCCCTCACCTGCAAACACCCCAACACCTTTCCTTGTCCCCAGTTGTCAGCACTTAAGGTATTGTTGATTGTCCTTCCTGAGGCTGTCCCACAAGCAGGCACCTCTTCCTGACTTCCCTACTCTTCCCCAGACCCTAGCATGCAGGCTCAAACTGCAAGGTTTAATAACATCCCGTGCTCAAGACAGAAAATGATCTTAACATCATTGCTTAGGGATTCCTTCATCTTCCTTCCTGCCTCCAATACCCACACAATTCGTTGCCGACTTCTATCACCCTTCTTAATAGCTGTGGATCATCTCTTTCTCTCTCTTCCTTTAAACACAATCTTCCTTATATCTTATAAGCACTCTCATCAGAGTCTTCCAACCCTAGTTTCTCCACCTCCCCCATCCATGACCACCTTTTTAAATTCATAGCCTATCTGGGGCCAAGCTTTGTACATGTCTATATTTGATGCCCTCACACTCCCTTCAACCTGAAAGGATTCACCTCTGCCCTACCAAATCCTACCCAGCCTGAAAGATTCTGCTCAGGGGGGCCTCCTCCAGAAATCCTCTCATCTCTTATCCTCCCCACTCTTACCATCCCACATCCCCCCCCCCCCCATGAGCTGGAAGTTATTTCTCTATCCTCTGAACTTCTATAGCTCTGTCTCTTTCCCTATTCTAAAATGCTTCTCACTTTCTACATCGTGTCCTAGATGTTCTTGTATTTTCCTGTCTCCCTGCTGACAAAGATTCCTTGTAAGATGTAACTTAAGTACTTTATATCTTTATATCCCCCACAGAACCAGCACAATGCTTTTGGATGGATTTGTTGAATGAATGAATGAAGGAACGAATGAATCACACCCCCAGCGTTCACAGAAGGCAGTCACAAAACGTCTATAACTCCTTGGGTAGGGACTTTGGGATTCTTGCCCAGAAACAATTTGGTGATTGTAAAAGTATCGCTTGAATTATTTACCAGAGCTATGTCTCTTGACAGCCGTCTGCAGCCACCTCTGTGTAGAAGCAATGAAATTAAAATCTGCTGTATTGAACCAAATTCCTTGAACAGCCCTATCTCCCCCACCACCAACCCCCATGCATGGAAGATGGAAATCTGCAGCTTCTCCTCGTTCCTTCCCGGAACTGTGAACAGTCACCCCACAACCCTGACCACCCCACCCCCACCCTGCTCAGCCCCTGAACTCATGTCTTCTAACCTAATTCATTTTCTAGATAAATGAAGCAAATACCTAGCAAATATTATTTATGACTTTGTGATAAATAAGCCTTTTACAGAAGTTATTCAAGGAGTTCTGGGGAATTTCAAGGATAACTTTCAGCAACTTTCAAAGGTCGGGTCAGCCCGGGATACTGAGCCCATAGTATTTGCTGTACCATTCATCTGTTTTGAATTATTAGTCTTACCCAGCTTCAGTCGGCTCTCAATGGACTGGCTGTGCTTTTAGCTCTCTGGCTGTATTTTATTTCGATAGTGGGCAAGGGGCTTTAATAATTATTTTTTGTGCTATACTGACAGTGGGGAGAGAAAAAAGGGATCTTACTGAAATTCAAGCACTCGCAGATGTGTTGGAAAAGATAGGTTATACCTGACCAGCCACCCCTGCTCCCCACAACCATGCATACAGAGCAGCGGCATCCCCCTCCGCGGAGAGATGAGAAGGCACCATGCTGAACCTGGCAGCATGGAGGTGGGGTCATAAGGGCAGGGCTTTCCCAGAGGGCCAGGAAGTAGTGGGCTAACCTCAGCCCTTTTCTAATGTATGAATGCATGTCTGGTGCTCTGCAGATGCTGCAAACTGAACTTCTTGGGAGCAAAGACTATGTCTCACTCAACTCCAAATCTGCAGAATCTAAAATTCTGCCAGCTCATATTAGGCACTCAATAATATTTATTGGGTTGAATTGGATTGGATTGGATTGGGTTGAATTGAATTGGGTTGGGTTGGGTTGCATTGATTGGATTGGATTGGATTGGATTGGATTGGATTGGATTGGATTGGATTGGATTGGATTGATCTGGGTTGGGATGGGTTGGATTGAGTTGGGTTGAAATGAATGGAATTGAACTGAATTGGGCTCCCATTTCCCCTCTACTCTAACTATAGTTTCTTTACACAAAGCTTTTCATTTTTAAAAAAATGTTTCACTGTTCTCTGGTTTGGGTTTTGGGTTTTGTTCTTTTTCTGATTAGTTTGTTTATCTTGGTTGTTTGGTTTGATTTTGATTTACCCTGAGAATGAATTTGCCTGAGGCAGGAGTTTGCCTTAGAATGCAAGGGTCTTTCCAGATCCAAACATTTCTCCTAAAACAATTTGGCAAAATTCATTTTTCATTCCTGAGACTGAAGATTATCAGCCTATTATTCTAGAAATGGTGTGGAATAAAGAATTAAAGAATGCTGTTTCATTTTACAACCTTTAAAATAGAGAAATTTGTATCACCTTGTTAACAGTTTTGAAGATGGCTTTCCTCTTAGCCTGTTCTACTAATTTGATACTCTATTTGGCAAATCCCACTTGGGCACACATGGGTTCTTTAAAAAAAGTACTTGGTGAAGTGAATTGACTGCAGAAAGCCTGGACTTGCTCTCCTCTTTGACTGTTTGTTTTTAACTTCAGAAGGTAGAAAGATGTCTCCCCCTGTGAGAAGTCAATCAAGGACTCCCTTTGTCTTTAGACTGAGGCACATTCTATTAGATCCCCTTCTTATAAACATCTGTCCCTCTCACTTTACATGGTAAATATGGCCTAAAGAAATGCTGCCTTGGTTATTTTTTTTTTAATAAAACTATACTTAAATGTACTAGTGAACACTTAAAGGAAAAGCTCCTGCAATATGAATAACACTCCAGTTTGCCTACTATCAAATCTGAATTTTTCCTATCACGTTTTCTCCAAAAATATTCATCTCTTCTTTGTTCTTCTTTCAGAAGACCATTAGTGATAAGTGGGTAGTATGTAGTCTCCTTCCTGGGATCCAGAGACCAGGGCTGAGGCCCCAAGAGGCATGCCTATTAGCCATAGTTGCCTGTGGGTCCATTTAGAAGCCTAGTTCCACAAGGGAGTCTGGTAAAAGAGGAAAGGCTGAGATCTTCATGGGTCCTCAAAAAGGGTCTTTAAATCATGAGGGAGGGCCTATGCCAGAGGATGCAATGGGATGGAGTAGGAGGGAAAAGAAAATGGGAATAAGTCCACTGAGCAAGAGAGATTGAAACTCCAAGACGAGGGCCTTTGCTACTGCTGACCAGTACTTCCTCCTCATTCAGTTCTGTGGGCCAGGTGCATTAAAGGACCCAGGAATAGAGTTGACAGGGGACCAAGTTTGTTTTCCTACTGACCTTGGATTTCTGGGATTCTCTCCAGCTTCTGGATGCCAACCCTTACTCACAACATTTCATCCACAAAGACGTCCTCAGTTTCTACTTATCCCCCTCTCAGCACTCCATAAATTATATCCCTTCCTTTCAAGTCTGTTAATACTCAGTTCCCCGGGTAATGAGGGGTGGGGGCTTCCTGCCATAATGTGTCCTTCACAAAATGAAGACTTCTCCCCAGTACTTTAAAACATCTGGGGCCAGCCGCATGTCCTTTGTCAGCTGTCGAGCAAGATCCTTCAGCTCCTAGAATTCCTATGTCACTTTCTCCCAGGTCTTTGTTGGTAGATTGTGTTCTTTTTCTCCTACCTCTTCTGGAGAGCTCCTTCTCTCTTTAGAACCTTCCCAGAGACAAGGCTTTAGGAACAAAAGGAAAAAAACATTTGACATGGTTGCTTGCTTCTTAAAGGACAAAAGCCTCTGGCTGACTTGCTTAACAAACTACTCTAAAGCTTAGTGGCTTAAAATAACAATTTATTATTATTATTATTATCATTATCATCTTTAGTATTAATATTATCTCATGCATCTGTTGACTGGATCAACTGGGCAGTTCTCATTTAGGATCTTTCTTGGGGTTGTAATAAGACAGATAGGGCCCAAGGCTAGACTCAATGAACATCCAAGATGGTTCCCTCAGTGGCTGATTATCAGCTGGAGATCGCCTGAGGTTGTCAACCAGAGCACCTTCATGTGGTTTCTCTATATAGCTTTTCCCAGCACTCCCAAGAAGGAGTGTCTTAAGAAGCTAGCTTCCTGAGAGACCTAGACTAAAGCGGCAACGGTGCTTAGGACCTAGCCCTAGAAGTCTCTGAAAGTCACTTTCACCATATCCTATTATTCAGGCAAAGCATCAACATCAGTCTAGGTTCAAGAGAAGGGGAATTTCATTCCACCTCTTGATGAGGTGAGAACTATGCAAGTACAGGGAAAAAGAGGATTGGTAGCAGCCATGTTTGTAAACTCTCTACCACAGAGTTGTATTATTCTTCTTTGTATATTTCCCCATATTTGTATTAGTCCCCATATTCTTCTCCCAAGAGTCTAAAATCCTTTTATTCATCTCTGACCCTATGCTGCCTCTATTCCCTCCCGCTCAAACTCATGACGCCTCTAACTAATGCCTTTTCTTAGGAACGTATCTTCAGTAAATCAATAAAAGGGATTTGACAGCTTTTTTTATAAAGTCAGTCCTGAAGTGAGCATGGTAAGTTTTGGCTCAGAGAATGACTGCCTTAAAACCACTGAAGAGCTCTTTTATTTTTTTTAAGCTATTGGGTTTTTAAAATAGAAAGTCCATGGGTTTCCACTGTATCACACACACTGCAGAAATTTTCAGGTGTTCCCACCATTTTCTTTTCTTTTCTTTCTTTTTTTTTTAAGAAATCAAACAACAAACCACCTTCTGAAGTTCTTCTCTGTCCTAGTACTTAAGAATGAAAAGTCAAAAGAAAGAAAGAAAAAGGAGTCACAAGGTTGGGGTCAGTGAAAATTCAACTGAAAATAATGACGTATTTGAGAGTTTATGTTAAGTCTAAAACCCTGCTATCTGGAAGGAAAGAATCTTCTGAAGCCTCAGCTCTCTGTAGAAAACAAATGAGGTTTACACTGAAAACTCTCACACCCCAATCTCACTAGGGTCTCCCTCTCCCACCAGAGGCTGCCGTCCATAAGAGGACATAGAAAGCTCCTTACCCAATGCCTCTGGCCTGCTCTGGGATCCGCACTGAATTATCCAAGGTCATCTCTTTTCTGAGGGTCTTTCCCCCTACCCCCAAAAATAACTGCCCTGGGGGTATGGTGGGGGAGGCCAGGGTGACTCAAGGCAAGCTTCCTCCCCAGCCCATGCTGTCCATTTGTGAGGCTAAATATTGTTTGTGTGAATCTGCTTCCAATTTCTTGGAAGATAATATAGCAGAAAGGGAAGTTAAGAAGGCAGAGGTGGACGTTGTTATTTGTATTTTACTCAGACGTTTTTAAAATTACCTCCCAGTTGGCATGAAAGGAACACTGGACGAGGAGTTCCACAACCTAAGGTTTGCCCTCTTCCTCCTCTAACAAACAGTATGGCCCCCTCGGGGCTCAGCTAGGAAATGAGATGCTAACACTACCTAATAATCTTTAGGTCTCTCCTGTCCCCAGAATTTCCTTCAGGAAAACTAAGATCCGGAAGAAGTAATGACAGAAAACCCCCTGAAGAGTTCTACTCCCCTTACCCAGCCACACGAGGCTGCCCCAGCCCTACAGCCCTCTGAAGTGAGTCATTTGTCCCCAACCACCTTCCCTCCCGGAGCAACCAGCCCCTTTTCAAGTCACTGTGTGCAGCCCAGAAGAGGAAGAGTTTGCAAACTTGCTGCCATGGATAAAATCCATAAGCTGTTTGCCTGAAAGGCTGGGGTGGGTGGGATGGGGGTGAGCGCAGGCCCTGTTCCTTCAGCTCTGGGGGTCTCTGTATTCTTTAGCTCTTAATCATTAGATTGGGGGGGGAAGGGGGAAGGGGCAGGGACTGGAGGCGGAGGGGGAGGTAAAGGGGAAGAAAAAACTCAACACCAACAAAAAGAGAGACAGCCTCACAACTCAGGTCCTCTGGGACCGAGAGCGGCATTCAGAGTTTTCAGAAAATAGGGTCAGGCATGTCTTGTGACCTGAGACCCCAGAGCTCCTCTGTTCCCCATAATTATCTAATACAGCACTCTCCCTGCCAAATACAATGAAACAATTTGTCACTTCAATTATCTGTCAGTCAACACTGAGGCCTTTTCAACAGGCCAGCACATGTGTTTGGAGAGCTTGTCAGTGAGGGCTGTCTAGCCAGACCCATAACCATGGAAAATGGAACCTTTGTTAATTCTGGTTCTTAGAAAAGGAAATCCATTCAATTTCTCTCCTCTCGCTCACTCTTCTTTTCTAAATGCCTTCAGTTTGGAATTTGCACAAGGAGTTGAATTGGTCCTGCTCTGAACCTTAAATGACTGGCCAAAGGATTTGCATGAGGAAGCAGAAATTAATTATTCCTTTCGGGGCTTTTTCCCCCTGGTCTCTGTAATTCTGTGTTTAGAGGCAAGATTACACCCTGCGTTACCAGCAGGATGGGGGTGGTGCAAAGGATGGGAAGTGGGGGTAGGGGGGTGTGGGGGGGAGGGAGATGTTTGCATCTCGTTAGCGCTTCCTGAGTTCAGGCCAAGCAGCCAGCTTCAAGGCCTCTTTTCCCTTCCTCAGGTTTGTGCAGACAGAGGGCAGCGCCACACCCAGCCACCAGGTGGAAGCTCCTAGAGGAAGTTCCTTACTTAGAGATTCAGATTCCTTACTTGGAGAAATGAAGGGAAAGGAAATCTGTTTTGAGGACCCATTGGTCCCTTGGGGGTCCTAGCTTCTATTTCTACCTAGACCAGAGATTGTTAGCTCCTGTTGAGGGAACCAGACCTCCTTCTCTATGAGGAAATGCAGAGGGTTCTTGCCTTTACTGTGAGAGGACAGCGACCTCCTCCCTGTGAGGGAACCAGACCTCTTCCCTGTGAGGTGACAAGGACTTCTTTCACTGCGAAGGGACTAGAACTCTTTCACTGTGAGGGGACAGTGACTTCCTCCCTGTGAGGGAACCAGATCTCTTCCCTGTGAGGTGACAAGGACTTCTTTCACTGTGAGGGGACTAGATTTCCTTCACTGTGAGGGGATAGGGACTTTCTCCCTTTTGAGAGGACCAGATCTCCTTCACTGTGAAGGAATGGGGAGGGACCTCCTTCTCTGTGAGGAGACAAGGACTTCCTCCCTGTGAGGGGACCTGGATCACCTCTCTGTGAGGAGGAAGTAGGACTGTGGCTGAATCACTGAGGCCTAAATGGAGAAGTCTATATATTCTTTGATTTCCCAGAATAGTCTGACTTTAAATGCTCCATCCCAGTCACAGACCTTGTATGAAGCTGCATGTTTCCATTTGGGGTTGGGAATATAAGGTTGCTATGAGACAATGTGCTGACAACAAACAAAGCCAAAGGTCCCTTCATGGTTCACCAAGGTCCATGCGCAAAGAGTGGCTTATATGTTTCGAAGGTGGGAGCTGGGGGTATATACACAAGGGTCCATCATGGTAGTGTAAGGTTGGTATTTCTGTCTTGGTGGTTTATATAGGATTTCTAAATACATTGTCCTAAAGCAAATAAAATTAATATGTTTTAAAATTTAAATATATGTATGTATATGTATGTGTATGTATACATATATATGTATGTGTATATATGTGTATGTGTGTGTATATGTATAATTTCATGCACATTAGAGTTTTATTTCACTGTAGACACTTACAAATTCTCCCCCAACCTGAGAATGTGTCTCTCCTCACCCAGCCCCAGGTTTCCTATTCCCATAGGAAGCCATAGGCTGGAATCCATTACTTCTGAATCTGCAGAGTGTCCTTCCCCTCCTCCTAGTCCCAGGACCCAACACCAAAAGAGAACATACACTGGTGTCTTCCAGGCATTGGACTTTTGTCCCAGGACAGCTTAGAAAATGGATCCCTGAGATTTTCAAACCAAGTCTCACTCTGTCTACCCCAGTGCATTAGACATCTTCAGGCTGACCCTGACCTCTTATCTGATGAAAATTATCCTTTTCATTGCTCTTTTTTTCTGCTTCCATCCCTCCTTTTCACTTTCTTCCTCTCATTTTTCTTTTCTCCTTTTCTTGTCCCATTTTTTTCCCTTCCCACCTTTTCCCTGCCAGCCCTTTCACTGTTTTGTTTCCCCTCTTATCCTTACAATTATCTACCTGTTTCTTTCTTTTTTCTCTTTGATCCCAAAGACTCTCACAGCCATCCCCATACCCCTAGGTTATACAGAGAAAGAAATCATCCTGTTTTTTTTTTCTACTTTAGAGTCAGAAAATATAACCCAAAGTGGAGAGGTCTTAAATTCAGTCAGGAAGTCGAGTTGACACTGCCAACTACATAAATCAGTAAGGAGCCACCAGGTAGACCCAAGCCCAGCCAGGTCCCCTAATGGGCATCCCTGCCCCCCTCTCACCACTGGAACAGTGTCCTTTTCTCCACTTGACTTAGGTATAGATCTCTCTGAGAAAGGATTCTGGCAACCTTTTTTGGTTGCTGAATTCAGCTGAAAAGCTGAATACAGTCCAAAAGGTAACTGGGTTTTTTTCTCATAAGCTCTCATCAGCTCTCAAGGAAGAGCCCATGGTGGAGTGACACAAAGAGAAGAAAACAGTCTTTCTTTCGAAACAGATACTCTAGAAGTTAACTAGTCTCTACAGAATGACAACTCAATTACAGAAGCTATATACTTATTCTAAATATACTAACAATTAGCAAAATTATTTGGGGATGTTTTCAGAAAAAATATATTTATATATATTTATATATTTGTTTATACAAATATATTTAACATATTAATATTTAAATGTTCATTTAATATTTATTGATTAAATATTTATTGATTAAATATTTAATTGATGTCATTAATATTTAATTATTTAATATTTGTATATTTATATATTATATAAGTTATAGTGTATGAATATATTAATACATAAATTTATATATATATTCACATATATATGAAGCACAAAACAAATGTGTTCCTTTCTAGTAACCCCATGTTTTCAGAAAGGGGGCTCATTTTCAATAAGCCACAGCTTCATTCTCCACTGTCTTCAGATTTTAGACTGATCATTTTGGGGTTTCTTCCACAAATCAACCCTATCCCTAATATAGGAAAATTAGCAACCATGAGAGCAAAATGAAAAACTATGCCCCCATACTGAAAGCAATTCCAAAAGCAGAGTGGTCCTAGGGGATCCGAAGTTTAGGCAGGATCCGGATAATTTAACTGGCATCTCTGGGAACATCCCGTGTGGAGTGCTACAGCACTGAAGCAACACCAAACCACGAAGGTGAAGGAGGCGAGGCGCAGACAGACTCACAGTCACCAGTGCACTAAGGTAGGGTCTAAAGTTAGGGGGGAGGGAGGAGCGGTCAGTCTGTTTTCTGTGAACTCTGGGACAGGCGTGCCAAGGCCTTCGCCTCCCCCACCTTCTCTCCAACCCCCCTGCCAACCTAGTCCCCCTGCCCAAAAATCCCCTTCACTTTATTGACACCAGTGTTTAACCTTTCACCCCTGGCAACCTCTACTGTTTGCTCCTTGGGAAACATGGTGACACAGTTGCCCTGTCTCCTGGTCACTCCCCAGACAGAAAAAGCCTTGAGTTGAATGAGCATTCTGTGCAGCCACAGGCCCGAGGCTGTGTCTAATCCCATCTCAGACCCTGCACATTTTGGAAGCATTTCCCAAGGAGCCATTGCAGGTATGGGCAAGTCTCTGTCTCTCAGGAACCTAGTCTTTCCAGCACATTGTTTGGCTCTCTCGTCCTGCCTTAAGATAGTCCCAGGTTTTCCTTCCCACAACCAACCTACCTCTAAGCCTGGAAAATAAAAAAATACATATTTGGTGTGAGTGATGACTGCCTCCAAATTCAGGGACTAGAGCTAGCCTGTGGAGAAAGCCTTGCCATCCAGAAGGAAAAGGAAAGGGGCACTCAGAGGAAATAAGGTCAAGCTTTGAATATGTGCACTGGTGTCTCCGTGGTCATCTCAAGTTTCCAGAGATGACAGAGAATGTGGGGTCTCCAGCCTAAATGCCTGAATGCCACATTCATTTGGGTAGTAGAGCCTTTTAAATTTTTCCTTAGACTCTACTCCATTTCACCTTCTCTAGCTATAATCACAAAATGTCCAAAAATGATAATGTATTCTTTTGCGTGACTCCATAGAGTAAATATTTTACATACGATTTACCGAGAAACCCAAAAACGATTTGCTGCCCAGCCCAAATACAAATTTTTCATCCTCCTGAGAAAGCGTGAATAAAGCTTCTTGGGTGGCAAAGCAGAATCATTTAAAAATCAGCAATGCAAAATTTTAAAGCACATACAAGTTCACAGAACTCAATGAGTATAAGCCATTTTAAATCATTTTTACATCTAAGTAAACATTACCTACATTACTTGACTTTTATAATTTGCCTTACAATTGTCCTCTTGCTATTAAAATTCTAACTCAATAAAAGTGACATATATCATTTAAAATGATTGCAGTTCTAAGGGGGAGTTGCTGCCAAGCTGGGAACCGGGAGAAAAGGGCAGGAAAGACCAGAAGACAGAAAGCCTAGGTCTGCCTCTAATTGTTGAAAGATAAAGAAGTTATTAATGATAAAGATAATAATTCATTCATAACATGGAAATAAAAATAGTGGATTGTCTTCCTCTCAGGTCTGAGGAATCAAATTCATGTATGCAAAAGCACTTCGGAAATCTACAGATGAGCCAGCCTCTGTGTGGACCCTAAATACAGATTTAAAGAACACAACCAATGAGAGATACATATATATTTTTCGGAGGTCTTCAATGCATATAAGTAATCGTGAATGTGCATATGTTCAAATATACATGCGTAGTTATAACATGTGCAATGTATGTAAGTATACACATAGACATAAATATCACACATATATAACCACACAAATCAGAACAAACATACCTACTCAGATTGGGTCTTCCCCAACATTTTTGTAAGTGGCCTCTTTGATCAAACTGTGGTCAAATGTGGAATAAATAGTTGTAGTAGACTTTAATTCATCTCCTTAGATATGGTGACTCTTTTTTTAAGATTTTATTTATTTATTTGACAGAGAGAGAGATCACAAGTAGGCAGAGAGGCAGGCAAAGAGAGAGGGAGAAGCAGGCTCCCTGCCTAGCAGAGAGCCCAATGCGGAGCTCAATCCCAGGACCCTGAGATCATGACCTGAGCAGAAGGCAGAGGCCTTAACCCACTGAGCCACCCAGGCGCCCAATATGGTGATGTTTTATAGTCTGAACTGAAAGTTGGTTTCATACTACTACCAATATAATCACTTTACTTGTTGACTTTAGGGAAATTTTAAATTAATAAAGAGAAAGAGGGTGAAAAACAAGTATTTTCCATTCTCCCATCCACGTGGCAATCCAACCTTTTTTTTTTTAATCAAGTAGAAAGGAGTAGTAAATCAAGCAATATCACCTCAAACTTGAGGTAGCTTCTGATGATTTTGCCAAGAGAAAAATTCAAGTATTTCCCCCACAAACAGCCAGCTCAGCAAGTAGTGAAGGTAAGACTCCTACAAGTAGAAAGCAAAGACTTCAGGAGTCCATGAAAACTAACAGGTGTTTCAACCACCTTTGAAGTCGCAAGACTAGAAGGAAGCTGGAAGTCCTGATTTGTGGTGGTTCTGAAAACAAAGCCGCCATTGGCAAATACTTGTAGGGGCTATGGGGCTGTGAAAGACCAATGATAGACATGCAAATGTGAAAGGGCCCTGAATACACTCTGCAGAGCTGAGTTTCCGCAGGCTGGGCAGGGAAGCTTTGGGGAGATAGCCGAAAGCATATACCCTGAGCCAAAAATAACATTTGTGCTGTAAGGATGTTTAGGTAGAGTTGAAATGAGCCATTGAATGCTTTTTTTAAAAAGTGCCACTGGATTCTGAAAGGGCAGCAGTAATGCAAATTTGAAGTTTGCCTTAGTTAATTGGGGGGAGGATTCACCAATTAATCATAGGCAGAAAACTATTCCATTACCACTTTTTTTAAAAAGAAGTCTTATTGATGAAATGTTTTTTAAAACAAAATAGTATACCCACACATTTGAATCTGATAATCTGAGAAAGAGTAGGAAGGCTTTTAAGTAACCTCTCTAATTCACCCAAGCTGAGATAAACAGCTGAGATCAGTAGTTAAGGTTGCTTACACTCAGCAATGGTTAGAGAGACCTCCAGTGCCTGGAATCACCTTTTTTTGGCCTCATCTCTGATGGTGCTGCCCTGGGCAAAGAGCAGCACTACTACCCTGCACCCACCCTACCTCAACACCCAGCCCTTTCACAGGCACAGCCCAGAGAAGCATCCTCGGAAAAGAGCTCCCCGAAAGTCCCTATCTTCGTCTGGAAGTTCAAGGGAGTGGAATGAGGACAACCTTCCTTCTCGAGCCGGCTTCCAAGTGTGCATTAAAGTGATTATCCAGAATTCTGGCATCCTGCTCTGCAAAATGAAAATTTACAGACTTCAAGTGTCTTTTATTAATAATTACATTTTTAATGATTCAGAAAATACACCTGGTTTTTTTCTTCTTGACTTTGGTGTTGACATTTGTTGAAATTGTTTTAGAGGTGTGTATCAGTTTCTGTCTCAAGTGAAGGTGTAAAGAGAGTTTTCAATAGAAATAATAACGTGTGGATGAGGGAAGCAGAATGTGAGTTGGAAATGTGTGAAATGAACTACTCAGTTTTTCAACATTTTCTTCCATGAGTTTCACATGCAGTGAAATAATTCTAAAAGGAACACATTATCAGTTGAAATGTTTAAATAAATATTGACTAAAAATGTATTTTGCACACATACATAGATGATGATCCATGTTTTTGCAAAGGACTTCTGACAACCCTATCCTAAATTTTGCTTTATAAAATAAAGACCTCCTTAAATAAATAAATAAATAAATAAATAAATAAATAAATAAAGGGCTTGGAAAACATCTTATCAACCCTCATTGTCTTCCTCCTGATTCCCTAACATCCAGGAAATGAAATAGTAATTCCTGTAACTTTCAGGTGAGGTCTACTTTGGTTGGTTTTTGGATGGACCCTGTTCCCATTCATCCCAACCCTCCTTCCCAACTTTCTATATCTCATTCAGAAGGACATCGTGGCTTGGGAAGTCAATAGCCTGAGAACTTAGGAAATGCTCTATTGCATCTTGGGAGGTATAGTCTCAATAAGTAATTTGCTGTAGGCTTAGGAGAAAATGGGAGATTCCCAACTAGAAAGGCTTGCAAGAGTTTGTTGCTCTCCAAATATTCTGTTGGCCGAGGCTACCCAAAAACCAGATAGTGAGGTAGGAGACAATTGTACTTCAGGAGAGCAAGACCACCTCCTGGAGAAACATGCTAAATTGTGTGGTTATATTACATAGTACCTATAGTTACTGCTACGGTGAAGTTGACCAGAAACCCATCTCCTTATATACTGGAGAATTTAAAAGATGCTTTTTATAGGTAGCACCATGCCTTCGGAGAAGAAAGAGAGAGCTAATTAAGTAGCAGGCGCCTTTTGTAATATAGTCCAGGCTCAGAAAAATGCCACACCTTACTTTACAAAAATATGCATTTACTTTCTTTCAAAATTGGGCCTCAGAAAAATCAAATGAAATATTTACAATTAATGAAATATCTTTCACGATAATAAGGTAACCTTAATTCTTAATCTGTGCCACAGAGCTCACCACTCAGCTCACTGAGCTCCTGGACTCTCTCAGAAGAAATCACACAATGGTGGCAATGATCAACCTTACTCAAATGTTGCCTTCTTACATTGCATTTAAACCTGTATATATGCACAGGCTTTCTCTGTGGAGGAAGCTATGAACTAGAGAGTGCAGAGCTTAAGGACTTCTGGTTAAAAGTGGAGGAATGAACACATACATTATTCTCCCCTTTCTCCCCAATAAGACAGAGATCTGGAGAGGAATAGAACAACAAAATGTTGGAAGCTGGGAGCGAATGGATTAATCGTAATATCCCCGATTTCAAATCCGAGAGACCACCAAGGAGCCGATACCGAAGCAAACGCACGAGAGTTTATTCCCAAGCTCGAGCTTGGGCCCAAGTATACCTGACACAGTGGAGCAAGGACTTGAACCCCTAGGTTAAGAGGCGGAACAGTTTTATAGGGGTCAGTGGCCAATGAGATTGTAACACACACAAAAAGTTGCATAGTCGTGTCAGTCCACACGCAGGTAGCCAATTGAATTACAATTTACCCTATAGTGACCGTTTGAACTAGCCTATCACTCTGGTCAGAATTGGCGTGCAAGTTTGGCGGGCAAAAGGCGGGGTTTACATTCTTTGGCGGTTAGGGGTTCCGCTTACCTATATGAGCCGGTTTTCAGTAAGGGTGTGCTCAGCAGCTTGACTTGGGTGGGGAGTTTCTTAAGCAATAAGCAGGTCATGTGGGGGTTATACATGAGATGGTGGGTATAGCACAAAATGGAGTTAGTCTTGCTCCACTTGTCCAGGGGTAGGAGATTTTTGTTAAATTCCTTGGGTCCCACATTAATGTGTAATGGACTAAGTGGTCTGCAAAAAATTGAAAACTAAGAGAAAAATGGAGAAATAAGAGAAACAACCCAGTGTATATCGTGGAATATCTAATAGCACCAGATACTTCTGGAAGTAGGAGTAAAGATGGAGCTAAAATCAGAAGAAAAGTCTAAGACCCTGAGATCTCTAGATGCCACTAATAATTTCTCCTTCCCTTATTCTGATGGAAATAAAATTTGTTTCCTGAAGAAAGTAAAACTTAGGGTTTCTGGACCATGAACACCACAGCACGGACTGGGGGGGTAGGAGAGTTCCAAAAAGAGGGATTAAAGTGGAAATTTATGTTCTTAACATTGACTCTTACACTTCTCCCTCTTAGCATCCAGATTACTGATAAGCAGGCATATAATTCTTCAGGAAGGAAATTAGAAGACTTCACTGGGAAATTCAATCAGAGCAAGAGATGGGACCTAACAATACTGGCTTTGGGAGCTCCCTAACTGAAGCAACACAATCAAAACACCTTAGAGTAAAATTCACAGTAAACAAATTCTGCCCTCTCACCCTGGGCTTCCATGGCCTTGTAGTGACCTGCTCTCAAGTACGATGGGATAGCCAAGTATAAGAAGCTTTTAGAGGAAGATCTATAATATGAAAGATTGGGGCCAAGACAAACATCTGAAAGCAACTTAAAGAAAATAGTTGCAGGGCAAAAACTTTAGAAGAAAGAAGAGAAAATACTTCATCCATAAAATAAGAACAGGTAATCCTAAAAAAGCAACATTCAAAGAATAAAAAGGCAGATATTGGAAATTAAAAATATGATGCCAGAAATGAAAAACTCAGTATAAGAACTGAAATACAAACTAGAGGACTTTTCCCCAAAAGTAGACCAAAAAGACAAAGAGGCCATGCAGAAGAATTCCAAATAATTTATGTACATACTCCAACCTCAATAAAGTGGAGCATAGGGCGCCTGGGTGGCTCAGTCCATTAAGTCGTGATCCCAGGGTCCTGGGATTGAGCCCTGCATTGGGCTCTGTGCTCAGCCAGGAACCTGCTTCTCCCTCTCCCTCTGCTGCTCTCCCAATGTTTGTGCTCTCTCACTCTGGCTCTCTCAAATAAATAAATAAAATCTTTTTTAAAAAAAAGAAAAAAGAAAGTGGAGCATAATTCCCACTCCTTAAATGTGGGTTCTGCATTAGAAACTTCCTTCCAACTAGTACAGTAAGAAATGGGGGATTTGGGGGGAGGTAACTTTACAACGCAGAAACCTCTCAAACCTCAGCTAGGTGACCAAGGTTAACATCAACAAACAGTGATAAATCATGTTGATAAATAGTATGTCCTCTCAAGATGATAAGAGAAGAGTGCTTTGCTTCTGTGGTCTTCCTCCCAAAAATAAATAACCCCAGTCTAATCATGAGAAAAACATTCAGACAAATCCCACTAAGAAACACTTTAAACTGTTAAGGTCATTAAAAACAAGAAAGGTTTTTGAGAAACTACAACAGCCAAGAGAGACCTAATCACATGTGACAGCTAAGTGTGGTGTTGAAATCCTGCTTAAAGTCCTGGAACAGAAAAAGAACGTTAGGTGAAAACCAAAGAAGTCTGAATAAGTTATGGATCTTAGTTAATCATGACGTGTCAATATTGTTCATTAATTGTGACAGATGTGCCATACAAATGTCCACAACAGGGGAAAACTGGATGTGGAATATATGGAATTCTCTGCACAACTGCTACTGTTCTGTAAATATAAAAAAATTCTAATATTAAAATTTATTATTTTAATGTAAGCTTTATTGAGTATGAGCAGCAAAGTTGTGAGATATTCAAAGTGTCCATCATGGTGATTTGATATACATATATGTTGTGAAAGAAGTCCTTCCATGCAGTTAATTAACACATCCATCACCTCACATACTTTTCTTCATGTCTTTTTTGAGGTTTTTTTTGTTTTTTTGCTTAAAGATTTTATTAATTTATTTGACAGAGAGAGGGAGATCACAAGTAGGCAGAGAGGCAGGCGTTGGGGGGCGGGGGGGAGCAGGCTCCCTGCTGAGCAGAGAGCCCGATGCAGGGCTCGATCCCAAGACCCTGCGATCATGACCTGAGCTGAAGGCAGAGGCTGTAACCCACTGAACCACCCAGGTGCCCTGTTTTTTTGTTTTAAGGTGTTGGTTGTTGGGCTTTTTTGTTTTGTTTTCTTTTTTTTCTGGTGAGAGCATTTAAGTTCTACTCTCAGCAAATTTCAATTATATAATACAGTGTTCTGAACTATAGTCACTGTGTTTTACATTAGACCTTATTCATCTGATAGCTTAAAGTTGTATCTTTTTACCAACCTCTATTTCCCCTACTCCTCATCCTCTGGCAACCACTTTTCTACTCTGTTTCTACATGTTAGTTGTTTGTTTGATTTTTTAAGATTGTATATATAAGTGGTATCACACAGCGTTTTTCTTTGTCTGGTTATTTCACTTAGCATAATGCCCTCAAGGTTCACCCATGTTGCTGCAAGTAGAATAATTTCTTCATTTCTCATGGCTGAATAAATTTCCATTGTGTGAATGTACCACATCTTTACCCATTCATCTATTGATGGACACTTAGGTTGTTTCTACATCTCGGCTATCATGAATAATGCTGCAATGAACATAGGGGTTCAGTTATTTATCTCTTTGATATCCTATTTTTATTTCCTTCGATATATACTCAGAAGTGGGATTGATGGTTCATATGATAGTTATATTTTTAATTTTTTGAGGAACTTCCATACTGTTTTCCATAGTGGTGTACCAATTTACATTCTACCAATAGTACACGAGGATCCCCTTTTGTCCACATCTTTGCCATAACAGATGTAAGGCAATATGTCATTGTGGTCTTGATTTGTATTTTCCTAGTGATTAATGCTATTGAGTAACTTTACATATGTTTGTGGCCATTTGTATGTGGGAAAATGAGTATTCAGTTCCTCTGCCCATTTTTTTAGTTGAATTGTCTGTTTTGCTATAGAGTTGTATGAATTCTTTATATATTTTTGGATATTAACCTCTTATCAGATATATGATTTGTAAATATTTTCTCCCATTGCAAATATTTTCTACCCATTAGGTAGGCTGTCTTTTCATTTTGTTGATGGTTTCCTCTGCTGTACAGAAGGTTTTAGTTTGATGTAGTCCCACATGTTTATTTTTGTCTTTGTTTTCTCTGCTTTTGGTGTCAAATCAAAAAACAAAAACAAAAAACTGCCAAGGCAAATGTCAAGAACTTACCCTTATTTTCTTCCAGAAGTTCTATGGTTTCCAGTCTTATATTCAAGCACTTAATCCATTTTGAGTTGATTTTGTGTATGCTGTAAGATAGGGATCCAGTTTCATTCTTTCCCATGTAGCTATCCAGTTTTCCCAACACCATTTATTGAAGAGATTACTTTTCCCCATAATATATTCTAAGCTCGTTTATTGTAAATTAACAGATCATATATGCATGAGCTTATTTCTGGGCTCTCTATTCTATTAATCAATGGGTCTGTTTTTATGCCAGCACCATACTGTTCTGTTTACTATAGTTTGTAACACAGTTTAAAATAAGGAGGTATGATGCCTCCAGCTTTGTTCTTTTTTCTCAAGATTGCCTTGGCTATTCAGTGTCTTTGTGGTTCCATACAAATTTTAGGATTCCCTATTTTATTTCAGTAAAAATGCCATTGAAAAATTTGGATGGATCTTACATTAAAGTTCCCTACTGTTATTGTATTTGCTGTATATTTCTCTCTTTAGGTCTGTTTATTTGCTTCATATATTTAGGTACTCCTGTTTGGTGTATAAATATTTACAAACATATCCTCTAGTTTGCCTGACCCTTTTATCGTTATATAATGACCTTGTTTGTCTTGTATTACAGTCTTTGACTTAAAGTCTATTTTGTCTCATATAAATTTAGCCACCTATGCTTCCTTTTGATTTCCATTTACATAGAATATATGTTTTATTCCTTTTTGACTTCTTAAAGCTGAAGTGAGTCTCTAAAAGACAGCATATATCTGGGTCTTGTTTTTATCCATTCAATGAGTGGATCTCCAATCTTTTGTTTAGAGAATTTAGTCCATCTACATTTAAAGTAATTATTGATAGGTATAAACTTACTATTATGATTTTGTTAGTTATTTTCTTGACTATTTTGTAATTTCTTTGTTTCTTTCTCCTACTCTTGTTTCCTTTCTTTATGATTTGATGATTATCTGTGGTGATATGCTTATATTCCTTTCTTTTTATCTTTTCTGTATTTACCATAGATTCTTTGCCTTGTGCTTACCATGAGGCTTATATAAAATATATTACCATTATAACAGTCACTTTTAAGCTGATAACAACTTAACTTTCAATGCATACTAAAGTTCTACATGTTTACTCCCCTCCCTCCTAAAATGTTATGTTTTTGATGTCTATAATTTACATCTTTTTACCTTGTGGCTATCCATTAATAAATTATTGTAGTTATAGGGTTTTTAAAATACTTTTCTTTTAAACTTCATACTAGATTTATAACTGATTTACACACCACCATTACATTAGAATATTCTTTTTTTGAAGATTATTTTTTCATTTCAGAGAAAGAGAGAGAGAGACAATGTGAGAGGAGTAGCAGAGAAGAGAATCTTCAAGCAGATTCCCCACTGAGTGTGGAGCCCTACAGAGAGGGATCTCTATCCCATGACCCATGTTACCATGACCTGAGCCAGAACCAAGAATTGGATGCTCAACTGAATGAGGCACTCAGGCAAGCCTAGAATATTCTTAATTTAACTATACATTTACCTTTACCAATGAGATTATACTTTCATATGTTTTCCTGTTACCAATCAGCATCCTTTTGTTTCACTTTGAAGAGGTCCCTTTAGCATTTCTTGTAAGGCTGGTCTAGTAGTGATGCTCTTTTTGCTTGTCTAAAAATTCTTTATGTCTTCTTTAATTTTGAAGGACATTGTTACCAAGTAGAGTATTCTTAGTTGGCAGTTTTTTTCTTTCAACACTTCAAAGATATCATCCATTTCCTCTGACTTGCAAAGCTTTTGCTTAAAAATCTGCTGACAGTCTTTTGGGGATACCCTTGTACATAACAAGTTATTTTTCCCTTGCTGCTTTTAAGAGTCTTTGATTTAAAAAAAAAAGAGTCTTTGATTTTAACTTTTAAAAATTTAATTATAATGTGTATCTGTGTGGGTCTCTTTGGATTCCTCTCATTTGAAACTGTCCTCGATCCCCAGGTTAGGAACACTTTTACCCATTTTTTTTAATAAGTTTTCTGTCTCTTACTTTCTCTCTTTTCCTTCTTTGACCCCTATAATGCAAATATTAGTCCACTTGATGATATCTCATGAGTTCCTTAAGCTTTCTTAACACTTTTTCCTTCTTATTTTCTTTTTGTTCCACTGATTGGATGAATTCCACTGACCTGTCTTGGAGTTCATTGATCCTTTCTTCCACTTCATGTGGTCTGATGTTGACCCCTGTATTGTATTATTCAGTATTCTTCAGCTCTATGATTTCTGTTTCGTACTTCTTAATATTTTCTAGCTCTTTCTTCACTTTTTCACCTAGTTAATGCATTGTTCTCCTGACTTCAGTAAGCATCTCTATGACCATTATTTTGAACTCTTTATCAGGAAAATCACTTATTTCAATCTCACTGAGGTCTGTTTCTGGAATTTTGTCTTGTTTTTTGTTGTTGTTTGGTACATATTGCTCTGGTTTGGGGGTGTTTTGTTTGTTTGTTTTCATTTTCCTTGAATTTAGTGTTAATTTCTGCATAAAATAGCCACCTCCCCCAGTCTTGACAGAGTGATTTCATGTAGATGAATCTACAATCTAGCCCAAGGTCTTAGTTGTTTCTTAAATCTTTGTGATTGTCCAAGCCACCTTATCTATCCTTAGTGGCTTCCAGTAGTTGAAAGTATGCCAAGGAAAAAAAAAAAGAAAGTATGCCAAGACCTGTCAGTATCTCAAAGGGGAAGACCTACAGACTGTCCAAAATGGACATTTCAGTCTGCCAATTTCTGCCTTGAGGCTTGAGGTGAAAGCCACTATGAGTACTAGTAAACCATTAATAATGATTTATTTGTTCACTCTAGTCTTGTTTGTCTTATGGATGCAAGTCCCACTGGCTTTCAGAGCTAGGTGTTTTGAGGGTCCATCCATCGGATGGAAGTCTTAAATGTTGGGATAGTAGATGTTGGGTCCAAACCCTTCATTTCTTAGGAAGAAGCTAGGAGTTGGGAGTTTCCTCCTGATAATAGTCACTATGGCAGGGATGGAGTTTATAGTGCAAATGTGGCTCAATCTTTCCTACCCATTTTGGTGTGGGTAATTTCTCATTCATCTGATGTATAGGAATTTCTGGTATCTTCTGAATTTTTTTAAGAGGGAATTGCTCCATGCACAGTTGTAGACACAGTGTGTTCGTGGCAGGATGTGAGTTTAGGAGTTTCCTCTGTCACCATCTTGGACTAAAACCAAAAAGTTTATTTTTAAAAAGCCAACAGGAAGTAGTAGCAGGAGTGGGGAAGGGGGATAGCAGTACAAATGAGAAATCAGAAAGAAAAACAAATTTTGTAGTGAAAATTTTACCCTCTAAGGTCCAAAATCTGATAGAACAGAGAAAGGAAAACTTCAAAGAAATATTCTAGAAAGTTGAGTTTCTGTGTTCAAAGGTTCCACAAAGGACCCAGAAAAGTGGTTGAAAGTAGATTTACCTTAAGATATATCATCATGACATTTCAGTATACTGAGGTTAAAAGATGCAAAAAACTTAAGAGAGTAAAAGCAGCTTTTAGATAAGGAGCCAAAATTACATTGGCATCAGACCTTTCTATAGAAATACTAAAAGATAATCCTGTATTCCCACTAAAATTCTGAAAAACAACCACAGAAATTGCTGCTCTCTTCTAAGTATATCACATGAGTAGAAAAATTAAGTTGACTTGTCTCAATGCTGGTCATGGTAATCTTGATGACCTTTGACCAGTGTATCTGCCATGTTTCTCCACTATAAAAGTCACCATTTCCTCCTTTGTATTTGATTAGTATTTTGCTGGGAAATAATCTTATATTACCCCAATATTCTCTCCTTCATCCTCAAACTTCGACACTAAACCTAGGATCCATTGACAATTCCCTACCTATATCAACTTCCTTTATGATGTTTGCCACACAATGCTACTATTAGTTGACATTCTTCTGATTAGAAGTACTTTCCTTTCTCTTCCATTTGTTTAGTTGTTCATTTATTTACTTATTTTCTTATACTAGCATGGACTTTGGGTTTCTTTTTTATTCAGTATATTGTAACTCACTACTCTCAATGTTTATTTTAATGCTCATTTTTTCCTAAATTTGTTTAGTGGGATCCCCTTTGAGCTGGCCCTTATATTCTTTTTTTTTTAAGATTTTATTTATTTATTTGACAGAGAGAGATCAATCACAAATAGGCAAAGAGGCAGGCAGTGAGAGGAGTGGAAGCAGGCTCCTCCCTGAGCAGGAGAGCCCGATGCAGGGCTCAATCCCAGGACCCTGAGATCATGACAAGCCAAAGGCAGAGGCTTTAATCCACTGAGCCACCCAGGCGCTCCCCCTTTTATTCTTTTGACATGTCCCTTAACTCTTCAAGCACTACCTTATTTCCTAGCACAGTAAGATATTTCAGGTTCATTTTTTTATTTTCTTTACTTCTGCCTGGGTTCATTTATTTCTCCAAAGAGATATATACATATACCTCTACAATTATCTACATATCTAGCTGGAGGTTTTAGATATAGATATGGATACACACACACACACACACACACACACACACACACACACACACACATATATTCATGAGTTCCTCCTGATACTTCCAAATTCTAATATAACACCTTAGTATTCTTTTAGCTCCCTCTTACCATACTTATAAGTCCCTTCACATCTCTTTTTCTCCATGTTTATATGGTTTATTCATCTCTTCTTCTTTATATCAGCTTTCTTCACTTCTCCAATCCAAATGATAGAAATATGTGTGTGTGTGTGTGTATGTGTATATGTGTGTGTATATATACACACATATGTGTGTGTGTGTGTGTATATGTATATATATATATGGTTGTGAATAGTTTCTAACTTTTGAGTTACAACTTCAGTGAACCAGAGAAAACCAGAAGTTTCCTTGTCTTTCTAACTTCAAAATTCCTATGAAAGAGTGAATGGCCTAGTCTCAGCCAGGTGCCCTAAAAGTGGCTTGAAGATGGGGTGATGGGGTGTAAACCTGTCATTGTGGATGGAGTAGAGAAGAATCAGCTCCCAGAAGGGGGTGGGCAGTTCCTAAAAGAAGTGGGGCAGTGAAAAGGGAAAACAAAAGATGTTTACCACAGGCTGAGAACTGAAAACATCAACAGTAGACCTGAAGAGGGAATGTGGTGAACGCTAGAAGCAGTTCTGAAAATCTTTTGGCAAGCTCTGAGTCAACACAGCTATTGTTCATAAAGATTCCAGAGTAAAAATAAATAAATAAATAAACCAAATGGGGTCTATGAAAAAAAAACAGCAAAATGAGAGGAGAAGAAACTCAATCCAAAGACTCAGAGGCAGAACATACTTTTGAAGAGTATTTAATGCAAGACTCTGGAAACTAATTCATAAAACTTTTTGGTATTCTCAAAAGAATGCAAAACCAGAGGCAAATATTCTTAAAAATAAAAGATGAAAGGATAACAAGATGTGGTGTAAAGAAATAGGGTTGAGATTTTTTTTTTAATTTCAAAGAAACTAAAAGTGTATCAGCAGATCAAATCTGACTATAGAGGGAAAATCTAAGAGAAGGAATTTATGAGAGAAATTTCATGTATGTACCTAGATCAGTGTCTGTTACAAAGTAAGTTCTCAAATATCTATAATACAAACAATCAAGCCTAGATGTTATTCTTTGTTAAAAATAAAAAAAGAAGAAGAACTGGAACTCAAGCAACAGCTTTATGTGTATATAAAATATATGTAAGTAAAATACATTAAAAAGCAAAAAAAAGTATGGAAATGCATACTGAAGGAGTAAACTACATTCAAAAAAAAAAAAATAAGCAACGACCCACACCTAAGCATATCTTAGAATTTTTAAATTATCAGATACAAATAAAAATTTCTTAAAACCCAGAAATAATATATTTTTGAAAAAATGGGTTATCTTCAAAGGAATAAGCCTTAGATTATTTTAGAATTCTGTACCACTGTACTAAATATCAGGTAAAGGCTACATGGTTTTGAGAAGAAAAGATTGTGGCCCAGAATCACTCCCAGGTAAATTATCTTTCATGTATGAATATCATGCAAGCAAGGGATCTGAATCTACATAATCTTCCTTAAAAAGTCTTAAAACATCACTTAGCTAAATGAGAGTTTAAGGATTTTGTTATAAAATGACAGTTAGCAATTACACCAAACAAACAATTAAGTATGAGTAGCTGTTGCAAGTCTGGTTAAATAATTAATTGCAAATGTTAGAAAATCACTTCTGAAACATAAGACACATAATGTAAAAATAACAATTTAGAAACAAAAATCTGATGGTTTCACAGATGAATTCTTTCAAACTTTCAAGGAACAGATAATTCTTATGCTATTTAAACTCTGTCAGAGCATAAGAAAAGATGGAAGCCTTCCCAGTCAATTTTACAAAGTCTTCAGAACTCTCAAATCAAAACCTAAAAATGTACAAAGAGAAAAACTACAGGCTAATCTCACTTGTTATTTTAATCTAAAATCTACTAAAATATTAGCAATGGAACCCAGCAGTATATTATAAGAATACCACTCCATGTCCAAATAAGATTTATTCCAGGAATGAAGAATGATTCAAACTTTTAAAATCAATGTACAATAACACAATAATGTCAAAACATCTGAATATCTTGAGGGAAAGTCAAGAATTAAAAGAATTAAAAAGAATTAAAAGAATTTTATAGTTATTTCTGATTTGTTTTAAAGACAGTAAACTGAAATTAAAAGGATGCTCCCTTAACCTAATCAAGAATATTTATTTTGAATGAAATTCTATTACACTTGATGACAAAATGTTAGATAAATCTTTAAAGTTAGAGACAAGACATGGATATTAGCTATTACCACTGTTAACTAACATGGAAGTTCTAACCCACACAATAAAATAAGAAAAAGAAATCATATAAATTCATGTCTAAATAGAGGAAGGTGAAATAAATTATTTGCAAATGATGTTAACTTTTACTTGCAAAATTGAAAAATTAAGCAGAACATTTAGAAAGGAAGGTGTGTAATTACAAATATCTGTACAGAAATGAATACCTTTCCTGTATACAATGAAGGGGAAAAAAAGAAATTATAAAGCAGAAGATACCACAGATGCAACCAAATAATCAATACCTAAGATTCCACTTTAACAAAGTTATTGATATCTGAATAAGATAGTTTTATCACCTCATGCTTTGACACACATCTTGTCAATGACAGATAAAATGTAAAACAAAATATTTAAAAACTATGACTAATTGAAAAATAGGATACACATCACCACAGATCAGAAATTGAAGAGAAACATGAAGGAATGAATAAAGTTGAAGCTATGGGCCTGCTAGGCTTTCATCCAAGAGCAAGCAGATGGGTCCAGAATTCAGCTCCTTAACAATAAAAGGCACTCAAAGTACTCTATCCAAGACAGGGAAAAATAGCCAAGCTCACTACTTGAGGCCAGGAGACAATGGAGTGATATCTCTAAAACCCTAAGGAAAGATGATGTCAACATAGTCTTATAATCAGCTAAACCATTATTCAAGGGTGAGGACAAAGTAGAACATTTCAGATCTACAAACATTAAACAGATTTTATCTGACAGTCCCTCACTAAAGAACTACAAAAGATGTGATTCAACAGAAAGAAAAGCAAATCCAGAGGGAAGACATGGTATATAAAAAATAGTAGTAAGCACTAAAAATGGATAGATTTGTTGGTAAAATTAACATACACTTATACTGTATGTATAATGTATACTATATAATATATATCACTATAATTAGTAATTATAGGTAATTTTTATATTTGGAATAAGGTAAAAATGAAAACTCTAGATCTGAGCTGTCCAATATATTAGCCACCAGCTATATGTAAGCACTGAGTATGTGAAGTGTGGCTAATCTGAACTGAAGTATGACAAAACATAAAATATACACTGGATTCTAAAGAATTAGTATAAAAAATAATGTAAAGTATCTCATTAATGGTTTTTATATTGGTTGCATATTAAAATGATATTTGGTTTATGAGTTAGAGAAAATATTTTACAAAAATTATTTTCACCATTTCTTTTTTTTTTAAATTGGCTATTACAAAATTTTAAATTACATATGTGGTTCTCAGTAGCAATGCTCTAGATAACGATTTCAAAATGATGGAGTGGTAAGGCAGAAGACAGAGGGTTTTTCTAAAGAGTTGCCAACAACTGATAAAATTTCTGTCATGTTTAAGGAAAGAGAAGACACACTAAGCATAGGTTTTGTTACCCAAAAAATTTATACTTAAGTATAAATGTTTCAAAAGAATAGAAATATCAACCAGAGTTTCCAAACCACCTGAAAAAGGAAAAAGGGGAATGTAGAAATTGTCATTAATGCATCAAAAGAAGGAAATATGATGTACAATAAAAGGCAAAGAAAAGGATGATAAAAAAATAAGATGGTAGAAATAAGTCCCAATTTTCAGTAACTACAAAAATGTAATCTCAACTACAAAATTCAACTTTTTTTGAAACACAGTACAGGAGGGACTTTCTACCCTAGGAGTGGGGAATATAAGTCTTAAATTGCACATGAAATTTTTACAAAAATTGAACATATTTTGGGTTTCAAAGAAAGTTGCAAGTGATTTCAAAGATGTAGATATTTTTCTACGTGGAAAACCAATCTAGAACACTACAAACTATTATAACTGTTAAGAGACATCAGTAACATTCCAAAATTGATAATTTATATCTCTAATGGAAATTATAAACCAAAATTACACAAACCTTACACTCTAATTTGGTCAAATTAAACTAGAAAGCAATAATAAGAGAGTTTTAAGAAATGTATGTTTGAATATTTCTAAATGAACTCTGAAATAATTCATGAATAAAGACAAAATTAAAAGGGAAATGTTAAATATTAGAACTGAATAACAATAGAAGTGGTACATAGGAAAACTAATGGGACACAGTTGAATCAAAATTATAGTTCTAGGGGCACCTGGGTGGCTCAGTGGATTAAAGCCTCTGCCTTCAGCTCAGGTCATGTTCTCAGGGTCCTGGGATCAAGCCCTGCATCGGGCTCTCTGCTCAGCCGTAAGCCTGCTTCCCCCTCTCTCCCTGCCTGCCTCTCTGCCTACTTGTGATCTCTCTCTGACAAATAAATAAATAAATAAAATCTAAAAAATAAAAAATTATAGTTTTAGGGTCACTTTAAAAAAATATTTTAAAGGTAATGATTAAATATTCAACCCAATATCTTATATCAAAGAAAATAGAAGAGGAAAAGGAGTTAACAGTTAAAATTAATTAAATAGAACACAAAGAAATAATACTGAGTATCAATAACTAACAATGAAAGATGAGCTTTATAAACATTAATAAAAGAGGGATGCCTGGGTAGTTCAGTCAGTTAAGCTTCTGTCTTCAGCTCAGGTCATGATCCTAGGGTCCTGGGATCAAGTCTGGCATCAGGCTTCCTGCTTAGCGAGGAGCCTCCTTCTCCCTCTGCCTGCTGCTCCCCCTGCTTGTGCACTTGAGCTCTCTCTCTATCAAATAAATAAACAAAAATCTTTAAAAAAAACAACAAAAATCTTTAAAAATAAATAAACATTTATAAAACAAATTTGCCATAAGACTGCCAAGATACAAGAGAAAAGGCACAAATCAACAATATCTAAAACAGAAAGAGGGAGATAATCTCAGAGTATTAAAAATCATAAAATAATAATATGAATTAAATGTTAGTAGCTTTGAAAATGTGATAAACTGGATAAATTTCTAGAAACACAATTAAATACCAAAATAAGCTTAAGAAAAAATAGAAAGCCTCAACAAACAAAGAGCTTAAAGAAATTGTATTAGTAATCAAAAGCTTTTCCCTACAAAATGTAAAAAGCCAGAGTGTTTTATAGGTGGATTTTTCAAAGCATTCAGGAACTCTTTTGCAAACTTAAAAAAAAAAGACTAGTGCATTTATGCTCTGGTATAGTATAACCTTAATACTAGATGGAATGAAAGTATGATTTGTTATGAAAATACTGGTAGTGTAATAAATCACATTAATAGATTAAAACAGAAAAGATACGTGATCATTTCAATAGACACTGAAAACATCTTTGATAAAAGTCAATACCCACTTAGGCTAAAAAAAAAATCTCAAGAAACTGGGAATAGAAGCTGATTTCCTTAATCTCATAATTTATATTATTAAACATGATACAAAAACTTATTAAACATCATAATTAATGGTACAACCTGAGAAGCATTAACAATAAAGTCAGGAGTGAGACAAAGATACCCACCAACATTGCTTATATTCAGCATTACAGAGGAGGTCCTGGCCAATACAATAAGACAAAAGGATAAAACAAATAATAATTGGAAAAGAAAATTTAAGCTGTCCTTATCGTCAGATGATATTTTTCTACATGCAGAGCCAATCTAGAACACTACAAACTATTATAACTGTTAAGAGACATCAGTAACATTCCAAAATTGATAATTTATATCTCTACTGGAAATTATAAACAAAAAGTTCAAGAAACTGTTCCTTGAAGAAGGAAAAACATGAAATTAAGGAAGAATACACTGGGGGCTTCCACTGCATCAGAAATGTTTTAATGTTTTTTAAAATCCAAAGTAAACATAACAAAATATTGAGATTTGATGAGGTTGGGTGATGAGTAAAAGTATTCTTGTATAATAGTCTCTACCACTGTGAGGATGACTTCAGTCCTGGGACTTTGAACCAAACAGGAAGTATATATGAATTCAACAAGGTGTAATTGATAGCTACAAAAGTGTGGCCAGGGCATACACAAAGGATTTGAAAAGAGTATGAAATGGAATCAGGCAGAAAATAGATTTATTGGGCCTAAACATGTGATGAGGCAAACTGTATGAGAGGTTGCAGAATTGACATCCAAATGTAAAATAATACTGTATCTTAAACTTAGAAAAGATCAATCCCTTCCTAAGGGTATGGACTCAGAGCTTCCGTTTTTTAGTGGCTGATAAAAACTGAGTCGATATGTTGCTGAGTGGCTGCAGGAGAATTAGATCCCAAAAATCTCTGGCCCGTAAGCAACTTTATTCTGCTAAAATCTCCCCCACAATTGGACTGGAGTAATGACTTTTGTTATTTTTTCATTCTGGGATGGTTTGTTTGGTTTTTTTAACCCTAGGAAGGTTTAGAATAAAATATAAAGATGAATAAATAACTGAGTTTCGTTAATATTTTGGTGTTACGCTCAAAAACAGGTTTTTATAATCATTAAAACAATCTGTAAGCATTTGGTATTTACAGAAATTGCAGGGTTTAAGAGTTTTGGGCATATGAAAGAATCTAAAAGATTAAAGTTGTGATTCCGTTTTACAACATGCAATTAGGCAATTGATTTTATAGTTGTAAGTTGAAAGGTGTAAGAGACTTTAGCTAGGTTTTTAAACAGCACTGGAATGTTTTTAAAGATTTGCCATATTTATCAGTTTGTTCTATCAGACTTAATAGAGCTGTTCAGCAATGCTGCTTAGAGGCATTTGAAGTGTTGAAAAGAAAATCAACTCTGTTAAACTTAATAAATACTGTTTTCACGATTGAAGGAATTCAATTAACAGGGTTGTAAATGGGACTGATTGTTTAAGGGGATATGTCCTATTCATCTTGTATTAATTAAACTTTAATAAAGAAAACTTTAATTTTATGTATTTTACTAATTTTATGAATAGAATAATAGGCTTGTAATGTGAACTAAAATGATTACAGAAAATCTAGGTTTTTAAATTTATAATTTGAATAAATCAAATATTAACAATCTGCACATAATCTTTTTCTCTCCATAAAAGCTACCCTGAAGAACACTCAAATGTCCACTGTAAATGTGCTCATAATGAAAAAATAAAATCTCTCTCAATTTTTAAATTTTTTTAATTTTTTTTTATTTTTTAATTTTATTTTATAAGTAATCTCTCCACCTAACATGGGGCTCGAACTTACAAGCCCAAAATCAAGAGTCACAAACTCTACCAACTGAATCAGCCAGTTGCCCCCTCTCAATTTTTTTAAATGGAAAATACATATAGAAATTCCATTTCTACCTTCAGCAGGGAGTCTGCTTGAGATTCTCTTTCTCTCCCTCTGCCCCTCTACCCCACTCTCAAATGAGAGCAAGAGAGTCAGGGGAAGAGAGAGAGAGAGAGAAAGAGAGAGAGAGAGATCAAGTGCACAAGTTGGAGGGAAGGGCAGAGGAAGAGGGAGAAACAGACTCCCTGCTGAGCATGGAGCCCAGTGCAGGACTCAGTCTCAGGACCCCAAGATCATGACCTGAGCCAAAGGCAAACACTTAACCAATTCAGCCACCCAGGCACCCTAATAAATAAATCTTTAAAAAAAAGAAAATACATAGAGACTATCTATAAGTAAAATACAATATTTTATTGGAAACTTCTAAAAATTGTAAAGCTCAAAAGAAAAACACTTTCTTAAATGAGAAATTCAGTATTAAAAATATGCCAATATTCCTTCAACCGATATAAGAATTTTCATTTAAAAACTAACAAGATCTTTTACTTGACAAAACTATTCCAAAAAATAATTTTAAAAATTAATCAAGAATTACTAAAATTATTTGAAAAATGAAAGTAACAGTGACTCACTTGCACCAAATATTAACAAGCATTATAAAGTTCGAATACTTTAAAAGAGTAATTCTGACTCAATAATAGATAAACAAAACCTGAAAGAAAGCTCAAAAGTAAATCTGTGTGTATCTGTCCCTGAAAGCACTGTAATTTGTAAATATAAAATAAAATAAAGGTTATGCTCGAGGCAATGCTTCTACCTAATGTTTCTTTCCAGATAAGTGAAGCTGCACTACGGTAACCTCTCTAGTGTCTAGCCATCCTTTTACTCACTCCTTTGCTGGGGAAATTACATGACTTTTACTCACTCCTTTGCTGGGGAAATTACATGACATGTGTCTACTGGTACATTTGGGAAGAAACTGGATATGATCAGCCTGACTCTGTTCTTCTTCCACTTGAGGGTGCTTCCACAAGAAGCAGGCATTCTCCCCTATTTCCAGGCACAAGCTCTTCCTTCACACAGGGAGGGCTTCTGTGGTCTAATATTTCCATCCATTAGCTAAGTCCATCTGCTGGATCCAAGGTTCAGTCAATAAGCATGTTAGGCTCTCATGTGAAACTGTATCCTCCAACATAACCTTTATCAGAAATGAAGACCGGCTTCGATTATTTCAATTTCTTCAGAACCCATGTGGAGAAGAGAAATGCCCTTGAGAAATCCCCATGGTAAAGTGCAGAGGCCAAAACATTTAGAGCAGAAAGACTGTTCCCTGTGGGCACCTTGATTCCAACAGAAAAGACAAAGTTGAACTAAATATGCTTGATTGTTTTTTGCAAATTTACTAAACAGAGAAGTCACTCAACTTCCTCAGGAGTGGAGTGAGGAGAGAGAGAGAAAGATATCAGAGGTGTCATACCAATAGACTTCCTCCACCTGAAGGTAAAAATATTTAAAATCAGGAAGAATCATTCCCCATTATGAAATCTTTTACTTCAATGGGAAGAGGACACATTAATCAATAAAACAGTGCCAGAAAACTAGTTGATTAATTGGAAAGAGAACAAAGTTCAAGTTTTACCTCACGCCCTACACTCAAATAAATTATGTGTTGATTAAAGTGTTAAATGGAAAGGTATTATGTCAAAAATTGATGAATATATAGGTAAATACTTGTCCAACCTGAGGTTTGAGAAGGAATTAAGGCAAAAGAAAACAAAGAAAAAGATCAAGAATTACTATATGAAAATGTAAGACTTCTTTATGTCAAGAAATACCATTTATAAAATGAAAATCCAAGTCACCGAGTACCATGAATATCCAGCAGGGACTGAAGGAGAGAAAGATGCAGTTTGGAGGCAGATTATGGAATAGGATTTGGGGAGTCCTTTTATGCCACAGAAAAACTTCTAAAGTCATGGAGAAGACAGGAAACTATTATACAGGTTTTAGTACCACTATATAAGCTTGCTTCCAATAATGATGAAGTGAAGTAGATCCTCTCCTAGATAGTAATAATAAAATGGGAGCACCTGGATGGCTCAGCCGGTTAAGTGCCTGCCTTCAGCTCGAGTCATAAGAATTGTAAGTTATGGGTTTTGGTCTTTGGGGTCTTCGTTTTTCATTTTTGGTTTTTGGTTTTTGTTTTGCCTCAGAGCACTCCCCAGTCCTCATAGCTATGAAAAAAAATTTTTTTCTTTTAATAAGTCTGGCAAATTCAAAGTGTCAGAAAAAAAAAGAATTCAGGGATGACAGAGAAGTGGAAATTTAGGGTTAAAATCCTGGAAGCAAGAGAACTACAGAAACTGTGGGACTAAAAATTTGTATGCAAACTATGTCTCAAAACCCTAGATGAGCACAAAACTATGCATGTGTAAGGAGGAGGGAAAGGCACTTGGGGAAAAAAATCGCCACTCCAGGAGGCCAGTTTAAAAAACACAGTAACTGGAAACTGAAAGAACTAAGCAGTTTTATTAGCTACTGTACAGCATGGAGAAAGCAGAGTTTTCAGTCTGAGTCAAGACAATTAACTATCTAGGGGCGCCTGGGTGGCTCAGTCATTAAGCGCCTGCCTTTGGCTCAGGTCATGATCCCAGGGTCCTGGAATCGAGCCCTGCATGGGGTTCCCTGCTCAGCCTCCGACTCACCCTGCTTGTGTTCCCTCTCTCCCTGTGTCTCTCTCTGTCAAATAAATAAAATCTTTAAAAAAAAAAAAAGACAATTAACTACCAGAACAACAGCAAATAACAAAACTCTCAGAAGAATATAATAGAACCTAGCACCCCTACAACACTGTATCTATACTAACCGAATTTTCAACCAAAAATTACTAGATAAAAGAAATCGGAAAGTAGTCATTAGAAATTGACTCCGAGTGGCCCAAGATGTTGAATTAGGCAGACAAAGATTTCAAATAATTTTTATAAATATATTTAAAATATTAAAATAAAAGAAGCATTAACAATTAAAGGAAAATACAGTTCTAATGAGCAAACAGAATCTAAATAGAGAAATGGAAGTCATGAGAAGTTCTAGGGCCAAAAGTATAATAACTGAAATGAAAAATTTACTAGGTGATTTCAATAGTAGAATAAAGATTGGGGAAGAATCCATGAACTTGTAAATAAATCAGTAGAAATTATTTAGTTCAAATAATAGATTATTTATTTTAATATTTTTTTTAATTTATTTATTTGACAGAAAGGAGAGAGATCAGTAGGCAGAGAAGCAGGCAGAGAGAGGGAGGAAGCAGGCTCCCTGCTAAGCAGAGATCCTGAGAACATGACCTGAGCTTAAGGCAGAGGCCTTAACCCACTGAGCCACCCAGGCATCCCTCAAATAATAGATTTAAATATTAAAAGAGCCTACAAGATATGTAGAAAAATACCAAGTAGTCTAACATATGTGTAATGGAGTCCCAGAAAAAGAGGAACCCAGAAATATTTAAAGAAAGAGTTGCAAAATTTTCCAAATTAAGAGAAAATCATTAACTTACAAGTCCAAGAACCTTGATGATCCCAAACATGACGAATACAAAGAAAACCGCACCAAGATGCGTCCCTGTCCACTGCTGAAAGCCAGAGAGAAAAGGGAAACTTGAAAAAGTTACAAACACTTTAATAAACTTAGATCAATATAGAAACCTGTACTTGCCATATGACCCAGCAACTCTATTTCTAGGTATTTATCCTAGAGAAATGGAGCATATTTCACATACCAGTTATACATGAATGCTTACAGCAGCTTTATTCATAATAGCCAAAATCTAAAGGCAACACAAATGTTCCACAACAGGTAAACAGGAAAAGAAAATTTTGGTATAAACATATAATGGAATATTATTCAAAAAAATGAACCAGTAGCTAATATTGCAACATGGATAGATCACAAAAATACATATTATTGTAAATACATACTAGTAAAAATACATGCTATTATAATAGCTGAAATTCTAGAAGAGGAAGACAGATCTGTAGTGATAGAGTTATCTGTTGACCAGTAGACACCTGATTTCAGGGTTGAGAGAGTTTGACTGCAAAGGATCAGGTGGCATATTAGTTACCTATTGCTTTATAATAAATTACCCCCAAACTAAGTGTTTAACACATTTATTATCTCTCCGTTTCTGTGGGTCAGAAATCTGTGCATGACATAAGTGATTCCTCTGGCTCTGGATGCCTCACAGGTTGCAATCAGGGTGCCAGCTGGGTTTGTCATCTTCTTAAGGCTCAACTTGGAGTGAATCTACTTCTACTTCTCAGCTCATTTAAGTAATTCTTGGCAGAATTCAATTCCTTGCCAGTTGTTGGACTGAGAGCCTCCATTCTTCACCCCCCACCCCCCAGTTCTTTGACGTGCTGGCCTCTTCACAGGAAAGCTCACAGTATTGAAGCTGGCTTGTAAGAGAAAGCTAGCAAGGGGGCAAAGAGCAAGAGAATGCCAGCAAAATGGAAGACACAATCTTTTGCAACCTAATCTCAGAAGCAATATCTCATCACATTTACTGTTTTCTATTCATTAGAATCAAGTCACTAGGTGTAGGTCTCCTTCAAAGGAAGGGAATTATACAAGGGAAAGAATACTAGGAAGTAGGTATCAATACAAGCCATTTCAGAAGCTGCCTGTTCCAGGAAAGATATTCATGAGTTAATTGAAATGTTGTATATCTTGTTTGAGAATAAAAACTCATCAAAGAGTATGCTCAAAATGGATATATTTTATTATATGTATAGTTGACTTGTTTAAAGTCAAGTTACTTAAAAAAAGGGGGGGATATTAGACTATAATCTCAAAAAATTTCTGTTAGACTTGGAAGAATCTTCTTTTTCTCCCAAGCTCAACTGAATAGTCACTAAAGGAATATAAATTTTCAAGTACAAAAAGGACAGACAATAATAATGCTTGAGAGAATTTAGGAGAATTTTAGAAAACAATAAAGTGGGTAGAAAAATATTATCTCTTCCCACAGAGCAGAGTAAGATACTATCCTGGAGTCTGGTACATTTGAGAAATAAGCCAATTTATTCTTCTGCATGTGGAAGCAGCACAGATTATGAGGTATGGGGCTGAGGATAAGGAGAATGATAAATACAACCAATGGATTGGCAGATTCTTTCCCCCACCGAACAATATCCACACTCATCCCATTCAAGAAACCAGAAGTTTATTTATTCTCAGGAGAGGTTTAAGATTGTGCAAAATAATGCCTGAATGTCAGGGATGAGGCATGATCCCAAAAGTAGAGAGATTAAATTAAAGACAAATTATTGAGCTTAGGACACAGTGGTCATCCTCTATCTGCTCCCAGAATATTGGCTGTGAGGTATATGCCCCTCCCCAACAAGAAACTGGATGATTTTTCACTGGAAAAATTTAATTGTCACAGATTAAAGACCTTCAAAATGCAAATCTGGCCACAGTAATCCCTGCACAGAACCCTTGTAGAAGTACTTCTCAAACTTGGAGGTGTTTAAGAATCCCCTGGGATCTTGTTAAAGTGCAGATTCTGATCCAATAGGTCCGGAGTGGGGCCCAAGAGCCTATATGTCTGACAAATTCCCAGGCGATGGAGAAGCTGTTTATCCCTGAGTCACACACACTTTTAGCACCCAGGCTCCCTTGTCCTCCATCCACAAGACACAAAGTGAACTCACTTGCAGGCTTTCCAGTCTCTTTTAGGCGTAAGCACAGTCTCCTAACCTACCCAAACTCACTCCCCAGCATGCTATTCCCACACCACACTTCTAACCCCACTCCATTCCAGCAAGTTCTCTCTCCTCCGGGCTAAAGCACATCACTCCTTCCCGTACTAGGACAAACACTTTCTCTTCCTTCAAGAATCAATCCAAGATTCCCTTACTTCCTCTCCAAAGTTGTTCCTGGCTCCTTTGGGCAGACTTAATTCTCCTGCCTCTGTATTTCATTATAACCTAGGCTAACCTCCATCATCAAGCTATGTGTGTCTGTATACACAAATAAATAAATATTTGTTTGTTTGTTCCTTCCTGCCTTCCTTCAGTCAGTCATTTATTAAGTGACGAAGACTCTCACCTTGATGACCAAACTCAGGTTCCTCTAAGTCATCTTTCTGACTAACCCTTGACCTTAGGCTCTTGTCCTTGCCCTACTCATTCCAGTTTTAGTAAGAATCCCACTGAGTCACTTAAATGAAAATACCCCTCCGTGGTCTGATCACCCTTGACATCTGCCTGATCAAATTTCTCATTCGCCACCCTGATTATCTTAACTGTCCTGCCCTCAGCCAAAATCCTTTTAGGTCAATTTAGCAAAGAATTACCCTGTCTCTTAGAAATTTTCCACCCACCAACCCCCACCCTGTTTCTTGGCTATAAATCCCTACTTTTCCTTGTCACATTCATACTTGAGCCCAGTCTCTCTCTTCTACTACAAAACCCCATTGTATTACCTCCCCCTGAATTAAAGCTTCCTTACTATCTTTAACAAGTATTATAATTTTTTCTTTAGCAGTTATAACGTTATTACTCAGTTGTGACTGTCTCTCATTCAGGACCTAAGTGAGCACCTTTGAGGCCTTGTCTTTATTCCTGGCTGACTGATCAGGTATCCATTGGTGAGTCTCATTCAGTATTACTCCAGTGCTCTGGATGACAGTCCCTGAAGCACAGTAAAGACTGATTATTATTCTTGAAATTCTAAGTATACTCTCTAAGGCAGACTTAGATTCCCAGGTTAAAAAAAAAATGGGTTTTTCTATCTAAAAGGTAACTGCTGGGCTGGAAATCTTTCTTCCTGGCTATCTGTCTCCCTGTTGCCCAACTGATTTGAAGACATGTCCACACGGAATTCTGCACATGAATTTTTAGCAGGTTTACTCATAATCTCTAAAAACTGAAAACAACCAAGATGTCTTTAGTATATGGATGGATGAGCTATGGTCCATCCATATAATGAAATACTATCTCATGATTTTTTTAAATGAGCAATCAACCACAAAAAGTCATGAGTGAACATTAAATGCATATCACTAAGTGAAAGATGGCAGTCTGAAAAAGCTACATAATACATTATTCAATTATTTACATTCTGTAAAAGGAAAAACTATAGAGACAGTGAAGAGATAAGTGGCTGTTAGAGGCTCAGGGGGATGGTGACAGGGTTGAATAGGTGAAGCGCGGACGACTTTTAGGGCAATAACACTATTTTGTATGATACTGCACAATGGATACATGATATGCATTTGTCAAAACCCATAGAATTTTAAAAAAAACCATAGAATTTTATTGCACAAAAAAATCAACGTATGACTTTTTGGATCATACATTGAATGTATGCAAAATTTTTTAAAAATTAAATCATTCAGGAGGTAAAGGATCCCAGGTATTAAAAATGTACAAAAAATTTCCAACAATATGGATGGAGCTAAGTGTATTATGCTAAGTGAAATAAGTCAGTCAGAGAAAGACAAATACCATAAGATTTCACTCATGCATGGAATTTAAGAAGCAAAACAGATAAACATAGGGGAAGGAGAAAAAGAAGAGAAAGAGAGAAGCAAACCATAAGAGACTCTTAACTACAGAACAAACTAAGGGTTGATGGAGGGAGGTGGGCAGGGGGATGGGCTAAATGGTAGTAAGGAGAGCACTTGTTGTGATGAGCCCTGGGTGTTATAGGTTAAGTGATGAGTCACTAAATTCTACACCTGGAACCAATTCTACCATATATGTTAACTAGGATTTAAATGAAAACTTGAAATTAAAAAATAAAATGTACAAAACAATCTTACTGAAGGAGAGACAAATTATTGACCTCACTTTGGAAATGAATGGAATCTGTAAACCTAAAGTCAAAAGGAAGCATACATAAACACTGTACTCTATTTGATAAAGTTGTTTCTGCAGGGATATGGGTTAAGAATTCTGATACTGCTATACATGTATACTGGAATTGAACAGGTAAGTAAATGTGTGGTGGGTGGTGGAAGCCATGTTTTTCATTGTAGGAGAAGGAATCACAGATAAGCAAGAGGAGGAAGCTAAAATGATCCATGTGCTGATGGACTTGAGTTGGAGACATCAGTATGTACTCTTGTTTAATTTAATATAGATCACATGGTTACATATAGAAATACTTAGAGATATGTGTATATAAAATGGTTAGTATACACATCCATATTTCCTTGCTTTTTCAACTGAGAGGGTCTAGAAATAATAACACTGCACTAGCAGTAAATACATCCAGTACCCAAATCTTAATTTCTAATTCCATTCTCCAGTGGAAGAAACCAGCATTCCTTGGAAAATAGGTACTTATCAGGATAAATGGAAGGACTAACATGACAAGGAATGAGAAATCAATAAAGAAAACCCTAAGTAAATAAAGAAGCCATATCTGCAACCAAAGGGCCAAAAACTATCAGCAACATTATTTTCCCAAAGTCCATTTATTAATTGTTTGGAACTAGGTATGCATTTTAACATGTATTAAATTATAAAATATTCATTTATTGAATATTTTTTGATTTTTACTCTGTGCAAAGCACTGTATTATAGATGAAACTATGAACGTAGAGAGGTAAACTAGAGGGAAATCAAGGCCCCTTCATAGGGGTTTGGTTTAATAAACAGTAAAGCCATATACTGAGTTGGAGAAGACTAAGAGAAGCATGTGAGATGGGAAGAAGGTAGGAAATCAATAATTTCATTTTATCCAAGCTACATTTGAGATATTTATCATTCCAATGGATTCATCAAGCAAGGAGTAGAATATAAATCTGATCTTTAAAAAGTCATCAGAGATAAAAACTAAAAAGCATTAAATAGGTCATTATTAAAGTCATGAACTAGGTAAGATCACCTGGGAGAAAATGTGAAGAAAGAAGACAGTGAGCCCTAGATTACAATCTTATGACAGCCTAGGATTTAGAGGCCAACCAAGATCTAGAGGCCAAGAAGATTCAAAAGAAGTATCTGTGGATTCTAAAATTGTTCAGCTCGTAGAAGCACAAAGTTGAATGGTGATTACTGGGGTTTAGGAGTAGGGGAAATGGGGAAATGTTGGTCAAAGGGTACAAAGTTTCAGCTATGCAAGAAAAGTTCTGGAGATCTAATGTACATCATGATGACTACAGTTAACATTACTTGCATACTTGAAATTTGCTAAAAGGGTAGATCTTAAGCAATCTCAACACACACAAAAAAGTAACTATCTGAGATACTGGATATGTTAACTAGCTTGATTGTGGTGACTCTTTCACAATGTAGAATAGCCACCTCCCCATCCTTTCACCCCTCCCCACCTTCATCATAGCCTAATACTACATTACAATACCTACGTCCTTCACCTCACTTCATTTCACCACGTAGACATCTTATCATCTCATGTTATCACAAGAAGAGTGATTCTGGTACAAGATATTTTGAGAGAGAGACCACAGTCACATAACTTTTATTAGATTCTATTGCTACAGTTGTTCTATTTTATTGTTAGTTGTTAATCTCTTACTGTGACTAATTTATAAATTAAACTTTATCATAGGTATGTATGTATAGGAAAACACAGTATATATATACTATCTATAGTGTTAGGCATCCACTGGGGGTCTTGGACAATATTCCTCATGGAAAAGGGGAGACTTCTGTATACATATATCAAAACATCAAGTCTCATACCTCAAATATATAAAGTTCCTATTTGTCAATTATATCCAATAAAGCTGAAATAAATAAAATTAAATTAAAACATTTTTTAAAATAAGTATCTAATGACAGTAAACCAGAAGTATGCAATGTTAGGAAAGCCAAGAGGAAGGACAAATCACGTTGAATGATGATGAGGAGACACATAAGATGAGACTAGAGAAGTGGCCACAGAATTTGGCTACATAGAGGTTGTTGGTGACTTTGACGATTTCAGTAAAATAATGAAGATAGAAACCAGATAGTATGCACTCCTTAACTATTTATGTTTGAAACTTCACAAAATCACAGGGTCTTTCCCTGATGAAAGAAAATTCATTCGGTTTTTTTGTTCTTTCATCTATCTACCCTATGCCAAGCTCTGGAGGCAGAGCTAAGGATTCACTGATTTAAAAAAGCTTCTTTCTCTAGATGTTCCCAGGCTGATAGTAATGATCACAAATATACAACAAGATGTGGCAGCAGAAAAAAAGGGACTAATTATTGTAACTTAAGTCATCAAGGCTGGTTTTGAGGCTTGAATTTGAGGTACTTTGGAGACCTTCCAAGTCATACCAAGTAGCCATTTCAATTTATGGGTTTGAAGGTCCAAAGAGATATCTAGGTTAGATATATTAATCTGCCTATAGCTAGCATTTGTGTGGCGGAGACTGCCTAGTGAAAGAGTATATGTCAAGAAGAGTAGCAGGCTTAGAGGAAATCTTTGAAGATCCCAGACATTCCAGGACAAAGTAGAGGGCTTCAAGCCTGCAAAGGAAGAGGACTCATTAATTCCTATGCTGCTAAGAAGTTAAGTCAAATGAAGATGTGAAAATGTTGAGTGGACCTGGCAAATGGAGATCATTATGAAAGTGAAACTCATTCCTTACTCTCTTGCATGAGATACCCCAACTTCCCTACTTCTTCCCCTATCTTCTCATACCATCATTCCATAACTAAGAGACATATTTTGAGCCATTGAAATCTAAAAATTGTAGAAGAAATTCCTGATTGTCAGGCCACACATTTTTTTAAATTCCTGCAAGACTAAAAACAGTTGTTTTAGTGAATAAAAGATAAAGCAGAATGAAAAAATTAGCTGTGTTTGAAAACTTGAAGAATATTGCATATACCTAACTCGGTTGTAGAACTCCCCTGAATCCATGGCCTTTAATACATAGCAGGCAATGATGATGATTCACAGACATGTACCCTGGGGCAAATAATACATTATATGTTAATTAAAAAATAAATTAATAAAAGAAAAGAAAAAGAAAAAAATACATAGCAGGCAATGAATAAATGAAATGGATTAGATGAAAAAAACATTAGCTGTGGTGGGTATATTTATACCGTGGAAACTGGCCTACACTGTGAATTAGGTCTTTTCATGAAGAGTTGGGGGAGCTAGTTGTTGAACTTTTACGACATGTTCCCTCTCTCCCACCCACCCCATTTTCCATATCCTTTCGTTATAAATATTGGGTCACTCCTTTGGCCTCAGTTTAAGCCTTGCCTTCTCCAGGAAGCCTCCGGTGATCACCCCTGGCCTACTATGACTCCCAGCACTGAACTCACATTGCTTTGTCTGCCTGTAAACTTCAAATGGCGCTTGGTTAGTACAAGGGATTATAACTAATAAATTGCGTATAACAAATCTTTTTACATGGCTATGCAGTTTTTTTCTACCTCACACAGTGAGTGCTCTTTGACAGCAGAAGCTGGGTACATAGTAGATATTCAACAAATACTTGCTAAATGGAAATCTGCATATGGAACTTTCTAGATAACATGACCATGTCCCAGTTCCCAAGAAATTTGCTTCCAAAGAAGGAAAGGATGGATACTGACCAACTTGAATGCAAAGTTTCTTTTTTATGACAATTTAAATATTACCAATTTGAAATGCAGTTGTCCCCAAACACATATAAACTCACTAATGCTCTCTCCAAGGAGTAATAAATTAGGCCAAGTGCTTCTTTTTTTTTTTCTTCCCAAAGTGATTCTTAGTTTCGAACTTCATGGAGATAAACTTCTAGTTGATTTCTAAAACATGGAGGGGAAAGAAAGACTGAGGAGGAGTTAGTCTAATCCAGCCCAATACTTCACTCCCACTCCAACTCAGCAGACTTCCAAAAGGTGCTGGAAGAATCCTGAGCTGGAGAATTCTCTAAGGAGCAGTGCACAGGCTGGGGGCAGTGCACAGGCTGACCCAGCACGCTGACACCTTGCAGGGGAGCAGCTGGTAGAGGAAGAGGCACAGGAGGAAAGCTGGCTACATGAGGAGAAAACAACTCTCCGGGAAGAAAAGTGTCTCCAACCACAAGTGACATTTGGCATTTGCAAAGGAAGCAGCCACAGACAGGAGATCACAGCTGGTTTGACTTACAAATAACAAATCCAATCCTGTTTCTTGCAGCTTCTCTTCTATCGGTAAACACAGACGAAGCTATCCACAGATGCAGGTTCAAATTACCCCCACTGTTCCAGAGCTCAGCGTGGGGGCTTTGGGGTGGGCTTCAGAAGAGTTACTGGATGGAGTGAAAGACAGGAGAGGAAGATGCTTCTGTCTTCTCATCACCTCCCCACTCCTGCAAACTGCAGGGAGATGCACTGTGAGAAGGGAACAGCATTGATGAAAAAGGCTCAGGTAGGGCTGATGGTTGATGGTCGGGGAATGGGAGCCTGAATCGTATCAAGAGAGTAGGAAAGAGCATCTGGAGTAGGGAGATCCCCTCTCTCAGAACATCATGTGAAAAACAATTCTGGTCAATCGCTTTGGCCCCAACAGGATCTGCACTGTTCCATGAAGATATTTGCTTTGACAGCTTCTTGAGATGCTGACCATTGCCCAAATGCATCCTGTAAATCTACTTACTGCATTTGTTTGGTGTTTTCTTTTCTTTTCCTTTCTTTTTTTTGACAGAGTGCAAAGAAGGATACGACAAAAACTGACCCATTTAGGCAAAACTGACCCATTCTAGATAGGAGAAGTGAATCAGAAGACTTAGTCCCATAAGTGGCCAGAATTTGTTTCCTAAAATTACTGAGCAGTCCAACATGGGACTCCCCATCCTTGCTTCTAGAGAGCAGATGCACAGTTTTGCCAAGTTCTGCTCCAAAGACAGCTGAAATGGAGAGGCTGCACGTGTCGAGGTTCAGAGAGTGGAACTTCTTTCTTCCCACTGGTCTCGTAACTATCAAGACCAGGTGGGGTAATTCCACAGAATTCTAATAAATTGTGTCACTTCACTGGAAATTTGCTTTGGGAAATCCTGAATTCCTGGTGTGGAAGCTGGGAAATTTTTCATCTCCCAAAGGGAGTAACCAAATCTCCTGCACGAGGTCAATCCTGGCTAACTCCTGTGCTTCCCCAGGCTGGAACAGAGCCCTCCTCATTGCATGTGTTTCTTTTCCAGGTCTCCACATTTTGCTTTGTCACTTCCTAGCCGCTCCCAAAGGCCATGGCTGCTGGCCTTTTGAATGCTCTGAAAGCCCTGTAACTCTGAAGGAAGCTGGGTTAGAGCCCATCGACCCTCTTGTGCTGTCTAGAGCACCATCTGGTTGGGAGGTTTATCGCCCACTGTTATCTCTGCATTCCTGGATGCAGCTTAAACCTATTAATTCCTTATCTTGTCATCACAGGCTAAATGAAAGCATCCTCCACTAGGCTTCCTCCCTTTGGAACAAAAATCTTTTACCTCTTGCTCACCCCCATGTAGTTGGCCTCTGTATGTTTCCAAGAACTCCTTTTCTAGCTTCCTGTGAAGTACTTTGGTTGGAAGATCCCCCAGGGAGTCTGCCTGGGAGACCGAAAGGCCTGAAGAAAATGGAAGTGGCTTGCTCCTTCAATGTGATGTGTTTGAGGCCCCATGCATGAACCTGTCAGCTCCAGAATGAATCTCCTGGGGCCAACTTGAGGCCTAAGAATCTTCCATTCGAGTCTCAATGTGGGGGGCAGATTTCTCCAACTTCAGGAACTCCTTCTTAAACTACAAAGAGGTTCTGAGGAGCAACTCCTACAGAGGCAGGAATGGAGTCCCTGTGAACTAGGACATGAAGAGGCTGGGTGCTCAAGACTGAAAGAGACTAGATGAATAGACACCAGAAGGGAAGCTGCAGTCAGGCAGGAAGGTAGGTGAGCAGTGATGCACAAAACCTAGGAGAAAAATTGTCAGGCCTGGGTCACCCACTGCTCTGGCCTCCATCCTTTGAGTAGTCTGGGAGGTGAAAAGAGAGAGTTTGGTCAGCCTCTCTGTGCTCAGAAGGAAAAGTAACTTTCTCTGCAGGGCTGTGTTCACCTCATCCATCTGTCATCTCCACAGACTGAGAAAGAAAAAGAGCACGGTCTTCCAGCTTCTCCTTTCTAGACATGAGTACACATCTTCACCTAATCCCCTCAGCCAACTTCGCCTCTGGTCTAATTGCTCAGCCTTATGTCAGATGGTCCCTCAAGCTGTCCCTGGCAAGTGCGGTGACACTATCGATTGGCTAGGCAGCTCAGGAGCCATCCCTGGACTGGGAAGGGCGAATTCCAACACATTAATTTTCCACCCGGCCCCAGGGCGGGACGGGAGGGCAAGTCATTCAGTCAGGTTTTTATCCTTATTACACCTCTCTCTTCAAGGTCAGTGGGGATGCCACCATTCTGAGGCTTCATCCTCTTTGACCTCTCAGGAAATCTTGACACAGTGACTCTCTTCCATTTTGAAACCATCCTCCACTTGGATTTCAGGACACTGCTCTTTCTTGTTCTCTTCTGCTCTCACTGGCCACTTCATCTGTTTCATTTGCTGGATCCTCCTCACCGTTCCAACTTCCAAATGATGCACAGTCCCAACACACAATCCTCAAATCTTTTTTCTTTATCTTCATTCTACTCCTCAGGTGAGCTCCTCTGGTGGCATGGGTTTAAATACCATCTAACTGCTGGGACTCCCAAATATTTATCTCTAATGCATGCCTCTCCTCTTAATTCCAGACTTAGAATCCAACTGCTTAATCAACATCTTTGTTTGAGTATCTATAGGCATCTCAAACTTTAATTACCAAAACTCCAACCATACCTCCAAAATATATTCAAATTCTGATCACATCCTACATTTCCACCACTTCTCACTCTGAGCATCTTTCCCCTCACCTATAGAGAACACACATCACTATCTTTACTTTTACCCTAACCTCCTATGGCGAATTTTCCAACCAAAATGAATCTTACAAAACATGTGAGATCATAGGACTCTTTTGCTCAAAATCCTCCAAGGACTTCTCATCTCACATAGAATGAAAGCTAATAAAATTGTTACAAATGGGCTATAAGACCCCACAACATCAAGAAGGGTTAAATGAAGTGAGGAAGGGGATGATCCGAAGAGAAGTGAGGGAGCATGCCATACTGATGGCTGGGGAAAGACATCTAAAACAAAAGCTGTTAAGAGAGAATGTCTCAGGAATAGCTAGGATACTGCTCTTCTCTCTGACTTCCTTTCCTACCACTCACCTATAGTGGGTTGAATAGTGCTCCCCAAAATTCCTATTGACCCAGAACCTCAGAATGTGACCTTGTCAGTAATAAGCTGTTGTAATGAGTTAAGCATCAAAATGGGATTATACTGGATGAGCATGGTTCCTAAATCCAATAACTAGTGGTCCTTATAAGAAGAAAATAATACCCACATGGAGACAGAGAAGAAGGCCATGTGGAAACGGAGTTGGGCAGAGACTGGGTTATATTGCATAAGCCAAGGAATACTTGAGGCCATGTTTGCTGGAAGAGATAAGGAAGGATCCCTTCCTAGAGCCTTCAGAGGAGGACAGCCTAGCTGATACCTTGATTTCAGACTTCTGGCCTCCAGAACTGTGAGAAAAAAATTTCCATTGTTTTAAGCCACCAAGTTTATGGAAATTTCTTATGGCAGCTCTCTGAAACTCACATACTCTCCCTTTTGCATTTAGTTCCAGCTACAAAGGGTTTGTCAAATTCTCCCATAAGGATATGGAAGATGCCAACAGGATAATATCAAAATGGCAGGTGTCTTGAGAGCCTGTTTGACTTGGCCCAAGTCCCTTGACCTCTCTGAACTTCATACATTTTCCTTATGTACAAGGCAAGACATTCTCTAGATTTCTTTCTGAGAGCTGCAACTATTACTAATCATTGATACAGATGCAAATCCATACAGTGAGAGCAATTCTCATTAGATGACATTGGTTTTCTCCAGAGAATGGGGACCTGCCCCAGATGTTTGCAATGGAAAAACTCTCACCCTCGTAAGACACCTGAATGCCACAGGGAAGCTGCTGGAGCTGGACCAGTCCCTGGAACAAAATCCAGTCCACATTTGCTTAACAAAACTATTCTTTACAATCCTGTGCATGCTCTCACTGTGGTATCAAGAGCTTTTCCTAATCAACATCTCAGAATGGGAACAGTCTGGTAACATTATGAACTACTTACATATGGAACCAGAAAATACAGCAAGCAAATTGACTCAGACGCAGGATTGTTGTGCAACTCTATTTTCCAAGAACCAAGCTTTCTGATTGGGCTCTCAGTTTTGGACATCCTTTAATGTAATGGACACCTCCTCCAGACATGCTGCTGGTGATTGTCTCATTATTATGTCCAGGTGAGACATGCTCATGGTGATTGTCCCAAAAGCTTGTAATTAGTTTGGGGCAGGGGTGGGAGTGGTAAGTAATCATGGCATTTTAGAGCCAGAAGAGAGGTCAGCCTTCTCTTTTTACAAGCAAGGTGTCAAGGCTCAGATTGCTAGAGTTATTTGCTCAGGTACAATGACAATGAGACTGGAAAGAGCCTGTCTCCCTTCCCAGGAGCATCCCCTTACACTTCATCCTCAAGTGTAAGCTTCCTGCACGTTCCGCCAACTCTAGAGTTCTTGCTGGAAAGGGGTCTTCTGGTCCGGGCTTTTTTCTCTGGAGCTGTTTCTTCTGTCCCACAAATGGGGAAGCTGCCTGATTTTGCATGGAGCCACCTTATGTTTTCTAAACCACAGAAGTTAAGTTTGCAAGATTCTTTTCCTTTTTTTTCTTTTTTTTTTAACGGCTCTTCAAAGACGGAAAACAACAACCATTTCCAATTTGATCCAAGACCACAGGATTGTTTTTAATTCCATTCATCAGTATCTCATTCACCCCAAGAGACTATGGGATGTTTCCATATTTACATAATGGGCTCATCATTTTAAGCTCCATAGGGCCCTCTCTGACATCGTGGCAATTATGTTTCCCTGCAAGCTTCCAAGTTTATTGTAAAGGCCAAAAGGGTCTCAGACACCCAGAAAACATACTTTTTATGTTTTTATAAACTCTATAAAATTGTAATTGGATCAAACTTTGCATTCAAAAGCACATTCTTCAGGAATATTTTATATGCACATAAAACATCGAGAAAATGTTAACATTATGATCTTAACTGTTTGCACATTGGAACCAGCTAAAAGTTAGGAAAATGCAATCCATCTGTTCTCTTCTTTGAAACTCGATTATTCTGAGAGCACAAAAGAGCGCCTCGGGGGAGTCTGACACTGCCCTCTCCCAACTCCTGTTATCAGGTGACACAGGAGTGGCGGGGAGGTGGTCTCACTGGGGGCAGCTGTTTTCTGTCTCTCTTTCCAAGCTAAGGTCTGGCCAACACAGGAGCATTGACTATACTGGCAAATCCTCTAAGGCTGAGCAAAGAAAGTGATGGTTATATGGTTCCCGTGGCCCAGACTCTGGCCTCAGGTATCTGAGGAGCTTCTGACTCATTTCACCTGTCCTGGCTGCCAGCAGGGGCCTAATTCCCAAAGGGTACAGGGATGGGGAGCCCAGGTCCTGCTCTAGCCCTTAAGGTTGGTTTGTTCAAGACTATCCATTAGGCGTTTATTAGCCTTCATTATGAAGTGCTAGTGGCCTGATTAGCTCAAGCTGAGGGGTGGGTAGCAGAAGCAGGGGGAAATGAGGGAGCACTATGAGCACTAGGCTGATATTTGCTTTTCCAGGGAACTCTGCCACTCAGCTCCCCTGTTTTATCTGTTAGCACAGCGAATTGGACCCCTCATTATCACATTTACAAAGTGCTTAGCACACACAGGGAGAAATAACCTGGAGAGGGAGAGTCAAGGATGTTGGCAGAGAGACGGGGTCCCACCCAGGGAGTCCCTCTCCCTAGAAGAACAAAGTCCATTTTTCCATGGTCACGCCCATTCCTGATAGGAACTATCTCACCAGGATCAGGCCAAATACGAGAGGATTTCTCCTTGGTGCAGAGGATCAGACAGAATGGAGAAATTGTCCTGGGAAGGTCACCAGATGAGGAGATCCATAGTCTGAGAGGTTATTGGACAGGGCGTTTGGCTGTGTTGGTGGCAACAAACATGGAGAGGATTTTCTTCATCATTAATAAAACTAGACCAGTAGTTCTCACTCTTCAATGTGCGTAAGAGCCATCTAGAAATCTGTTAAAATGCAGACTCTTGGGACCCACCCCAGATCTAGCAGAATCTCAGAATGATGTCCAGGGATCCACATCATAGCAAAGTCCATAGGTACTTCATGAATGACACATTAAGAAGGGGCTCTAAAACAAATCGTTTAATAAACTTTTCACTCACCAATTAGTCTCTGGTGAGTCCCTACCATGCAGAAGGTACAGGGCAAAAAGCCATAAGGGATAGATGCAGGAATGAGCTGCAGAAATAAGGTAGAGCACTGGAGAAGAGGTGGCCAAGGACTTTGAAGACCAGTGGGTTGGAGGACCACAGAGCTGACGGTTTAGTGGGCAGTGGGGGTGGGAGGTGGTCAGGGACACACAGTACCATGCCTGGGCAAGGCTGGAGGAGTGAGGACACATGAGAAGGGCCCATCATCCCATCCTAGGGGACAGAGAAGATTTTCCAGACAATATAACATCTAACCTGGGTGCTCACAAGAAGTCAGCCAAGCAAAAAGTGTCCAAGAGATAGAGAACCTAGGCAGAAAATTTAATTTATGCATTGTTCCAGAAGAGACAGGCCAGTAAATTTGGGTCTTGAAAATGTCTCAGAATTGTTGAACCATAATACATGAAGATGGGGGCTGTAAGAATTGAGGCTAGAAATATCTGTAAAGAACTATTGGATTTTATTTAAGGGAAAGTGGGAGGACAACCAAGTAGACCAAGATCATTCTAGCTATGGTTTGGAGAATGAGTTTGGGAGAGCAAAATTGGACCAGAAACAAGGTCACTGCAGTAATGTCTCTCTTCGAATTCCAGTTAGATCTATACCCAAAGACTGTATCACACTGCTGACCTTCATGAAACTGGTGTTCATGAAGTAACTCCTCTTTGATCCAAGGGGCATGTCAACCACTGGATGGTTTGCCAACTGGTGGGAATGACCTCTACTGGTCTGGAGCTTGAAAGAGGGGCAAAGAGAAGACACATTCTTTCCTTTTCCCTGGTGGAGGGATTCTTGATGAGAGTAATGATAATACCGTGCAAACTGAGAATAAACATTTCCAGCTTCAAGTTGCCTCTGAGAAGTTTCCAGAGATAACTAACCCACAGGAAGATCCTCAGACCTGCTACTTGTTGGGGGTTTCTATGCTTATGAATAATAGGTTGACATGTATCTCTATGAAGCCTCCGACTCTTATAGTATTATCTCACTCTTGATGTAATGAACTAAGTTTCTCCCTAGAGTCTCCCATCTAGAACTATGGACACTTCCACCATTATTAGCATCCAAAGCCAAAAAATAAAAAAGCATTGCAGAGACTGTATATCATTCCAGAATATTCTGCCACTAACCCATCACCCCAGCCAAGGCAACTATTTACCCTCTGCCCTTAAAAATCATCTCTAGCTTGTGGCAGTGGGTACCCCACACAGCTACCCTCTGCCCACAGCCTGGCTGAATGAACAAAAGTGTTTCCTGATGGGGGTTAGCATGCCAGGATTGGGTTTTCTACCCCCCAATACACCCCACACAGACACACTGCTCCCTGTTCACGGCAGCTCCCCACCGCCAGCAAGTCACGCACTCACCCTCTCACCTGTCTGGAAGACAAGGGGAATGGGAGTAAGAATTCACCTCTTCCTGCTCCTCTGGCCCCACTGCCCAAGACTTCAGCAAGTAACAGGTAGATGATGAGGATGAACCCTTGGGCTCTGGAGTCAGAGAGACTTGCCTCCAAATCCCCCTCTCCATTTGTAGCTCTGTGATCTCAAGCAAAACACTTCATTTCTCTGGCCCCATTTCTCCAAATATAGCAAGAGGATAATAACTCTACCCATCCTTTGGCCTGTTATGACAATGAGATTAAAAAAAAAAGTAGGTGTAGAATTCCATAAGTCATTGACTCCCAGTAAGCTTCATCCAATAAATGGAGAAACATCTATTCTGTTTCACTGGCTTGTGAAGAACAAGTGGGTAGCATGTATGGAAGCACAATGCCATGCCATACAAAGAAAATGAGAGTCTCTAAATTATTAGAACATTTAATTCTAAACAAAACACACTGAGAGTATAAACAAGCTGTAAAGTGGTAATACCAACTAACATTTCCCAGATCTTAAAGGACTTTTCCCGTGTGTTCCATAGGATGATAGAGTGGCATAAAATCATACAGAACTGGATCTAAATTATTGTTCTACTACTTATTATTCCATAACTTGGGACAAGTTAGCTAATATCCCTGAGCTGAAAATTCCTTTTCTGTAACTTGATTAGAATAATATCTACTTCACAGGGTTATAGGCGGAGCTAAGACCAGGGGGAGGTGAGTGAGGCATTTGCCTCGGGCACAAACGTTAAATTTTTTTTTAAAGATTTTATTTATTTATTTATTTGACGGATAGAGAGAGCATGAGCAGGGGGGTGGGGGACAGAGGGAGAGGGAGAAGCAGACTCCTCCACTGAGCAGGGAGTCCAACGCAGGGAACCATCCCAGGACCCTGAGATCATGACTTGAGCCAAAGGCAGACACTTAACTGACTGAGCCACCCAGGCACCCCTTCAGGCACAAAATTTAAAGAGGTGCCAAAAAGCACAATAATCAAGATAAATAACATTTTAATGCAATATTTTAAAAATAAAATTAGTACAAAGAGATCCATGAGGAGCAAAATAGGATTGGTATTACTGATTTTTCCTTTTGCTTTAGGTTCCGGTATAGCTCAGTATGGTACTGGGTGTGAGTTAATCATAAACTAATGAGATAAATAAATATAAATACATAAATACATAAGGCTTGTAACCCTCCATGAATTTTTGACAAAGGAATTAATGAATTAATGACCACTTCATCTCTCTTAGTATAGTTTAGTAGAGAACAGTATAATATTGAATAATATAGTATGGTATAGCACAATATAGAGTAGTATAATTTAGTTCAGTATACAGACAGTTTAAATGAAGTTACAAATATTGGTAAAGGCCATTATGGAAAACAACAGGTCTTATAAGAAAGAAAGGCCTCCTAAATGGGCATTTCATAAAATTAGTGGATACACTTTCTAAGCTCTGGGGATTACATGCCCCAGGGATTTTCTATTCCTTGAAAACTTGGAAGAACTCCCCCTTCAAAAGGAATCAACTGATTTACACATCCATCAGCCCCTTCTATGCACTCCCATATCTCTGAATATTGTGACTTTTAATCGTTACCAACTAGAGAGGCAAAAATAATGATAGTCGCAATTTTATTTTTCATTTTCTACAACAATACGTATCCAATAAATACCAACATGATACTACATGTTGGAGATAAAATGATCAAAATTGATCTGGTACCAGTCTTTATGAATCATACAGTCCGGTGGCCTTTTTTAAGAGTTACAATATTTTCTTCATAAGTTTCTTTGCTAGTTGTTGCATTTCATTTCTTGGGAAAGCATTTGCATTTTTACACACATATACATATGAAACTTGTGCATATTAGAACTGAGTCCTCACATTGATCTGTTGCCATGGAATCTTAGGTCATTTCACCTAATTAGGAAAATATGTGCCATTTTTCCTTGACACCTTTTCCTGGCTCCATCCCCATGTTTTGTATCTCTTATCCCATGTCCCATGCCCTGTGTCCCAAGTATGCTGAGTTTAAAAATGTATTCCATATTTTTCTTCACAATGAGATAATACTATGAATTCTATGAAAGAGTACATTATTTTTCCTATGAATCAGATAATTCTACATACACACACATACACGTACACATGTATGGATGGGCAAGCTCACAAGCATATGCATATACATACAGGATTTTATTCTGGTATCATTTTCTCTATATGTACTTTTCTGCAACTTGAACAACTCACTCAAACATTTTCTTAGGGAAATCGCTCTAAGTCACCTCATGTGGCTCTAATTTTTGTTATGGTTGCACAATCTTTCATTGTGTGGCTATATCACTATCTATTCAGCCACAACCCTATTTACAAGAAATTCACTTTTTTTCCCAGTTCTTGGCCACTACAAACAATACTGCAATTAATGTATATGTTCACGTGAATTGTGTACACTAGTTTTTAAGCAATAAATTCCTGGAGGTTTAATGCTCATTCTTAAAGGTTATCTGATATTTTAAATTTTTAAAAGATTTTATTTATTTAAGAGAGAGAGAGAACTTGCAAGGGCGTGGCAGAGGGAGAAGCAGACTCCTCACTGATCTGGGAGCCCAATGTGGGGCTCGATCCCAGGACCCCAGGATCATGACCTGGCCTAAAGGCAAGTGCTTAACTGACTGAGTCCCCCAGATGTCCCTGATATTTTAAATTTTAATACATGTCCCCAGTTGCTTTCCAAAAAAGATGTAACACTTCACATTTTCATAAGTATGTGTCATACACACATCCCTGACAAAAATGACTTTAAGAGTCCTCTTTTTTTTCCCCAAAGTGGCAACACTATTTTAATTGTCATTATAAATATGTGTGTATTCCATTTTCCACGTTCTTCCTAAAACTTATTACCTGGGTTCTTCTAAATTTAATTTTATTTTTTCAGTGTTCCAAGATTCATTGTTCATGCACCACACCCAGTGCTCTATGCAATATGTGCCTTTTTAATTTTGCTTGTCTAATAAGTGTAAACTGGTACTTTATTGTTGTTTTACTTTGCATTTTCCTGATTACTAATGAATTTGAACACCTTTTACTGTTCATACTATAAATTGTCTTTCCGAACACACTGCCTAGTTTTCTGATGCTTGGTATGTCTTTCATTAATTTGTTAGAGCTGTTAGTATATTATAGAAATTAACTCTTTGACATCTGTATTATAAATATTTACCCAGGTCTATTACTAATCTATAGACTTTGTATATAAAAATGTTTTCTATATAAAAACTTCATATTTTTACACAGCTAAATAAGTTTTACTTTTATTACTTCTGGGTTTCCAATCTTGCTTGGTAGGATCTCTCTAACTCTACATTTTCTTGCAATTTTTTTTTACATTTCCCTTACATTTGTCTTTAATCCACCTGGAATTTATTTTTGTGTTTGATATAAGAACGGGATCTATCTCTTTCTTCCAGATGGATATGCAGTTATGCCAGCATCATTAATGAAAGAGAACATTATTTTTCCTATGAATTGAACCACCTCACTTGTCTTATGTTAAATTCCCATGTATTCTAACATCTAATTCTAGACAGTTAATTCCATTCCACTGACCTGCTTCTCTAACCTTACATAAATCCCATATTGGTTTTATTATAGAGGCTTTCTTACATATATTGCATATGAGGCAAGTCATCCCTCATTTTTCTCCTTTCTCATAATAATCTTAACCATTCTACCATACAAAATTTAAGGTATTTGCATTCAGTTCTAAGAAAAACCCCATTAAGATTTTAAATTGAAATTGCAATAAGTTATATATCAGATTGTCATTTTTATTATATTACCCATCCAAAAATATAATGTGCCTCTCCATTTATTCAGATCTTATGTCTTTTAGTAAAATATTTTAGGTCTCTTTATATAGATTCTATGTCTTCACTGTTAAATAAGTTTATCACTTCTAACATCATTTTAAATACTATAATCTTTCCATCTCCATTACTTGGTGCTTATTGTTAGAGTTGTAAAAATCTTTGTTTTTTTATATAATTATCTTGCATTGAAATTTATTTATTAAATCTAGTAAGTTTTTTCTCCAAGATTCCTCTGATTTTCTTGGTATACAATCTTATCAATAGCAAGAACAGAGTATGTTATCTGTTCTTTTCCAATACTAATGCCTGTTATTTCATTTTCTTACCTTACTACATTTGCTAACACCTTCAAAATAACATTAAATAATAATGGTGCTTGTAGACAATCTTCTCTTTAGTTTTTTATTGTAACTGAAATTGTCTCAATGTCTTTCATTTTAGGATAATATGTGCTGTTGGTTTTTAGTCATTTTCATATTCAAGAGCTTTCTTCTTTCTACTTATGTTAAGAATGACTGAAAATTTAATCCAATGCCTTTTTGGCATTTAGCATTGTGTTCAGATGGTTTTTCTCTTTTTTAATTCACTGGTGAGTTTTTTTGTTGTCCTCCTTTTTTTGTTGGTTTCCTAGTTCAGGAATTCTCCTCTCTTTTGTTTCTAGATAGTAATTTCTTTTTAACTGTCCTCTTTGATTCTGCTGTTATCTAAGAGTCTGTTTCTTATTTCCAAGTAGTTAAGATTTGTTAGTTCCCCTTTTATGGCTAATTTCTAATTTCATTGGCTCATGACTAATGAATGTGTCCCATAAAAGCTCTACTGTTTTTATCTTGGTCAATATTTATGAAGGTTTTTGCCACCTAGCTGGTGCTGTAACTGACTCTTCAAAAGGCTATTTCATTGTTCTAATAAGCCAGCTGTTTCTGGACTATGGGGAATATGATAAGAATGGTAAATTCCATGTGCATGAGTCTATTGCCACACTTCACTTGCTCTGAATTGAGTTCCTTGGTCAGAAGCCATGATGTGGTGAGGAATACCATGACAGTGGATAAACATTCTGTAAGTCCATAGATGATAAAGTTGGCAGAAGTATTTTATACAGGGAAGGCAAATTCATATCCTGATTAAGTGTCTACTCCGGTAAGAATAAAAATTCTGCACCTTCCGTAATGGAAGCATCCGGTGTAATCAATCTTCCCAGGTAGCAGCAGATCACTCCAGGGAATAGTGCCATATTAGGGACTCAGTTTTGGTCTCTGAGACTGGCAGATTGGGCCCTCAGCAGTCCCGTAGTCAAGTCAAGCTCAGCGAGCACAAAGTCCATATTGCTGAATATATGCATAACCTCCATCACTGCCCCTGAGCCTCTTTGTTCATGAACCTATTAGGTAATGATAAGAGTGACTGGGAAAAAGCTGACTGGTATCCATTTGATTGTTAAAACTCTCCTCTACTGAGGTTACCCTTTGGTAAGCTATCACACGGGATATAAATATCTTCATGCATGTTTTTGCTCATTTAGATAGGTGTAGCCACACACCTATTCCCAAAATTTCATTGTCACTAATTTTCCAATCATGTTCCTTAATTCCCTCAGATGGGGATGTAGAGGCCACCTCCACTGGACATGGGGAAGCTGCTTCCACTGGTAAAGAAAACTTACTAGAATTTAAGTGCTCACTATCCCCAGCTTCATCAGAGTCTTCCCATACATCCCCATTCCAACTTGTAGGATCCCATTCCTTCCCTATCAATACCATCACTTTATCAGCAGACAAAGCTAGCAGTTCAATTTTCCTTGGAATTCAGTCAGTTGCAGGATGAGATCCTGGATTTGACTTTCAGCAATTTCGGCTCTCGCTGCAGAAGATAATGTCTCCTGCAGGGTACACATAGAAGCTTTCAGGTCACTTATGTGGCACATGAGCACATGGCACATGAGCTGAGCTTCAAATCCCTGAGCTCACCCTTTTCTTTTCCCACTTTGCCCAGGGACAATAGTAGGAGCAACCAGCCAAGCTCATTATATTCATTAGTTTGGCAAAAATGTTCGAAAGTATCATATACACAGTCACCCAGATTCTTATTTATTGTAAGTGGGTGATTAAGAGTAGGAGCTATTTTGCATATTTCAATTGCCAGATTATACCATGGACTATGCTATACTCCCTTTACTGCTAGAAATAGAATCATTAGCATCTTTAAATATAATCAGATTAGAGAGCCAATTCCATAGACCCCAGAACCAATTCAGAAAACTCACTCTTAAAATTCTGTTCCTCTAGAACCCACTCTCAGTATCAAAATCTTAGTTAGGGCTTTTCACAGAAACAAAACCTGTAAGTATCCATTATAACTAATTCTTTTTATTATAAAGTACAGTTTATTGGTGTCTGTTCATTGCAATTCTCGCGCATTGTAGTGAAAGATGTATCTCTGCCTACAATGATCAAAACGTAGCTTCATTTATAATTACCAAAAAAGGGCAACAATCAATAAAGAGAACAAAATCATTTGGTGGCGTTTCTCTTGGTGGATCCAAGAAACACTTTATGTTAGTAAAACTGCTACAAATGGCAAGGTTAGAAAACTAAGAATTTGATGTTGGAGAAGACACTTTATCTTTTAAATTGAGAACATTTTCATGTGAGTGATCTAAGGGGATGTCTGAGACTCTGATGAACTTGTTCTTTCTGTCTTGTAGCTTTTGTGTGTCACATACTCTTCCTTATCACCTTTCCATCTGCTTTGCATTTCTCCATCACATGATGGAGAAATCCATCATCTCCATTGTGTGGAAAAAGCTGATGGGTGTTTGTAATATTCACAGATAACTTGGAAATAAAGACAGATAATCCAGGATTTTGAAAAATTGGACTAATCTGTTTGCAGGAGCTTATTGACAAAATAAAAAATAAGCTTCAGGGAAGAGAAACTACTGATGGTGATACCTAAGAAAAGAGACATATTAGACAAAACTTGTCAAAAGTTAAGCTCAATAATACAGAAGAAAGAGGGGTGCGTGGGTGGCTCAGTCTTTAAGCGTCTGCCTTCAGCTCAGGTCGTGGTCCCAGGGTCCTGGGATCGAGCCCCTCATCAGGCTCCCTGCTCAGCAGGAAGCCTGTTTCTTCCACTACCATTCCCTCTGCTTGTGTTCCCTCTCTCGCCGTGTTTCTCTCTGTCAAATAAATAAAATCTTTAAAAAAAAAATACAGAAGAAAGAATTACAAGATAGCTTCTCTCTTTCTTTTTTTCAGTTCCCTTTCTGAATATGAAAGCTTTCTCAACCTACTTGCCATTGTGAGAAATGCTAAAATCCCCAAAGTAAAACAACTATTTTTGCAATTCCTAGGAAAACTTTTTTAATTGGAAACTTTTTTAAAGCCAGAAAAAAATAAATTATCCATATTATTTAAATAATTAAAAATAAACAAGAAAGTCTAGCTTATTTAAAGATTAGTAAGCTGCGTAATTCCATTGGTAATAAAAATATTAAACATCTGAAAGATGGTTAAATCTAAAATGTGTGACTTCTGAATAAACTGTGGTTTTGAAATTTATATATTCAATGTGTGGTAATTCTGAGCATAACAACTTATGCATAATACATTTTATATTTTAAACTAACAAAGTCACTTCAGAAATATGGAGGACATTTTTTAAAGAATTACTTATATTTTAATCTTCACAAATTTTCTATTTTGTTTCCACACCTTCCATTTTTTTCTGAAAACTGTGCCTCTTTAGAAATTACAGTAAGAAAGTAGTGGGGCTGGAAATGGAGCGCCTTGTATCCTGACTCCAGGATGAAGCTCTATTCTCTACAAAGTCTTCAAGCTCAATGTAAACAAACAAATTTTTATGGGATAGTTGATATATTCCTCTGTGTGCCTAAGTGTGTCTCAACATTTTGATTGCTTAATTGTTAATAAACTCATCATTATTCGCATCACAACACACTGGCCTTTGCCTTCGGAGCTTGAGTGTCCTGAGGGCTAAGCATTTCACCCAACACAAAGCCAGCTGGTAGTGAAATGTAGGTAGACATCAATTTCTCTAAATCATCTTAGTCTTTTGCTGAATCACAGTCACCCATCTAGATAAGAAATGAAAGAGATTTTTATTTAACAACTTGATAACTTTCTTGGTGAGGCAAGAGAAAAAGAAGGGCTCTCTACCTCCATCAGAATTATTCTAGGTCCATCCTCTCTTGTGCTGGCTCCATGCTGGCTCCAGGGCTGGCCATGGGCACAAGGTGGACAGGATCTCTCTCATACCCAAAACCCTGATTCCCCTAGAGCAACCTCTGCTTATCCAGTTCTCCTTTTCCCTGGAAACCAATTCCAGGCCTGCTCTCTGAGGGGCACCTATGCTCTAGATTAGGGGTTGTCAAAATTAGGGATCCTGCATCGATGCAAGAAGGTGAAAGAGCAGGGGACTTCATTTCATCTGACCCTTGAGTGTAGCTAGATAACTATCAAATCATTCTGAACATCCATGGATTCAACCTGAGATATAAGAATAAAGAACTTTACAAGCATAAAAGTGACCACTTTTTGCAAGGTAGGAGGTGCAGAGAAGTGAATCTGAGGGGAGATATCAGAAGATAAATGGTGAGGGGAAGGACCCCCAGTAAGCTGGCTACCAGAAGGTGATAGAGCCCTGGGGGCAAAATCAGAAACTTTAGAATCCCTGGAGTCACAGAAAGAACAGGGGTGCCTGAGCTGTTAAGAGTTCCCAAGCACTAGAGTGGGAAACTGGTTATGGTCAGCAAGCCCAGGAGGAGATTGTTAGCTCTGTTGGCCATAAACGGTGAGCCATGGCCCCATCAGGTGTTCACTCTCTGCATGAGGACTCTGCAAAGGACAGGAACATGAGAACCCTCCACTGAGGGGGGCAGAGCAGGTGCACAGGATCAGGCAACTGTTCTCAGTGCCAGGCCCTACAAAATGCAGAAATGTGGGACCCTCCACGTTCCTCCAGGGAAGATCAGTGTGAGCACATACAAGAGGAGTCTGCAGAGTTTGGCACACACAAAAGTGAAGACTGTTCCCTAGGGTTTACTGAAGGGAGGGGACTGTGATCTTCAGCTGAAGATCAAGGCACCTCCATCTTTATCTTGATCCTCTAAAGAGGCCCAGAAAGCCTTCAGGGAATAAAAGACACACAGAGCAACCTAAAACAGCTTACACTGAGCCCTGCTCCCTGGCAAGTGGCAGGGCAACTCTGCCAGGGCAAAGACACCTGAGAATCAGCCCAGCAGGCAGGCCCCTCCCCAAAAAAACTAACTGGAAGGACAGGTACATAGCAAGTTTATAGACCACACAAGAGTATAAAACTTCCGCACTAAAGGAAAATAGTATATAGAATTTGAGAGTTTTTTTCTCATGATTCATTTCTCTTTCAGTTTAAAATTTTCCATTTCTTTTCTTTTTTCTCTTTCAACTAGTTTCTTATTTTATCAACTCTTTAAGTTTCACTTTTTACATTTACATTTTATAGATATATTCGTCATTTTATCTTTCTTTCACTCTATTCATAGATATATAAGTTTTGCTTTATTTACAATGTTAGAATTTAGTGTCCCCTAACACTTAGAACAAAATACACTCAGGACTAAGTGAATCATCCTGTTTTGTCCACCTTGTGAGATTAGATTCTCCCCCCCACCACCACCACCTTTTTATTCTCTTTCTGTTCTATTTTTTTTTTTCTCTCTTTTCTTTTCTTTTCTTTTCTGGTTTCTGACCTCTTCGGACTGACTTGTCTAGTGTGTATTTTGCTTGGGTCATGGTTTATACTTTTGATAGTGCTCACTCATTCATCCATTCTTCTCTGGGCAAAATGACTAATAAGAGGAATTCACAACAAAAGAAAGAAACAGAGGGAATACTCTATGCCACAGATCTAATCGATATGGATATAAGTTAAATGTCAGAAATGGAATTCAAGATAACAATTATAAAGGTACTAGCTGGGTTTGAAAAAAGCATAAAATACACTAGAGATTCTCTTAGTGCAGAAGTGAGATCTAATCAGGCCAAAATTAAACATGCTTTAACTGAGATGCAGTCTAAATTGGATACTCTAACATCTAGGGTAAATGAATAAAAAAGAGAGCAAGTGACATAGAAAACAAGTTGATGGAAAGAAAAGAAGCTGAGCAAAAAAGAGAAAAACAGCTAATGGACTATGAGGGGAGGCTTCAAGATATCAGTGATACCATAAAACAAAACAATATCAGAATTATTGGTGTGCCTGAGGGAGAAGAGAGGGCCAGTAGGTATATTTAGCAAATCATAGTTGAGAACTTCCCTAATGTGGGGAAGGAAACAAGAATTCATGTCCAAGACATAGAGAGGACCCCTTCCAAAATCAATAAAAATAAATCAATACTCCAACATATAATAATGAAGCTTGCAAATTTCAGAGATAAAGAGAAAATCCTGAAGACAGCTTGAGACAAGAGGTTCCTAACCTACAGCAATAGGAACATTAGACTGGCATCAGACCTATCCACAGAGAACTGGTAGGCCAGAAATGGCTGGCATAATGTATTTGGGGTACTAAGTGAGCATAACAAGCAGCCAAAAATACTATATCCAGCAAGTCTGTCATTCAGAATGGAAGGAGAGATAAAGAGCTTCGATACAGACATACAGAAACTGGAGTAGTATATAACCACCAAGCCATCTCTACAAGAAATATGAAGGGGGATCCTGCAAGTGAAAAAAGAGCCCAAGAGTAACATAAACTAAAAAGAAACAGAGACAATAAATAGAAACAGGGACTTTATAGGTAACATAATAGCACTAAATTCATACCTTTCAATAGTTACTCTGAATATAAATGGCCTGATGATCTAATCAAAAGACAGAGTATCAGATTGGATAAAAAAGCAATACCTATCCATATGCTGTCTATAGGAGACTCATTTTAGAATTAAAGTCACCTCCAGACTGAAAGTGAAGGAGTGAAGAACCATTTATCATTCAAATGGACCTCAAAAGAAAGCTGGAATAGCAATCTTCATACCAAACAAACTAGATTTTAAACCAAAGATTGTAGTAAGAGAGGAAGAGGGACACTATATCATACTTAAAGGGTCTACCCAACAAGAAGATCTAATAATTATAAATATTTATGCTCTTAATTTGGGAGTAGCTAATTATATCAACCAATTAGTAACCAAATTAAAAAATATATTGATAATACAACAATAGTAGGGACTTGAACACTCCACTCATAGCAATGGAGAGATCATCTAAGCTGAAGGAAAAGAAGGAAATAAGGGCTTTGAATGACACATTGGACCAGATGGACTTCACAGATATATACAGAGTATTCCATCCTAATGCAACAGAATACACATTCTTCTCAAGTGCACATGGAACTTTCTCGAATAGATCACATATTGGGTCACAAATCAGATCTCAACTGATAACAAAAGATTGGGATTATTTCCTGCGTATTTTCAAATCACAATGCTTTGAAACCAGAACTCAATTGCAAGAAGAAATTTGGAAGGAACATATAAACACTTGGAAGTTAAAGAGCATCCCACAAAAGAATGAATGGGTTGACCAGGAAATTAAGAAGAAATTGAAAATTTCATGGAAACTAATGAAAATGAAAACACAATTGTTCAAAATCTTTGGGATATAGCAAAGGCTGTCCTAAGCAGGAAGTGCATCACAATACAAGCCTTTCTCAAAAAATTAGAAAAATATCAAATACACAAGCTAAACTGACACCTAAAGGGGCTGGAGAAAGAAGAGCAAATAAAACCTAAACCAAGCAGGAGAAGAGAAGTAACAACTACTAGAGCAAAAATCAATGAAAAAGAAACCAGAACAGCAGAACAGATTAACAAAACTAGAAGCTGGTTCTTTGAAAGAATTAATAAGATCGATAAACCCCTCACCAGACTTATCAAAAGGAAAAAAGAAAGGATTCAAATTAATAAAATTGTGAATGAAAGAGTAGTAATGGTGACTAACACGAAGGAAATACAATTTTAAGAACATATTATGAGAAACTACATGCAAACAAACAAGGTAATCTGAAAGAAATGGATGCATTCCTAGAGATGTATAAATTACCAAAGCTGAAATAGGAAGAAATAGAAAATCTGAACAGACCCATAACCAGTAAGGAAATTGAAGCAGGAATCAAAAATCTCCCAAAAAACGGGAGTCCAGGGCCAAATGGCTTCCCAGGGGAATTCTACCAAACATATAAAGAAGAAATAATACCTATTCTACTGAAACTGTTTCAAAAAAAAAAATAGAAGTGGAAGGAAAACTTCCAAACTCATTCTATGAGGCCAGCATTACCTTGATCCCCAAATTAGACAAAGACCCCGTCAAAAAGAAGAATGACAGACTGATATCCCTGATTAACATGGATGCCAAAATACTCACCAAGATACTAGCCAATAGGACCCAACAGCATATTAAAAGGATTCACCACGATCAAGAGGGATATATTCCTGGACTGCAAGGGTGATTCAACATTCATAAATCAATCAACATGACAGGTCACATTAATAAAAGAAAGGACAAGAACCATATGATCCTCTCAATTGATGCAGAAAAAGCATTTGACAAAATACAGCATCTTTTCTTGATTAAAACTCCCCATAGTGGGCGCCTGGGTGGCTCAGTCGTTAAGCGTCTGCCTACGGCCCAGGTCAGATCCCAGGAGCCTGGGATCGAGCCCCGCATCAGGCTCTCTGCTCTGCAGGAAGCCTGCTTCTCCCGCTACCAATCCCTCTGCTTGTGTTCCCTCTCTCGCTGTGTTTCTCTCTGTCAAATAAATAAAATCTTTAAAAAAAAAAAAAAAAACTCCCCATAGTGTAGGGATAGAGGGAACATATCTCAATATCATAAAAGCCATCTATGAAAAGTCCACAGTGAATATCATTCTCAGTGTGGAAAAACTGAGAGCTTTTCCCTTAAAGTCAGGAACACAGTAGGGATGCCCACTGTCACCTCTGTTGTTCAACATAGTATGAGAATCTTAGCCTCAACAATCAGACAACAAAAAGAAATAAAAAGTACTCAAATTGGCAAAGAAGAAGTCAAACTCTCACTCTTCACAGATTACATGATACTTTATGTGGAAAACCCAAAAGACTCCACCCCCAAATTGCTAGAACTCATACAGCAATTCAGCAATGTTGGAGGATATAAAATCAATGCACCAAAATCAGTTATACACTGAGACAGAAGAAAGAGAAATTAAGGAATCTATCCCATTTACAATTGCACCAAAAACCATAAGATACCTAGGAATAAACCTAACCAAAGTAGTCAAGGATCTGTACTCTAAAAACTACAGAACACTTACGAAAGAAATTGAAGAAGGCACAAAGAAATGGAAAACCATTCTATGCACATGGATTAGAAGAATATTGTTAAAATGTCTATGCTACCCAGAGCAATCTACACATTCAATGAAATTCCTATCAAAATACCATCAACATTTTTCACAGAGCTGGAACAAATAATCCAAAAATTTGTATGGAACCAGAAAAGACTTTGAATAGCCAAAGGAATGTTGAAAAAGAAAACCAAAGTTTTCACAGTGCCAGAGTTCAAACTCTATTTCAAAGCTGTAATCATCAAGACAGCATAGTACTGGCACAAAAACAGACAAAGATCAGTAGAACAGAATAGAGAACCCAGAAATGAACCCTTAGCTCTATGGTCAACTAATCTTGAACAAGACAAGAAAGAATGGAAAAAAAGACAGTTTCTTCAATAAGTGGTGTTGGGAAAATTGGACAGCCACATGCAGAAGAATGAAACTGGATCTTTTTCTTACATCACACAAAAAGATAAACTCAAAATGGATGACAGACCTAATCATGAGATAGAAATCCATCAGATTCCTAGAGGAGAAAACAGGCAGCAACCTTTGATCTTAGCCACAGCAACATATTGCTAGACAGATCTCCAAAGGCAAGGGAAACAAAAGTAAAAATGAACTATTAGGACTTAGTCAAGATAAAAATCTACTGCACAGCAAAGGAAACAGTAAACAAAACTAAAAGGCAACCTACAAAATGGGAGAAGACATTTGCAAAGGACATATCAGATAAAGGGCTAGTGCCCAAAATCTATGAAGAACTTCTCAAACTCAACACCCAAAAAACAGATCAAAAAAAAAAAAAAAGTCCAAAAAAAAGTCCAAAAAAAGGGCAGAAGACATGAATAGACACTTCTCCAAAAAAGACATACAAATGGCTAACAGACATATGAAAACGTGTTCAACATCACTAGCCATCAGGGAAATTCAAGTCAAAACCACTTTGAGATACCACCTTCACCAGTTAGAATAGCAAAGATTAACAAGGCAGGAAACAACAAATGTTGGAGAGGATGTGAAGAAAAGGGGAACCTCTTACACTGTTGGTGGGAATGCAAGTTGGTGCAGCCACTTTGGAAAACAGTGTGGAGGTTCCTCAAAAAATTAAAAATAGAGCTACCCTATGACTCAGCAATTGCACTACTGGGTATTTACCCCAACAATAGAAATGTAGTGAAAAGAAGGGTCATATGTACCCCAATGTTCATTGTAGCAAATTCCACGATAACCAAATTGTGGAAAGATCCAAGATGCCCTTCAACAGATGAATGGATAAAGATGTGGTCCATATATATACAATGGAATATTACTCAGCTGTCGGAAAGGATGAATACCCAACTTTTGCATCAACATGGATGGGACTGGAGAAGATTATGTGAAGTCAAATAAGTCAAGCAGAGAAAGTCAATTATCATATGGTTTCACTTACTTGTGGAATGTAAGGAATAACATGAAGGACATTAGGAGAAGGAAAGGAAAAGTGCAGGGGGGGAATCGGAGGGAGAGATGAAGCATGAGAGACTGTGGACTCTGAGAAACAAACAGGGTTTTAGAGTGGAGGGAGTGGGGGGATGGAGGAGCCTAGTGGTGGGTGTTAAGGAGGGCACATATTGCATGGAGCACTAGGTGTTAGACATAAACAACAAATCTTGGAACACTACATCAAAAAACTAATGATGGTGACTAACATAGCACAATAAAAATTTTTAAATAAGTAAATAAATGTGGTGTGTGTGTATATATACATATATATATACATATATACATATATATGTATATATACATATATATATACATATATATATACATATATATATGTATATATATATGTATATATACATATATATGTATATATGTATATATACACACACAAATGTGGTGTGTGTGTATATATACATATAGATATGTATATATATGTATACATATATGTATATATGTATATATACACACACACAAAATGGAATATTACTCAGCCATCAGAAAGGATGTATACATACTTACCATTTACATCAACATGAGTGGAACTAGGGGTATTATGCTGAGCAAAATAAGTCAAAGAGAAAGACAATTATCATATGGTTTCACTCATATGTGGAGTATGGGAAACAGCACAGAGGATCATAGCATAAGGGAGGGAAAGCTGAGGGGGAGATCATCAGAGAGGGGGAAAAAAACATGAGACTCTTAAGTCTAGGAAACAAACTGAGGGCTGCCAGGGTGGGGGTTGGAGGTATGGGGTAATTGGGTGGTGGGCATTAAGGAGGGTATGTGATGTGTTGAGCAGTAAGTGTTATAAGCAACTAATGAAATGTTGAACACTACATCTGAAACTATTGATGTACTGTGTATTGGCTAATTCAATTTAAATTAAAAATTTAAAAAAAAATAGGGATCCTGCAGACCAATATATTTTTAAAGGATAAGTAAAAATAAAGAAACAGACCTGGAATTGCCAAATTTCCATTTTGTCATATAAAAAACTTTTTTAAAAAAATCCTAGTTACTTACATCATTTCCTCTCAAAACAGACATGTCTATCCCAAAATAGTTAAGAGTGTGATCTCAAGATCAGTACAGTTCTTTTAAATTGTTCATTTTTCACTTCATGAATAAGTCACTCTATTGCTCTTATTTTTCTTATTTTTCTCATTTTCCTAGGATAAGTGAAAACATTTTCACAGTCTGGTCCCAATCTGCCCAATGGTGCTTGGAAGCCACTGTTTTTGATGTTGTCTTGATTTCCTTCCCTATATACTCAAATATTCCAACTGAATGCTGACTATTATAACCTGTAGCAACCATTGTAAATCTAGTAGTAGAAACTTCAGCCATTTGAAAATTAGAAGGCCAGTGCAAAATAGCCAACATATTATCTTGCACATACAAAGAATTAAAATGAGGAGGGAGGGAAAGGAGGGACAAGGTGACAAAAAGGGCACTTTTTGCACCTTACATCCTCTTGGCCCACCTTCATCGCCAGTCTTTCCTGTGACAACCACTTTCCCATGTGGCTAATCCAACAGTATCTTGCCTCCACTGAAATTCTTATCCTTGTTTTCTGCCCTTAACTCTCTGTGCTGTGCTTGAGATGTCTGTGGAAACCCACAGTGCATGTGTATAAACATGCAAATACAGCGAGATAACCTCGTGGAGCAATCCTTAACCAGCAGGGATTCAGGAGCTGGTAGGAAAGTGCTCCTTTCTCTGCCTTTTGGGATAATTCTGAGGTACATTTGTAGAGTTTAGCAATGGCTCAGAGCAGTGCTGAGTCCCAGTTGTCCATAGAGATGACAGTTGACAGTATACTCTTTTTTTTTTTTTTTTTTGACAGTATACTCTTGTGTTGGCTTTCTCTCCTCCCCCAAGACCCTCACTTCTACTCCATGACATCACTTCCTAAAACAACCTACATGCAAACTCTTGTCTTAGACTGATAATTCATACCAAACGTGGGGAAGATAATGCCTGGCATACAGAGACATCGCAATAACTAATACCTTCAGCAGTGGTGGGCAGAGAGGAAACAGAGATGAAAGTGATACTATGGCATAGGCAGAAGCAATAGTTTTTTAATGGTATGGGGACATTGGTACTCACAATGGTTGCAGAGTTGGCTGACTATGATGAACCATTTCAGAAGTCTTGAAAAAAAAAAGGTTAGGTTCAGGTTAGCCCACTAGCAACTCAGGGCTTCTTGGGAAAGTCAGACAGGTGCCCTGGCAGTGTTTAAAGACACCCTTATATTCTGTAGCTGCAGGGCAGACCACAAGACCAGGATTTCATTGGCAGGATAACAGAGTATACAAAAGACCAAAGCACAAACTTAACAGGTCTCCTACACCAAAGCAGATGTCCAGAGAGGGAAAAGGTGGGATCCTGAAACCAACTAAGAGTGTATTTGGGAAGATGATGCCAAATATTCCAGAACTCTCCAGGCCAGTGGAAACAGCTTTCTCCTCCTTGCTAAAGGAAAGCGGCTTATCTTTTTTAAGAGACCCTTAAAATATTACCTCCCAGTCCCCACTGCTGACTCCCAACCAATAACCAAGGTCAAGTTGAAACACTACCCCAGGAAAGAAATATAGTCCCTCCTCTGGGAAGAATAGTGTTTACACAAGAAGTTTTGTGGGAACTGACTAAGATGTACTGGCAAAAAAGAAAACAGTACCTATTCAGAATGAATCTTAAGATGCCTGAACCACTGTATATATATACCACATCTTCTTTATCCATTCATCTGTTGATGGACATCTAGGGTCTTTCCACTCACGAAACGAACTAAGGGTGGCTGGGAGGCAGGGGGGTAGGGATAGGGTGGCTGGGTTGTGGACATTGGGGAGGGTATGTGCTATGGTAAGTGCTGTGAAATGTGTAAGCCTGACGATTCACAGACACATACCCTGGGGCAAATAATACATTATATGTTAATTAAAAAAAAAAAAAGATGCCTGAACCATGAGAGGCGCGTGGATGGCTGAGTCAGTTAAAGTGTCCCACTCTTGATTTCATCTCAGGTCATGATCTCAGGGTTGTGGGATCGAGCTCCATGCTCACGGGAAGTCTGCTTGAGATTGTCTCCTTCTCTCTCTCTACCTTTTCTCCTTTCTCTCTCTCTAAATAAATAAATCTTGGGGGGGGGGAGAAGTTTGAACCAGAAAGTGTGGAATACAAGATGTTTAAGGGAAAATATACTGATTTTGGAGACGTCACCCATGAGCTGGGTCATGGGTCACATCACAACCCAGTGAAGACATCTTGAGCTGATCCTACTTTGTTATTGCAGTGGTTCCTTAAAGTTTAAATGTGACTACGGTAAAGACAGCAGAGATGCTGGAGCTGCCTTGGCAGAGTATTGAGGAAGACTAAGAGTGATGGGCATAGTAGAATGGATTTTTTATGTGACACCAAAGAACTTACCAATTGACTGTTCCCCAGGAAGGCCCAGAGAACACTCTCTTCCTACAAAAACTTTCAGTCATACATTTCTTCAGTTAAAAAAAAATCAACAGCCTCTATTGTAGATAGGGAGTAATGCCACTGTGGAACTAGTAAAATAGAGATGATGGGATTCTGGAATAACAGAAACCACATGGTGGACATAATGGTGGGCAAGTCTACAGTGACAACTAGGTGGCTTAGTCCACTGGAATCTATGGCAATAGCAAATAGTGTTATTTCTGGAGCAAAAAAATACGAGTAGTCAACTTGAGTGTTACTTGACTCATATAACAAAAACAAATAAAAACCCCAAGAGTTGACACCAGTTGCCACAGTGTAAATTTTTAAATCCCACACCAGTTTTCGTATTTAAGCCACTTAGTTGTCAAGAAAGTGCTCTGCCATGACAACTCAAGCCTACATGATATTCATTTCTCCAATCTTTCTCCCAAAAGAGCTGTGGCCACTTATTAGAGTCTGGGAATTAAGAAAAGGAGAGTAACCAAATCTTTTTTTTTTTTTTAAGATTTTATTTATTTGACAGCGAAAAACAGCGAGAGAGGGAACACAAGCAGAGGGAATGGTAGCGGGAGAAGCAGGCTTCCCACCTAGCAAGGAGCCTGATGCAGGGCTCGATCCTAGGACCCTGGGATCATGACCTGAGCTGAAGGCAGACACCCAAGGACTGAGCTACCCAGGCGCGCCAGTAACCAAATCTTTGGAAGGCAACTAAGTACAGCATCTGAGCCAACATGGAGACCAGGGTCCCAAAATACCATTATGACTTCTCATTCAGAGCAAGAGCTTATCAAGGTCAGATGATATTTGTAGCCCTCGCCAGGTTCATCTACAAGGAATATATGGTTAGTTCTTTGGCCACTGAGTGCATAAGTGTGATGAGTATATTCCAAATTGACAGGACCCTCATGTGGCTTCCCTGTCCAATGAAGTAATAGCCATTTTGTTAAGAAGGACCAAGTAGAAGTTCCTGAAACTCTTCCCTCTCTGACCAGAATGTAAATCAAAGGCAAAATTTCATATCAGGAGGAATTACAGAGATTGGCACCACCATAAATAAATGATGCAAAGAGGTGGTTGTCACCATATCCCTGTGCAATTTAATTATAAGGCTCCTAAAGAAATCAGGTGGATTAAGCAAATGACAATACCCTGCTGTAAATTTAACCAACTAGTAGACTCAATTAAACCTACTGGTAAAATCTCCACTGGAACAGAATAATACAGTCTCTGGTACATGATTAACAAATGCAATCTTTTAAACCCTAGCTGAAAAGAAGATCAAAAGCAATTTGGTTTTACACAAAGACAATAGCAACATCCCCCAGAGCATCATTAACTCTTCGGTGTTCTGACATAGTAATGTTGCAAGACAAGACAGCATGACCCTAAATTTAAGGCACTATTGTCTCAAAGCATCCCTTAGAAAAAAAAGAAGTTGCCTTCATTTAACTCCTAACGAAGCCCCTCATACTACCTGGTACTCTTTCAATGACTTTTTTTTTTAATAACAAAGTACTGCTTAAAGAAGACGCAAGAGCCAGAAGAGAGCCAATTAATGCTGGTTTTGGATGGCCACAAGTCAACAGATTGGATAAGCTTAAAAGGAAGCAACAACAAGCAAAAATAGCATCTTTTTAAACCTTTTTAATAATTACAATTATAATATATAATAGTTATATACGTATTTAACCTATCATTTTTCACTAGAATGTAAGCTCCATGAAAACAGGAACTTTGTTCACCTCCATATTTCTGCACCCAAAACAGTACCCAGCACATAGAAAATAAGAAATATTTGAAGAGTGAATAAATAAATTCTTGGAGTCATAACTCAAAATTGCAAACCTTGGAAGTTGACGACCTTCTAAAGATCATTTTAAAAATGATGGGGTGCCTGCGTGGCTCAGTCAGTTAAGCAGCCAACTGTTGATTTCTGCTCAGGTCATGATCCCTGCCTCAGGCTCCACTTGCACTTGGCAGTGAGTCTGCTTTTCTCTCTTTTTCCTTCTCCCTGTGCCCCTCCCCCAACTCATGTTCAGGAGCACTCTCTCTCTTTCTTTCTAAAATAAACGACTACATTTTTTTTTTAAAAACACACGAAATGGAGACTTGTTTTGGACAAAAACTGTTTGTGAATGTTCATAGCAGATTTATTTATAAAAGCTTTATTTTGGAAATGACCCAGATGTCCTTCAATGGGTAAATGGCTAAATAGACTGTGACAAATACATACTATACAGTACAACTCAACAGTAGAAAGGGACAAACTGTTGATACAGATGATAGTTTCAATGAATCTCAAGGGAATTATGCTGAGTGAAAAAAAGTCAACCCCAAAAGTTTATACATATATGATTCCATTTATGTAATATTCTTGAAGTAACAAGTTATGGAAATAGAGAGTAGATTAGTGGTTGCCAGAGGTTAGGAATAGGGAATGGGTGGTGGGAGGTAGGCGTGGCTATAAAAGAACAACCAGAAGGATTCTTGTGGTGACCGAACTGTCCTATAGTTTGACTGTGATGGTAGACACACAAACTTAAATATGTAATAAAATTATATAGAGGTAAACACACATACACACGAGTACATGCAAAACTGGGGAGATATGAATAAGTTCAGTAGATTGTATCAGTGCCAATTTTCTGATTATAATATTATACTATAGTTTTGCAAAATGTTACCATCCTGGAGGAAACTGGGTAAAGCACACAGGATCTTTCTGTATCATTTCTTAAAACTGTGTGCAACTGTACAATTATCCCAAAATGAAAGAGGACTTCAACTACTCCATTTTGACCTCAGTTTGTACTTTCTAAATGATTAAGTTCTTTTTTCCAGCTTATTTCTTAACTCAGGCAAAGCATCCAGGTGATGGGAACCAAAATGTCCCCTCAAGCAATAAAGACTGCCTAGAGCCAGGAAGACCTCTAGTGAATGACCCCAAGACAATGACCAACCTGAACTGCACTGCCCACCTGCATATACCCACCAACTTTTTCCTCACATTTTCCTTATATAAACCTAGAAATATTTTCAGCACTTTGCAGACAATCTTTGAGATGTCAGTCTGCTGTCTTCCTGGTGTTGACCTCACTGAAATAAACTCCTTTCTGGTTTCACCACCACTCTTCTCTCTGCCTTTGGATTTTGTCAGATACAAGTGGCCAAACCTGGTCTATTTGGGACCCCTGAAGCCAGGTACTCTTGCATTCTTGGGCCCTGCTACAAAATTTTTTTAAAAAAATTAATAGAAAACAATATAACAAGTAGTCAGATGATGGAAATTACAAAAGGGTAAAGGACCATGAGCCATATCAGTATGTGAATGAGAAACTGTAGCCTAGATAAAATTTCCAGGGACAATTTCATACTCAGACTCAAAGATAATGTACCTCAAACAACATAATGAAAGTAAGATTATATGCTCCTGAAACCTGTGTTAGATAACTCAGAAAATTACTCTAGTTGATGACAATGCCACTTACAAAAAATCTGAATAAAATTATTTCTTAAAGAGTGGGAATTGAATGAAATACTACTTTTGAATCTAGTATATACAATTTAAAATGTCTAAAACCAAATAAACTATTACAGGTAGACATTTGACTGTTTCATTTACTTTCCTAAAAACATATTGAAGTTTATACAATTTTTTTTTTGGTGAAATGAGAAAATTACCCTATGTTCCAGATGGCCCATATATTTAAATGTGTGGAATATTATTCGTGTGAAAAATTAGGCTCAAAGGAATTGTGTGAATGTTTATTACCACAAAGTATTAAAGTGGTAGAGCCAGGATTAGAACCCAGATCAGCTTTATTCTAGACATGGAAGGACTTGTGTGGACCTTTAAGTACTCAACCTCCAAAACTTGATCATGACATTCTACAAATCATCCCTCAAAGACAACCCAAACTCACTTCCTCCTATCTGTTGAGTAGCAATGCAGCCTGATTTCAGTCCTCTTACTGTATTACATGAGTTTTGAGCTGCTTTTCCATAGCTTTGTACATGTTTCCCATGCATACTTTATTTTGAGCTACACGACCTCTGAATATAAAGTTAAAAGTTTTGAAATAGGTGTGAATTGTACATAAAATCATTAGTGTCTGATACGACTCAAAACAAACCAAACCTAACTGAAGACCCTCCTCAATGTCTCCCTCTGGAGGCTCAATAAAGAATTTGATTTTTTGGCTTCATTGAAAGTAAAGAGGATGTGTGGTACAGGAAAAGAGTCCACAATTAGTCTGTGTGTGGCCAGATAGCAAATATTTTAGGATTTGCAGGCCATGCAATCTCCGTTGCAATTACTCAACTCTTGTTGTGGCACAAAAGCAGCTCTAGATGAGACATAAATGAATGAGTGTGGCTGTGATTCAATAAGACTTATTTATTGATGTTGAAATTTGAAATCCATATACTTTTTATATGTCATGAAATGTTATTCTTTAAAAATTGTTTCAATCACTTAAAAATAGAAATGCCATTTGTAGCTCACCATGTAATGGAGGATAGTTGGAAGAAAGGCAGGCAGGGGCGCCTGGGTGGCTCAGTGGATAAAGCCTCTGCCTTCGGCTCAGGTCATGATCTCAGTGTCCTGGGATTGAGCCCCACATCAGGCTCTCTGCTCAGCGGGGAGCCTGCTTCCCCCTCTCTCTCTGCCTGCCTCTCTACCTACTTGTGATCGATCTCTCTCTCTGTCAAATAAATAAAGTCTTTAATGTCAAATAAATAAATAAAATCTGAAAGGAAAGAAAGAAAGAAAGAAAGAAAGAAAGAAAGAAAGAAAGAAAGAAAGAAAGAAAGAAAGAAAGAAAGAAAGGCTGTTAGTTACAACAGGAAACTGTCCTTAAAAGGAAAAAGACCTCATCCTATTCTTCTATGCCACCCTTTCTCACTTAAACAGCTCCCTGATAGGTAGATGAGCATGTAGATAAAAATCTGATTGGGTGACAGGCACAGGGAGGGTTAATCAGATTAAAACAGCCTGCCAACAATCTCATAAAACCCCCTAGACTTAGAAACTCCAACAGCAACCCTCTAGGGTCCCCTCACACTTGGGGAACTTTGTACTATCCCTCAATAAACTTTGCTTTGCTGCCCACCCCTCTTTGTTTGATCTACCTCCTCATTCTTCAAAGCTGCATGACCAAGAACCGTGAGCACCAAAGGAAAAAATCCTGAAACACATGTAAAAACAGGTGGTAAACCAAACTGGCCTCTAGCAGTAGTTTGTTGGCCATTAATGCAGGAAAAAGAGCCCTGGACTTGGGGTCAGAAGCCCTGATTTAGAGAACTACTGTTGTCACTTGTGCAACATGTGGCATTAAACAAATCAAGTGAGTTTGGATAAACTCTCAGGGTCTTGATTTACTAATCTATAAAATAAACCATCAGATTAGATTAACCTTTAAAATGATTTTAGCTTTAAAAACCCTATATTGTTTCAAGTAATATGGCAGACTAGATGAACTAAAAATGCCCCTCAATGCAAAAATACATTAAATTACTGAATAAAATAAAATATTTTTTAAAAACTATGAGCTAGCAAGAGCATAAGGGAATTTCTCAGAGGTTAGAAAGGTACAAACTTCTAGTTATAAGATAAATAAGTACTAGAGATGAATTATACAGCATGATGACTATAACTAACTGCTATATAATATATGCATATCTATATATAATATATATAACATATAACTGCTTATAATATATAGGAAAGTTATTAAGAAAGCAAATCCTGGGGTGCCCAGGTGGCTCAGTCTGTTGAGCAGCCAACTCCTGGTTTTGGCTCAGGTCATGGTCTCAGGGTCATGAGATCAAGCCCCACATCAGGTCCTGTGCTCAGCAGGGAGTCTGCTTGGAATTCTCTTCCTGTCCCTCTGCCCCTACTCTCTAAAATAAAATTTGAAAACAGAGAGAGAGAGAGAGAGCAAATCCCCTGAGTTCTCGTTACAAAGAGAAAATTTTTCTTTTTTTTTCTTTTTTCTTTTTATTGTATCTTTGTGAGAATATGGATGTTAGCTGAACTTATTGCAGTTATCATTTCACAATATATGTAAATCAAACCATCATGCTGTACACCTTAAACATCACAGTGAATTATGTTAATTATTTCTCAATACAACTGAGGGGAAAATGTTGTATTTAGGTTTGTTTAGCCTATGTTATTGAATATTCCCAGAGGTATTAATTCCCCAAAACTATAAGTATTAGTGATAAAAATAATTTTTTAAGATCCAACAAAACAAATGTTATGTATTAAAGTATATCAACCCAGCAGTTTGGTTTTTACTTCAAGATAATTTCATGAGGAAGAAATCACAAATAATATTGACATACCTCAATTACCAGAAGATTTATATGTGAAAGGGGAATACTTAGTCATTTTATTTAATGTAGAAACATTTAATTAATATTAAGTATGCTTTAATATTTGTATTATCCTAATAATATCATCATTTTTAATAAACAAAAAGTGTTTGTGTAAGGTGAAATTAACTCAAAGTTTTGTTACTCAAGGAAGATTAGCAAATTTTCAACCACCAAAAATATATTAGATGAATTTTTTTAACACCAGAATTTGCTGATATTTAAGATCCTTTACTTTGCCTGTCTTCTCTATCTAGCAATCTGCTTTGTATTACTTGTACCTTATGAAAAATAAAAGTGAATACCAGATGACATTCTTCATCTAATTTTAGTACTTGTCTTGGTATTCTCAACATAAAGCCATACTAACACTTTATAACAATTTATAGTTTATAACAATTATAAAACAATGTATAAGATGAATGACAAAATTCAGAGAAAATTTTTTGTAAAAGAAATAAATAGGCAATTCAGAGAAGTACATATTTCCTATGTATATTAGCCTTCTAGCTAACAAATATAAAAAATACTCCCCTGCACTACTAATAAAAAGAATGAAAATTAAAATAACAATGAGACACTGCTATGTACCTGCTTTGTTGGCAAAAGTTAAAAATTCCCATCATCATTCCGAAATGTGAAGAAAATGCCTTTTCACATGCTACAAGTGGAAAGGTAAAATGTTACACAGATTCTAGAGTATTACTTGGCTATACACTGAAATAAGAGTAATTTCACTCTACCCAAGTCAGTCCTTCTCCCAAGCAAGCCCAGCTCAGTGCCAAGAGAGAGCTCACTCCTCCCTGGGAAAGGGGTGAGAGATTGGGGTGAACATCCAAGGTCCCTTGCCTTCCTGTGCACTCTTGACTTTCAGGACACTTTCCAAGGGCTGCTTTCTGTCTCACTTCACACAGAGAGCTGAAAAAACTAGCAGAGTTCAGAGACCTGGGGCAGCTAGCACAAAGGGAACCTTCCTGCAGCCAGATCAGTTCTTTAAGGTTCAGATAAAGCACATGAATGAGGACTTTTCTCTAGGAGAGAGATGATTTGAGTTTGCATCCAACATCCTCAGCCTTTCAGTACACTTCCCAAAGAGCTGGTTTCTGACTCACTTCACACGGAATTCTGAAGGAAGTGTCGTACTCAGACACCAGAGGCAGCAAGAGATTATGGGTTCTTGAAAGAAAAAGAAAGATTAGATACCTGGGGCAACTAGCAACAAAGACTAAGAATCTCTAGCCAGGCTGACTAGTGTATATCTTCTCAGTCAAACCAGTCTATAAAAACTGGGAAAGATGGCTTTTTCTTCAAATATGCAGACACCAATGCAAGACTAGAAAAAAATGAAGCATCAAGAAACAACACAATCAAAGGAACAAAATAAATCCCCAGGAATTAACTAACCCTAAAGAAATGGAGATCTATGTATTGCTTGACAAAAAAAAACAAAAAACAAAAAACTCAAAATAGTCGTCTTAAAGAAGTTCAGTGAGTTGCCAAAGAACAAAGATAGACGACTAAACAAAATCAGGAAAACAATACGTGAACAAAATGAGAATATCAGCAGAAATTTAAACAAATACTAAAAAGTACCAAACAAAAATCACAGAGCTGAAGAAGACAGTAACTGAATTTTAAAATTCGCTAAAAAATTCAACACCAACTTGATCTAGCAGAAGAAAGAATCAGAGAACTTGAAGACAAATCATTTGAAACAATGCACTCAGAAGAGAAAAAAGGATTTTTTTGAAAACTAAAGGAAGCCTAAGAGAATTATGGGACATCAGTAATAAAACTGTGGTACACGTTATGGGAGTCTCAGAAGGAGAAGAGAGAGATAAAGAAAGAAGTATAGGGCTTACTTGAAGGAATAATGGCTGAAAACTTTCCAAATCTTGGGTGGAAAATGGACATCCAAATTCGTAAAACTTAAAGGATCCAAAAAGAACGAATCTAAAGGTTACATTAAGACACTTTATCATCAAATTCTTAAGTCAAGGACAAAGAAGATTTTGACCAGAAAGAGAAAAACAAGTCCTCACATACAAGGGAGCCCCATAAGACAATTATTCAGAAGAAACTTTCAAGCAAGAAAGGAATGGGATGATAAATTAAAAGTACTGAAAGATAAAACCTGCCAATCAATAAAACTATATCTAGCAAACCATCCTTCAGAAATGAAGAAGAAACACTTTCCCAGACCAATAAAAACTGAGAGGGTTCATTACCACTATGCCTGCCTTATGAGAAAGGCTAAAGGGAGCTAAGGAAATTGTTTCAGTTGAAAGAAAAAAATATTAAACATCAATGTGAAGGCATACAAGAATACAAAATTCATTGACAAAAGGGAATATATAGACAAATACAGTATAATATAATACTATAGTGGGGTGTGTAAATCACTTTTAACTCTAGCATAAGAGAAGAAAATACTACTAAGAATAACTATAAATACAAAAATGTGTTAACAAATATACAATATAAAAAGATGTAAATTGTGACATCAGTAACAAAAATTGTTGGGGGAGGGAGGTGAGTGTAGAGTTTTTGTATGCAATTGAAGTTAAGTTGTTATCAGCTTAAAATAGACAGTTTTAACTATATTTTATGTAAGCCCTGTGGTAACCACAAAGAAAATTTCTAAAGTAGATACATGAAAGAAAGCAAAGCATATCATTATAGAACGTCAACATCACAAAGGAAAATGGCAAAGGAGGACAAAAGGGACAAAAGAACCACAAATCAAACAGAAAAAAATTAACAAAATGGTAATAGTAAGTTCTTACCTATCAATAATCACTTTAAAAATAAATAGATTAAACTCTCCAATCAAAAGACATAGAGTGGCTAAATGGATAAAATAAAAACAAGATCCAACTATATGCTGTGTACAAGAGATTCACTTTAGAATTAAAGACATATATAGCCTGAATGTGAATATTCCATGCAAAAGACAGTCCATGCAAACGGTAACCAAAAGAGAGAACACACTTAAATCAAAACCTGTGCAAGAGACAAAGGTTATAAACAATATACTCCCAAGCAATGACTGGGTCAAAGAAGAAATTTAAAAATTAGAAAATAACTTGAAACAAAATAAAAATACGATATACTAAAATCTATAGAATGCAGTACTAAAAGAAGTTTAATACAATAAATGTCAACATTTAAAAAAAAAAAAGAAGTATTTTAAATAAACAACCTAACCTTATCCTCAAGGAACTAGGGAAAAAAAGAGAGAGAGAAACTAAGTCCAAAGTTGCCAGAAGAAAGGAAATATAGATAAAAGCAGAAATAGAGACTAGAAAAACAATTTAAAAATATCAATGACATTGACAGGTTGTCTTTTGGAAAGGTAAACAAAATTCACAAATCTTTGCTTGACTAAGGAAAAAAGTGAAAACTCAAATACATAAAGCCAGAAATGAAAGAAGAAATATTACAACCGATACCACAGAAATAAAAAGATCGTAAGAGACTACTATGAACAATTATATGCCAACAAGTTGGATAACCTAAAAGAAATGGATAAATTCCTAAAAACATACAACCTACCAGAATTGAATCATGAAGAAATAAAAAATCTGGGATAGACCTATAACTAGTAAGGAGATTGAATTAGTAATCCAAATCTCCCAACAAAAAAATAGGCCAGGACCAGACGGCCTCATTGGTAAATTCTATCAAACACTTAAAGAAGAATTAATGCCAATACTTCTTAAACTCTTCCAAAAGTTGAAGAAGGAACATTTCCAAATTAATTTTTGAGATCATTATTACCCAGCTACCAAAGCCAGATAGACACTACACACATGCACACATACACACACAAAATTATAGTCCAATATCACTAATAAACAGATATAAAAAAAACTCAACAAAACATAGCAAACAAAATTTAACCACATATTAAAAGGATCATATCCCATGACTGAATTGGATTTATCTCTGAAAAGCAAGGATGGTTGAACATATAAAAATCAATTAATGTGGGGCGCCTGGGTGGCTCAGTGGGTTAAAGCCTCTGCCTTTGGCATGGGTCCTGGGATTGAGCCCTGCATCAGGCTTTCTGCTCAGTGGGAGCCTGCTTCCCCCTCTCTCTGCCTTCCTCTCTGTCTATTTGTGATCTCTCTCCCTCTGTCAAATAAATACATAAAATCTTTCTTAAAAATCAATTAATGTGACACATCATATTAACAAAGGAAAAAGTCTTCATCTCAGTAGATGTTGAAAAAGTATTTGACAAAATTTGATACCTATTCATGAAAATACTCTCAACAAACTAGGTATAGAAGGAATGTATCTCAATATAATAAAGACCATATATATAAAAATCCCACAATTACATTGTACTCAATGGTGAAAAACTGAAAGATTTTCCTCTAAAGAACAAGAACAAGACAAAAATGTCCACTCTTGATTCTTGCCGCTTCTATTTAGTATAGTACTGCAAGTCCTAGCTGGAGCAATTAGTCAAGAAAAAGAAATAAAAGGCATCTAAATTGAAAAGGAAGTAATAAAATTATGTTTCCAGATGACATGACCTTATATGCAAAAACTCCTAAAGACTTCACACACACACACACACACACACACCTGTTAGAAGTAATAAACAAATTCAGTAAAGTTGTGGAACTCAAAATCAACATAAAAAAATCAGTTGCATTTCTATACACTAATGATGAACCCTCCAAAAAGGAAATTAAGGAAACGATCCCTTTACAATAGTATTAAAATATTTAGGAATAAATTAACCAAGTAGGTAAAAGACTTGTACACTGAAAGCCATAATGTAATGTGTCAGTGAATAAAATTTAAAGAAGACAAATAAATGGAAAGTCATCCCTTGTTTGTGGGTTAGAAGACTTAATATTGAAAGCAATCTACATATTCAATACTATCCTCCATCAAACCCCTAATGGGATTTTTTTACAGAAATAGAGAAAAACAATCCTAAAGTTCATATGGAAGCAGAAAAGATGCAGAATAGCCAAAGTGATCTTTTTCTTTATTTTACCCAAATACGTTTATTTTATTTTTTCAGTGTTACAAGATTAATTGTTCATGCACCACACCCAGTGCTCCATGCAATACGTGCCCTCCTCAATACCCACCACCAGGCTCACCCAACGCCCACCCTCCTCCCCTCCAAAACCCTCAGTTTGTTGCTCAGAGTCCACAGTTTCTCATGGTTCATCGCCCCCTCCGATTTCCCCCCATTCACCCTTCCCTTCCTTCTCACAACAGCCTCCATGTTTTTCCTTATGCTCCGCACATAAGTGAGACCATAAGATAATTGACTCTCTCTGCTTGACTTATTTCATTCCACATAATCTCTTCCAGTCCCGTCCATGTTGATACAAAAGTTGGATATTAGTCCTTTCTGATGGAGGCATAGTATTCCATTGTATATATGGACCGTATCTTCTTTATCCATTCATCTGTGGAAGGGCATTTTGGTTCTTTCCACAGTTTGGCGATTGTGGCCATTATTGCTATGAACATAGGGGTGCATGTGGCCCTTCTTTGTACTCCATCTGCTTCTTTGGGGTAAATACCCAGTAGTGCAATTGCAGGGTCATAGGGTAGCTCTATTTTTAATTTCTTGAGGAATCTCCACACTGTTTTCCAAAGTGGCTGCACCAACTTGCAATCCCACCAACAGTGGAAGAGGGTGCCCCTTTCTCCACACCCTCTCCAACATTTGTTGTTTCCTGTCCTGTTGATTTTGGCCATTCTAACTGGTGTAAGGTGGTATCTCAGTATGGTTTTGATTTGAATCTCCCTGATGAAGGGCTCCCTGTGGCCCTTCTTTGTACTCCATCTGCTTCTTTGGGGTAAATACCCAGTAGTGCAATTGCAGGGTCATAAGGTAGCTCTATCTTTTAGCTTTATCTTTTATCTAATTTCTTGAGGAATCTCCACACTGTTTTCCAAAGTGGCAAACTTGCATTCCCAACAGTGGAAGAGGGTTCCCCCTTCTCCGCATCCTCTCCAACATTTGTTGTTTACTGTCTTCTTGATTTAGCCAAAGTGATCTTGAGAAAAAACAAAGCTGGAGGCATCATGCTTCCTGATCTTAAAATATATTACAGAGACAAAGTAATTAGAACACAATACACTGGCATAAAGACAGATACATAGACCAATAGAACAGAACAGAGAGCCCAGATAAACCCACAGATGTACAGTCAACTGATCTTCAACAAGGGTGCCAAGACTACACAATGGGGAAGAGATAGTCCCTTCAACAAATAGTGTTGGAAAAACTGGATATCTACATGCAAAGGAAATGGAATTGGACCTCTATCTTACACCATACACAAAAATAAACTCAAAATGGATTAGACCTCAATGTAAAGCCTGGTATATATATAAAACTGCTAGAAGAAAACGGGGCGCCTGGGTGGCTCAGTGGGTTAAAGCCTCTGCCTTCGCCTCAGGTCATGATCTCAGGGTCCTGGGATCGAGCCCCGCATCAGGCTCTCTGCTCAACAGGGAGCCTGCTTCTCCCTCTCTCTCTGCCTGCCTCTCTGCCTACTTGTGATTTCTCTCTCTCTACTGAATAAATAAATAAAATCTTAAAAAAAAAACTGTATAAAAAAAACTGCTAGAAGAAAACATAGAGGGGAATTTTGACTTTGGTCTTGTCAATGATTTCTTGGAAATGACACAAAAAACACAAGCAACAAAAGCAAAAATAAATGAGCGTGACTATATCAAACTAAAAAGCTTCTGCAGGGCAAAGGAAAAAACAGAGCAAAAAGGAAACCTATGGAATGGGAGAAAATATTTTCAAACCATGAACTGATAAATAGTTAAAATCCAAAATATATAAGAAACACCTACAATTGAATAGCAAAAAATTTTTTGAATATTTTTTAAATATACAGAAGATTTGAATAGTTATTCCTCCAAAGATAACATACAGATGGCCAGAAGGTATATGAAAAGATGTTTAACATCCCTAATCACCAGGGAAATGCAAATCAAAACCACAATTAGATATTACCTAGCACTAGTTACAATGGCTGTTATCAAAAAATACATAAATAAGTGTTGGTGAAGCCAACCACAGGTCAAATATTTCATGATTCCACTGGAGAGACTGGAACCATTCTACACTGTTTGTTGGAATGTAAAATGGTGCAGCCACTATGGAAAACAGTATTGCAGTACCTCAAGAAAATTAGAAATAGAACTATCATAGGTTCCAACAAGCTCGCTTGTGACTATAGACCCAAAAGAATTAAAATCAGAGTATTTAAAGACATATGAGCACTCTTATGTTAATAACAACCCTATTCACAATAGCCAAAATGTGCAAAAAAACTCAAATGTTCATCACCAGATGAGTGGGTAAAGAAAATGTGGTATATCCATACAATAAAATATTTAGCCTTAAAGAAATAAGGAAATTCTGCCATTTGTGACAACATGGATGAACTTGGTGACACTATACTAAGTGAAATAAATAAGCCAATCGCAGGACAAATATTTCATGATTCCACTTATATGAGGTACCTAAAATAGTCAAATTCATAGAAGCAGAGAATAGGACAGTGATTACCAGGGACTAGGGGTAGGGGACATTGGGAAATTTTTGTTCAATCTATATAAAGTTTCAGTTATTCAGGATGAGTTAGATCTAGTGATCCACTGTACAGATCATCAATGCTGTACTGTGCACTTAAAATTTTGATACACTAGATCTCATGTTCTTGCCAAAGCACACATACACACATACACACACACATACACACACACACACTACACAAAGGGACATAAGGCACAAAGAAACTTTTGCAAGTGGTGGAGATCTATTATTATGATGATTGTGGTGATGGTTTGATGGGTGTATGCATATATCCAAATTCATCAAACTGTATACATTAAATATATGCAATTTTTTGTATTTCAATTATATCTCAATAACGCTGTTTAACAAAAACATACAGATTGGAAAGAAAGGATAAAGTTGTCTCTATTTGTGAATTAAATGCTTGTTTATGTAGAAAACCCTAAGAATCTACAAAGGAAAACTACTAGAACTAAGCAGTGAATTTAACAATGTCAGAGTGTGCCTGTTATCAATTTATTGCCTCTAATCTCCACATTCTTCCTTTCAGCCTGCTCTGTGAAAATGGATCTGGGCCTTTTAAGTATTTTTTCCCAGGACAGTCAGTAGAGAGCGCTAGAGAGACATTACAGGAGAAGAGTTTTGCTCTCTGGTTCCAGCGTGCTTGCTGGGCATGTTCTTGTCCTGAGGGCAGCTTGTCTAGCATCAGGCTCCTAAAACACACACAGCTACTCTAGTGTCTTTCTCCAGTGGTGACAGTGGCCAAGCAGCCCCCAGTAGCCAGAAGCTTCCTCTACATCGCTGTCACTCCTCTTCTGACAGCTTGGTAGCAAAATGCCTCTAGGGCTGTGCTCGCTCACAACTTCTCCAGAACCCTTGGCAGTTTGCAGTGAGTAGTGAGTAGCCAATGAAATACCTTCTAGTGAACAGCTTTCCTGGCTCCCTCAAGAGTGGATTTCCAGCATGTTCTGGATCTCTGCCCTGGGGAGGGAGAGGGTCTCTTTTCTGGGTGCTCTGTATCAGGGCGAGGATTAGGGGCTGCTGCTTTGAACTCTTAGAATTCTTTTTACTCCTTACTAGCCAATCCCTCATTGTTGTAAATCTCTTGTTATAGTTAATAATTCTTTATATTAAACTTTCCCTGTTCAAATTACTGTGCGGTTACTTTCTCCTGATTGGACCCAGACTTATATTTTCTGGAAATATTTATATACTGTTGACTAAGAATTGTATTTTTATATACTAAGATCAACCAATATAAAAATTTTTTAATCTTAAATGTCATTTATAATCACACCAAGAAACACAAAATATTTGGGAGTGAGGTTAACAAAAGATGGGCAAGACCTCTTCACTGAAAACTACACATTACTGAGGGAAATTAAAGAAGACTTAAGTAAATAAAGAGATATGCCACATTTTTACATTAGAAAACCCAATGCCTTGAGATTGCAATTCTCCCTAAATTTATCTATATATTTAATGCAATTCTAAGAAAAATTCCAGGAGGCTAGAAATCATAAAACTAATTCTTAACTTATATGGAAATGTAGAGGCCTAGAATAGCCAAAGAGATCTTACTTAAAAAAAAAAGTCTTACACAACCTGACTTCAAGACTTATTATAAAGTTACGATAATCAAAACAGTGAAGCACTGGCTCAGAACTGACAAATAGATCAATGGGAAGAAATAAAATTCCCAGAAATAGAACCATATTTATAAAGTCATTTGATTTTCAGCAAAGGTGCTAAAACAATGAGGAAAGGAAAGTCTATTCAATAAACTGTCCTGGGATGACTAGATATTTATATGAGGAAAAAACAATAAATCTCAGTCCCTATTTCACATTATACCCAGGAATTAATTCCAGATGGACAGGACACCTAAATATAAAAGCTAAAACCATAAAGTTTTTAGAAAAAAAAGAGAGAGACAGAATATCTCCAAGACCAGGAAAGAGGCAAAGATTCCTTATGACACTGAAAGCACTACTCATAAAAAGAAAATATGTTACATTAACTTTTTCAGAATTTAAAACTTCTATTCATCAAAGATCAAGTTAAGGAGATAAATAGGCAAGTCACACATAGGGGAAAAAATATTCACAAAATAAATATCTGAGAGAGGACTGGTATCCAGGCATATTAGTCAACTTGGACTGCCATTAACAAAATACCATCAACTGAGTGGCTTAAGCAATAGAAATATATTTCTCACAATTCTGGAGGCTGAGAAGTCCAAGATCACAGTATCTGCTGATTCAGTTCCCAGGAGAGGGCTCTCCCCCTGGCTTCCTCGCTGTGTGCTTTCTGGTGTCTCTTCTACAGGCACTAACCTCATTATGAAGGCTCCACCTTCATGACTTTATCTAAACTGAATTAGATAAAGGCCTTCCAAAGGCCTCATCTCCAAATACCATCACACTGGGGGATTAGGGATTCAATATATGAGTTTTGAGGGGACACAACTGAGTCCATAACACCAGGATATATAAGGAGCTATAACTCAACTAAAGACAAACAACCCAACCTAAAATATGGGTAAAAGATCTTAACAGGTTTTTTTTATCTGTATGTGAACACATATACAAATGTCAATAAGCACATGAGAAAGTGCTCAATATCCCTCGTCATCAGGGAAAAGTAAGTTAAAACCACAGGGAGATAGCACTACAAGCTAAAATTAAATAGCTAAAATTTAAAAGACTGACAACACTATATGTTGGAGTAGATGTGGAGCAACCGGAACTCTCACATCATTGGTGTGAGTAAAAAGGTAAAACCACTTTGAAAAAAAGCCCAGCAGTTTCTTATAAAACTAAACATATGCTTTACTCATGAGCCAGCAATGAGAAATGAAAATATATTCATGCAAACACTTATACAAGAATGTTCACAATAGCTTTGTTCTTAATAGCCAAACCCTGGAAATAGCTCAGGTATCCATTAATAGAACAATCTGGAATAAACTATTGATATATGCAACAGCACAGATGGATCTCAAAATTGTTAGGCTATCAGGAAGAAATCTTGCACAAAAGAGCACATAGTGTATGAGTCTATCTATATAAAATTTTAGAACAGGCCAAGGTAATCTATAGTTGAAAAAAAAATCAAAGCAATTGTTGCCTCTGAGAGCGTAACTAGGCAGAAGCATAGATTTTTCTGAGGCACTGAGAATGTTCCATACTCTGGTCGGGTCTGCATTATACAAGAGTATGCATTGCCAACGTGTACACATAAGATTGCACATTTCCTTATGTCTAAATTTTACACAAAAAACTATAGCTCAATATTGAACCCAAGTTAATAACAAGCATGTTGATGTACATAGGGGAAGTGTAATAATGTCTCCAGTTAGCACTGGGTGTGGTGCATGAACAATTAATCTTGTAACACTGAAAAAATAAAATAAAAGTATTTGGGGGAAAAAATTAAATAATGTCTCCAGTTAACTTTGAAATGGATGGAGAGAAATGGATAGTTGGAATGAGGTATATTAAACCAAGTGCAGTAAAGTAGTAATAGTGAAATATTGGGAGTGAGTGCCCAAGTTCTTGCTGCAAAATTCATTTAATCTTTCTGCATGCTTAAAATATTTCATGATAAAATACTGATGGAAAAAAACTAAAAAGCGAAATATAAGAAAATATGACCTTGAGATGGTGAAATTTTCTTAAGAGAAAAAAGATAGGTGCATTTGCTGCATTCAAAAAAAAAAGAAAGAAATTCTGGTCTACAAAAAACTTTGTGACGAAAGTGAAGAGTGAAAATACATGTTAAAACTGAGGGAGTATATCTGCCCCATATGAAACCCACAAAAGGTTTGTCCAGAATACATAAGAAACAAAAGGTTTGTCTAGAAACATAAGAAACATGGGAGCAAAAGACATAAACAGACATTTCAAATAGTAGGAAATGCAGGGACCAAAACATATTAGTATCAGGGAAGACGTAAATTAAAACCAGAATTGGACACAATTCCATAACTACTGGTCTGGTAAAAAAAAAAAAAAAAAATTAAACTCTGATAACACCAAGAGTTGGAGAGTACGGTAGACCTAATAACAGTCCCTCACAACGTCCACATCCCAATACTCAGACCTCATGAATATGTTACCCTGTGTGAAAAAAGAGACTGCATATGGACATGACTCAGTCAAGGATTTTCAAATGGAGAGAGACCTTGGGTTATCAGGTGAAGCCAGAATACATTTAATATAAAATTCTGAAAAAGAGAGGCACCTGAGTGACTCAGTGGGTTAAAGCCTTTGCCTTTGGCTCAGGTCATGATCTCAGGGTCCAGGGATTGAGCCCTATGTCGGGCTCTCTGCTCCTCGGGGAGCCTGCTTCCCTGCCTCTCTACCTACTTGTGATCTCTCTCTTTCTCTCTCTCTGTCAAATAAATAAATAAAATCTTAAAAAAAAAAAACTTCTGAAAAACAAAAAAAGAATAAGCTATAGACCAATTTTATTTGTGAACATGGATGCAAAACACAGGTAGATTAGGAAATAGGGGCACCTGGGTGGCTCAGTTAGTTGAGCGTCTGACTCTTGTTTTAGGCTCAGGTCACGATCTCAGGGCACAAGGGTGTGGCGGAGCTTACTGAGGATTCTCTCTCCCTCGCCCTCTGCCACTCCCCCCTTCCTAACTAAAATAAATAAATAAATAGAATTCTAGCAAATTATCAAAAGAATACCACACTTAACCGAATAGTTTGTTTTAAGAATATATAGTGCACTCAGGAAGTATGGATCCAAATAATCCATGACAACAGGATTGGAAACTTTCTTAAAGGGCCAGCCAGGACATATGCTAGGCTTTGGGGCCACCTGATCTCTATTGTAACTGTTCAAAAACAGCTTCAGACAATAGTGAAGGACTGGGTGTGGTTGTGTTCCAATAAAAAAAAAATTTTAAAGACTTAATTTATTTATTTGACAGAGAGGAGAGAGATCACAAGTAGGCAGAGAGGCAGGCAGAGAGAGGGGCAGGGAAGCAAGCTCTCGGCTGAGCAGAGGGCCCAATATGGGGCTCCATCCCAGGACCCTGAGATCATGACCTGAGCGGAAGGGAGAGGCTTTAACCCACTGAGCCACCCAGATGCCCACCCCCAATAAAATTTTATGGACAAAACAGGCAGCTGGCCCTCAAACTGGTTTATCCTCCTGCATTACATCAATGAGCTAATGGAGAAAACCATATGCATAACTGGTAATTCTAATATCAATTCATAATTGATCATTGATAATTATCCCGGTTGAGGTTTTACCAGATCCATACCCTGAGATAAAAATTCAAACAAAATCATTTTTTAGGGACAAGGTCCAGAAAAAATCAATAATGGAGTGAGAGCATGAGACAGAGAAGATAGAAATGTCTACTATCACCATTAATTTTCTTAAGGTCTTACAGATTGTAGATAATATATTAAGATACATAGAAAATAATGCATATAATAATGGAAAAGAAGAAAGACATTTGGATTTTTTCTTTTTTTCCTGAAGATGTTATCATAAACCTAGAAAACCCAAGGATCTTTAACAATGAAAAGAAAAAAAAACAGTGAGGGGAGCCTGAGTGGCTCAGTCAGTTAAGCATCCAACTCTTGATCTCAGCTCAAGCCTTGATCTCTGGGTCATGAGTTCAAGCCCGCATTGGGCTCCACCCCGGTGCAGAGCCTATTTTTTAAAAAGTTTTTTTTTTTTTTAAGTGAGAAAATTTAATATAATTTGCGAAAGAGGATATTAAGGATTGAACTGTGTTCACTCAAAATTCATTGGAGCCCAAACCTCCAATGTGACTGTTTTTAGAGATTGGGCCATTAGTGAGGTAATTAAGGTTAAGTAAGGTCAGAAGGGTGGGCCCTACTTTGATTGGCCTCCTTATAAGAAGAAGAAGAGGGACCCCTGGCTGGCACAGTCGGTAGAGCATGCAACTCTTGATCTCAGGGTTGTGGGTTCAAGCCCCACATTGGGCATGGAGTCTACTTTCAAAAAAAAAAAAAGAGGAAAAAGAGACAACAGAGACCGATCTTTCTCCTCTCAAGCAGAAAGAGGCCATGTGAAGATACAGCAAAAGGTGCAAGCCAGAAATAGAGGTCTCATCAAAAACTGACAGTCACCTTGATCATGGACATCCAAGCTCCAGAACCTTAAGAAAATAAATATCTATTGTTTACCCTGCTCAACCTGTGGTATTTCTGTATGGCAGCCCATGCAGATTAATACAGGGGCAGAATACAAAAGAAATACATTTTTTATAGTTTTCCTCTACTCCAGAAATAAGCACCTAAAAGGGGAAACAGAATGAAACATTCTATTATAAATATTACAAATATTATAATATGTTATAACATTACAACATATGGTTATAACATAACCATATTATAACATTTATATTATAATATATCATAATATATTAATATAATATAATAAATATTATTTATATCATTATATTATATTATAAATATAATATGTTTTATATTTTTATTTATTTTATAATAAATAAACATATAATAATAAATATTATTTATAAATAAATTTATAAATAATAAAAAATAAATAATGTGATAGTAAAAACATATTTATTTATTTATATTTTATATAAGAATATAGTTTATATATTTGTATATAATGTATAATATAATATAAATATTATAATATTTATAAATATTATAAATATCCTATTTATAATAGCAACAAAAATTATAAAAATTATTTCTAAGTGCCCTCAGGAATGAAAAAACTACTTAGAGATAATAATCTTATCAGTAAAGATACAGGATTTACATTTAAAAACTATAAAATTTTATTGTAGAACCATAAAAAGATCAAAACAAACACAAAAGCCAACCATATATTTTCATGGGAAGACATAATTATATAAAAATGTCAATTTTCTCTAAGTAATATGAAAATTTAATATAATTCCCAGAAGAACTGGATAGGAAATTAATGTTGGTTCTTTGGTTATATTTCAGAAATAGATTACCCGACCACAAAAAAAATTGGAAGAATAAATGGCCAGGGCACTTGGGCAGTTCAGTCAGTTGGACATCTGACTCTTGGTTTCAGCTCTGGTTATGATCTCAGGGTCGTGAGATTGAGCCCTGCATCTGATTCTTTCTCTCCCACTCCCTCTGCCCCTGATAAATGCCTGATAGGATCTCCGAAATAAAAAAGAAAGAGTGTTGGGGGAAAGAGAGCCAAAGTATTAAGAGACTTACTTTACCAGGCACACATAACCACTGTGTTCAAATCAATAAGGCCTTGGTATAGGAAGAAAAAAGTGTATCGGTACAAATGAATAGAGGGATTCAGAAACAAATCACAGGAGACTGAAATGTTTTTAATTACAACATTGAAAACCCCATAGGAAAGTGTGAATTATTCGATCATTGTGTTGGCACAACTGGCTATCCATGTAGGGGAAAAAATAGCATCCCATCTGAAAACCCATCTCAAAAGCAAAAATTCAAAATGGATGAAAATTTTACCTTTTAAAATGAATAAATGACTTGCATGTAAAATTATTCCAATGTGTCAGGAGTCAGCACAAACGTTACCTTCGTGGGAAGGAGCAGGAGGTGGACTTCAGGGTCATATCCTGGGTTAATGGATGGGTTATATGGATGTGCTTCCTATGTGAGCATTCATCCAGATGTACACTTACAGAACTGGTACTTTATATGTATGTGTGCACTTGTATGTTATAGTTCAAAAAATATTTATTTAAAGTGAAAGAATAAAAAATCTTGCAAGAACATGAAAAATGCAAGTGGGCCAAGTAAGGGAACACCTTCCTACCCCATAAGCTGCAAAAGAAGAATAAGTGAGCCGCCTTTGACTACATAAAAATTTAAAGCATCCGTGTGGCAAATGATATCACAGATAGTCAGTAGACAAATGACAGTCGGCCAAAAATTTGTATAGCATGGATGACAGATAAAGTTTAAATATTTTTCTTATATAAAGAACTCTTAACAATTGACAAGAATAAGACAACTCAATTTTTAGATTTGGCCAAGGACTTGAATAGGCAGCTTGGAGAAAAGCAAGTCCAAGTGACCGATGAACATATTAAAAGATGCTTGAATTTACCAGCAGTCAGGGAAGGTCAAATTCAAATGACAATGGGATATTATGTTATAACCATCAAACTGTGGAAAATTTAAAAGCACTGTAACACCTACTGCTAGCGGGGACACAGGGAAAAGGATGTTTTGAAGCGTGAAGAGTTACAGCTTTTTTGGCAAACAATCTGACAATTCGAATTTTTTAATTTGAAAATAATTTTTTAAACATTTTATTTATTTATTTGACAGAGAGAGACACAGCGAGAGAGGGAGGAGTGGGGAGAGAGGAGGGGGGAGTGGGAGAGGGAGAAGCAGGCCTCCCGATGAGCAGGGAGCCCGATGCAGGGCTCGATCCCAGGACTCCAGGATCATGACCTGAGCCAGAGGCAGATGCTCAACCACTGAGCCACCCAGGCGCCCCTAAAAATAATTTGGAATACCGATCCCTCAACCCAATGGTCCTGCTCATGAGAATCGAGTCTATGGAAGTCCAATCACCAATATTTTCAGTGCAGAACATCATAATGCAGAAAAAGTCTGGAAACAAAGTGACTTCCTTTCAGTAAAGGATGGCACAACCCCGCCAGAGAACAATACCCAACCACAAAAAAAAATGCAAAAGTGTTTCTCAACCTCTTTGTCATTATCACCTCCACCCTTTGGAGACATCAGGGGTATTTTTCCCTAAATGCTCTTTCATGAAATTTTAATATCGCAAATATACAGCATACCTGTTTATTTCCTGTGTCTGGGCTTTGTACATGAAAAGGGTATGATTTTTTTACCACCCTTCAAGAAACAATTTTCACCCCCTTGGGGTCACTATCACCTTCAATGAGAATGCATGAGCTACACTCATTGACTTAGAGAAATTTGCACAAGACTTTTTTTTTAAAGATGTATTTATTTGAGAGAGAGAGAGAGAGAGCAAGAGCACAGAGCGGCAGAGGGAGAGGGAAAGAGAATTTCAAGCAGACTCCTGATGAACGCAGAGCCCACACAGGACTCCATCTCACCACCGTGAGATCACAACCCGAGCTGAATCCAAGAGTCAGAAACTTAACCACTGCGCCACCCAGGTGCCCTTCACAAGACATTTTTAAGTGAGAAAAGTCAGATGCAGAAAAGTTGCATACGATTCTTGTATTTGCATGTATGTACGTGTATGGTGTGATTATATGATTATATGAGTGTGATTATATGAGTAAAGAGGAAAAAGTGGAAGGATATTGTCATTAATAAGGACTAACTTGCAGTTGGGGAGACCTGAGGTGATTGGGTCAGGGGCAGGAAGAAGAGAACCAAGCAAAAGAAAAAGTGGGGGAGACACCTCACTAAAAATAAAAAGTACGATAATAATCACACTTATGTAAATTTATATACATGGGAAAGCTTTGTTTTGCTTCTAAGACAGAGGCTCCTGGCCTCTAGCCTCATGAGGATGGCTGGGAAAGAGAGGTCGTCCCCCCACTCCGAAGCAGAGAGCTCAGGGCCAGGCCTCCAGTAGTCCGTCAAGTCTTCAATGAGCAGGAAACAATAGAATGCTCTTTCAACATTTTTTTTTTTTACTCTCCCAAATCTTTCTGATGGATCAAATTCAGCTATGGACATGAAAATTCCCTTCTGAGAGAGGCTTTCCCTGGATCAAGGAGAAAGGGAGGAAGGTCACATTAGCATCTCTTGGACTCCCCTCTCACCCTACCCCAAATGATTTGTGGTTGCAGATGGTCAAAATCCAGACAACCGTGCAGTTACTACTTCCCTGCATGGCTCAGGAGAGACATTCGCCCTCATTAGCCTGTTGAGGAGGGCGGAAGTCTACCAGGCTCCCCTCTGAGGAGGATGCAGCTCATCTGCCCCCTCGCATTGCCAACCCCAAGACTTGGCATGGCCTTTTTCCCTGGTGACGGTCCTTCTGTCTCACATTTACTGTCATCTAACCTTGAAAACATTCATATTGTGGGTGGCATCAGTTTAATTTCCCAAATATTGTTGACTTCTCACCACTTGCTAGGGGCCCTTAGGAATAATTACAAGATGCTTCCTGCATACAGCTGACGGTTGCGACAACAGGCCTCAGAGCTCCAAGAGGCAGGAGAGGACAGGATGGGTGTGGGATGGAGCTTAAGGAGAGAACTAACCAGAAGAGGAGGTCTGACCCTTGCCAAGGTGGGGCCTGAGTCAGAACTGCCAAGTCCCCGGAGCGTTGTCAACTCTGGTTAGATCTGAGTTGAGTTGATGCCCAAAGTCTGGCTCCCAGAGAGCAGGGTAGATGTGGCAGCACGGCTCCTCGGCATCGGGCAAGAAGCAGAAGCGCAGAAGCGAAGGCCTGTGGAGCCAAGGCGAAGGGCCAGAATGAGGGCCAGAATGAGGCCCAGGAGCAGCAAGGAGCTGCCAGGAATGAGGTGGTGGGGTGGCGACTGGACGGGGGGGCAGGTAAGACCAGCCTCCACCCCAGGGGGAGAAAACCAGGAACCAGACAGACCCAGGCAGCCAACCAGCCATGACCCTGGAGTTCACATGGGGTCCCAGGGCCCCCAGTGCTCCCCAGACACCAGCTGGAAGGCCACAGCCCAGGGTTCTTCTTGGATCTGAGGCAGGATTTCATAAAGATCCCTTTAGTGACAACACTGAAACATGGAAGAACTGACACTGGGTCATTTGGGAAGACAAGACAAGTGAACATGAGCCAACCAGAGAATACTCTGAACTCTGGAATCTGGTGCCAGACTACGGGCGCGACCCCTGCTGTCCGCTGTGGGGACGAGAGGGGACCAGCAGATGCCCATTTCTCTGAGAAGGCTGCAAATCACTGCCCCCCTCTCAAGGTTTCCATTTCTTGCCTTAGGGAAGAGATAGGATTATGGAATTTCTGGGGTCACTAGTGAATAACATTCTTGAAACTACATTTTTGAGGGTTGGTTGTGTTTTTTCAAGACCTGTGTTTTGTTGCTGAGCTCTGCCTCGCCAGACCCTTGCGGCCGGGGGTTCAACTTCCATGGCTTCCTCCCAGAGGAATTCCTTTTCCCTATCCTAGAGAACAGACACGGTTGATTTGATGGGCTCACAGCCAGCTGTCTGAGGAGGGGGAAGACTCGCTTCCCAAGGTCCCGTCCCTAGCCCCAAAGCGGTCTGCTCGGTGCCCCAGATGGGCCAGCCCCACAGACAAATGCATAAGACAAACCACCTCCTTACTCCTCTGAGGCCAGGTGAACAGTTCTTTTTTAAAGATTTTATTTATTTATTTATTTGACAGAGAGAGAGATCACAAGTAGGCAGAGAGTCAGGCAGGGGTCGGGGGGAGGACAGCTGAGCAGAGAGCCCAATGGGGGGCTCGATCCCAGGACCCTGAGATCATGACCTGAGCCAAAGGCAGAGGCTTTAACCCACTGAGCCACCCAGGTGCCCCCAGGCGAGCAGTTCTGAAGTGTCTTCTATTCCCGACAGGAATTAGAAGCCACGTTTCAAAATCAGTATATATATCTATGGCAAACACCCTTGAGATGGGTAGCTTCTGCGAGGGATAATACCCTTCCCTCTCGCCTTTATCACCATCTTCTTTTAAGTTAAACCAATTTGGGGATGCACTGCAAATTTAGTAGTGCCTTTTCTCAGAAAGAAGACTGATGAAAGAGTGGGAAGCAGACGTGGAGGCAATCCAAAGAGTACCCCAAAGTCCGCGAAAAACTAGCCTCTTTCATTCGAGGCCTCATCACTTCAGCATTTTCTGGAACACAATGAAATGATTTCTGAGTATACATATACAAATAGGCACGACCGGCTGGAATCTTGAATATGTTCGTTTTACACACGTAGTACATATCAGTGCATAAATATACGCGTGGCGATAGATGGTCAGGTAGTCGCGCACATGTCTGTTTCTTCCACTCATGAGAGCCCTGAGCATCACTGGGGTCTTTGGGCTCAGCCCCCAGACGGTGAAGCCACGGGAACTCTAAGGCTGGCTTCCGGGCAGCAGGGTGGCCTTCTGCTCCTCATGACGTCCGTCATTCCCTCCTCCCCTCCTGCTGCCTACCTCTCCACTGCTTGGAGGCCCAACAAAGCCTTTCCAAGGGATTACACTTCTTGCAGCCTGCTGTGAGAAATCCAGGCTTCCGGGGACTTCAGAAAATGCCGCAGGGATTGGGCTCACACCGCCCTGTCCCCACTACGGCCGGCAAGTGACTGCCATGCGTTCAGCCCTCTCTAAAGGTGACAGGCACTCCAAGATTTCCCAATAACCTCTTTCCTATCCACTTTCTCCCTGCTAAAGCCAGGAAGACCATATCTTCTCTTATTTGCTTGGAAGTTCTTAGGCCTAATAGCTCTCGACTGTCTCCCTGGGGCTCCATGTCCCCCATGAAAGTCGCTTGGGGAGCCTGAGTTGACATCCCAGATTTCCTGAGGAGGGTGTGCAGACCTTCTCTGTGACCAGCATGACATGCAGGTTTCACATACAAATATATACGTGGCATATACATGTGCAGGTGTATTCGTTCATCAAACATGCATTAAGGGCTTACTAGTGCAGGGTCCACAGTTAAAATAAGAATGCTCACACACCCATTTAACAGAAATAGAGGAGAGAGATCTTAACCAAGGCACCAACAAGAAAACAAAAATTAACCTTCCTGTACCCCCATCGTGTATCCGGCTCCTTGGGCTCTAAATTAAGAGAAGCCTGATTAATGTCCTTTCACCTCCCAGGTAAGCTCATTCTACCTCCACCACCTGCCCAAGAAGCCTACTTCTTCATCGCCTTCCCCAAAGCTATGCCCAGTTAGCCCCTGTCTGTCCATCCCAAAAGATAAGCTATTCCCCATCCCAGGCGGAACACAATTTTCACGAGACTTCAGAGGGACCCAGTGGTCTCTGACATAAGGGAATCTCCGGGGCTTCTCTGCCTGTTCTCTTCTCCCCTGCTGGAGGAGCCGGTTCTCAGCCTGCTCTCTCTCCCCCTACACCCTCTCATCCACACCATCACATGAAGCTGTCCTTCCCACCACCTGCTTTTGGAGGCTTTCTCCCCTTCCTTGCCATCCCTGAATGTGCACATGTAAGGACTGCATGCTAATCATTCACAGGAAACAGAAGAGCAAAAGTAACAATGGGGGGACAGGGTTCCTTATAGATTTCAGAACTGTATGCTGCTTTCATGCCTCTAGTCCCTGATCTTCATTTTTCCATCACACAGTGAAGACTCATAGGCTGTCCCTGCCCTTAGTATGGATTTACTGTCCTTTTTTTTTCTTTTTAAAGATATAATTTATTTATTTGACAGAGAGAGATCACAAGTAGGCAGAGAGGCAGGCAGAGAGAGAGGGGGAAGCAGGCTCCCTGCTGAGCAGAGAGCCCGATGCGGGGCTCGATCCCAGGACCCTGAGATCATGACCTGAGCCACCCAGGTGCCCCTGGCTTTACTGTTCTATACTAAGGACTTAAAAAGTGAGTGATTTCATATTAAAAATCTCAATACCGATCTCCTCTCAAAAAATTGCCATCATTTCCACACAACAACGATTGGAAGGAGAAGTGGCGCTCTCCCTTTTGTGAATGGAATGTGTCACTCTCGTGTGTCACCAGCGCTAATTCTGTCACAGACCACTTACCAACCACCCAGTTTCCTCCACCTGGTTACCTCTTGTCCCAGGCCTTTGGGAGTATTTGAGCTCACAGTTTCTGGGCCGGAGTCTCGGATCAGCGTCCCCTCTCTTCTTAACGGGAGAGCGATTTAGATTAAATAGGGTTCTCTGGCAATCAGGGCAGAGACCTTGGTCTTGAACGGGAGCAAGATAGACGTCAGTCAGTTATGAGGTAGAACATCTTGTCCGTGAGTGAGGCCTGCAGTGGGGTGGGCTGTCTTGGGGAAAAGTGAGTTCTTTCCTCAGCAGACTTTCTAGGCCCAGGTGAGGTAGTAGGTCCTTCTGACCTTGAAGTGCCCATTGCTATGAGATTAACATTCCAGGAGAGCACAGGACATGACCCCACAGAGTGAGGGAACCCCTCTGCGTCTACAACAATAGATAACAGTTTCTATTTGATCATGGAATCACTTCAGGGAGAGTTTGATTGAACTCAATTTCCGCAGCTGATGTGCTCCTCTAACTCACTCTGCTGGACAGAGCTGCCCAGTGAGGAGGGGCCTGGCCCGCGCAGACAGTGGGGCCAGCAAGTCTCTCCCCCGCCCTCGATGTGGGCCAGCAGATCTAGAGTGAACTCCCTTCCTCCCCCGGAGAGCAACTCCCTATTACAACGGGAGACCTGGAGGTGCCCTGGGCAAACAGCGGAATCAAAGTGGAAAAAATTACAAGGCAACTTTTCTGGTTTCAACTTGTTCCCTACAGAAAGGAAATAGATTTTAATATAAGATCTAAGAGGCAACATGTTTCATAAACTGCAAAAAAATGTACTTTTGGCTGGATGCTAGCATGATGAGCTTTGGGATAAAAGGAGGTATTGTTTTTTTGGGGGGTTGTTTTTTTTTTTTGGTTTGTTTTTTTTTTAGAGAAAGTTAGACATGGATCCAAAAGGGGGTTGGAATCCACCTCCCACCATCCCACTAAAATGTTCTCTAAGCAGTTGGGAGCAATCACCCTAACCCCATCACAGATACCATGCAAAAGGCAAGATTAAAGGCTTTCCCTGCTCCCTTTTCACCCAAATGGAAAAGTTTATTACAGAAATTCTTTGTGCAAGCCAAGCAATATATAGCCTCCTTGTGATGGGACATCACTTAGACACTGACAAATCCCATTCCCCAAGTTGTGGGGCCTCTAGCTGACTGTGCAGGGAGTCAGCCCTTAAGGTCAGGAATGAGAATATTTCATTGTGTCCACCCCCACCCCCAAGAAAAGAAATACTTCATTCTCATTCTCTTTACCCCAGCTGGAATCTACAGTCTAGACAGTTGTCAGATAACAACCATTAGAGACAGTGAAGGAGAATGCATATGCCTCCCAAAGATAAGCAGACGCTGGACTGCTCTCGTGAGTTTTCTGGAAAGCTCTCAGAAGGCCCTAGTGATGAGCAACTGAGGGAAATGTGTCAGGCAATACATTCCCAGATGCTGGGAGACATTCTGCTCATCCCTGAAACCTTCACCCAGTTCTTAGACACATGTCAGAAAGAGGTCATCCTCTCCCCAAAGCTTACTCAGGAATCAGCACAAAGGAAGTCCATGGGAAAGTAGTGGGGTGTACCCCTGTGTCCATTTCAATCTCTCATCAATTCTCTCACTTAGCAAATATTTATCAAAGGTCTACCACTCCTCAGGCATCTCACTGGACCCAAAAGACATAACCGAACAAAGCCAATAAAATCCCTGTTCTCATAAAATTGAAATTCCTACTAGAAAGTCTGGCAAACCTTTGTTCAGAGATGGGACAATGTCTAGAATGTGTCAACTTAGAATAAAATGTTGAGATATTGTGAATCCCACAGTGTACTGCTTGTACCTTCAAGCAATCAAATCCTCTACCCCCTTTCACATATCCTTTGTGGTCTGGGGTTTACAATACCTCAGTATCTCCATTTCAGATAGCGAAGACATTCCACTTCACCAAACCCTGGGGCGTTCGGGGAGCAGAAACCATACCCTCCCTTTTCCTCCAGACTTCCTTCCACTGGGCACAAAATGGGTGCCTAGTAAATATTTGCATAGTTACTGATTATGCAAAGAAACTTACAAGCAATATAAAGGGTGCTCATGCTTGTCAGTTCAAGGACTGTTATAAATGCAAACTTTATCTTTCTGCCTTTGGGGAGAGGAGCATTTGTGCTGATCCCTTTAAGACTGACGGGTTTGGGCTAAGGCCCTTACCATTTTTGTGTAATATCAACCTCTAAAAAAGCAACCAACAGTTTGACCAGGTTAGATCAGACCCCAAGGCAGCTTTTGAGATAGTTATGTTGATGCCACTTTTCTCACAAGAGGAGCTGGAAACTCTATCAAGCCTCTGATCTGATACCAGAGTCTAGTTCTAAAAATTCCCTGGGTCAGCAGCCAGGGTATACATAAGCCCTGGGAAAAGGAAAGAATGGCTTATTATTGCATCTTTCTTCCCTGAAGCTGGAAAGAATTATGTGCCTTGATCCCAGTGCTTCTGTGCCTCTGATGAAAAGACTCAACCCTGAATCCCAGAGTGATCGCCTGGAGCAAAGACTTGAGTAAGTTTTCACCCCTTCTCTTGCCAAGATGTGGCTTCTAGAGCCTGGGCTGCTGATGAAAATGTCAACAATGCTCACATCAAGAGGAAAATGCTCATTCCACTGGCAAAGAGCATCAGCATTCCGTAGATCAGCGGTGGTCTGATGTGCTCCTCCCTTCACTGGGCAGAGAGAAAGAACACACTTCCCTTCTCAGATCCAGTATAGTTAGTAAGTGTGCCTGCTCCAAAGAGGTGAACAAGAAGCAGAAGTCAACTCGGGCTTGCCCTCCCCTACCATCGGGCCCCTTACAGGAGGCAGCTGATCTTGTCCTGTATCAGAGACTCTCCCGCAGCAAAAGAAACGTGGAATCCTGGGTTGGAAGCCGACTCCCTTCTCAGATCTCACCAAGCACTTGCAAATTAAACTTGGTTCCGTAGGACAAACAAATGGACCAATCCCAGACCCAAAGATCCAAAGGTGGCAGTTAACCAGAAGGAGGTTAATATCCCTGTGGGTCTAGCTAACCCTAAGCCTAAGATTCACAAGTTAAAATAGAAGTGAACTGGGGCGCTTGGGTGGCTCAATGGGTTAAAGCCTCTCCTTTCCGCTCAGGTCATGTTCCCAGGGTCCTGGATCGAGCTCCACATTGGGCTCTCCGCTCAGCAAGGAGCCCACTTCCCTCTCTCTCTCTGCCTGCCTCTCTACCTACTTGTGATCTTTCTCTGTCAAATAAATTAATTAATTAAAAAAAATAGAAGTGAACTATTTAGGGGCGCCTGGGTGGCTCAGTGGGTTAAAGCCTCTGCCTTCAGCTCAGGTCATAATCTCAGGGTCCTGGGATCGAGCCCCGCATTGGGCTCTCTGCTCAGCAGGGAGCCTGCTTCCCCTCCATCTCTCTGCCTGCCTCTCTGCCTACTTGTGACCTCTCTCTCTGTCAAATAAATAAATAAAATCTTTAAAAAAAAAAAAAAAGAAGTGAACTATTTAGGGCCAATGAACCTGATTGCCAAATCTTGATTAAGAATGAGCTCACCAAACTGGGATCCTGAATGTGCTGGAAAATCTGAGGGAAGACTGGGCTTGTTTGTCTCAACCAAGGTGGCCACTTGTTATTAACATTACTAACAAAGGAGAAGGCAGTGTTGAAAGGTAGCAATGATGCAGTAATTGGTTTTGCAGTGATTCTAGGAAAGGAGCAGACATTTGGTACAGAATTCGCTGTGTTCTTCCACAGACTCAGAATTATCTGGCTGAGTGGCTTCCAAACTATGCTGTGAGGAGAACAAGGAGGAGAGCTTGAGCTCCATCTCCCAGCTCTGCTTTTAGTACCTCCACTCTCACGTGTGAGACACAATTGGGATTCGGAGTAAGATTCTGTTTGAAGAAACGGTTTTGCTTCTTGTATTGATAGGACTCTTTTTAACCGCAAGAGACAGAGACCCCAATTTACACAACAATACATTTAAACCAAAATAGTGACACACATAACTGAAAAGGCAAAGGCTAAAGGCCCTGAGCACAGCCAGAAACAATGGTTTGAACAGTGACATACGTCTGAGGCACTCTGTTTCTTACGCGCTTCCTTCTAGGTTGGCTTCATTGAGGAAACCCTTTCCATGTGATAGCAAGTTTCAGGCTTCTATTCTATCACCTCGAAAGCCTACTGGCTCTCTTCCCCAACAGCTTTCTCTGTTAGAAACAGGTTAATCTGCCAAGTAAAAGAAAACAATTGTTTAACCAAGAAGTTCATTCGCTCTTATAAAACAAAATTCCAGAGATAAGCGATCCAGGACTGAATAGTTGCTCCATGATATCAGGAATCCAAGCTTCTTTTATTATTGTATCATTTGCCACAGCTGGCTTTCAATTCATAGTCTAATACGGCTGCGTGAGCTCCAGCCATCTTGTCTGTACTCCACCCAGCATGAAAGAAGATAAGAAGAGGAAGAGAAAAAGAGGGCTTGCCCCCTTTCCTTTAAGATCACTTTGAAGAAGTAATACATGTTACATCCTCTTATATCCCTTTGACCAGATTTAATTATATGCCCAACCCAACTCTAAGGAAGTCTGGAAATGTAATCTTTATCGCTTGCATTTATGAGGCCAGCTAAGAATTGGGAGTTCTCCTAATAAAACTGGTACTGGAAGACTAATAATGTCTGCTTTGTTGGGACTACTAGTTTCAACAAAAGAATATGAGTCTTATAAGAGGTTGGCTATCATAATGTGTCCTTCCCTGAATCAGATAGAGAAAATACCCTGACTTACCAATTCCAAGTCTCAGGGCCATGCCTGATCTTAGAGAGGAGAAAAAGCAAGGAGAGGTACTGGGCAGAATCCATTTTACTGCCAAAATGAGTTTTGACAACAGCAGAACTCTGGCATCCTAATGCAATCTTTTAACCTTTTTATTTGTCTAATGTGGGAACTGAGGTCCTAGAGATGAAATGACTTGCACCAGGTATGGAGCTTTTACTACTCAGCCTAAGTCAAGGCTCTCTCTAGTGTTCTTCCTACTTCTGCTTGATGGCTCGCCCCTATTAGATATACTCCACAGAAATGCAAAATTTGAAATGAAAGTCTATAATTTATATCTTATTTGCCTGTACATAATGAGTTTCAAGAGATTAGTCCTTAATTTTTTTAACCTTTGTGACCAAGATTGGAAAATCGCCTAACCCATAGACTCAGTGACATTAATACAGAAGAAAATACATTTCCTTGGTTTCCCCCTCTGAAGTTTTCTGATTGGTGTATACCTGTGTTTTCAATGACCCTGAACAACCTATTATCTCAACATTCAGGAATACTGTCTTCTTCCTTCATCCATCTATCCATCCTTTTGTGAAGCTGTGCAAACAAACAGGAGAGAGAGCCCCTTCCCTCACGGGGCTCACATCCTTATGGGGAAAACAAACAGGTAGACAGATAATGAGAAAAAAATGGGTTTATATGCTTAGGGTGTGAAGGAGAACAGAGAGAGAAGGGCCTTGCTGTCAAATTCCACAGGGAGGTAGCCCTTAAGAAACCAACCAGGCAGGAAAGGGTGCAGAGACAAGAGGTAGGAATACACATCAGCCTACAGGACACCACGTGACGTCCCACGTGGCTGGAGCTCAACTGTGAAGACCCCGGAGGGAGATAAGGCAAGGAAGGTGACAGAGTGTTAGATCTGGAAGGTCCTCCTCCATCCGGGAGAGAACTGGACAGCACCAATGATTCCCTAAACCCGATGAGAGAGGATGGTTTAAATTATTCATCAACTCCAAATTAAAATTAAAATGGAAGCAAATAAGTACTAAGTCACCACCCAAGTTCCAAAGAGAAACAATCCCATCTATTCTGTGACTATTTTTCTTAAAATGCTATAAAACATTTGTGTAGAGGAGAGGTGAGATAGAAAGGGAAGAAAAGTACAGCTGATCCTCATCATTTACAGATTCCACATTTGCAGATTTGCCTACTCTAAAAGTCACTCTCACAACCCCCAAAGCAACAGCCTGGTGCCTTCCTGATCCTTTGCGGGCACAAGTTTGGGGTGAAAATTGTGAGTCGCCCTGCAGGTACATTCCCAGATGAGGTCAAACAAGGTGACATTCTGCCTTCTTGTTTTCACACTGTAAACCAATGTCTTTTTTGTGGTCTATTCAGCACCATATTTTGTGCTTTTTGTTGGTGATTCCACAGTGGCCTGAAGGGTGCTGCCGAAGTTCTGATTAGTGTTCCCAAGCCCAAGAAGGCTGTGCTGTGACTTATGGAGAAAAATATGCAAGTTAGATAAGCGTCATTCAGTTATGAATCCCAGTGCTGTCGGTCACGAGTTCAGCATTACTGAATCAACAATATATATTAAATAAGGTGCTTTTAAACAAAAACAAATAAAACAGGTTATATATTGATCGATGTATTGTTACTAGAGGTTCATGGGAACGAACCCTATATTTCTCCATCACCACCGCATGCAGGTCAAGTCCCAGCCCCTGCCCCCCTCCCCCCATGCACCCAGGCCACATAGATCCTGGTCACAAAGAGATACACTAAGTGAGACCACCTCCTGCTTCACATCCGACAGTGGCCCCAGTTTGTCTCCCGTAGCCGACCACTACAGTATCCCCTCATTGTACCTCAGCAGGACACATGGCAGCAGACTGATGCTGTCCTCTGAGCTCACGTGGCCCCCACCACAGACCTTGCCTAGAGGTCCCCATCTGGCCTTGCAGAAAAAGGAGATGAGCAGAAAGCTTTGCCAATGGGTCACCCCTATTTCAGGTACCGAGTAGCATCAGACTGGAAGAACAGACGGCAGAAATGAGATTAGCAAAAGCAGAAAGGAAGGAGAGTCCTGCATTACACCAGGCGCAGGGCAGGCTCTTCATTGGTATATCAGATGGCATTTAATCCCCACCTAGGGATAATCCTCACTGTACAGATAAAGAAATTGAGACCTAGGAGAGTTCGTAACTTATGCGAGATCACAGCTATTAAACCTAGAAGGAAGATTCAGACCCACGTTCGCTCAGTGCCAATCCTGGGTAATTGCAACCCTCATCATGTTGCCTCTGCTGTGCTTCCAAAGACAAGTCAGAGCCAGTGACTCTGAGGACTCAGTGTCGAGGTCTGGGAATGTGCTCCCTGAATTATTAAGTTCAGCACAAACATTAGAAGATATTATTGTAAGAAATCCCACAGGACTGTCCACATTTTCTCAGTGTCCCAGAATCCGGTTGTATCCAAAGCTGCTGCTTATAGAGAGAAGACTTGACCTTGGTTTGGCGGCCAAGGATCCAACTCCAAGTGTAACGTTATTTGGAGGAGAAAGTGTGGAAAGCCCTGGAGACGAGCTCCTTCGCTCTCCAGCCTTGCTCAGGACAGGTTCACCTTCAAAGCAGAGGGCTCAGTCTTGATTTCATTCTGGCCAAGACTTCCATGGGCCCCAGCCTGCAAGGACTGGACAAGCCTTAGTGCCTTGTCCTGGTCCTGCTGTGAGTGCCAGGGACCTGTGCGCCCTTGAAATAGGGGACTTTTCTTAACCCCAGCATGCATCCAGAGCTTCCCACAGAGGTATGGCCTGCATGTCGTGCTTTGGACCCAAAAGTCCTGCCTTGAATTCCTTTAGCAAAGAAGCTTAAATGCAGCCAGGTACACAGAACAGATTCGTGGATCCACACACCCATCCTCCAAGAGCAATAGGCCCCCTTGTGGCATTTCCCAAAGATAAACACAGAAGCCTTGTTTGGAATGAAGACTTACCATCAGAGTGACCAGCACAAAGTCTGAAAGCCAAGACCGTGTCGTCACCTTCAGAATGCACTCATTCTGGTTAGGATTTGCTGGTTCCTAGCAATGTGACCAGGTGGCATTGTGATCACAGCACCTCCCCGACCCGTCTGGCTTGTACATAATTACATACAGTTACATAAAAGTACAACTCTCACTTGCTGGACTCCTATATTCTATATGCACACACTACCTCTCATTCCCTAATACTTTGTTGAGGACACAGATCAGATAAATTAATACTTAAATAACTTGCTCTAAGACACAAAGCTCAGAAGTGGTGGAGTTTGACTAAGAACTCAAGTATTCTGACTCCAAAGACCGTGGTTTTTCCCCCTAGCTGTGCTGTCTCTTTCCTTTCCATTTGGAATGTGATTTCTTTAAGGACTGGGAATGTGTCCCAGTTTAGTGACTCAAAGCCAGTGTAAGCTTTTGAAGGAGAAGAGGAAGGAAGGGAGGGAGGCCTTCCTAGGAAGCCCATACTTCCTGGGCACATCTGGGCCTCTGTTTGGCCCTTCTTACTAAGGGTTCCCCCCACCAAAAAAAAGCACCCAGGCAAGGGCTTGTGGTTGAGAGACGTGGGAGAGGAACCACAAGTATCCCTCCTCTCACCAAGTTGTACTTGCCTCCTTCTATTTCTCCTGACATCCTCCCTCTGTGCCCTAAAGTATGGTATCTCTGTGCATGATGCAAACGTTGGCTGTTTGGAGTTGGGAGGACAGCTCTGAGGCTAAAGTAGGTTTTCTGTAGGTGTTTTGACTGATTTGTTGGCGGTGTCCTAGATAACACAGAGTAAATTTTCGTGACTATTAGACTCCTTCACTCCCTCTCTGCTGCTGCCTACCACCTAGGTCTTCCCTTGTGATTAATTCCCAGCTGGTTCTTACCATGTGGCACCATGGAAACAGTGCCCCAGCTCGTCTCTGTCTTTGGGAGTAAGGTAAGATGAATCTCCGAGTTCAGATGTTTGGGTTAGTGAAAGCAGCCTTGAAAGAGATGAATGGCCTCACCATGGAATGTGTCCAGAGCCCTAGATGCCGTCCAGGTGCTGGGGGAGCTAAGCCATCAGTCCCGCTGTCTGATTCCCATTTCTCTGCCCAGCCCTGGTGTCAGAAGAGATTGAATGAGCCCATGTCCTCAAGATGGACCAGCGGTGTGCAAGCAGGGAGGGAAGGATGTGTCTGGCTGTCAGACTGGCCAACTTGTCTTCACCAAAACGGACTTTGGAAGCCTCTGCTCTACGGGCCCTTCCACAGCAATTACTGGAGAGGTCATGATCCCTCTGATTCCTACACAATTAAACAGATATGGCCATGGCCAGCACGCCAGACCACTTTCTCCTGCTGGGGCACTGATGCCCCCTAAGTGGACCCCCAGAATCCCAAGCTGCCAAAGGGAAGCATCTGCCAGCATCTCAGGCTGCCCCAAGAGAAAGAAAGGAGAACAAAGAATAGGGATACTTTGGGGAGATCTCCATTTTTCTGGCACAAAATAGAAAGTAAAAACCAAAGACCATGAACAGAAAGTTATCAAAGAAAGCTTGAAGGCATACCCAGTGCAAAATAATGCAAGTACAGAGTTGAAATACTGGGAGTCTGTTAATCAATGGCAACCTTACTGAGTGTTTCCTTTGGGTCTAGAGAAGAGCTAGAGTAGTGGTTCTCACCCAGGAGAGTGATTATATATATATATCACTCAAAAGCCAGTACTTTTATATATTTATATATATACATATACATATATATATATATATATGCCAGTGCTTATAAAAAATTATAACTTTTTTTTTAATTCTGGAAAGTAGTAAGTAGCTTGAAAACATGCTCTTCTTCCTCCCATACTTAACCATAATAGACTACTGTTAGGCATTGAGAAGGGGAACCCCTTTAAAACACGTATAGCATCTCTAATCTGGAGGAGCTCACGCTCTTACTAGAGAGACCAGCTTTTCTCATCCTAAATCATATCCATGGGACGTATCCATGGAGAAAAACCTGGGACTCGGTCCCTATGTTGGAAAGACAAGAAACCTGTAGTCCAGAAAACGGAGGAAACTTGATGAAAAACCTTGCTTATGTGAAAAAATGCAAGTTTGATATAAGAGAGAAGAGAACGTGTATGCTTGAACTGGTCACCTCTACAGGGTGTGCACGTGTGTGTCTTTTGTGCAATAGAGTGATCCTGGGTCGTGTACTGTAACATGGTTGGTATGTGGCCAACATCAAGCTATGGCAAGCAATTCTGAATCAACACATGAGATGTATTTTTGTGACTGCAACGCCTGTTAGATGGACCGCTGAGCTGATAGGGTCTCCCATGTGGCATGGAGCTGAGTACAGCTTGCCGTTGGCAAGGAGTCTGAAGTCTTTCCTATTGATTGGACCTTGCAAGAGCTTTATCTGATGAGCAATTCCAAGGGTACAGTGGAGGCAGGAAACAGTTCTGACTAAACAGCAGTGTGGGGGAACGACTGGGTGGGTCAGTAGGTTAATCTGCTGCTTTCAGCTCAGATCATTATCCCAGGGTCTCGGGATCAAGTCCCACATCAGGCTCCTTGCTCAGCAGGGAGAATGTTTCTCCCTTTGCCTTCTTCTCCCCCTGCTTGTGCTGTCTCTGTCTCTCTGTCTCTTTCTCTCCCCCCTCTCTCTTTCTCTCTCTCTGGCAAATAAATAAAATCTTAAGAATAAATAAACACACAAACAAACAGCAGCATGGTACCAAAGGGTGGCCAAAAGGATAAGGGCAATAAAGGCAGTAAGAATCAGTGCAATTTCATCCCACAGAGCAGGCTACAAAAATTCTGGAATTCTAAAGTAAGCCAAAGACATGAAAAACTTGAGGCCCACTCATAACTGATGGGGATGCTCAAGACAGACTGAACCACAAGACTTCATTCCAAAAGGCTATGAGTTATGGCTAGAGCAGAGGTGGAAAATGGAAATTACCCCTAGGATCCAACCTGGCAAAACCATGGAGCCCTCTTCTGGCCTCTCTTTTCAGGAGCAACCCCCCAGCTCCCTGAAACACCCCCAGGCTATCAACTTTCCCAGCAGGCTCTTTCCTAGGCTAGTCTTCTTCCCCATCCAAACCTGCTCTCCCCAGCTATCAGTCAGAAAGGGTTCACATATGGACTTAAGCTAAGATGTTTATTGGACAACCTGCATTTCAAGCTTGTAATCTAAAGAAATAAATTTCTAATAGACACATAATAATGTAATTTCAGGACTAAATGCTAAGCCTTCTCAAGTGCCCCTCACATCATCCCAAAGGAGGTCACTCTCATCTCCCATTCGTAAAAACAGACTCTCAGCACTAAAGTCATGAAGATGCCATGTGTTTTCGTAACTACCTCCCACACTCACTGTATTGTTCCCTTCACTTCTGGCCTGAGTTTCTGCCCTTACGGTCTCCCTCAACTGGAGCCATGTTCCAAGATCTGGCTCTTTCCTTCTTTTCTTAAATAACAGCTTTATTGAGATACAATTCATACAATTCACTCATTTTAAAATGCACAATTCAATTCACTCATTTAAAATGCACAATTCAATGGCTTTTAATATGGTTACAGAGTTGTGCAATCATCACCATGATCAATTTGGGGCCATTTGCATTTCTCTAAAGAAACTCTACAACCATTAGCAGTTACTCCCCTTTTCTCCCCAACCTCCTCTGTCCTGGGCAATCAGCAATCTTCATTCTGTCTCTATGAATTGGCCTATTCTAGACATTTTATATAATGAAATCATACCATATGTGGTTTTTGGTGACTGGCTTCTTTCACTTAGCATAATGATTTCAAGATTCGTCCATGTCGAAGCATGTATTGGTACCTCATTTCTTTTGTAGTCCACTGTTCCATTATATCACTATGACACATTTTATTTATTCATCCATCAGTTGACAGACATTTAGATTGTTTCCACTTTTTGGCTATTATGAATAATGCTGCTATGAATACTCTTGTGTAAGTTGTTTGTTTTTTTTTAAGATTTTATTTATTTATTTGACAGAGAGGAGAGAGATCACAAGTAGGCAGAGAGGCAGGTAGAGAGAGAGGGGGAAGCAGGCTCCCCGCTGAGCAGAGAGCCCAATATGGGGCTCCATCCCAGGACCCTGAGATCAGGACCTGAGCCGAAGGCAGAGGCTTTAACCCACTGAGCCATCCAGGCGCCCTCTTGTGTAAGTTTTATGTGGACATATGTTCACCTTTCTCTTGGGTATATACCTAGGAGTGGAATTGCTGGGTCATGTGAGGACTCTATGTTTAACTTTTAGAGGAACTATCAGACCGTTTCCCAAAGTAGCTGCACCATTTTGTTTTCCTGCCAACAGTGTATAGGATCTCAACTCCTCCACATTCTTACCAACACTTGGTATTATCTGTCTCTTTTTTACCCTGGCTGTCCTAATGGGTATGAAGTGGCATCTCACTGTGGATATAATATGCACTTCCTTAATGATGTTTAGCATCTTTTCATGTGCTTATTTTTCATTTATGTATCTTGGAGGAAAAGTCTAGTCAAATCCTTCAGATATGGCTTTCGTCTTAAAGAAAATTTAGAAGTAGCAGGCAGTATGTTTCTGGATTGAATACATTTTACATGGCATGAAAATCAAGAGATGTTTCTGGGGATTGATAATAAACTTTTTGGCTTATGTAATTACGTTCCACAAACCCCTGTTGAGTTCCCATAATGCATAGTTTTTTAGACCCTGTGGAGATAAAGAAGGAGTAAGTCCTAGATCTTCACTGAGGAAGCTTAGACTTTCATGAGACAACCATTTGTTTTCCTGATTTGAATTAAAATTTAACTACTTTCAGTATATACATATCAAATTTATCCCTAGTTCAGATGAGCTACCTCTGAACTAATATAGGTAGTAGGGTTTCTTTCTATTTGATATTGTTTTAACTTCCTCAAAGCCCTTCTTTTTTCCCCCTCTAGTCATTTTTTCATTTTTTTCCCTGAAGTATCATTTAAGCAGCTAATGATTTAATGATCAAGTGTCTAATGATTCAAGTAGAAATACATCTTCTTTAGATACCTCCCTAACATGATAAAGAATAAATCAAACCAAGAGTTAATATCATAACAGCAAAACGCCAGAAACATTCTAACTGAATTAGAATCAGACCATACCCCCTTCAAGGTGGCTGGACTTAGGGACTTGGTTCCCATGAATAAAGTATGAAAGGGAATAAAAGTAACTTTATTGAGTAGAAAACTCTTCTTTGGCCAACTCTCTCTTGGCTTGGTGACCAAGTTGCACACTGCCAGTGATAAGTCATGCTGATAGCATAATAGCATATTAATAGCATGAAACAAAAAATAGACTCCAAGTATATTAAAAAGTTACGTGTAAAAAAAAAAAAAAAAAAAAGTTACGTGTAAAAATGATGGGAAGAAAATGGTTTTACATAGTCTATTATGAAATAATACATTGATATTATAAAATAGAGATATGTGGTATTAACATCAAGTAAGTTTTCTAAGCTTACCACAAAAAGCCAAAAGCACAAAGGAAAAGACCAATAGATACAGCTAAATTAGATGTTTGCAATTCTTTTAAAAAAAATGAAATTGAGGGGCGCCTGGGTGGCTCAGTCGTTAAGCGTCTGCCTTCGGCCCAGGTCAGATCCCAGGGTCCTGGGATCGAGCCCCGCATCGGGCTCTCTGCTCGGCAGCAAGCCTGGTTCTCCCACTACCACTCCCTCTGCTTGTGTTCCCTCTCTCGCTGTGTTTCTCGCTGTCAAATAAATAAAATCTTAAAAAAAAAAAATTAAAAAAAATGAAATTGAAAAATATCTGCAAATGATATTTTCAATGTGTGTAATGATAAAGAGAACTTAGAAATGAGAAATCGAGGAAAGGATATAAGCTGACAATTCACAAAACATTTTCAAGGGTCAATAAACATATGATTAAATTTTCCTCTTCCATAGTAAGAATAAAATGCAAATTATAACTTAAATAGGACAATGTTTTATATCTGTCCTATTGTAGAAAAGAATTTAAAGGTATACCCAGTATTGGCAAGAATGCAAGGAAAGGGGCACTCTCAGGTATTTCAGGTGGGCCCTTTGATAATTTGCATGAAAGCCTTTAAATATGCTTAATCATTGGCTCAAGAAGACAATACCTAGAAATTTATTATAAGAAAGAATGTACAGAAGCATTTATGTACAAAATATTTTTCAAAACATGATTCACAATAGTGAAATATTGAGGAAAATGTCCAAAAATGGGTATTAGCCTTAAAAAATCATAGGATAATTTTATTCCATAGTTTATACAGAAATAAAAGGGCCTAGAATAGTCAAGACAATTTTAAAGAAGAGCAGCTGTATCAGCTATGTTTAGAACTCTTTCTTTTTTTATTGAAGCATAATTAACATACAGTGTTATATTAGTTTCAGATGTACAGTAAGATGATTCAACATTTCTATACATAACTCAGCACTCATCACTGAGTGCTTCTTTCTTTTAAGAGATCTCTAGAACAAATACGATAGAATATTAGTATATGGAGTAAATACATGTGGTAGGAATGTGGGTGTCAAATTACTTTCTGCATTTTTGTGTGTTTGGACTATTTCATAATTTTCTAAATTGCTATGAAAAGCAGACTTGCTCTCAGTGTTGCCACATGAAGAACCAAAAATGGCACCAGTTGTCTCAGCAGGTGATGGACATCAGCCATTCGCCCATAACCGGTGACTGCAGAGGGGGGTGAGGGGCCTGATGACCTCTGAGGTCCCTTTCAACACTAAAAATCTTAATCTCTGCAACAACAAAACTGGAATTCTTGATGTTGGAAAAATATTGAAAATAACTTACATCTAATAATTGAAGAATAATGGTGAACCTGTGTTTATATGTCTTAGAAATATTTAGAGATCCAAGCTTGATCTAGATGGATAAGAAGGTTTGATTGAGGAGGGGCAGGGCAAGAGGAAAAGCAGGCCCAGAAAAACCTAAGCCAAGCCACTTTAGACCCTCAAAATCCAAGGTAGATGTGGGAAAGAAATGAGTTAACAAAGGGGGAACGGATGGATCCAATGAAGAACTCCATCGTGAAATACTTCGTTTCTTCTTTTTGTTTTGATTTTTAACAATTCTCAGTGACCAAAATGCTGCAGATCAACTGGCCTTGCTAAATTGAAATGTTTTCCCCCAGGAAATTGTCATACTCTGCTGATGAGAATTTATGTCTGTTCAATCAGTCTGAAGGGCAAATCAGCACTATGTATAAGAAACTTTTAAATTGTACATAGCCTTTGACCCAGAGATTTCATCTATAAATTTTTTTCTTAAATGATCAAAAATGTCCTCAGAGATTTGTGTAGAAGGATATTCGTTGCAGAGAATAATGAATATTTAGACACTCAGGGAAAACAGATAACTAGTAACACAAGATTGACTAACTCGACTATTATATCTCCAAATAACAGAATATTAAGCAGTCATTTTTTTAAAATCCCATTCTTTTTTTTTTTTAAGATTTTCTTTATTTATTTGAGAGAGAGAGAGAGCAAGAGACAGCATGAGAGGGGAAAAGGTCAGAGGGAGAAGCAGACTTCCAATGGAGCCGGGAGCCCGATGTGGGACTCGATCCTGGCACTCCGGGATCATGACCTGGGCTGAAGGCAGTCGCCTAACCAACTAAGCCACCCAGGCACCCTAAAATCCCATTCTTGAAGAATATTTAAGAATGTGAATAAAATCCTGAGAATGGTGTTACATGAATAAGGTGGGTTATGAAATTATATATACACTCCAATTCCATTTTGTAAAAAAAAAAAAAGAAAGAAAGAAAAGTGAGAAAAAGGAGTAAGAAGGAAGGGGGAGGAGGAGAAAGAGGAGGGAGGGATGGAGGGAAAGGCAGAGGGAAAGAAAGACTCCCTCATCATATGGACCTTGGAGCAGTAGCAGAATTTTTCTAAAGCTAAGTTCTGAAGAACGATTTAATATTACACTTTGTAAAAATTAAGTGAATGATATGCAGGTGAGATTCCTTTGTAAACTTCAGCGATAGTACCAATTAAAGGTGATGGAAAATGATGAAGAAAGCAAAAAGATTAAAGAACAAACTTAGAAGACACAAGCACTTTGCCCTGGAGGACTTTTCGTGGGAAAGGGGGAACATAAAGACTTTAGAAGATGTTTGTACATTTGCAAACCAGTAAACACCCAGTCCTTGCCTGGCCTCCGAGACCCTGGCCCTCCACGCACAATGCTCCTCCTGCATTGCAGCCCGCCCCCCTCAGTTCCTTCAATCCCTGGTGCTCCTCCTTTTTCCAGGCTTCGGCACAAGCTGCTCTCTTGAGGCAGGACACTCTCTGTCCCCCAGCCTCCGTACCCCATTTTCTTATACTAAATAATTCCTACTTGTCCTCCGGAACTCTGTTCAAATGTCACCTCTTCCAGGATGCCTTCTCAGACTGGGTTGCTTCCCATAATATGTTCTTACAGCATCCTGTGCTTCACTTTGCTAGCTCTTGTTTACAACTTGATTACAACTGAAACGGCCTTCCAGGCTAGAATAGAAGCTGTCTGGCTCTCTGTCATATCCCCTGTACCTTACATATAGTGAAAACTATAACAATTTTTCCAATAAATCGGGCAGTCTCCTGTAACCTGGCTCTCTAGGGAACCTAGAAAGTATCTCTGGTACACAATGAAATCAGCCAAAGAGATCTGAAACATTCAGTTGCCCATCTCACCCCCAGAAACCCTGGTCTTAATTGGCTTGGCGAGATGTGGGCATGGGTGGCCCCCTGATTTCCCCAGGCAATTCTAATAGGCTACGACAGGTGAGGATCACTGCTGGGAACCCAGGCCCAGTCTCAGCATAGGTGGGCGTCTCTCAGATCCAGTCAGGTGGTCTCAGTGGGGCACAGAAAGCCTTGGACGAGGAGCTCACCTCTCCCCCCTTCCCCACCTGCCCTGTGGGACATGTGTAAACACTTACACAGCGTTACTGCAATTTGACACAGCCCAGGCCCTAAGGCCAGGCTACGGAGAGGTTTGTTTTTACAGTACCAACACTTGACAGATTAAAATCTGAAGTTGGAGACTGTTTACATCCTTCCCACTGCTTTTCTGGCATTTGGTTTGCTGGAAGGGCACTGTCCCTTTGCAGAGGTCTTAAGGAGGCCATATTAACATTGGTTATATTAAACAGGAGCACTCAGGACCCAGGATGTATCACACATGGGGTTAGCTGCTTACCTTCACTTAGTTAAACTGTTTCTAAATAATGTCATTAGATTCCAAGTCCACTTATTTGTAGCATATGGGTTTTCCCAATATATAAACCACCTGCAAACGAAATTATCTCTCAGCAAAGTCTATTTCCTGTTACAGATGTTGTCCTCCACCTCACTCTACAGCAGGAGAGCTAATCGGGTCATGGAAGCTTCTGGGGAGGGTGTTGGGAGGTCATGCAGGGCCTTAATACACAGTTCAGTCCTTGGAACGGCAGTATGGATGTCATCTGGGAGCTCATTAGAAATACAGAGTCTCGGGCCCCGCCCCAGACCAGCTGAATCCACATTTTCACAAAGTCCTCCCCAGGCTCATTCCTCCTAGGCACATTTGCCGCTGAGAAGCATTGGTCTCAAACACACTGTGCATTGGAATGGCCTAAAGCGTTTGTTTTTTTAACTAATGCCTAAACCCCACTCCAAGGATATGGCCTGAACAGCAAGATTTTAAAAATCTAATGTAAAACAAAAGGTGAGAATTGAGGCTGATGACCTCTTTTCTGCTGAGCAAATTAAGGCAGGGGAAATTAAGTGAGTTGACCAAGGCCTAGCCGTCAAGATTCAGACTGGGTAGGAATGTGTGGCAACAAGAGCTCTTCGGCCCACCCATGGTAAAGTCACAAGTGCTAAATTGGGTGGTACCTTTTGTTAGTGCCTGTAGTGCCTTGAATAACGTCCCCCCAGAAGATAATCCCCCAGTCCTGACCTGCTTGGACAAGTGAATGTAACCTTATTTTGCAGATCTCAAAATGAGATTATCCTGGATTTCGGGGGAGCCCGAAATCCAGTGACAAATGTTCTTATGAGAAGAGGAGAGGGCACAGAGAGAAAGGCAAGATGAAGTCGGAAGCAGAGATTGGAGCGATATGTCTGCCGGCCAAGGACCACCAAGAATTGTCAACAAGCATCGGAAGGCAGGGGAGAGGCAGGGTTTGGTTTCTTCCTCAGGGCCTCCAGAAGGAACTAGCCCTAGACACCTTGAATTCAGGCCCCCTGAACTGTGAGGAAATAAAGTTCTACTGTTTTAAGCCACTCAGTTAGTGGTGGTTTATACCAGCAGCCCTAGGAAACCAATATAGCCCACCTTCAGCTGGCCAACTCATCTGATACACTTCTGGCCATGCTAAAAAATCATGTCTGCATCCAGCCCTGAACCAAACATTTCTTGCCAAGCAAGGCAGCCCAGAGAACACCCACTCTCAAAAATACTCAAGGGCTCCTCACTTACAGTGAAGTTAACAAAGCCTGAGTTTCCTATGTATTCTTTTTCTTAAAGAGAAATTTCAAATCTCATGAACTTCAAAAACCACAAAATCTGAATCGGCCCCTGCCTTTAGGGTAAAATGTAAAGTTCTTAGCTGGACCGTCAAGCACTCTGCCAGCCAACCTCAACTCACCTCTCAAAACTCATCCTCCACGCAGCGCCTACCCAAGCCGTCCCCCAGCTCAGCTAGACCTTCTGCAAACCCCATGAGCGTGCTGCAGGCCTCCCATCTTCCAGCTACAGCTCACACTCTGCTTCTCTGTGCTATCCGCAAGGTCTAGTTCAAGTCCCATTCTGTTTGGATGGCATTTCTAGACCTCTCTAGCCAGGGGAAATCAGCTATCTCCTCAGTATTCTCTACCTGATATTGCTATTACCTTTTAAACAGATTCATTTCCCTCATAATTGGCCAGTGTGCTTCTCTGAACCTCTTAGCATTTGAGAAAAGGCAGAGGCTGGAGAAACAGACCTCGTAGGCATGTCCTACTCTGCACCTCCCTTTCCTTCTTTTTGCTGCTTCTCCCAGATCTGCAGATTCCAAAAACTCATCCCAAATGGCAATCCTAAGGCTCCCATCTAAGTCAGGCCAGTCCCTTTCTTATTCTCTCTACTACTCCTCTCTTGGTGAAATTTATACCCTAGGTTGCAAGGAACCTCAGTATTTATCTGTATGTACGTAGAACATAGGGTGGGCTCTGGGCAACACAACTAGGAGCTCACACAGAATCTAAATCTATCCCACGTATGGGGGAGGGATGTGGCCTCACCACAGCCAGCTCTGTAATGAAACCAGATGGAGGACCCCCAGATCCTGTAATGGACACACCATCTCTGAATCACTACAAAAGGAAAGCCAGCCCAGAAAACTTCTCAAAAGACATTTGCTTAATTTTTGTTTTTTTGCAAGAGCCTATGAATTTCTTATTGGCCTCATCACATCCTTAAAAGTAAAAGAAAAGATGACTCTGGAAAGCTAGAATAACTAGGGACATTTGGGAAGACTCAGGCAAAGATTGATTTGTGGTCATCCATAAGCTAGACAAGGAATAAAAGGAATATAAAGGAATAAAAAAAATAGGATGGAGATAGCTAGCTTACATTTTGCATTCCCTGTGGTTGTACAGTATTCCCTTAATGATTTGGATTAGAATGCTTTCTTTGGCACATATTTATCAAGATGACAGTTTGCTTTTCTCCTCCACATCAATTTCCTCACAGATATCCGGACTGGATTCCAGCTGAGTGTCCCCTTCTCTGTTGGAAGGGTCCTGAAATGTTACAGATCACCTCAGTGGATAAATATGAATGCCACAGGAGGAATAAGTGCAAGGTATTATCAGTCATTCATTTGTGCCCCATACCGTGACAGCATAAACATGCAGACTTTAGTCTCGGAGCACTCCCAAAGAGCTCACAGCCTAATGGGGAAATCTCACATTGTATTGCCATCATTTTGCATCCACATGTCCAAGTTCTATAAAAGAGAAATGAATCATAGGTACAAAACACTATGGAAGAACAGAAGAGATGGAAATGCACTTGTTCCCTGTGGATGAATCAATCACCTTCTTCCCGAAACCAAATGTTCACAGAGCGAAGGGAAGTGACAGATACATATATATATATGGAAGAATTATATGATTTAGAAATTGGATCAGGAATATGGCATCGAGTTAGTTTATTTCAGAATGCAAGTGTTGTGTGATAGTTCAATGGTTTCTAACCTTGGTCTCAGTTAAGATATACATGAGTAAAGGGATTATTGACTATCAACTCATATTTAAGCAGAGGGATTTTAATTACCAAGAGGTCAAAGATTTAGCATAAGTGCATGATTGAATGCCAGAGCAATGACCCTGGATGATAAAGGAGTTGCCCAAGTTAGTAAAAATTCTCTAAAAAAAAAATTTGTTCCTTGGAACTATGCTTGCCTGAAGTATTAGCACTATGAGTAAAACTTTAAAAAAATAATAAAATCCAATTTCTATGATATGGTCAGAATTTATGAGCACAGAATAGCAGAGACCCAAGCATTGGGATAAGACAGGATCCAAAAAAAGAGGACATGATTTGAAATACCACCGGGCCATAATTCCTACATGTAGTTCAATGCCTAAGAAAAGTTTAAGTACAAACTATAAGGTCTACAAATGATTGTTCAGGATAGTGTGTGTTCTTGTGCAGGTTAAGCTTAAAAATTCTTTGTTCAATTACTGTGTTCCCTGATAATTATCCAAAACTCCATTCTTATATCCCATATGAATTTTTGCTATGATTTTGACACACTAAGCACTTAAAGAAAAGTCAGTCCTCCTAGGAATCTATCCTGAAGATACAGCTCAATAAATAAATATATGGCATCTATATATATTTAATCATTATAAGACTATTTGTAACAGGAGGAGATTGGAAAAAATCCAAATGTATATCAAAAGAAGACTGGTTAAATAAACTATGGTACAATCTACCCAGTATGGTTTTACATAACTTTAAAGAAATGAAAATTTCTAATGGATGTATGTGGAATGATTTCTAAGATCTTTATTAAAGAAAAAGTCAATAATAATGTAAATGGCATATTTAGAACAAAAGTATTTTTTAATGAAAGAAAAACATGAAGGAAAGTATTCACTTATTTGTGTGAAAGGAAGGGGAAAATATATACATTTTTGTTGTTATTGTTGTTGTTTCAAAAAGAAATATAGGACATGAACAGACATTTCTCCAAAGAAAACATACAAATGGCTTACAGACACGTGAAAAAGTGCTCAACATCACTCAGCATCATGGAAATACAAATCAAAACCATAATAAGATACTACCTTACATCGTCAGAATGGCTAAAATTAACAAGTTAGGAAACAAGAAATGTTGATGAGGATATGCAGAAAGGCGACCTTTCTTACTCTATTGGGGGGAATGCAAACTGGTGCAGCCACTGTGGAAAACATTGTGGAGGTTTCTCAAAAAGTTGAAAATAGATCAAGTATCAGGATATAAAATTAATACACAGAAATCAGTTGCATTTCTATATACAAACAGTAAAACAGAAGAAAGAGAAAGTAAGGAGTCGATTCCATTTACCATTGCACCCAAAACCATAAGATACCTAGGAATAAACCTAACCAAAGAGGCAAAGAATCTGTACTCAGAAAACTAC
>CM053604.1:139613864-139627192 GCA_028646535.1 Procyon lotor | reverse complement strand
AGTATCACATGATCTCTCTGATATGAAGAATTTGAGAGGCAAGGCGTGAGTCTGGGGGGTTGGGGGAGAGAAATGAAACAGGAAGGGATGGGGAGGGAGACAAACCGTAAGAGACTCCTAGACTCAAGAAACGAACTAAGGGTGGCCGGGGTGGGGGCGGGGGGTGGGTAGGGATAGGGTGGACATTGGGGAGGGTATGTGCTGTTAAGTGCTGTGAAATGTGTAAGCCCGATGATTCACAGACATGTATCCTAGGGCAAATAATACATTATATGTTAATAAAAATTTTTAAAAAAAAGTTGAAAATAGAGCTATCCTATAACCTGGCAATTGCACTACTAGGTATTTGTCCAGAGGATATAAATATGGTCATTTGAAGGGGCACCTGCACCCCACTGTTTATAGCAGCAATGTGCACAATAGCCAAACTATGGAAAGAGCCCAGATGTCCATAGATAGATGGACAAAGTAAAGATGTGGTATATCTTTAGATAAAGAATATGTGGTATATAAACACAATGGAATACTACTCAGCCATCAAAAAGAATGAAATCTTGCATTTGTAATGACGTGGATGGAACTAGAGGGTATAATGCTAAGTGAAATAAGTCAGAGAAAGACAAATACCACATGATTTCACTCATATGTGTAACTTAAGAAACAAAACAGATGAACACAGGAGAAGGGAAGGAAAAATAAAATAAGATGAAAACAAGGAGGCAAACCATAAAAAACTCCTTACTCTAGGAAACAAACTGAGGGGTGCTGAAGGGGAGGTGGGTGGAGGGACGGGTAACTAGGTGATGGGCATTAAGGAGGGCACCCAATGCCATTAGAGCACTAGGTGCTATATGCAACTGATTTCTCTAAATTCTACCCCTGAAACTATATGTTAACTAAATTGAATTTAAATAAAAAATAAAAATAATTTGAAAACTAAAAAACTAAAAAAAGAAATACAGGAACTATAAACTGAAACAAATTAAAAGGTTATCCTGAGATGGCGAGTGGGGTGCAGAATAGGGGGTAGAAACAGAATCAAGGATTTTCCAAACTTAACTTTGATATTATTTTGACCTTAAAACTTTACAAATATTTTGTATATTCAAAAACTAAAATTAAATCAAAAATGGGAAAAAATCTAAAACCTTAAATGGAACAGAAACAGAAACAAATTAGCTTAACTGGTTATCAAATGAACATTGTTACAATATTATGCTGAGAATCTTTGAATACTATGCTCTGTACATCTTAAATGGCTTTATTCTCTCTATATGACTATATTCTTTTTTTAATATTTTTTTTTGAAGATTTCATTTATTTATTTGACAGAGTGAGAGAGCACAAGCAGGGGAAGCAGCAGAGGGAGAGGGAGAAGCAGGCCCCCACTGAGCAGGGAGCCCAATGTGGGGCTCGATCCCAGGACCCTGGGATCATGACCTGAGCCAAAGGCAGACATTTAATGACTGAGCCACACAAGCACCCCATTATATGACTATATTCTAAGGACAGAAGACCCTGCAAAGAAATATTAAACTTTATTAGGTAAATTTATTGTTAATAGCAATGTAGTGATTATAATCATGAAATTATTTTATGTATATAACAAGATAAAGAGAATAAGTTAAAATAAATTGTTCTATAAACCAAGATTTTCAGAACAAGATAGCAGAGATATGTATATAAAATAAGTGCCAAAAACCTACACTGTTAGATTAGATTTGGAAATACCAACTTAAACTCATTTTTTAATAAAAACATTATTTTCTAGCCCCATTCACTGAAAGGATGTAGACACTATGACAGTAAGTTTATAAACATACCTACCCGGTGCCAGAATGTTGGTTGGCTTTTTTTCTTTTTTTTTCCTTTTCTTTTGTTTTCTTTTCTTTTTTTCTTTTTTTTTTTTTTTAGTTTTTAGTTGCGCTGAAATACACAATATAACATTCACCATCAACCATTTTTAAGTGTACAGTTCAGTATTGTTAGGTCAGATCTTGGTTTTTAATGCTCTTCCCCATTGAGAAATCAGAGCTCTCCAAGAAATGGCTAATTTCAGGCCTAAGGTGAGACTAGAGTAATGGAGACTAGGATATCATGATGTGCCCAAAAGTAAGGGCAATAGTCCAAGACCACTGATCAGAAGGACACAGGAGCCAACTTGAAGACACTCCCACTATCTAAATTTAGGGAAATATAAGCATCAAAATTGACTGTAGGAGCACTACGTGGCTCATATAAGTTAAGCATCCAACTCTTGATTTTGGCTCAGGTCATGATCTCAGAGTTGTGAGATTGGGCTCTACACTGGGTGTGGAGCCTCCTTAAGATTCTCTCTCTCTCTCTCTCTCTCTCTCTCTCTCTCTCTCTCTCGCCCCCCCCTCTGAAAGAAGGAAAGAAAGAAAGACAGGGAGGGAGGGAAAGAGGGAGGGAGGGAGGGAAGGAGGGAGGGAGAAAAGAAAGAAGGAAGGAAGGAAGAAGGAAGGAAGGAAGGAAGGAAGGAAGGAAGGAAGGAAGGAAGGAAGGAAGGAAGGAAGGAAGGAAGGAAGGGGGAAGGAAGGAGGAAGGAAGGAAGGAAGGAAGGAAGGAAGGAAGGAAGGAAGGAAGGAAGGAAGGAAGGAAGGAGGAAGAAATCCACACTTTTTAACCTCTAATGTCTTTAGTGAGTCAAAGTGAGGAGCATTGAAAGGTGCTAAAACCATTCAATGAAACATTGGGAGCAGGAGATTCCCAGGGTGCCAAAGTATCACCTCTCAGATTATAAGAGTGGAAATGCCACAATGGCAAGATGTCAGTTGTCACTTTTAACCAAGTGACCACACATATCACTGATAGGGGACAACTTATTACCATGTACTTCCTGATATGGCATTATACGAGGACACAGAATCACCTATGATTTATTACTGCAAAAATGTTTAACCTGAATCTAATCAAGCTTAGGTCCTAATTTTCATTTTACAAGAAATACAGGGGATAAAGGAACAGATTTAAAACACAGTGAAAAGACCGACAAATCTGGAATGTTAGATATTCTATAAAACACCTGGACTGAAATCCTGAAAAAGTCAGTAGGTGATAGGATAGCTTTAGAAGGGGCGCCTGGGTGGCTCAGTCGTTAAGCGTCTGCCTTCGGCCCAGGTCATGATCCCAGAGTCCTGGGATCGAGCCCCGCATTGGGCTCGCTGCTTGGTGGGAAGCCTGCTTCTCTCGCTACCATTCCCTCTGCTTGTGTTCCCTCTCTTGCTGTGTTTCTCTCTGTCAAATAAATAAAATATTTAAAAAAAAAAAAAAAGGATAGCTTTAGAAGCCACGATTAAAAACCAAGAGCAATGTATAAATCTCAATTAAATCTTGATTGAAAAATAATCAACAAAAGATGTCATTAGAACAAATGAGGGAAAATTTATATTTGTATAGAAATTTTTTTTATGGGGAACCTGGACGATTCAGTCAGTCAAGCATCTGACTCTTGATTTTGGCTCAAGCCATGATCTCAGGGTGGTGGGTTGGAGCCCACATCAGGCTCTGGACTCAGCACAAGGTCTTCCTGTCCCTCTCCTTCTGCTCCCCCCACTCTCTCTTCTCCTTCTTTCTCTCTCTCAAGTAAATAAATAAAATCTTTTTTTAAAAGAAGACCCCACAAGTGGCAGATCCAGGGAGACTAACCTTCCTCCTTCAGAAGGAGCAGCACAAGAGCACACTGTGGGAATCTGCAGGGTTTGGAGACTCCAAAAGGCCATGCGGCACAGATAGAAATGCTAGGTCACAGGCCAGGTGAGCACAGAGTACTGCCAGAGACCAGGGGAGACAGGAGTGATTGACTGCTTTCTCTCAGGGTGCAGTGAGGAGTGGGGCCCTGAGCTCTCGGTTCCTATGGGCCAGAGATTGGGAGGCCACCATTTTCATTTCCATCCTCCAAAGCAGTACTGGAAGCGTTCAGAGAACAAAAGCTCCCAAGAGTGAACCAGAGCACATTGCTTAGCCTGGCCCCAGGCATGGGCAGTGCAATTCCACCTCGGGCAAAGACACTTGAGAATCATTGCAACAGGCCCCACCCCCAGAAGATTAGCAAGAACATCCAGCCAACACCAAGTTCACTGAACAATGAGAACTGCGGAAATCCAGAGCTAGAAGAATGTAACACATAGAATTTGTAGCTTTTTTCCCATGATTCTTTAGTCTTTCAACGTTAAATTTTTTTATTTTATTTTTTTCTTCTTTTTTTTATTTTCCCTTTCCCTATTTTAACTTTTTTTAACTATTTTAACTTATTAATGACTTTTTAAATCTTTTTTTAATTTTCATTGTTATATTCTATCCCTTCATTATTTTTAATCTTATTTCTTGTATACATATAGGTTTTTCTTTCTTTAAAATTTTGAGATACAGTTTCTTCTAACAGATCAAAATATACCCTAAATCTAGCACATGGTTTTGTTCTAGTCTCCAGCCTGATCACATTCTTTCCACTTTTTTTCTTTTTTCAACCAACTTCATTTTTTTTAAAAAAAATTTTATTTGCCAGAGAGAAAAAGATCACAAGTATGTAAAGAGGCAGGCAGAGAGAGAGGGGGAAGCAGGCTCCCTACTGAGCAAAGAGCCCGATGTGGGACTTGATCCCAGGACCCTGAGATCACAACCCGAGCCAGAGGCAGAGGCCCAACCCACTGAGCCACCTAGGTACCCCTCAACAAACTTCTTATCTTATCAATTCATTCTTTTAGAATCTTCTTTAAGTTTCATCTTTACAGTCATATTCCATCCCTTTATCATGTTTATCCTTATTTTTGTACATATGTAAGTCTTTCTTTCTTTAAAACTTTGGGAGGCAGTTTCTTCTAACATACCTAAATCAGATGTGTGGCTCTGTTCTATTCACCTATATATTCTATATATATATATATATATATATATATATATATATATATATATATATATATATAATGTTGTTGTTGTTTTTCTCCTTTCTTCTCCCCCTGGTTTCAGGTTTCTTCCAATTTGATTAGTGTGTATCTTTCTAGGGTCATTGCTCCCATTTTAGTATTTTGTTCTCTTATTCATCTATTCTTATCTGGATAAAAGGAGAAGGCAGAAAAACTCACCTCAAAAAAAAGAACAAGAAGCAGTACTGACAGCTAGGGACCTAATCAATACGGAAATTAGTAAGATGTCAGAGCTAGAATTCAGAATGATGATTATCAAGGTGCTATCTGGGCTAAAAAAAAAAAAAGCATGGAAGATACTAGAGAATTCTTTTTTGGAGAAATAAAATCCCTTTCTGGAGAAATAAAAGAACTAAAATCTAACCAAGTTGAAGTCAAAAAAGCTATTAATAAGGTGCAATCAAAAATGGAGGCTCTTACTCCTAAGATAAATGAGGCAGAAGAGAGAATTAGTGATATAGAAGACCAAATGATGGAGGCTAAAGAAGCTGAGAAAAAGAGAAACAACTACTGGACCACAAGCAGAGAATTCAAGAGATAAGTGATACCATAAGATGAAACAATATTAGAAAAAATGGGATCCCAGAAGAAGAAAGAGAGAGAGGGGCAGAGGGTATATTGGAGCAAATTATAGCAGAGAATTTCCCAATTTGGCGAAGGAAACAAGCATCAAAATCCAGGAGGCACAGAGAACCCCCCTCAAAATCAATAAAAATAAGGCAATACCCCATCCTCTAATAGTAAAACCTACAAGTCTCAGAGACAAAAAGAGAAAATTCTGAAAGCAGCTCGGGACAAGAGGTCTGTAGCATACAATGGTAGAAATAATAGATTGGTAGCAGAGGTATCCATAGAGACCTGGCAGGCCAGTAAGGACTGGCATGATATATTCAGAGCACTAAATGAATATGCAGCCAAGAATACTATATCCAGGTAGGCTGTCATTGAAACTAGAAGGAGAGATAAAAAGCTTCCAGGACAAACAAAAACTAAAAGAATCTGCAAACACCAAGCCAGCCCTACAGGAAATATTGAAAGGGGTCCTCTAAGCAAAGAAAGAGCCTAAAAGTAATAGATCAGAAAGGAATAGAAACAATATACAGTAACAGTCACCTTACAGGCAATACAATGGCACTAAATTCATATCTTTCAATAGTTACCTTGAATGTAAATGGGCTAAATGCCCCAATCAAAAGTCACAGGGTTTCAGAATGAATAAAAAATCAAGACCCATCAATATGCTGTCTGCAAGAAACTCATTTTAGACCCAAAGACACCTCCAGATTTAAAGTGAGGGAGTAGAAAACAATTTACCATTCTTATGGACATCAAAAGAAAGCTGGGGTGGCAATCCTTATATCAGATAAATTAGATTTTAAGCCAAAGACTATAATAAGAGATGAGGAAGGACACTATATCATACTTAAAGGGTCTGTCCATCAAGAAGATCTAACAATTTGGGGCGCCTGGGTGGCTCAGTCATTAAGCGTCTGCCTTCAGCTCAGGTCATGATCCCAGGGTCCTGGGATCGAGCCCTGCATTGGGCTCTCTGCTTGGCAGGAAGCCTGTTTCTCCCACTACCATCCCCTCTGCTTGTGTTCCCTCTCTCGCTGTGTTTCTCTCTCTGTCAGATAAATAAAAATCTTTAAAAAAAAAAAAAAGAAGATCTAACAATTTTAAATATCTATGCCCCTAACATGGGAGCAGCCAATTATATAAACCAATGAATAACAAAATCAAAGAAACACATGATGATAACACAATAATAGTAGGGGACTTTAATACCCTCCTCACTGAAATGGACACATAATCTAAGTAATAGATAAACAAGGAAATAAAGGCTTTAAATGACACACTGGACCAGATGGACATCACAGATATATTAAGAACATTCCATTCCAAAGCAACAGAATACACATTCTTCTCTAGTGCACATGGAACATTCTCCAGAATGAATCACATCCTGGGTCACACATCAGGTATTAACTGGTATCAAAAGACTGGGATCATTCCCTGTATATTTTCAGACCACAATGCTTTGAAACTAGAACTCAACCATGAGAGGAAAGTTGGAAAGAACTCAAATACATGGAGGCTAAAGAGCATCCTACTAAAGAATGAATGGGTTAACCAGTAAATTAAAGAAGAATTTTAAAAAATTCATGGAAACAAATGAAAATTAAAACACAACTGTTCAAAATCTTTGGGACACAGCAAAGGTGGTCCAGAGAGGAAAGTATATAGCAATACAAGCCTTTCTCAAGAAACAAGAAAGGTCTCAAGTACACAACCTAACCCTACACCCAAAAGAACAGCAAAGAAAGCCTAAACTCAGCAGGAGAAGAGAAATAATAAAGATTAGAGCAGAAATCAATGAAATAGAAAGCAAAAGAACAGTATAACAAATCAACAAAACTAGGATGACATATCAGATAAAGGGCTAGTATCCAAAATCTATAAAGAATTTATCAAACTCAACACCCATAGAACAAATAATCCAATCAAGAAATGGGCAGAAGATATGAACAGACATTTCTGCAAAGAAGACATCCAAATAACCAATGGACACATGAAAAAGTGCTCAACATCCCTCGGCATCAGGCAAAAAGAAATCAAAACCACAGTGAGATACCACCTTACACCAGTCAGAATGGCTAAAAATAACAAGTCAGGAAATGACAGATGTTGGCAAGGATGTGGAGAAAAGGAAACCCTCCTACACTGTTGGTGGGAACACAAGCTGGTGCAGCCACTCTGGAAAACAGTATGGAGGTTCCTCGAAAAGTTGAAAATAGAGCTACCCTCTGACCCAGCAATCGCACTACTGAGTATTTACCCTAAAGATACAAATGTATTGATATGAAGGGGCACATGCACATGAATGTTTATAGCAGCAATGTCCACAATAGCCAAATTGTAGAAAGAACCTAAATGTCCCTCAACAGATGAATGGATAAAGAAGATGTGATATATATATCTACACACACACACACACACACACACACACACACACACTGGAATACTATGCAGCCATCAAAAAAACTGAAATCTTGCCATTTGCAATGACGTGGACTGAACTAGAGGGTATTATGCTAAGAGAAATAAGTCAATCAGTTAAAGATAATTATCATATGATCTCTCTGATATGAGGAATTTTAGAGGCAGGGCAGGAGGTTATGCGGGGAAAGGAGGGAAAAAGTGAAACAAGATGGGATGGGGAGGGAGACAAACCATAAGAGACTCTTAATCTCAGGAAACAAACTGAGGGTTGCTGGAGGAGTGGGAGGTAGGGATAGGATGGCTGGGTTATGGACGTTGGGGAGGGTATGTGCTATGGTGAGTGCTGTGAACTGTGTAAGACAGATGATTCACAGACCAGTACCCCTGAAACAAATAATACATTATATGTTAATAAAATTAAAAAATTTTTTTAAAAGCTATACATTTTAATAAATAAATAAATAAAAACTAAAGATTCCCAGAGCACCTGGGTGGCTCAGCCGTTAAACATCTGCCTCTGGCTCAGGTCATGATCCCAGGGTCCTGGGATCAAGTCCCACAATGGGCTCCCTGCCCAGTGGGGGATGCCCAGGAGCATCTCCCTCTGCCCCTTCCCCCTATTTATGCTCCCCCCCAAAATAAATAAATAAAATATTTTTTAAGAAAAGAAAAATAAAGACTCCTGTTCACCACTTGCAGAGATTTTTATTCAGTAGATCTACAGGTGGGCCTGAGAATTTGTATTTTTACCATGCTCCCTTGGGGCCCCAGCTGGAGCAGGTGATGCAGTGAGCAGCAATGCATAAGGAGGGACTCTCCAGGACAGGACACTGATTCCCAAGAGCAGAGGAGACTTGCCTAGGGTCACAGAGCTAGACAGGGATTTACAGTTTTCTAACCATATTATTACATATTATTAGCTTTACATATTACATATGTATTTACATATGTATTGTACATTTGTATATGTATGTGTACATGTGTGTGTGCATATGTATATATGTGTTACATGTGTATTTACATATTACACACGTGTTACATATTATTACAGTATCCTAACCATATTAACCCATTATCACCCTGGGGCACTTATCAGCCCTAGAAGGAAAGTGAGAGGCACATGCCCTACTCCTTCTGGGGGAGAACAAAGGGCTTCTTGTGCTTCTGAGCACCCTAGCTTCTGAGCATTCCTAGACATTTTGGATTAGGGCTTGCAGATGGGGTCTTCTCCTTAAGTCTTCACATGATCTCCCATGTGTCTGTATTCAAATTTCCTTCTCGTATAAGGACACCACCCCATCTAATGAATTCATTTTAACTAAATTACCTCTTTAAAGACCCAGTATCTAAATACAGTCACAGCTAAGGTACCGAAGGTAGGACTTCAACATATGAATTTGGCTGGGGCAGGAGGAGTGGCACACAATTCAGCCTGTAACATTCTCCCCACCCCAAAGTGCTGAAATTGCTACTTGATTTAGAGCAAAATCAAGGTAATCAGGAAACAAAAACTAAGCTTTCTAGTTAAGCCTTATTTAAGCATTTTTAATGTTTTTTAAGATCCAAAATATCTTTTGGGTTATAAATACAGAAAAGTTTCTAAGAAATGCTATTAGTAAGCCCTTAAAATCTGTGTTCAAATTTATTATCGAAGAATGCTGTAATTCACAAGTAATTAATATTGCCTCTCTTTATAAAAATCTGATGAGTTTTGGTTTTAAAAAGGAAACTTCTAAAAATAGATGTAAGACAGGGGAATGAAACACATTTTGGAGCAGCTGAGTTGGTGGAATAACAACCCATCTTAATGTTCCATTGAACAAAATAACCTTTCATCTTGCTCTTGTCTTGTGAAGGCAGGATTCTGGAGGTCAAAGGTTAATTGGTCTGGAAATGATAATATGTTTATGAGCAAAATAAACTGAGAAATAACGTGTGAGTAAAAGCTGATCTGTTCTCACTGTCTCAAATTCCTAGAAAAACACAGTGAATTGACAATCCATGCAGTCTTTGCACAAAAAAAGGACATTTTTCCTTTTCTGTGCACTGACAAGGACTGTGCCAATACAAACTTCTGCTTTTCATCTTCTGAGTAGTCCAGTTCAACAGTGCTATCTCTGACCCAGGGCCATGTTTTTAGAAGCATTGGCTCCCCTTCACACGAAATTAATTAGTGGGGTATTTTCAAATCTTTCCTAAGTGCCTCCTCCTTGTTACTTCCAACCCTCCTTCCACCCATCACTTGCTTAAAAAAAAAAAAAAAAAAAAAAAAGGAGTTCTGCAAGATCAGGCTTCTCTAGGACACTGTATACAGGCCTTCCATAAGAAGTTTGTGATGTTGGGTTCTAATTTCTGATTTCCCACCTTCTACATGAGCTGAGGCAAGTTTACTCAACTCTCTGGGCCTCCATTTTTCTCATCTGTAAAATTAACAGGCTAAGACTCAAAGACCTCTTAAATCTTTGCAATGACCTTTATAATCTTATTTTCTAAAAGCAAAAGATAAGAGATCTTGAAAAACAGAGTTAAGGGGCTCCTGGGCGGCTCAGTCGGTTAGGCATCCGACTCTTGATCCAGTGATTCCCAAACTAGGCTGCCCAATACGATCTTAGGGTGGTGAGATCGAGCCCCACATGAGGCTCCCTACTCAGCGGGGAGTCTGCTTGAGTTTCTCTCTCTCTCCCTCTCCTTCTTTCCCTCCCCTAACTCACTCTCATTTGCTCTCTCTCAAATAAATAAATAAAATCTTTAAAAAAAAAAAAACAGAAAAATGAATTTAAGTCTTATTTGTCAGACAAAAGAAAGACAGAAGAGATGAAGGAAGAGGAAGAAGGAGAGAGCCAGCAGGAAATGCCTGAACTTTTTTGCATGTAAGCGTTGCTGCCCCAGCCTTGGTTAGAGCACTCTATAAGGGAGCATTTGACTGGGGGGAGGGGGGGTCCCGCAGGGCTGGGGGGAACACACTCTGCAAACACACATCACAAGTGAAGAGCAGCCTCTGCTGATAGAAACTGGGACTGGGGCTCAGGTCTCCTGACTCAAGGCACAGTGCTGTCACTATCTAGCTGTGTGACCTTTGGAAAGTCACATGAATATCTCTGATCTCTAGTTTCTTCATCTATAAAAGGAGGGAGTTAGATTTGATGGTTTCTCTCTTTTCTAGGATTGCATTAGTGAGACAGTTGGTATTGTTAATTGATAAGGAAGCCATTCAAAGAGGATCCATCTGTTTTTAATTAAATTCCATTTGCGACATCTTTGTAAATGCTCTGGGTCTAGGCGATAACATTTTAGGAGATACTGACAACATACATATTGAAGCCATATGGCAATGTATAAAGGACAGACCCAATTAAGTAGAATTAAACCAGTGAATGGTGAGCCTGAAAAGCCTAATGCTTTGAGAGATTTGGGGAGGGAGTTAAAGTTTATTGGGCATGAGAAAAGTAAGAGGGTATTTTCAATGGACATTGAACATTAGCAGAAACATCACAATAGGAAATCAACATCCCATGGACTCTGGCAGAGTAAAAAGAAGTAAGAAAAATAAGAAAACAGAAGTCAGAGGTGAAACAGGAGAAATGGTTGGAAATGCCATCCCTGGGAATGTGGAGGGAGAAAAAGAGGTACAAAATCTGAAGCAGATGACAATTCCTGGCCACAATTCACATTTACCCATGGGTTTTGGTTTTGGTTTTTAAAAATCAGTCAACTTTGGAGCACCTGGGTGGCTCAGTGGGTTAAAGCCTCTGCCTTCAGCTCAGGTCATGATCTCAGGGTCCTGGGATCGAGCCCCGCATCGGGGTCTCTGCTCCGCGGGGAGCCGGCTTCTCCCTCCCTCTCTGCCTGCCTCTCTGCCTACTTGTGATCTCTCTCTCTGTCATATAAATAAATAAAATCTTTTAAAAAAAATAAAAATAAAAATCAGTCAACTTTGTTAGAGCAGTTTTAGGTTCACAGAAAATACAGAGTTCTCATCTGCCGCGTATCCTCACTCACGCACAACCTCCCCCACTATCAACATCCTGTCCTGGAATGATGCATTTGCTACAACTGGTGAGCCCACACTGGCACGTCCTAGTTTGCAGTAGGGTTCACTCCCGGTGCTGGACATTCTATGGGTTTTTGACGAATGTGTAACGACACATATCCACCATGGTAGCATCATGAAGAATCGTTTCACCACCTTAAAAATCCTCTATGCTCTGCCTATTGAGTCCTCCCAGCCCCTCAACTCCTGGCAACCACTCCATCTTCTTACCATCTCCATAGTTTTGCCTTTTCCAGAATGTCATGTAGTTGGAATCACACAGAATCTAATCTTTTCAGATTGGCTTCTTTCACTTAACAATATGCATTTTGGGTTTCTCCATGCTGTTGCCTGATGGCTTGATAGTTCATTTGTTTTTGGCTTGGACTAAATTTCCACCATCTGGATGCACCACAGTTTATGTAACAATTCACCTACTGAAGGACATCTTTCTTGCTTCTAAGTTTTGGCAATTATGAATAAAGCTGCTATAAATACCCACATGCAGGTTTTTGTAAGGATATAAATTCTCAATTCATTTGGGTAAATAAATACCAAGGAGGATGATTGCTGGATCAGACAGTAAGAATATGATTAGTTTTGTGAGATCCAAGGTCCTGGGATCAAGTGTTGGAGTCTGCTTTCCCCCTCTCTCTCTGCCTGCCTCTCTGCCTACTTGTGATCTCTCTCTCTGTGTCAAGTAAATAAATAAAATCTTAATAAATAAATAAATAAATAAATATAAAAACAGAAACAGCTTGGAAGTTCTCAAACACTTGGATGTCATAAGAGGCATTACAATGTAATAATTTTTTTAAAAGTTGTAAAAAAACTTAATATAACTTTCACCTAGGTCCTGCAAATATCACCTTCTTATAGAACTGTAGTGTAATTTTCAATAGTACTATAAATTGTATAATTATAAATTGTGCTATTAATTAACATGATTAATAATTGTGTTATTAATTGGTCATATGATTAATATTGACACATAATATCAGCTTATTTACAACTAATCTAGTACTTTAGATTTTTTTGAGGTAATAATTATTTAAAGGACTTCAAAACAGTGCCTGGCACATATAGGCACCCAGCAAATACTTATGAAAGAATGAATGAAAAGTAATGTTAGCAGGAGAACCAAACTAACATCTAGTGATTTACCAGAGTTAGGAACTTTACCTTAATTATCTCATTTCATCCTCATTACAACCTGTGAGGCCAGTAATTAATGGTTTCTGATTTCACATAAGAAAATTAAGGGTATTGAGTTTTTGCCCATTAAAACATGCTGGATGGATTGGAAGGAAGGAAGGAAGGAAGGAAGGAAGGAAGGAAGGAAGGAAGGAAGG
>CM053604.1:139561541-139613764 GCA_028646535.1 Procyon lotor | reverse complement strand
CTCCTTCTCATTTCCAGTAAGTCTTGAAGCAGTTGATTCTGATGTCTGCTTGTGCTCTCTCTCCAGTAAAAGTAGGAAAAATTTATCTTGAGGGCTCCCATCCCCCATTTTCCCTTCCCAAGTCCTTCTCCTACCTACCTGTTAGAGACTATCACACAGAAGCCCACCTACTTCAAACCTCTTCCTCTGCCTCTGCCTAGTCCAGGCTCACCTGACCTTTGTTCTGTTCTCCGTGGATCTGCCTAGTCACTGACTAATCTGACAGCTATGAAGGCACAGTGGAGAAAGGTAACTTCTCTGCCAATTCAACACATTACAGGGTAAATGCCTTATCCTGGACTAGCTTTTAGCAAAACTATGACTGGGTGCTGACATCCCAGATGTCAGTGCCTTTTCCCATGCACCCTACCTTTAGCAGTCTTGGGCCGCTCAGGAGACCTTCTGGGAGCTCCTTTTGGCTAGTCTCTGTGCCCCAACTATTCCCCTTCATGCCTTTCCACAGACAGAAAACTCACTCACAGGTTGTACCCTCCAAGACTCTCCAGGCGTCTAGGAAAAAGAGAAATCAGGGGTACCTGGCTGGCTCAGTCAGAAGAGCATGAGACTCTTGATCTCGGGGTTGTGAGTTTGGGCCCTCTGTTGGCTGTAGACATTACTTAAAAATAAAAAAATCATACTAAAAAAAAAGAAAAGAAAAATGAGTTTAAGTTAACACATTCATGAATGTAAATGTGCCAGGGGATGAAATTTTTATTCAACAATTGTGTGCCATTTCTTCAGTTACATAGTAATTTTTTTTAAGCCTCTATTACTCAATAACTCTGCCTGTCAGTGACATATGACGGAGTAGAAATCTGCTTATTAAATACAGGGAATTCACTAAATTAGGCAATGCACAAATGAGACTGATTGTCAAGGGTAAAATAGAGTTTAATAGGGACATGATGAAAGTCTTAAGCTAAAAAACTAAAAACATACCACAAACGATGTGAAGGTCACATGGGTCAGTATCACCCAGTAGGAAAAGGTATGAGGGGCTCAAAGGGTGAGCTGAGCACGAAGTGTACCCTACAGAGAAGGGTTCGATAATGTATGGACGGATGGTTTAGAAGACAGAGAGGATTCTCAAACATACCAAACAGAATTCTGAGTCTGTGGCCACTTACGTGGCCTTCACAAAACATCCTCTTCAAGGCCTTCCATCCTCTCTGTTCTTTTTCAGGGGATTCTTCACTTATTCATTCTTCTTGATTCTTCTCCAGCCATGAGTAGTCCCACTCTTTCCCTCTATAAATACATCTCCATGGCCAAATGTCAAGAGGAGAGTAATTTCACTTCCCCAAAAGCCAAGATCTAAATATGCATCTCTTCTTCAACAGGCTAGTTCTCAGGGGAAAAATAATTTCTTAAATTTACAGATGGCCTCAATTCCCATTTTGCCAATGTCCTGGCATGCCTGTTACTATAAAGACACCTTTGTGATGAAACGTTCCTTCATGCTTTATGGACGTCTGTCCTTTATAAGACAACCAGTGAACTTGAAAAGACCTCCTAGGGAGCTGTGTCATCCTTATCCCTAGAAGGATCTAAGAGGGATGCCTGAACCACACGCCTGATGTCCCCTTCCAACTCTAGGAAGACACAATTCTAGGAGACACTTGTTTTTCTTCTTTACTTTGTCAAAATTCACATTGAATCAGGTTCCACAGAGATATACGGAAGTTGAATCATCCATCCCAGGTAGTGATGGTGTGTTCCTACCAGATGCCCTCTTTAAATGAAAAGGCAGACCCCACATTCAAAAATTAAGAATTTCAAGATTCTACAGGGGTCCCTGTAGGCATGGAGCTCTGTGAGACCATACATGCTCCAGGCCCGCAGAGCCAGACTTGCTTCTAGCTCTGTGACTCTGCACTGTGCTGGTGAAGAGTCAACCCTCCAAACCCTCTGCTGTGGCCAGCCACTGTGGACACAAGAGGGCTACAATATCAGCCCAAACAGTGAAGGCAAAGGACTCCTGTAAATGATATTGCTCCATCCACTCTCCGACTTCACAGTCAAAGAAATAAAAATGCAAGCAAGAGAGCCCTTTCATGAGGAAAGTGTTCACTACAACAGTTAGGCATCTGTTCTGCCTGTTTCCTGAAATGGGGACACGTGTTGCTCTGGATGGCGGGATTTAAATAGGAAGGAGCAGATGTTGTCAACTCCGGTATACTAACGGTATTATCTCAAAATGCAGTGGAGCTATGCAAGCTTCTGGAACAGAAACTGACTAGAAATTAGGTACAAACGTGAAAACAAAGAGGCAATGGTCCTTACAGTTCTGTCTGTTGTGTGAACACACCCTAGAAACAAGAAAGTTCATCCCCAGCTCTTATGAGTAAGCACTCAAGGAATGTTTGTTGAATGAATTCATTTTCAAATCATTCCTTGAAAATCTATTAGGAACAGAGTAATATAATAAATACGTAAGGCTCCAAGAAACTGGACACAAAGGACTCAAGTTTTTAAAAGGAGGGAAGAATGCACTTTTAAGACTATAGACCAGGAGCTTTGTAACCAAACCAGCAGGAGTTGGCTCCTTGGTAAGCCAGAAGCTGCAGCAGGTGGAGTTGGCACATGAGGAAAACTTGATTTGCAGCAAATATGGAGATCACAGGGAATAACTTCCAAAGCTGTAACTCTCTGAGTAAGCGGGAATGGGTTCCTTCAATTTAGGATTAGGATTGAAATTCAGATAGGAAAGCACTCCCATGGTAGGTAGAGACGGGCAACAGGTCGCTCACGCGCCTTACAGAAACACACTTACACACACATTGCATGTTATGTAAATGAGACTGAGGCCCCTTCTTAGGTGCAAATTTTAGTATTATAATAAGGTAAAGGTAGTCATCGGTTACTTTAGAGGTCACTCCATGATTCATCTGAGTAGGTATGAGTTAAGTTCAAACAGGTCCAGGTGGTCTTGGCCAACTGGAGGTCTTGTCTGGGCAGTTGCTATCACCAGGGGCAGTTTTGCTTTTCATTTGCCTGAGTTAAGAGAAGCTGGGAAGGGACACTTGGCTCCTTGAAAGGCAAAGGACTCCTGTAACTGATATTCAGTCAGTCGGTTAAATGACCGACTCTTGGTTTTATCTCAGGTCATGATCTCAGGGTCACGAAATCGAACTCCAGATGGGCTCCATGCTCAGCAGGAATCTGCTTGAGATTCTTTCCCTCTGTCCCCCTCTCTGCTCTCTCTCTCTTTATCTCAAATAAATAAATCTTTATTAAAAAAATGGGGGACCTGGATGGCTCTGTCATTAAGCATATGCCTTCGGCTCAGGTCATGATCCAGGGATCCTGAGATCAAGCCCTCAGGCAGGCTCCCTGCTCAGCAGAAAGTCTGCTTCTCCCTCTTCTTCTCCCTCTCCCCCTAACCCCATTCTTTTTTTAAAAGATATTTATTTATTTGAGAGAGAGAGCACAAGCAGGGGGAGCATCAGAGAGAGAGGGGGAAAAGCAGACTCCCCACTAAACAGGGAACCCAACACAGCAGCCTGGGATCATGATTTGGGCTGAAGACAGCTGCTTAACTGACTGAGCCACCCAAGCACCCCAATAAATAAAATCTTCAAAAAAAAAAGATGACTTTTACTACAATTCCATCCTGAATGCCCCATTGCACAAGCCTCTTCATGAATATGTATGTACCCTTAGCTTAAAACTTCCCCAGTTTTGTTGTTCAAGGAGATTCTTGTTCTAGGAAATACCCCAGTGTGGGGTGCCTGGGTGGCTCAGTCCTTAAGCATCTGCTTTTGACTCAGGTCATGATCCCAGGGTCCTAATATCAAACCTCAAATTGGGATCCCTGCTCAGCAGGAAGCCTGCTTCTCCCACTCCCCTTGCTTGTGTTTCTCTTTGTCAAATAAATAAATAGAATCTTAAAAAAAGAAAGAAAAGAAAAAAAAGAAAAGAAAAAAGAAAAGAAAAGAAAATATCCCCAGTAGTCTCCTTTTCTTGTTGCAAGTAGAATTCTCCTTTTTCTTATTCTTTGGCTTGGTTGTGTCTTTTGGCTCGACATCCACCAAGAGGTGCACCCAGTTTCACTTAACAGCATTATCAGCAATCACCAGAAGCTAGAAGAGGCAAGGGAGGATCTTTCCCTAGAGCCTTCAAATAAAACAAGTTCCTTCCAATCCCTTGATTTCAGACTCATAGCCTCCAAACTTTAAGAGAATAAAGTTTTGTTTTTTAAGCCACCCAATTTGTTGTAGTGTTGCTATGACCCTAGGAAACTAATACAGTGATTCAGTATTATATTCACTTTCAGTAGGGAAACTGAGATGTAGAGAGGTAATACATTTTGGCCAAGGACACAAAGCTAGGGAAGTGCAGAACTCACATCCCAGCACAGGTCTGACTCCAAAGCCCATGCGCTTAAACATGCAAACTGGTCCATAGATTTACAGCTGGCTTATCTTTTGCCATCCAGGAATGCTAATCAGTATATTGATGTCAACCTTAGGAGTTCTCAGTGATAGTCACCCATTCATTCATTCATTTATTCATTTTTTTAGAGGTGAGGAAGGGATCTATCCTAGACCCTGTTTGCCAATTAGTGAATATTATCTATAATAGCTAATATTTCTCTGCAGCTAATATAAGCTCTGTGACTTATTATGTGCCAGACACAATTTAAGCACCTTCTGTGTATTAACACACTTATTCTCAACCTCATATGAGGCAGTAGGAAGACTAATTACAAAAATGGCCCCAATTCATGGGGAGATGGGTGTAATAGGTGAAGGGAATTAAGAGTACACTTACCATGGAGGCACCTGGGTGGTTCAGTTCATAAAGTGTCCAACTCTTGAGTTCAGCTCCAATCTTGACCTTGGGGTGGTAAGATTGAGCCCCACATGAGGATTAGGGCTAGTCATAGAGCCTGCTGAAGATTCTCCCTCTCTATCTCCCTCTGCCCCTTCCCACACCCCCCTCCCAGCTTGCATGCACATGTGTATGCATGCTCTCTCTCTCTCTAAAAAAATAAAAGAATACATGTATCATGATGAGCACTGAGAGGTGTTCCTGGGTGGCTCAGTTGGTAAAGCTTCTGCCTTCAGCTTAGGTTATGATCCCAGGGTCCTGGGATAGAGCCCTGCATTGGCCTCCCTGCTCAGTGGGGAAATCTGCTTCTCTTTCTCCCTCTCCCTCTGTGTGTATTCTCTCTCTCTCCTCTCTCTCTCTCTCTCTCTCTCTCCCCCCCTCCCTCTCTCTCTAACTCTAACTCTCACTCTCTCTCAAATAAAACCTAAAAAAACAAAAAACAAAAATGATGAGCACTGAGAAATGTATAGAATTGTTGAATCACTATATTGCACATCTGAAACTAATATACATTGTTATTTTTTTTTAAAAAAAGGAAAGAAGGAAGAGAGAAGGAATTTATTTGTAACTACCCCCCCCCAAAATGGCCCCAAGTCTTCACTTCTCCCTGTATACCCATGCCCCTGCAATGGGACTCTGTAGCCCCTCCCATGAAGAAGTGATGGAACATCTTTCCCCGCCCCTAAATCTGCTTCTGTGACTTGCTTTGGCCAACAGAGTAGTAGAAGTAAGTGTGCCGGATGCAAGCCTCAGACTCAAGAGACCCCGCATGATTTCCCTCTCCATGCCGTGAAAACAAGCCCAAGCTGGCCTGCTGGAGAATGAGCATTTCAGCTAACAGCTAGCCCACCTTCACAAACAGAGCTGCCTGCTTAACCTGCCGCTGACCACAGACAAATGAAGGCCAACTTGAGAATTACAAACTAAATAAATGTTATCATAAGCTACTAAGTTTCAAGGTAGTTTGTTAGCTGAAGGATACGGGTAGGTGTAATAATAATAGCTTACAATTATTCATTTCCTATTTTACCTAGGAAGAAACTGAGGTCCAGAGGGGTTTAGAAACATGCCAAGATTACACAGCTAAAAGAGCCCCAGGAGTTCAACTCAAGGAATCTGGTTCCAGAGTCCATTCTCATCACCATGACAATATCCTGCCTCTCAATCATTTCCATGAAGTCATGGATGGATTGCTTATAAGATTGGCCAATGGCACCAAGCTAGGAAGGATGGCTTCTTGCCACAGATGAGAGGATTGAGATTTAGAATACTCAGTTTTGGCATGCCTCAAATTTATTTATCTTTAAAACAAAACTTCACAGGGAGAAAAAAAATAAAATAAATTTTTAAAATAATAAATAAATAAATCATATATATGTGTATATATATATTCACATATATATAAACTCCTGCATCAGAGTCTTTAAAAATACACAAATAAACAATAGCAGAAGTTTGACTTAAAAGCAGCTCATATGAAGAGCGCCTGGGTGGCTCAGGTGGTTAAGAGTCTGACTCCTGATTTCTGCTCCGGTCACCATCTCAGGGTTGTGAGATCAGGACCCACCTTGGGCTCCATGCTCCACAGAGTCAGCTTGAGATTCTCTCTCTTCCTCTGTTCCTGACCACTGCCCATGACTCTCTAAAATAAATAAAATCTTTGGGGGGGAAAAGCAGCTCATAGGAAAATTACAAGGGGTTTAAAGAAATAAAACTGAGTAAGAACCAACCACGTGACGCCCTGCATTGATGAAGGCATTGATGAGGATCTGGAGCCCAAGCCCCAGGCAGCAAGGGTGTCGCTGCACACGGAATTGGAGGATAATGTCACACCAAAACTCTGTCGCATGAGAGGGTAAGCATATTTAATCTTACTGGGATGGAGAGGGGTACGAGTCTGTGAGCTCTTAAAATCCCTAAGATTTATAAAAATGTTGAAGAGGAAGGAGATTGATTCTCTGATACTTTGGGGAAAAGACAGAGATCAGTGATTAGAAGTGTAACAGATTTATTGGGTGCAAAAAGGAACACTTGGGTTCTTTCTCCCACTGCCTCTCCCAGTGTAATGCCTGGACTTGTTCTTTCCCATCCCTCAGTGAAATCTCCTGCAGGCCCCTTGGTTTTCTTGGCCCTTTCTTTCAATCAACTGAACAATTTTGTTTCAGTAACTAAAATATCCCTCCAGTGTAACATCAATTCTCCAAACTCATCAAAACTTAAGGCTTCTCTCTTCCCAGCATGGAAGCTAACAGGAGAAGTTTGGGGAAGGACACGTGGTTGGCTTAGTCTCTCTTCTTTGCTCCATCTCCTTCCCCAGATGGCCAGTCACTGTGTTTGCTTATTTCAGGGAAAACCCCAGGGGAGAGGAGAGTAGAGACAAAGAGCAAAATGGTCGATATGGCTGTAATCTGGTAGTAGCACCTTGGGGCAGGCAGAAGGACAATTGTTTCTTTCACAAGCACTTGGGGGCCTCCCCCAGGTGTCAGTCTGGGCTCCTTTGCCTGAGTCAATGTCTCTCCTCCCATGAGTGGCTTGCAACTATTCCCTGGCCGCCCACAGTCTATTGGGATCTCTTTGCCTCTCCAGAAGTTCCTCTTTTGTTGGATCTCTCTTAACAAGACCCAGACCAGCTCCCTTCTGCATGACCATTGGATCTCTGGAAAACATGCACCTTTGCTGCACGATGAGAGCAAGTGTAGCTCCTTTCCAGTGCAGCCTCTTCAATAGGTCACCAGAAGTGGGGCAGCTACAGGCAAAGCCTCTAACCGTTAAACATTTCAGGAATGAGATCCTCAAACTCCAGGGAACACACTGGAAGCTCTCAGAATATTCTTAAATATCCTCTAATTTCATTTCCTAGGAAATGCCACAGCACCCTAGTAATCCTTTTAACAAAGAAGGTCCTCAAGGCTAACAGAGGGAGATGAGTGATGGGCTATTGCAAATAGGACAGGTTTTTCAATCTCCTAAATAGGTCCATTTAGGTATCAAGCACCCAGCTTAGCTACTGTTCTCAGCATCTGCTTTGTAGAATCTAAAAAGTTCCATTCTAATATATTATTTCAGAAGTTACAGGAAAGTGGATTTCCAGCCAGTAAAAGGTTATCTTTCCAATGAAGCAAATGCACCCAGATCATATAGCTGTAATCTATCAGTCTCTAAAATTAGTACTCAGGCAGACATTGTAGAAAGAATTTCTGCAAAGAATGAGAGATGGGCAGGTAACATCTAACATCTTTCTCATTTTAGAATTCTATTATTTATTTATATATATATATATATATATATATATATATATATATATATATATGGCAATCTCAAGGGGTCACAACATGGAAAGCTTAATTACATAGCACACATGGTATTCAGAAGTGCTCAGGAGAATTTAAGGGAAGGGAAGCTCTTGGTAGGGTATATAGTTTAGTTAGAGAGGATTTGTCTGCTACTATATTACTCACCCCATACGTCTAAAGGAATATGTTTCTGGTGTTCTTCATTGCTAGGCTGTGAGCAGCTCAAGGGTATATCTTATCCATAATTGTATCCTAAGCTTTGACACAGTACCTGATATGGATCTGGAGATTGAGATAAGCTGGACCACTGAAGGCTAAGTTGTCTATTCCTGTATCAGAAATAACAACTGAAGGCCATATGCACAGGCAGTGACAGTGAGGGCACGAGACAGTGATTGCAAGATGCTATTGATTACAATCTGTACCCCAATTTCAGAGACGACATCATAATTTCCAGCTGGAAACTATCTTAGAAGAGAAAAAACAATCAACAATCCTTCTACATGTCCATTTTTCTGACCAGAGCAAATTCCAACAAGACACGATCACTTGTCATTTGAAGCATCACCAACCATTCACTCTTGTAGAAGTCTTGGGTGGCTCCATGGGATGCTTTGTGGTTGACAAGCAGGATAATGCTATAACCTTAGCCCAGCCCTCAGGAACTACAGAAATCTACTGTAAGATTTTAAATTTAGAGGTCGCAGGGCCTAAGCAATAACCACAGTGACACCTGGAACTGCTTTGCAGGTTGAAATTTGAATTATTCTAAGATACCTGCAGAAAAAAAGTGACATCAGCAAAATAGAAATACAGGAGTTTTCTACTGTCTTCTCCCCAAAGAACACCAATTTTCACAATCACCCGTGGACGAGAGTGTCTTTAGGTAAATCTGGGAGTCCAGTGGAGAAGTTCCAGCACACTTTTAAAGAAAAAATAACCCAAGATCAGACATATTGAAGAGGATACAAGGACAGCTTGATTTCACCTACATCACCTCTCCCCCAAAATGGCACAGCTAAGTGCCAAGAGAGACATTCTCAGCCTGTGATTTCTCCCACAGGGAAATTGAGAGGCTGTGAACGGGTGCCCAGCTTCCCCAGCTGCATGGTATGCTGCCAAAGAAGACCCCAAAGCATAAAACACTTAGAAGAAAAAACTGGGGGAAAGCTCCTTGACATGGGTGTTGGCAGTGATTTCTTGAATATGACAACAAAAGCATGGCAAGAAAAGCAAAAATAAACAAGTGGGACTACCTCAAACTAAAGGGCTTCTCCATGGCAAAAGAAAACAATAAATTAAAAAAGCAATCTACAGAGTAAGAGAAAATATTTGCAAACCACGTATCTGATAAAGGTTTAAAATTCAAAATATATAAAGAACTCATACAGCTCAATAACAAAAAATAATCTAATTATAAAATGGGCAAAGGACCAGAATGGATATTTTCCCAAAAAAGACACATAATGGCCAACAGGTACATGCAAAGTTGCTCAACATCATCAATCGCCCCAGATAGGCAAATCAAAACCACAATGAGATAATACCTCACACCTGTTAGAATGGCTCTTATCAAAAGACAACAGATAACAAGTGCTGGCAAAGATGTGGACATAAGGAAACCCTTGCACACTGTTGGTGAGAATGTAAGTTGGTACGACCAGCATGAAAAACAGGATGGAGTTTCCTCAAAAAATTAAAAATAGAACTACTGTATGATCCAGCAATCCTTCTTCTGTGTATATATCCAAAGGAAATGAAATCAGTATCTCAAAGAGAGAGCTGTGCTCCTATCTTATTTGCAGCATTGGTCATAATACCCATGATACAGAAGCAACCTATATGTCCATAGTCAGGTAAATGGATAAAAAAAAGTTTTATATACATTATTTATATATACATACACACACACACACGTATATATATACGTACATATATATGCATATGATGTGAATATTATTCAGTCATGAGAAAATCTTGCCATTTGCAGCAACCTAAATGAATTTAAGGGACATTATGGTAAGTGACATCAGTCAAATAGAGAGACAAATACTCTATGATCTCACTGATACGTGGAATCGTAAAAAATAAAAAGTCTAACTCACAGAAACAGAGAGTAAGTATAATGGTGATTACCAGGGGTTAGAGGTCAAGGAGATGGGGAGAAGTTGGTTGAAGGGTACAACAAAAGGTTATATAAGATGAACAAGCTCTGAGAATCTAATGTACAGCATGGTGACTATAGTTAATAATTACATGTTATGTACTTAAAATTTGCTTAAGAGAATAGAACTTAAGCATGCTCACCACACACTCACACACACTCACACACACAAACACACAAGATTACTATGTGAGGAGATAGATATATTAATTAACCCAATTAGGGTAATCATTTCACAAATCATACATATGTCAAATCATCACATTGTACACTTTATCTATATGCAAATGAATATGTACAAAGTATATACAATCACAACTCACTAAAGCTCTGAAAAAAGGAAAAATCTGGTAAATGGATGTGTTAACAAATGAATGAACAACACAACGAATGTGAAATGAGTATGAAAAGAATGAGGTGTAGTTTGGGCTAAGAAAATGTCAGGGTTCACTCCAGGAGACAGAATGGAGAAGTGAAGATACAGTAATGGGAACAGGAGAGGATCCCAGCAAGTCAGTAAACACAGTAGCCTGACTAAAAATGAAGGAAGGGGCTGTGTAAGAGAAAAAGAGAGCCGTGTGATTAAATTATGTAAGATCAGTTGGCTTAACACCAGAGTTAGATCTAGTAGATGTTAGGAAGATGTTCTAGTCTTCCAAGCAGGGGAGCAAGGCTATGACTGGAATATATAAATACTAATCTTCAGAAATAAACAGGGGCCCCTCAGTGGCTCAGTGGGTTAAAGCCTCTGCCTTTGGCTCAGGTCATGATCTCAGGGTCCTGGGATCGAGCCCCACATCGGGCTCTCTGTTCAGCAGGGAGCCTGCTTCCCCCTCTTTCTCTGCCTGCCTCTCTGCCTACTTGTGATATCTCTCTCTCTCTTTCTCTCTATCTCTCTCTCTGTCAAGTAAATAAATAAAATCTTTTTAAAAATAAAATAAATAAACAGACAACTGAAGCTGCCAGCTAAATATGGGCCAAGGGAAATGGTTTAAACCAGAAAAGAAAACTAGATTAGGCATTAAAAGGTCAGTATGTGAAAAGTTTATGAAATCTTTCCTAGAGTCCTTAGAAATCTCTCAATGAAGTTTCTGCTATAAGGCAAGGGAATTATTTGGATATTTTTTTCAAGGGTTTTCAGTTTCACACCACGGTTATTGGTTTTTCTAATAACTAAAACCAAATGTGCTAACTAAAAATGAATTAGTTGTACAGAATTCCAAAATGTGTTCAACTGCCTAGAATAGGCTGGAACCATTCTAGACCATTCAATACCACTAACAGTAAATCACCTGAAGGAAAAGAGACAGGGGAAAGGAAGAAGAAGAAGGAAGAGGAAAATAAAGACTGACAAAAATTGAAATGTTTTATCCATACCATGTCCTTCATCTAAGCATACCTAAGAAAGTGTTTCTTCAATGTGATTGGTATCTGTCAGGTGTATCAGGCAGAAAAGCAGCTTGGGGGTAAACGTATATCACTGATCAGTCTTAACCAATTTTGCTTGGAGAAAAAGTTTCATAGTCACACTTCTACCTCCCTCAGTAATTTGGTAGAACAGAACCTCAGCCCCAATCACCAGGCCCAAAAGAAACATAAGTCAGTAGAGAGCCTACCTTACCCAGCTAAAGCTTATTTATATGGAAGATCAGATGTCACATCTTTGGGGGACAGCTTTCCAGGTGTGGGTTGTAAGAGGTGAAATTTATAGGCTGCACATGTGGGCTAAAGGAATAGAATTTTATTTTCTCTTTATTCTCTCTCCTCCTATTTGGTAGCAAGAGCAGGGGGAAAAAACCTTAAATTTGTCTATTCAAGAAAACTTCCCTTCCAAGCATTTTTAAAATATGGGTTAGGTTTTGAGCTCAGTCAATTCTCTTTTTTTTTTTTTTTTTGAGCTCAGTCAATTCTGAGTTCCTCTTTCTCCTGGGGGAAATCCAAGTCCTAGAGGAGTTTGTATATCATTCTGATTTGCAGGAAGGAGAACTGGGCTCCTGTTCTGGCATCTTCTTGGGTCTGGCTTGCATTGCCTAGTCTCTGGGAATCTTGGGCTGCTATTCAGTGAGGCATGGAAAGAACCACCTGGTCCTTTTGAACATCCTGCTACCTGCAGTGTTGTCTGCATGGCGAGCAATAGATTCCTCCATTCTTCAGCCTCCTCATTCCCATCCCAGGCTTCTTCCATGTCACTGGATCTCTCGGCACTTCCACATAGGGTGCTCTGATTTTCTCAGACTACAGAACAGGATATTTGGAGGCACTATCTCTGGCCCACCAGCCTAGGCTGTTTTATCTGCTACCTGTATGGCCTCTGTGTTTCTCTGATTCCCAGTTCTATACCGAAAGAGGGATTTCTGGCCTAAATCTTAAGAAGCATCAAGCAAAGTACCCTGCCCTAGCATTCTGAATGTGTCCACTATCCCTCACTCCCAGGTTCTTCCTGAAAGAACATAGACATATGAATGTGTGGGAAGGAGAGTAGACATGACTGTATTGTGACTTATTGTCTTCCAATTCCTATTTCACCCAGGTTCTTCTTCTCAAGTATCAACAGTTGGAATGTACTTTCCCTCCTGTTTCCTGGGCCAAAAATTAATTAATTAATTAACTAATTAACTGTTTTACCACCTAGGCTTAGTGGTCAGGGCTACAGGGAAAAACCCCAAGTTAAAGACAAAGTATATAGAAAAATATTTCAAAAATACTACCCTTTTACACAATGAATGAAAGCTGTTTTCTTCGTCTACTCCCCTAGACCGCTAGTTCAAGAGCTGAGACTGTTCTACCTGTTTGAGGATGTTCCCAACTGCAAATACTGACTATGTAGGAAAACGACTCCTAGGAAATCTTACTGAATCAGTAAAGAAGCATCAACTTTAGAGACAAACACTAGTAGACATTTAATATAAAACAGGATCAGATTATGGAACAGAATAGAAAATCCAGAAATAGCCACACACACACACACCCACACACACACACACACACACACACACACACACCTGATTTTTGGACACAGCTACAAAGGCAATGAAGTGGAGAAAGGAGAGTCTTTTCAACAAATGGTACTGGAATAACTGGATAATTATATGAGGTGAAAAATGAACTTAAATCCATACCTGTGGTAGGCAGAATAATGCCCTCCCCAAGATATGTCTGCACCCTAATGCCCCCAAACCCAAGGATATGTTAAGAGAGTGAAAAGGCAAGCCACAGAATAGAAAAAAGAAAAAGATTGCAAATCATGTATCTGATATAGGACTTTTCTCTAGATTACATTAAAAACTCTCAAAACTCAATAATAAGAAAACAAACACAAATTGCAAAAGACTGGAACAGATACCTCACCAAAGAAGATATGGGGATGGCAAATAAGTACATGAAAAGATGTTCAAAATCATTAGTCATAGAAAAATGAAATTTATAACCACAAGAAGATACCTCTATACAAGTGCTGGCAAAGATGTGTAGCAACTCTCATACACTGGGGTGGAAATGTAAGATGGTACAACCACTTCGGAAAACAGTTTGGCGGTTTTCTAAAAAGTTAAACACTAGATATTTACCCAAGAGAAATGAAATCGTATGTCTGTACAAAACTTGTAGATGAATGTCCAATAGCAACTTACCTGTAATAGCCCTAAACCGGAAGCAACTTAAAAGTCCATCAACAGATGAATGAATAAACAAACTATAGGATACTCATACAATGGAATACTATCCAGCAACAAAAATGAATTCTTGATAACATGACAACAGATGAATCTCAAAATAATGTCTATGTGAAAGAAGCCAAACCAAAAAAAAAAGTACATTCTGTGTGATTCATTTTATGTAACAGTCAAGGAAATGCAAACTGATAAATAGTAACAGAAAGCAGATCAGTGCCTGGGGAAAAGGAGCTGGGTAACGTCAGGACAGAGGAATTACAAAGGAGCATAAGGAACATTTTGAGGGCGATAAATGTTCACAATCTTGATTGAGATGATGATTTCATGGTTGCATACGTATGTCAGAACTTACTACATTGTTCAGTTCAAATATGTTCCGTTTGTTGTATGCTATTTATACTTCCATAAAACTGTTTTTAAAATACGGTAAGAGAAATTTTTTTAAAATATATAAAAGGCAGGATGAGACAGTGACGCAAACAAGTTCTATCACCCAAGCATCAGCAGACGAGGGTAACGAGGGTTTCTCTGCCTTGCAAAAGTATGCTGGATGAAAATCTTTGGGTATGAGAAAGGGTAACACCTCAGAGATTTTGGAGGAGGTATGCTTGATAATAAACCCCAGGCAGGTTCTTTGTCTTCTCCTTCTCCCGCCCCATTGCCAAAAGGATCCCTAGACGTCTGCTTTCTATTTCCAAATTTGTGTGAGCAGTTTTGTATAGAGTCGGGTGGTGTCCCACGTGTAAGCTAGAACATCCAATCAAGAGTGAAAATAACGCCTTACATCAGTGATCAAAAACTACCTCGGCCATCACTAGGGAAATGACACAACACGGATATGACACAACGGGGAAGTCCCGAGTCTTAGACCTCCGCAACCACCGGGAAAGTCAAGCCTCCACAATTCTCCCCCACCCGCACCCCGCCCCGCTCCGCCCATACCCGTCCAGCCCTGCCCATCCCCGTCCAGCCCCGCCCAGCCCAGCCTTTTCCTTCCGTGTTGACTGCTCGGGGCGGGACGGGAGGCGGAATCGGCCCAGGCCCCGCCCCATGGGCGCGCCTCCACTCAGCAGCGCGCAGCCTTACCAGAGTCGCTTTACGGCCGGGGAGAGGGTGGGCCCTGGCCTTGAGGCCCGAGGCCGAGCTGAGGGGCGGGGAGAGAGGCCTTTTGCGGCAGGACGTAAGTGGCGACGTGGGCGGTGCGAGTGCAGCTGGAGGGCAGAGGAGGCGGGTTCGTGTTTCCCGGGCCGAACCGGGCTGTGGGGGGCGCGGGGCCGGGGCCTGGGCTGTAGTTAAAGGCCCGCGGTGACAGTATGGGTGAAGGGGGTTGGGGCGGGGGAGGCCTTGGGCCGCTTTGGCCCGTGGGGGGTGCTGGGGAGCTGGCGGGCTGGAGTCTTGGGTCCAGGCCGGGGATCTGACCCGTGGTTGGTGTCCCCCCCTCCCCCGAACCCGCAGCGCGCCGGTTCTGTCCTCGCCATGAGGCCGCAGCAGGCGCCGGTGTCCGGGAAGGTATTCATTCAGCGAGACTACAGCAGTGGCACACGGTGCCAGTTCCAGACCAAGTTCCCCGCGGAGCTGGAGAACCGGGTACGTAGACTCCTCGCACCTGTTCTGGGGCGAGGGAGGGCTCTTCAGGGACCGGAGGGAGTATGGGCCGAAACGGGGCCCGCTGAATGTCTCGCGGCTCTGGGGAGGGGCAGGCAAAGAAGGAGCCTTGGTCAGAAGAGGGCCACTAAGCAAGACACGGTGCTTGGAGGAGGACGAATAAGGCCAAGCCCCCAGTGTGATGATCTTATAGAACTCTGTGTGCCCAGTGCCGGGAATCTGTACCAACCAGCCGTCTTCTTCCCGGCTGTCCCCCCCACCCCCACCCCGGGTTATTGACAGCCCTGATAAGAAACTAATTCCTGAGGTTCCAAGCCACCTAACTCAGCATGTTGTAAGCTATATCCTCCTACCTCGCCAGGCAAGAATAATCATCATCATTCTCGTGACTGGCGTTTGTGGCTATTGTGCTGCTTGCACTGCTCGGCAGAAAGGGTTTATTAAGTTGCTGTGCCAGGCAGTACAGACAGGCCTTCTTGGAACCTGAAAAACGCAGAGCATTAGATCGGCTGGACAGGGAAAGATCTCAGACAAGGCCTTACACTTGTCATTCCCAATTAGATCACTGGGAGCCACCTGTGTTTTGTTGACTTAGGTATCAAAATTGGTGTCAGGATATAGGTCCCTTAGGCAACCCTGCATACAGAAATGGAAGAATGGGCTGTGTTTCTCCTCAGACTTAGGGGTGAAAATATCATTGTATTTTATTTTAAAAGTGCAATGAAGTGAGCATATGTGTGTGTTTTCTTGTACCCGCATGTGTTTACCCACCCAAGGAAAGATCTTTTGGTCTTGATCCATGTTACTTTACATTCTCTTTCCTCTTTAGAGATCAGTTTCTGGTTAGATGGGAGCAGGTTTTGTGCTCTTTTCACATTAGTGGAGGGGGAGGGACTGAGATGATTAGGTGAGGGACTGAGGTGTGGGTGTGGGAGTAAGAAATACTGGTCATGGGATAAGTGGGTGTAGATGAGTCTGTCCTAGAGAAATGTGTAGCAGTCCTTTAAAATCAGCTTCTAACAGGTAGGTGGTTCTACCTGATTGCCAAGTTTGGAAAATCAATGTATATCAATTGTAGTGTCCTTCAACTTAATTTACAACTGGTCAGGTTAGTGACCTACGTTATGTTATGTTTCTTTGAGTGCAAATGAAAGATCAGATATGCTTTATAAAGATGGTTTGTAGATTAGCTTTTCTGTAAAATGCCATATAAATGCGGCAGTTTACTGTCTCTATGTTGGGTTAACTCAGCTGGGCACTGGGTGGACATTTCTACCATGGTTTGAAGAGGTAAAAATTGAGCAAGTTGCCTGTTGGCTAGAGCTACTGAGTGTTATTTTTTAAATAATTTAACATCACAGTTAACATGTTTTACATGTTAGAGCTTGTATGAAATTAAGCAAATGTTTTATTTGAAAGCCTGTTAGGGAAACTCTTATACTATTTATGTACTTTCAAATCAGAAAGTAAACTATTTACCACACTTATGTGGATGTTACAAAATTCCTTTGTTTAAAGATTTTAAAGTCAAACTTCCAACTCATAACTGAGCCAAATACATGTATGCAGAATCAAACATTAGCCTTCCACTCCGTGTGTGGTAGAGCCTTTATTTTATAGTCTGAATACAGAAACACCATGTAGTCACAGTACTCCACCGATTCTTACAGGAAATTGATGTTTCTAAATTCTGTAGTCCTTTTATTTCTTTGACTTCAGATTATAGCCTAGAACTGCCTGTGACTCTGAGGACTATATGGAGTGTTATTTGGTGCTGTTCGATTGTGTCTTTGAGGTTTTTTTTTTTTCTTTTTTTAAATGTTTGGGTTAAAACACTGGTTTATACTTTAAACTGCTTAGGAGAGCTTTGATTTTTCTTTTAATGTGTTGAAATCAAATTTAAATTACAGGTTTAAATGTTCCTTGCTTTGTTTGATGAAAATTGAAAGGTTTCTATCTTTGTTTCTCTACTACTTACCTAGAAATTTACTGATTGCTCTGCCACTGGGGCTGATTTTCGTTTTGTGAGAACATCACACTTGGCAATTTAATAGAGGAAGAAACTAGTATATAAATGTTTTGTGTTACTTTAAAGCATTAAACACAGATACATTTGTACCCTTTAATCTGGGAGTAAGGACAAGTTCTGCCTGTTAACAAGTTTACTTTTTCTATTGCCTGTTAGAATGTAATACTTTGATGCTTAAGTACTTTCTTGGCAGGACAATTTTTATAGCTTTATTCTCACTTTCGCCAAAATACAGACACCTTAGGTACCCTTGGTAGGAGAGAAATGAGTGAACTATAATTGAAGCATTTGTTCCCTTACATGCCTTTAAAAATATGTGTCTACACCTGGTTGTAGAAATTACCTTTGACTTGTTACATTTGACTTATCACTTTAAGCTTCAGCACCATGCTTTCTACCACATAGTTCAGGAAACAAAAATTCTGGGAAAATGAGTCTGATTCCTGTTTCCCTCTGATTTTCAATGTTTAGTGCTTCAAATTTATATTTGGCTCCCACTTTACAAATCTCCCAATTTTGACATAACTTCAGTATCAGTCGTCAGGTACCCAAGGGACATCACTGACAGGTGTTCTCCATAGTGAAGTGCGCGAGAGGAAATGCCCACATTTGTTCTATCGAGTCCTTGTATGTTATGTCCTTTGCCTTTACTGCTGCCTAGCATGCTTTTTACCCTCTTTCCTTTTTTAATAACCTTTCAGAGAAATTCTTGACTTTTTAAATTTCTTTTTTATTAAACTTTTTTTTTTTAGAAATCCTTCACCTTAAAAAAAAATTAAAAAAAATAATCCTTCACCTTGGATTTTTTTTTTTTTAATGATCTGTGATTTACCTCCATCCTGTAAAGCATTATAATCTTGGAATAATAACTTTTTTAAGAATTCATGTTTCTGGCATGACCAGTAATTCTGATCGGAAAGAAATAAAATGTCTTTGGGTTAGATCCCATGATTTTGAATCACAGTGTATCCAAAGAAATGTAAATAATTCAAAGAACTTTTCTCATCAGATCATAACATTGTAGGTAGATCAAATGCGTGTGTTTAAAATTATTTAGACTTTTGTGGATTTGCCAATGGGACAAACTGAAGGTGTTAACTTGGCCATAATTAGTAAAGATAACAATTTGTTATAAATATTTGTTCATAAAGTGAACAAAGTCCATTTTCAGGGAATGAGAACTCTGACATAGATTCCCCAGATGACCATTCTTCAGGTGGTTGCTCAGTGCAGGAATGCTACCCTGGCTCCCAGCACCATCTCCACGCCCAGTCCTTGTCAGAAACTCTGAATATTCTGGGAAATTAAAAGTAGTTCCTTTTGAAAAACAGGAGCGCTGCCACCACTTTAAAGTTCACATTAAAGTTTTCATGCCATTGGCTCTTTGAGTCCTCAATAGTTTTTCCACACAAAGGACAAAACAATAATTGCAACTGCCTCTAACCCAAAGAATTTTAATTGCTTAAAGTTGATGATCATAAATTGTTTTACATTTTAAAAAAGTTACATTCTTGGGACTATTTTGTCTCAAACTATATACCGAAGTTATTTGACTTTTTTCCCAGTCCGTTTCTTAACAAAAGTGGGGCACCTGGGTGGCTCAGTCAGTTAAACCTCTGACTCTTGATTTTGGCTCAGATCATGACTTCAGGGTTGTGAGATCCAGCCCCATGTCAGGCTCTGCGCTGAGCATGAGCCTGCTTAAGAGTTTCTCTCCAAAAAAAAAAAAAAAAGACTTCATAAAAAATAGAGTTTATATGTAAGGAGTTACTCCTTTCAGGAGCAAGGCAAATGTGTGAGAGAAGGCCTAGAGTAAGGACAGATAAATTGTCTTTTATTGCCAAGAATGATAGTGTTACATGAAATACTCTGCTAATGGGGTGAAAGTCCTAAGGTAGAGTATTGAGATGTGAAATCTACAGTTAGGAGAAAAAAGTGAAAGCAGGAGATTAGAGTGAAAATGGTAGTATTAATGTAAATGTGAGATAATGGTGTCACTGAATAGAAAGGTAATAGGAAAGACTTGGTGTGAAGATTTGTGTGATAGTTTGAGATTTTGTCTTAGCGTGAGCTTTCAATAGATCCCAGAGTTTAGGGACTCAATTTAAGATTACTTGCTCTTAAGAGTAAGGAAGGTGAAGCAAGAAACAGATTCTGAACTATAGAGAACAAACTGATGGTTGCCAGAGGGGATGGGTGAAATAGGTGATGAGGATTAAGGAGTGCCCTTGTGATGAGCATCAGATATTGTATGAAAGTGTTGAATTACTCCTTTGTATACCTGAAACTAATATTATACTGTATGTTAGCTAACTGGAATTTAGATTAAAAACTTTAAAAAAAATAATAAGATTACCTGTCTTTCCAGATAGAAACTATCTCCTTCCTTTTGTGTCTCCACTGCAGTACTTTGTCATTTTATTATGTTTTTATATTTACTTACCTATTCTGCTTTCATGACTATCAACTCCTAGAGGACTAAGACAGTGTCTTAATCATCTTCCTCTAAGGCCTGCCCTAACATCTGTCTGATGGTAGGTGCTCAGGAAATGTTGATATAAGTGAATGGAAAGTTGGCAGGATTGTATAATTTTTTTTAAAGATTTATTTATTTCAGAGAAAGAGCATACACACGAGCGGGGGTTGGGGGGCGGTGGCAGAGGGATAGAGAGAGAGAGACTTTCCAGCAGACTCCCTACTGAGCACAGAGCCCAACATGAGGCTCGATCCCATGACCCGTGAGATGATGACCTGAGCAAAAACCCAAGAGTCAGACACACAATCAGATGAGCCACCCAGGTACCACAGGATTGTATCATTTTATTAAGTTACTTGATATTCAGTATAGAGAATAAAGAGATACCATATTGAGGCTTGAAGATACTCAGTGTCCATAAGAGGGGTAAGATTACAAGACTGAGCAGTTTCAGTAACATAGGTCCCGATTTCATCACCTAAAATGTTTGCCAAGTAGTGGATAAGAATGTTGACCAAATAGCAGAATAAATCAGTGATAGCAAGCATTAGTGAGTAGTTGATCTTTTTTTCGAAAACTTACTTTTAAATTTTTTTCTGTACAGATTGATAGACAGCAGTTTGAAGAAACAGTTCGAACTCTGAATAACCTGTATGCAGAAGCAGAGAAGCTTGGAGGCCAATCCTATCTCGAAGGCTGTTTGGCTTGTTTAACAGCATACACCATCTTCTTATGCATGGAAACTCATTATGAGAAGGTAAGGCCACCTTTGTTTTCACAAAATCTCTTAAAAATCATAAATAAGGTGAGTCGGTGACATGTTTACATGATGACAGTTGCCATTAAGCTTAAAGGGGCATGTATAGTAATAATAATTCAAATTTTGTTGTTGCTCCTGTGTCTAGAGCACATAGTAAATAGTTTCTTTCAGAAACTGGTCAAAATTGATGTCAATGTGAAGTTGACATACCAATGTTCAAATTGGCTACATTTAAGAAGACTGTGAGAAATCTATATTCTCATTCTGTATAGCTTTCTGAGAATCCTCTTATTTGTTTTCCCCAAGTCTCTGTCTTCAGTCTTATCCTGTGACTTGAGTTCTTATCTTCTCTTTCCAGCTGCCTGCTAGACCTGGAGTTGCCAGCTTCTCGACTTAGGTGTCCAAAAGGCCAACCTCGCACCTCCCCATTTTGTTTCATAGCACTCTGCCTTTTTCAGTACCATCTTAAGGTGTGGAGGATGAAGAAGTTATCAGCTGTCAAAGCTGAAATATCTTGCATTTTCTCATTCATTAACTTTTCATGATTTCCTCTGCTACTGTTCTAATATGTGCCCTTATTACCTGTCTCTTAGACTATTTGAAATAGTCTGACAAGTTTCATTTCTTCCATTCTTTTATTTTTCCAAACCATTTGCTGCTGCCTTCATAAAACATTACATTACTGGGGTACTTGGGTGACTCAGTCAGTTGAGCCTCTAACTCTTGATTTTGGCTTAGGTCATAATCTTAGGGTCCTGGGATTGAGCACTGTGTCAGTCTCTACACTGAGCAGAGAGTCTGCTTGAAATTCTGTCTCTTTCCTGCTCTGCCCCTCTCCCCACTTGTGTGCACTCTCCCTCTCAAATAAAATCTTAAAAAGAAAAACAAACTAACAAAACAAAACAAAAAACACTGCATTACTTCCTCTACACTCTTATGAAGTCAGAGGCCTTCCCTGGCTTCCTATTTACTGCCAATGAGTAAAGTCCAAGCCCTTTCTCCAAGTGACCTCCAACTTACCTTTCCAGCTTTGTCTCCCAGCCCTTCTTTACTTTATTTTTCAGCCAAACTCATTCCCTTGCCAGGCAACAAGCACACCCTCTGAGGTTTTTCTCCACCTATAGTGCCATTCTTCCCCTGTTCAAATCTCACCAGTCCGTTAGATCCTTCTAGCATCTCATTTTTCCTTATTCTTCTAATCAGAATTCTTTCTCGCCTTTGTATCCCCACAGTGTTTATGTCTCTTTTCCTGGCACTTACCTCTCTTGACTTTGGGGTTATAGCAGTTTGCATTCTTATTCGCCCTTCAAGTATGTATTTTTCTTGAGGTTAAGAACAGTGCTTTAACCATTTTGTGTCCCTCTTCATGCTCAACACCATGCCCTGATGTATTTTAGGCACTCACTAAGTATGTGTTGAATGAATTTAAGTTAATCACAGTAAACCCCTAATACATAATTTAACTTTGAGCATATTTAGCAACGAAAATGCTATAAGAGTATCTATATTACAGATTATACCCCACCTAATAGAAGTGTCCTGTGATTGTCTTGGCCTCTGTATAGTGGAAAACAAATACAGTTGTAGCTGAAGTATTTTTGTGAGTTATTGGCTGAAAATACTGCCATATGCTTCATTAGCATCCTGACATGAATTGTCTTAGTGTTACTGAAAGGGTATATTTAAATAACTAAGTTAGTAGTTAATATTTTCTTTCCATATCATACGGAGCAGCAGCAAACTTTCATTCCTGTTCAACATTCAAAATCAGAAGTTTTAAAGGATCAGTATCAGCTTTCAGTCTGTATTTTGTCTCAGCAGCTTCTGAGACATTCACTGAGTGAAGGGACAAGGGATTCATTCATTTGGTAAATATTTATTGAAAGCCTACAATGTGCTAAACAGTGTGCAGGGGATATAACAGAATAGGGCAAACATGATTGCTGACCTTGTGGTATTTATAATTTAGTGGTAACAACTGATGCAAAGGAAACAAAACCAACTAAATTATAAATGGTGATGAGTGTCTTGAAGAAAACAAACTTTCCTGTGATAGAAAATAATAGGAGAGACCTAATTTAGATTGTATGGTCAGAAAAGGCCTCTTAAGTGGTAACCTATAAATGGCTACATGAAGAATGCAAATCCTGGTACCCTTCATGTAGAGAGATCAGTGTTTGCAAAGGTCTAGAGAGCGTGATGGGTCCTGGGAACTGAAAGAAGGCTGGTGTGGAAGAAGAGGAGCCAGAGGCGAATTCGGAGAGGTTAGGAGGAGCTGTAGCATGTAGGAGTGAGTAGTCCATAGAAAGGTGTTTCAGATTTTATTTTCAGCACAGCGGGGAAACTGCTCAAAGATTTTAAGCAGGACAGTGATTTGATCAGATATTCATTTTAAAGCAATCTCTTTAGGGGGGAAAAAGATAGAAAGGAGAAGTAGGGAAACCAGGTAGGATGCTCCATAGAAATCCAGGCAAGAGATGATGAATGCTTGGACAGGGAATGGAGCAGTAGAGATGGAAGGAGGTGAACAAATTCAAGAAATACGGTGACAATGGAACCAAGATTTGATGAGAAACTGAATGTAGGCGGGGGTTGGGCTGAATTCATATGGATAGAAACTAGGCCATGTGGGGATGGTCATTTAAAGAAGTGTAGGATACTACCAATTTAAGGTCGAATTACATCCTCTAGAGAATTTTGTTCATGCTTAGTGGAGTATTAGATGATTGAGTTGTCATTTCACTATAGCTTTTACATTTGTTGATAAGATTTTAATTAACTTTTATTTATCCGTGGGCATTTGCTGAAATAGATACCACCTTCTAATGTCAGTTGTAAAAAGAAATTGGTAATTGGGTGCCAGCCAAGTCAATTACATTAATTATGGGATCATGGAAAAATTAATCTCTCTAAGCCTGAGTTCTCTCAACTGTAAAATGATTGTTAGAATTAATGTATTTCCTCACATATGGTAAATGCATAATAGTGTTCTCTGAAGACATATGTATGTATAAAAAAAAAGACATGTAGGTATATACACTCACGAATGTGTTTTCATATATATATGTACATACACATGCACACACATACATGTTTTTCAGGTATAAGTAATCTTTTTTAGCAGCTGCTAACTTATTTAGCTGCTTAAAACATTTAGCAGCTTTTAATTAAAAACCATTTGACTATTGGGGCACCTGGCTGGCTCATTTGGTAGAGCATATGCAACTTGTGATATCTTGTGTAAGTGCTGAACTTGTGTAAGTTCAAGCCCCATCTTGGGCGTGGAGCCTACGGTCAATCAATAAATAAATAACCCTTTGATTACTAATCTAGAAAGGAAGTTCTCTGTATCAGGAATACAGTAGAAGTTGGTCCTAATATATGTTTTAACTTGGATTCATAGGCAATATAGAAGGTACTACTTTGTAAGTCTAATCAAGGTTTCTTTCTTTTTATGGAGTATTATAAAGCAAGTAAAGACCAAATAAAGTTAGGGATGCCTGGGGGGCTCAGTTTGTTAAGCATCTTTGGCTCAGGTCATGATCTCCGGGGTCCTGGGATCAAGCCCACATCAGGCTCCCTGCTCAGTGGGGAGCCTGCTACTCCCTCTCCTCCCCAACCTCACTCATGTGCTTTCTCTTGCTCTGCTCTCTCAAATAAATAAATAAAATCTTTAAAAAAAAAAAAAAAAAAAGAGTAAATGAAATTAGTTAAGAAACCAAAAGTTAAGGTATGGCTACATTTTTTTAAGTAAGTGATTTTATTTTAGAAACTAGACGTGAATAACTAGATCATGCCAAGTGAGTAACTGGAATGGTCATAATTAAGACATGTAGTTATACTTCTAAAAGAAAATATTAGGGGCGCCTGGGTGGCTCAGTGGATTAAAGCCTCTGCCTTCGGCTCAGGTCATGATCTCGGGGTCCTGGGATCGAGCCCCACATCGGGCTCTCTGCTCAGCAGGGAGCCTGCTTCCCCTCTCTCTCTGTCTGCCTCTCTACCTACTTGTCATCTCTCTCTTTGTGTGTCAAATAAATAAATGAAATGTTTAAAAAAGAAAAGAAAATATTAAATGTATATTTGTAGTTTTGATATAGTGATACTAGAACACAGCTGCCCTCTCCTGTGCTCCAGTTTGTCCCTTAGGAATTTCTGTACTATTTTCCACTTTATGAAAGGACAGGATTGGGTCAGTTAGTCTGTCTTGTTTTAAACACTAAAAATTTTTAGTCTGCAAATAGCCAAATATAGTGCTTACACTTGTCATGTGGGTTAAATTTTTGAAATTGTAAATAAGCCTTTTAAAACTCACTAGAACAATCATGCTTTTTTTTTCCTATAATGTGCTATTTATTGATTTAAAATGAAGATAAAGACTTCATTGTTGTTTCTCTATTGTTGCTGCCCATTATAATTAGGGAACAAATGGGCTTGTAGAAGCTTCTCCTCTTAGTAGCTGTCTGCCTCCCTTCTGCTTATGTTCTATAATCTGTAAAAGGAACAAATTAGAAGCAACTTAGTTATTTCTGAAAGTACTAAGATCCTGCTGTTCTTGCTTAGCTTCACTTAGAGTACTTTTTCTTGAACATCTGTATTTTTTCTTGAGGGTCTCTCCAGTTTAATATTCTCAAGGAGGATAATAGTCTTTACTGAGGTTTGATTGTGTTAAGCTTTTAAACAGTATATAGATTGAGGTTTTGTTGAGGGTTTGAGGATAACAGAAATAATTTTGTTCAGTTTTGACATTGTTTTGACATTGATTTACCAAAAATAATAAGCTATGACTAAAATGTCGACGTAAAGTTTCTTGGGAGTAAGAACGTTACTTTGTCCTGCCTGGGATACAGTAGGAGTTTACTGGTGACAATGCTTTCTTGTTCCTAAAGAGACTAAGAGTTTAAGAGCATCTTGTTTAAGACAGCCCTGCCTTCACCAGAGTGGTATCAGAGGCTTTGGAGCTTAAGCAAAAAGAAAACATTGTTTTCTTTCTGAGCTGATACCTAAGTGCACATGAATGTTATTAAAGTTTAAATAAAAACCTTGCACAACAGTTACGCTTGAATCAAATAAAGGCATGCTGTTTCTTTGCTGGTAACCTGTACCCAAGGAGAGAGGAGGGAAAGCTGTTTTGAAGGAATCCTTTCTTTGAAACCAGCCATGCAAGCACTTTTCTGACTGTCCCGCCTAGTGGAAATGGTTGGGAGTGAGGGTAGACCCACTCTCCAATTTCCAGTTCTGGCAGGTGAGCTGAGAAAGGAATTGGAGAGAAGATGGAGGGTCCTGAGTTGGGCACCTTTACAGACTACATCTATTCGTTATTTTAGCATGATTGACAAACTGATAGAAAGATAGTGCCTAAGATTTCTTTTTTGTCCATAAAGACCAAGCATCACTCGAGTTCTTTGAGAGTTGAAAATAGGAGAATTATACTTGTATTACTTCAGATAATTAGATGAAAAAAAAGTTTCCTTTGAACTGATATTCTTAATTCGCTACCTAAAGAACCCTGTAAAAAAAAAAAAAAAAAAGAACCCTGTAGATTGCTCTTTTAATAACATCATGCTCTTTCAGAACATGAAATTATAGTTTTCCCAAAGATGCAACTCGAATAAACTTATTTAAATTTTATTTTCCTTCAATGAGAAAATTTGTTATAAACTACTTAATGTTTCAAATTCTAAGTCAGCTTATACTACAGCACCTAAATTGTAGCATCCTAATTTTGTTAGTTTGCCCTGGTACATTATAGTCCCACACTTAATCTCTAACTTTATTCTCATACAGTTCTTTTTTTCCCTTATGTCATGATCACATTTATCCAAGACTTCAGTGTATGCTGATAGTATGAATCTAAGAAAATATATAGTAATTAGAGAACTAGATCAAAGCCTTTTGAACATTAGAGCCAAAAAAGGGTTATGATGACTTTGAATCTGAAATAAAACATGTAACTCTTTGATTTTGTATATAGCTATTAAGATTTATTTTCTTCTGCTTATCTGTCTCAAAATTGCCCTTATTAAAGCTAGAGATTTGGCAATTTCCAGAAGTTCCTTTGTATCCTATCTGGCTTTTGTCTGCATTTGCTTTGACTTTTACAACCTTAATACTAAACTTATAAACCAGTTCCCATCAAGGACACAAGAGCAAACTACAGAGTCGCATTATATGCAGTGGTGGAAATGATGTAAGACACTTGTATCAGAAACTCCAGAGCAGCTCTCACATGCTTTACAAAGGAAATAAACTTCTCAGTTTTAAACTAACTGGGCTCCCTCTTTAATGGGCCAACTTTGTATCATTACTTAAAGTTGACAAAAATATTTAAAGGAGAGCAGCAGTGGTTCTAAAGGGAACGGCCAAGAACTACCTTGTTGTCACCTTAACAACACTTGATGAGTGGAAAAGAGAAAAGCACAACCAATTTCTGTGTGTATAATCATCTACTTACTTCTCCCTATCCAGGATGGAGACGACAGCAGGTAAGGAAGGGCTGGCGCCTGTGATCTTGTATGTGTTGGTACTTACCCTGCATTGAAGATCCTGGGACTTGCAGAGTTCGTCAGTCTGTACACAACCGGTGTGTGCCAGATACTCACAGCTGTATCCCTTCATGCGAATATCCATTTCTTGTTTTAAAACCTAATTCCACTGCCTGACTATTTTGAAATCCAGCTAATACTTAATGGGAAATCTGATGACATTTGTTAAAAGCTATGGTGTTTCTTTCTGTCAGGTTTTGAAGAAAGTGTCCAAATACATTCAAGAGCAGAACGAGAAGATATATGCTCCCCAAGGCCTCCTCCTGACAGATCCCATTGAGAGAGGACTTCGAGTTGTATCTTTTTTGTCCAGATCATAAGGTCTAAATATCTATAAAAAGAAAATTTTGACAGTACTATTTGGCATCAACTAGAGAGAATTTAGCTCCCTTCTCTTGTGCTTGCCCTAGGAACCTTCTGTGTGAATTGCATACCTACCAAAGCCTCCTGTCTCCAACATTTTTCTTAAAGCACATCTCCTTCCTTTGCTTTATGCAGGTCTCTGGATTGTTTAATATTCTGGTTACCATCTTTCTTGGTGGTTCTGCAGGCATCTTGTAGTAATAATGGGGGTGGCATGAGTAATGCATTTCAGCTGCAGAAACTCTGAACCTAAAGCGTCTTTGAAATGCATAAACTCATAATGTGTGGTGAGACTTGTCATCCAAATGAATTGCAGTTCCATGGGTTCATCGGACTAGTTGAAATCAGTTACAGCTGCCAGATGTATAATTTCATTACCTTTGACATACTGTGCATATTTTTAGAGGCAGTAAGCTTTGAAACTCACTAAGTGAATTTGGTAAATAAAATTGCAAAAAACTAATTTAGCTTGATAACTAGAATAATGAGTAAAGTAAATTTTTTTTTAAAAACCGAGGTCAGATAATCCCAGGCCTTCCGGCTGATAATCATTTCAGCAGTTTTATTATACTCTGCAGCAGTGGTTCTAAAACTTTTAGAGGTCATGAACCCTCTCCCAGGAAAAAGTTTGCAGATAATTACAGGGCATTTTGAACCCCTGAATTCACGACCTTCTTCAATTCTCAGCTAAGAACCCCCTAGTTCTACAATGTAGCATCTTTTTTCAGAATTCTCTTTCCCAAAAAATAAACAATGCTTGGGGACGGGAAGGGGGGAGGGAGGCGGGAATTACATGTAGAATACTACAGGCAATTACATTTCTTAAAATTTTTTGCAAGGTGAACAAAGCATCGTGTTTAACTTAAGTAGGAGAAATTCTTAATAATTTAAAAACGAGCAAAGGAAATTGAAAGCAGAGTCTGTGCAGATCATACACATCATCTTGCCACAGTCCCCATTTATATGTTCCGTTCTCCAGTGTGTTTTCTTAACAGCTATGCTGTTTAGATTGAAATCACCATTTATGAAGACAGAGGCATGAGCAGTGGAAGATAAACCATAGAATTAAAGGTAAAAAAATTATGTGATTTATATGCAGTTTTTATCATTTGTAGCATGCATGAATTTTCTTCCCTGCATGGTAAATAAGTGGTTAGATAATGACATATTCTCTGTATTGGTTTGAGATTTAAAATGTGTATTTAAGCCAAAGTTCTATTAGTGATCTAGAATTTAATCCTGACTTTCCCCCTTTCTATTGTTTTCAGACTGGTTTTATTGTTACTTTGTTTTGGCGGGTGTTTTTTCAGGGAAGGAGGTCTTGTTTTAATATTCAAAGCAATCCTAGACATTTTGCATATAAAAATCATTTTGGATTTTGCATATAAAAATCATTTCAGCGATTGCCCTGCCTGTATGATGAATGGCTTTAATAACCAAAGAAACATTTCAGAGTGGAGGGGGAGATTCTGAATATTTCATTTATTTAAGTGGCTTCATTGCCATTTACCCTGGTGGTTAAAACCATAAATTTAATTACATTGTTTAGAACATTTATGTTCTTCCATATCCATAAAATGACCTTGAAGACGTGAGAAACAAATTAGTTAATACTGATAGGAGTATAGATGCAGAATCATGTGGAAACCGTAGTCCATTAGCACAGCCTTCTAAGTAACAGAAAATCGTGCTGCACCGTTTCTGCCGGTTCCAGCTACAGAGTGTGTTCTGCTGCTGTACTTTCCTGCTTGACTCTTTGCAGGTGTTTGTCACTAACAGGCAGCACAGAAACGGGTCCTGCCAAAGCAGACCTCCTCCTCCTTCCCAGGGCAACAGTAATAACCACTGCCATTTCGAGGGCACCTGCTCTGTGCCAGGTGTTCTGCAAATGGTATGTCTCCTTCTTACAAAAAGTGTGCGTAGTATTTCCTTCATTTTAGAGATGAGCAAACTGAGCCACAGACAGATGAAATGGGGTTCTCGGAGTCATACACTCTAACACATTTTGGGATAGGAACCCAAATTCGGTGAACCTTAAAACCCCCTGCTTTTACACCATATTTCCTACAAGTACTTGCAGCAGAAGAAACATGGGGAGAGGGAAGAGTTCATCAGATTATTCTAAGTGTTTATCCTCCCCTTTTCTTTATCAAGGCTTTCTTAAAAGATACATTTTGTCCGCCCCTGTACAATTTATCAAATCCTGTAAACCAACCAACATTCCAAAGCTGCTGTGTTTTAGCAGTAGTGAAAGCGTCACCTGAATTCTTTGACTCTGAAAGCCAAGAATCTAAATAATGACCTCCTCTGCCATGTGTTTTCTTTCTTTAAAAAGGTCTTGTTTGGGAACACTTAGTGTTACTTGCGCATAGACTTTGTCGTGTACAGTTTCCAAACGGACACTTCTCAGTGGAGCAACCAGGGACCTTATGTGTGGTTTTTGTTATGTGCCCTTGGAATAAGTTTGTTTTATCAATTGCAGCTGCCTTGACTTGGCACACCCCATTTGTCATGACTCATTTTGCAGCTATTATTGCTAAATGTAATGTTTTTCTGAGGTAGTGTGGGGTTTTGAGCAATTACACACCAGAGACTAATCTATCAATAGTCAGGCAACTGCAAAATTTTGAAATGGGAAAGATTTACATTAGGAACTTCTGGATAGTTTCATAAATGCAAATATTTCTGCTCAGTTTAGAGCTGTGTGTTCCTCAGCTCCAGGATCTAGTGTGGGCGGAGGTCTTGGAGGAAGAGGAGAAACTGTAAGAATAATTCAGTTCTGTGGTTTTTCTTAAGTCTCTAAGGTTTCTGTGCAGGTTGAAGTATTACATGAGAGTTAATGATTTAACCAAAAAGTACACAAATCATCGAGATGGCCTTTATTGAAAGTGTTTAGAGTCACTCTACTAAAAACCAATAGTGTTTTCTCTTTGGATTGTCTTCTTTACTTAAAAATTGGAACATAATCATTACCCAGTCACAGTGAGCGCTGATGAAAAGAGAGAACTTTTGTGGGTGCTCGTTATGTGCCTGCACTGTTCTAAATGCCTAGTACTGATCATCACAGTGGCCCTACAAGGTACGAACTATTATTCCAGTTTTCTCAGATGAGGAGAGTCAGGCGCAGAGAACTCGAGTTACTCATCTAAGACTGAGGACTAGTAGGTAGCCGCCGAGGTGGACTGACCCCAGACTCGCCGCTTCAGCCTGTGCTGTGCTACCTACCTCTTGTGATGGGATCACTCAGAGACTGAAATAACCAGGGCTTGTGTTTCTAGACTGCTGAGCTATGTCCTCGCTTAGTCAATTAGTACAGATCCAAGTATTCCACTAGACAGAACCAAGGAGCTCCTATGAGCTGGTGGTGTAAGAGAGACGTTGTAGAGGTTATTTTAGTATCCCTTTCTAAAACTTGTCCTTTTTGCTTGTGACAGCAGATCCCACCTCCAGCTGGGACCCTCATCTATCCACTGGCCGATCGCAGAGTGTCCCCTACCTCCTCTCCAGAGCATCATTCCTTTGTATCTGCTGCCAGAGCCACGGTGCCATTTACTCCAAGGACTAACTTTCTAAAATTCCACACCTGGAGTGACCTCTAGTCGCTCAGCATCCACTTTGTGTCTCCAAATTGTGTAGGACTCTGTAATCTTTTGATTAGTTTCTGAGAAAACACAATGAAGCATTTCACTTTTTTTTATTCAAAACCATTATTCAAATAGGCCGTTGGTTAGCCCAACACAAAGTTTCTTTCTTATCCGCCACCAGTACCAGTGGTTCTCTTCATTCCTTGGGCCAGCTTTCCAGGTGGCTCTCGACTTCAAGTCCTAGCTCAGCCAGTGTTCAGTTTTATTTCCCTCAAATTCATAAAATGCTTTTCTCCAGGATTTTGGCAAAAGGTAGGCTGTGTCTGTGGTTTTGCTGATGCATCTCCCGGATTTCAAAGAACTACCAGTTTTGCCATGACTAAAATCTTAAAGATCTGTTTCTGCTGTTCAGTTTCTCAAACTGAAACTCATTGGAAAAATAATGTATGATGTTATTTGTTTTATGATAACAGTTATTCCTAATTAAAGCAGTATTTAATGCAATTTCCAGTTATTTTTCTTTGGAGAATTTTGTTGTTATTGCATTACCTTGAATGTTGGGAAGATGTACTATGTGTTGCGTGTTCCTTACAAAAATAAGTAAGCACAATAAAGTGGATGCTAAACCATCAAACACATAAATGTCCCTGCTGTGTCCCTGAATGTGTAATAAGCAAGTATAATAAATATTTTAATTATAGTTTTGTTATAAATATAACTTATGAGAAAAAAATTTGATAGGAATAATACTGTATATTGCTAATTTTTAACTGTCCCTACTGGCAAACCTTGTGATTCATAGACTTTCCTCATATACAGTATTCAGTGCACAAAAATCTTCTGATTGGTTCAAGTACAGTAAGTTAAATGATTTTCCAGCTAAAACTCTCTCAAGTCTGAGTCAGTGTTTCTAGTTCTTTTGGCTGTCTGTTCTTAGTATCAGGGGTTCTTACGCCCTTCCATCATCTTTGGGGTTTGAGAGCACTGTTTTTGGGAGAAAGTTCAGAAATATATTAGGAAAGAATGAAACAGTTAAAAGTTTTACCTTCAGAGATACTGTAGGTGCTAATACTGGATTTAATCTTTCAGATTTAGTTTCTTTTATGGATCTGTTAGTTATTCAGTAAATCTCATCAGTCTATGTAATATTTTAATTGTATAAAATTCCTTTGTTACTTTAGAGCCTGTAATAGTGTGTCTGTCTGCCTTTTAAACCTGTTGCAATAACTTTGCTGAAATAAGAAGACATTAGTAAAACTTTTCTTAAACAAATTGTTTCTGTGTCATACTTGGTGTAATTTGGTAAAGTGATACGGCATTAAATTTCACAGATAAACAATAATACTAGAATCAGTGCAGCTTAATGTTTCCAGCAAACCTCTTACACTCATCACACTTTTCCACTTTTTACATGCTTTATCTCATAAGAGGCAGATATGTTAGCTAAATAGATAAAAATAAAGAAGTCATCCCTGAGAGTCAAAAATGTATTCAATTAAAGAAAATAAAAGGATGTTTCATTAGGAATAGAATATTAGTTATTGTTACTATCTTGGGTCACCTGATGACTTTTTTAAGATGAAGTGCATTCGTAGAGAATAACCGCTTAGAAAATATAGTGCATATTCTGACTTTTGTGAGATTATTTTTCTTTATAAAAGTTTCAACTCCTTTTTCCTACCAATTATACTAACAGTAAATGGTACTAATAAAGAAGGTCATAAGACCCTACCTGGCTCCTAGCATAAAGTCATGGTTTCTCAAGAGTAACATGCTTGGGGCGCCTGGGTGGCTCAGTGGGTTAAAGCCTCTGCCTTCAGCTCAGGTCATGATCTCAGGGTCCTGGGATCGAGCCCCGCATCAGGCTCTCTGCTCAGCAGGGAGCCTGCTTCCCCCTCTCTGCCTTTGTGAACGCACGGTCTATTTCTGTACACTTTGGAGATATTTTCAAATGAAACATAAAAGATATCAACAATTTAAAAAAATAATAAATAAATTTTTTATTTATTTCTCTCTGTCAAATAAATAAAATCTTTAAAAAAAATTTTATTTAAAAAAAAAGAGTAACATGCTTTACTTTTGCTTTGTTGTTTAAGTCCCTATAAGGGAGGTCAGAGTATTAGTGCTGTGTATGATTTATACACTGATCTCCCCTTTCCCTTGCCATATGTCTCCTTTCCCACCCTAATCCTTCTAATTCCATGAGGGCAGAGGTTGTTTCGAGTTACCCTTGCATCTAGCTCTAACTCCCAAGCATTACACACCTACTTAACACTCATTATTTGCTAAGTGAATAAAATACAGGCTGACGGATGATCAGCAGAGTTACTTTACTACATCTTGAGGTATTGGACTTGTTGAGATAGTGACTCATATACCACCCCCCTCCCCCGTAAAGTTATAAGACTGGAAAGAGATCTGTGGCTTAAACTCTATTAGAATAGACTTTTGTGCAGAGATAACTACTCTTGAGGATTCCAGTGACCCTTTCTCCTATAGACAGGAATTCCCAGGGAAAGGAAAAGAATTACATTCAAAGAAATCTGAAGTACATAGATCTGTAAATCATGAGTAACCATCCTTTGTCCTTTTTTATTCTGTAGATCCCTGACATTGCCCATAAGCGATCCCCATCCTCATCTGTGCTTGGTTGGAAGATAAACCAATAAGTACAGGCATTACATGGTGACCCACCTTAATCTGCAAATGTGTAAGGTGTGAAGGATTTTATTTTTCCTCCCACCAAAGCGGTAGGGAATGGTTTTACAACAGTATACCACAGTACTCAAAACTTGGAAATGTGTACAACATAGCAAATGTGTCCAGTGAATTGTGAATGCCAAAATGTAGGTTCTGTACCACCTAAGTTCTTAGATAGTTTGCTTCAAAATAGTAAATACAGAATAATAACATAATAAACCTGTAACACAGGTTATAGCTCCTCTGTCTTAAAGCCCAAGTTCTTCCCATATATCTCAAATGGTGCAGATGAGAGGTTCTGTGAAATTCTGCCTCCAAGCCCCGTAAGAATTCAATGCCTACTTTTTTTTAAAAAAGTACTTTCCACTTCACAGAAAGAAATAATTTTATGAATCAGGCACAACCAAAGATTTTGGCTAAGGGTCATTGTCAAAACGAGTTTACGCCAACAGAATTTGCTGACTTTTTACAAAGAGCATCTGAGTAATATAAGTGTTTATTGACCTTACAAGAACTTAGTTAACTTTGTGCTGTCACTTTTTTTATGTGAAATCTTTAACCGCTAGAATCATAAATCACCTCGCCTTAGAAGAATTTGTTTGTTTCGGCTACAAAGATTTAAAAAGAAGAAGAATGACAGGGCACCTGGGCGGCACAGTCCATTAAGCGTCTGACTCTTGGTTTTGGCTCAGGTTGTGATCTCAGGGTCATGAAATCGAGCTTCATGTCAGGCTCTGTAATCAGAGGAGTCTGCTTGAGACTTCCTTCCTCTGCCCCTCCCACTCATGCTCATTTTCTCTCTAAAAATAAATCTTTCCCAAAAAATGGGATGGAGAGTGCTAAAAATCAGTCCATTGGTGCCAGATCTGTTGTTCTTGATCTTAATGTTTCTGTTCTTGTACATTTTCTTACCTCATATTTTCACAGACGAGTGTATTGCCAGGAAATGAACATAATAATTTGTATTCAAAATGTTTTGGCGGTTAGTCTTCTGGGAACAACCAAATGCCAGACAACATACCATAGAAGCTCAGATCCTCTGATATAAAGGACTCAGAAACAGATGTGATGTGAACTTTTCTTCCCAAAAAAAGGATTGGTGGGCACATTTGCATATCTGTATCTCATACAACGCGCAAGTGTTTTCTTTAGTCCAATTCCTAATTTCTTAGATGTTTGAAGGATTATGTGCTTGAAGAAGCAACATTATTATAGATGTGACTGTCTACTCTTAAAATGAGTGATGCTTCAGTTAAACAATTAGGAAAGGAAAGGCCTAACAGCATGTTGTGGGCATTTTTAATATTGCAGAAAAAGAGCTTCACTTAACATCTAATGATACAGAGAGACTACATCAGGATGGGAAAAATCACCTTTTTAAGTAACCAGAATTCCCAACAGAAACCATATTGACAAACTTTACCAACATCTGCCGGCAAGAGCTACATATTAAAAATAATCAGATCCTTGATAAAGACTCTGTGAGAAAACTCTGTAGGGGAAAAAAGTTGTTTGTGTACATTGATTTCTATTCCCAAGTACTATGCAGGTTTTGAAGTGAACACAATTTTTCTATTTATCAAGGCAATGTGCAGCGTCAGGATAATACTGAAGCTGCGTATTAACTATATGTAATAGTTAAAGGCAGAAAGTAAAAATGCCTCTGGGACTGGAGGAAGCATTTAGGGTAAAATGTAGTCTAATCAATTCATTCCACAGACAGGCTTATTAAGAACTTAAAAAATTATTTGCCTGACCAAGTCCTAATAAGGTTTTTTTTATGGAACTTGACATGCTGATTCTAGAAAAAGTGAAGGGATCTGCCCTACAACTAGCGAAATACATTAAGCTGTAGTGCTTAACATGGGGCATTGGTACAAAGATAAGCTCACAGAATAGAGACCTAGATGCAGACTCAAGCTTGTCCGGTGGGCTGGATAGTCTCCTTTGCCTCTCCAGATCCCTTCTCCTCCCCTTAGGTTCTAGTAAACTAACCCCCTGTGGATGGCATCAACCAGATTCCCTTGGCCTGTGGCTTCTAGTAGGATTCAGCCAATGGGAGAAATGAATGAGCAGGAAATCTAAGCATGGTACACTGATTCATGGGAGTGGCTAGCTGCCCAGCTGCTTAGGGACCTGGGAGGACAAAAGTAGAAGGCTGGTGAGAAGCAGAGGAATGCTCTGTGGAAGAAGCTCTAGGAACAGTCTCAGAGTGTGAAGAAATCCGCATGCCATGTAAATGCCCACAAGATAGCACCCACTGCAGAGAGGGTCTCACTGTGGACAGGGAAAGTTCTCTGATGTCAGTCAGACTCTTCCTAGCCCCCCCCCACCCCACGCCCCGTGCTTGCTCATTGGGACCATGTAAAATGGTCATGGCAGCAAGGATGGAGGCTACACGTGACTCAACAGCATCGACTTCCGCTCATTATGACATCCAGCTACTGCCACTGCCCAGTGCCCAGATGGTCAAAGCTAAGCCCCTGAGCTGGCACTATTCTCCAGAGGGGGGTTTTGATTAGAACAAACTGGACATATGGTAAAATATGTCCCTCTGCGTGGGAACCATGAACCCTAAGGTGACTGAAGCTGGTGGTTACCTGTAGAGAGGGAGGAAAGAGAATGGAGTCAGAAAGAAGAGCACGGGACTTAGACTGAATTTGTAACATTAAACAGCTTCTTATTTTCTATACATTTTCAAATTTAAAAAATTGTATTACAAAAACAACCACCTATATATGTCCAGACTATATCTAAGTATTATACACACCAGTTAGCATTTTCAGTGTCATGATGGGCTTTGATAATTTGGACACAATACCCACACCCCCTGGGATTTCATTCAGTTCTCTATTTCCAATTTCCTCTAAGCATTCAGACCTATTTGGTTGGTCTCATTGTCAAGAAGCACTAGCGTCTGAGTTCTGCTACTTCTAAATATACCAAAAAAGTGAAAAATACCAACAAAGCGCTTTTTGCTGCTTACAGATATGTGAGTAGCCCTTTAAAATAAATGAATTACTCCCAGCCCAGAAGCAGCATGTAGCCGAGGGGTAAAGTTCAGGGTCAAGCTGAATTTCTCATGTAAACATGTCAAAGATGAAAGAAAGAGAAGCTGACTAAGAAACTTACGATCTCACTTCCCCATAAACAGGGACAAGTCCAAAGTCACTTCAGCCTTCCCCAGCGCTCCACAGTCACATTCAAAGCTTACTGACCCTAACAAGTTGGCTACGTGTACAATGACGATGCTTACGGCAAGATCAGCTACAATAGACCAAGTGGCCCAAAGCTTCTCGTTCTTGTCTCCAAGAATGTCAACAGTGAACACAATTTCATGACCAGGTTTCAGTATTTCTAGCTGAAAACATTTTCATAACTAAACTGGACATAGCAGAAACTGACAATTTCATGGGTTTTATCACCGTGGGATACTCTAAAGGTGGAATTATTACATTATCTGCTGTAGCTAATTTGGTAGTAAAATACCCAGATAATGTTCTGGGACATGGAACCCAGTTGAAAATGCTCTACTCTCCAGCTTTCTGATAAGAGGATGAATACTGAACTCAATTAAAATGGTTAGTTCACCAACAAGAAACCTGTGAGAAGTGCTTAAATGAAAAAACCTAGATATAATGCCAGAAGCTTTTAAGATGTGACAGATTTTTAAATTTCACATTTTTATATTAATCCAGGCCTCTTATTCCTTATTATTTCAAGCACTGACATCTCGAGAGATGTATAATGTACACATGCTGCATGCAAAAATAGAAGAATGGCAATAATGACAATATAATTCCACCTCTGTAACCTGAACTAGAAATTTTGGAACTTAAAAAAGTTTTCAGGGGCGCCTGGGTGGCTCAACGAGTTAAAGCCTCTGCCTTCGGCTCAGGTCATGATCTCAGGGTCTTGGGATCGAGCCCCACATAGGGCTCTCTGCTCAGCGGGGAGCCTGCTTCCCCCTCTCTCTCTGTCTGCCTCTCTGCCTACTTGTGATCTCTCTCTCTGTGTCAAATAAATAAATAAAATCTTAAAAAAAAAATTTTTTTTAAATAAACCACCATGTATCTTCTCAGCTCAGGGAAACTGATGCCCATATACAGATGAATCTCAATTGTATTCTAAGAGTCATCCCTACACAGAAAAGTCATTTCAATAAACTTTACTCTGAAGTGGAATGACCCACTTTGTTAGTAATAGAAAGTTCTCAACATGGTACCATGTCTATGACCCATTAACACCAAAAAAGGTAATGCATTACAATGAAAACCAATGAATGGAATTTTGATACAGGGTAGGTTCAAGCAAGGCTACCCTCTAAGCCTCCTCCTATGACCATAATCAAACCTTTACCTGTGGCTACATGCTTAAAAACAAACAAACAAACAAAAAGAACACTGTCCTAACCTTTAAGTATTTAGAAATGCTGAGTTTGGCCTGGTTTTCATGTAGACCTAAAGACAATTCCCTAAATTACATGGACCTTAATAAACATGAAGACCTGCCAGCACTTAGATTCCCCTGACATAAAGTCACATAAATTTTTTGGTGGAAAGACCACATTTCTCTTTGCTGACTCATCCAGAAAATCATTAGGAAAATAGTTTTCTGTAACCTGCTAAATGACCATAGTTTTTCAGAAGATAAATTGCATTTTTTTTTAAAGGAAAAGGCGTGGTCATTGTATATTCTGCAAGACAAAATGACAATTTTCTCTTTACAGCCTTTCCCACTCATCTTTCCTGGAATTCATTCATGCTTCCTGCAAACTATGTCGCATGTCAGCTCCTCAGGGAAGCTGATATAGGCTGAATGACTGCATCCCCTCAAAATTTGTATGTTAAAATCCTAACCCCCTAATCCCTAATTCAGAGCCCTCATCAATGAGATCAGTGCCCTTATAAAAGCAACCCAGAAAGCTCCTTTGCCTCTTTCACCACGTGAGCTTAGGATGAAAAGACAGCTTCTAGGAAATGGGCACTCACCAGACCCTGACTCCCTCGGAACCACCATCTGGGACATCCCAGCCTCCAGAACTGAAATGTAAGTTTCTGCTGTTTAGAAGCCACAGCCCAAATGGACTGAGACAGGTGCCTGCTGCAACCTTCAAAAATGTCCCCACCTGCCACATTCTGTTGCAGCTTCATTTTATAACACCGAACAAATACTTATTTCTCGTCTATCTCCCATCAGTGAGTCTGTTTTCTAGTCACCCCTCTTTCTTTAGCACTTACACAGAGTCTGGCAGTAGATACTCAAATATCACTGGACGCTCAAGAAATATTTGTTGAACGAAGAAATTAATGCACGCGTGAATGATGGGTGCTGTGCTAGATTTGAGGGCAACCTGTTAAAACTCTTGAAATCGTGATCTCAAAACTTAGAAAAGAAGAACTCAGAAGAGATTTGAAAAGCGTATTTGTTGGAGACATTTCTGGGCTAATTTAATGTGCTTGAAATCAAGATGAGTATGGGGTAAGGAAAGAGATCTGATCGGGGGGAAAAGGAATTCAGATGACCCTGAATTGCCCAGATCTTCCATTTGTCAGGGAGATCCAGAGCAGACTGCAGCCTCCGGAGTTTTCTAGCATCTGCCTATACATTACCGTTGGCCAGGAAAACACTTGCAAGTTCACCCATCAGTAGCTTTCCTTGAGTGACTAAGGAAACATCCTAAGAGCACTTCTCTGTACTCTTCCTTAATAACACAGGTTGCCTAAAAATGCTTACTTTGCTATCCTTAGTCCAAATTGTCATTCATTCAGAACAACTGGGAGTTCAACTTCACTTAATACACTCCCCAAAACGTAAGGGTTTGCTTCTCAAGGCAATGAGACCAAGAATGTGATGGAATTTAGAGGAAGGAAACAGTGAGCAAGGGCAGGGATGAAATGAGAACAATAATGATAGTATTACTTTGTGTTTCAAAAAGTACCTTTCTGCAAAAGGCTCGTAGTCCTATATCAATTATACAGATTTTGTCTCTTTTCCTTGATGATTGAAAAAAAATTTAGATTTATTCTTAGTAACGTGTATTTCCATAGCTATCCACAAATATTGTGGCTGTTTCTATTTGCTGTGTCTATAAGTGCAATCAATTTCTTCATTGAGCAGTATCGGGAAATCGCATTAACTTCTCAGCTTCTCAGTTGCATAGGGTGATGTCTTCTGTAACGTCGGGCAGTAGCTTTTCCTTTCTTTTGCCATCTTTGTGGCTCCATGTTGTACTTGTCTGAGTCCAGATCATCCCGTTTGTCTTGCCCTTTCAGTCATCAGAACTTGCCTACAAACTCTGCCCTGCGGTTTCATTCACCACCATCAGACCGCACCCTCCTGCTATCATAACCTCTGTGATTCTCTTAATGAGCGGCATTCCATATACATGGCTGCATAGTCATTTTTTTTTTAAATTTCTTGACAGGAGGTACGCATCAACCTGATTCTTCTCTTCATTCTCCATAATGTAACTTAAGACACGTCTTTTCTCCCACCTTCCTGAACTTGACAGTGCCACGTGACCAACAGTTTCATCCAAGGTTTCTCCCCACATAGCTCTATATATTCTTTCTGGACATCTTAAATCCTTCTTTTTTATGTAGCAGAAATCTTTCTGTAAAAATTCACTTTAATGTGGTTTTGTCTGATACATAGTAGTTGGAATCAAAGATCTGAGAAGTCCAAGAGGGGCCCTCGATTTTTTTATCTATCCCTCTGCCTTTAGGAGGATACATACTGCTCTCACGAGCAGGGGGCACCACTGAAGTCCAGAGAAGGGACTTGTTTAGGGCCACACCTCTATTAAGGAAGCAGAAGTTGGAACCCTGCTCCCCGGGTGAGGAACAGTGGGAGACTGGAAAAAGCAGTCGGCCCTGGAGAAGGGAAGTCTCTGATTCAGTAAAGTAATCAATTGGAACTTGGGTGGAGAAGTTATTAGTGCTTGGTCTCAAATCTATAACACTTAAGGAATATTAACCATCACCGAAAAGCTATGTAGGAATGAAAATTATGGAAGAATGGGATTGTGCTCAAAAACTAATGTTCCAATCATCTAATGTTCTGATAAGCTAATGCTGCACAACAAACCACCCCAAAACTTAGGGGTTTAAAACAATATCTGCAATTCAGGCAGAGCTCTGCAGGGACAGCTCATCTCCTCCTCTCCTTCCATGTTAGCCGGTATTGCTCACAGTCTGAGAGTTAGAATCATCTGAAGGCTCACTCAACTCAGACCTCTGGAAGATGGACCATGGGGCTGCTGGGGCTCCATCCAGAAACATCTCTCTCTACCTTCATGTGACCTCTCTGTATAGACCTTTCAGGATGGCAGCTGCAGGATAGCCGAACTTCTTACATATCAGCTCATTGTTCCCAAGGGACGTAGCTCAAGAAAGAGAGTCACATGGAAGCTGCACCAGCTTTTATGAAGTCAAACAGCCTCCCTTTGAACACATTCTCCTGGTCAAGGTGATTACCAAGTGCTCTTTTGAAAACTGACCTCTGTGCTCTAGAGCCAAAGCATGTAACACGAAGATAGAGTTTGCAAATAAAAAAGGAAGATAGTGTATTACTTTGCCAGGCAAAGGAGGCTGCACCAGGCTAATGTCTCCAGGACTGCAAACCCACCCACAGTAAAAAGGCTGAGGGGTTTTATAAGAAAATACAGGATCTTGGTGGTTTCAATAGGAAGCTAGTACTTGCTGCCAACCGCATTCGTTTTATCTTTAAGCTGGTCTCATGACTTAGGCTGGCGCTGGCCATCCCGGGCTTGTTACTAAGTATACATTGAGATCAGCGAGATGTCAATATTGACACGAGTGGGGCACCTGGGTGGTTCAGTGGGTTGGGCCCCCGCCTTCGGCTCAGGTCATGATCTCAGGGTCCTGGGATAGAGCCCCGCATCAGGCTCTCTGCTCGGCGGGGAGCCTGCTTCTCCCTCTCTCTCTGCCTGCTTCTCTGCCTACTTGTCATCTCTCTCTCTGTCAAATAAATAAATAAAACCTTTAAAATATATATATTGACACGAGCTCCTGGAACAAAGGATTCTACAGAAAAACAAGTGAAAGGGAGGAGGAGGCTTCAAGAATTAGGAAGAGAAAAATCTGTTTTGTTTGATGTCAAGCCTTGCTGAAGCACTAGCAGGTCCATCTTGATTTCCAGCCATCTTTACTTTTCTATAGCGGTTTCAGAAGGTCCTCCCAGAGGCAAGGATACAGACACCCCCTCCCTCAATGGAGGAGTGTCAACATCATATTGCCAGAAGAGTAGTGGGATGAGATCTATATCAGAGCAGCTGTCTTTGGAAAACACAATCTGCCACATCGGAAAACCACGGGATTACTAAACCACTGAAACACAGAATTGAAACAGCCCTTGAAAAGACCATCCATTTGTCACTAACAAAACTCATTCTGCAAGACGAGCCCAAACGTATTTGTCCCATTCTTTTGGAATCCCTCTTTGATGTCCCCCAGCTTCCATAGCCCTTTGTAAATAAGCCCACTCTGTCACTCAGGATGTTCTATTTTCAAAACATGATGGTAATCAGGCAGGTACTATCAACCTGTCAATGAGCCAACATTTTTCAAATCAATCAGGGTAGCGTAGGAAACATCACAAGCAAGAGTCTTTGGACTGATGGGGAAGTGACCCTTCAGGGGAGCCACAGGTGGTACTTTGCACAGAAAACAGAGCAGAGAGAAAACATGAGCAATTCTGAGAAAAACTGACATCATACAAAGAAAAAAATATTATGTATATACACACGTATCTACGTATGTTTTTGTCCTACATTAAAGGTAGAAAAAGAGTAAATGTCAAAATAACCTTGAGAGTGAAGCCGCTGCGAGGGAAGCAGAGCCTAATAAAGCAGCGTTCTCCAGCCTCACCTGCACCAGAATCACTTGGAGAGCCTGTCGAAACACCCCCAGAGCTTCTGACTCAGCAGGTCTGGGTCGGGCCTGAGAATCTGCATTTCTCACGAGTTCCGGGCCAACGCTGTTACTTGTGATCTAGCACCATGCTTTAAGAACCACTAGCCTAAAGGTTTTTAGACCTGAAAGTAGTGGCCACAACTGAAGCCCTGGCAAGGACGAAGGGACCAGAAGTGCCACAAGAGCGGTGGGCGGAGATGACCCACGAGACGGCAGTGGCCTGATTTCAACAGAGCCCAAGTCTCCCATTGGCCCCCCTGCTGTGGCCCGGACACGTTCCCGCGATTGCACCGCGGGCGCGTCCCCACCTCCCACTCAAGGCTGTCTCCGCCGGGCCTCTGCAGCCGCGGTGGCTAGGCGCCCCCTCCCGACCGTCCCGGGTAGTGTCATCCGAGAACTCACACTCAGGCGGCCGGCCCAGGTGGGCGGGGCTAAGCTTCCTCGAGGCTGTTGGGTGAAGTTCCGAGTCCCCGCCCCCGAGCCGTGATTGGTCAACGCCGCCCGAGCGTGGTGACGTGATCTAGGGCGGAAAATTTGTGAGAAGAGCGCGGGAGCTGGGAAGTCCAGGATCGGCTCCGTCCGGGAGAGGCCTTAGGAAGATTGTACGCTTCCAGGTGCTCCTTGGGAAACCACGGCTGCTTTCTCACTACTTTCCGGTACTAGCCGCCTGTTACCTCGGACTGCCTCTCTGCCTCCCTGGTGCCCAGGTGAGCGTCCGAGTGGGGGACCTCTGGGAGTGTGTGTGTGTGTGTGTGTGTGTGTGTGTGTGTGTGTGTGTGTTGTGTGTTGGGGGAGGGGATTTCCGTGCTCGTGGCCCCCAGAAGCGACAGGAGTGGCAGGAGAATGCTCAGATTCCCCGATACTCCGAGGATATCCTGTCGTCCGCACCACTCACCTCGTTAGCATTTGGGATCACTGGTCTGATGGTGCTGGGCCTTGTGGCTCTTGTTGGTTAGTTTTTGCAACAAGTTTAAGCGCCTGCTGTGAGTTAAGCACAGGTAGTTAAGTCCCAGTACTTTCCAGTGCCAGGAACCAAGCCTGATTCCTATTTGAACCAAGTGAACACAGCCCCTAAGGAAAGGACTCTTTGGAAGAGTCCAGGAAGACAAGTAATTATTACCATGGTGTGACAGATTCTCAGTTCGAAGTGTACAGGGAAACACTTTTAAGGGGTGACCTCTTTGAGAAACTGGTACCTGGCCTAAGGTTCAAAGGGAGAGGCAAAGAATTGAAAAGAATCAAAGCCTGTGAGTTGCCTGCCATGGCGGTGAACCTCTACAACACCAGTGGTAGATAGACAGTTGCCTATTCTTGCAAATAAACGGAAAGCACACTGCAGGGTATTGGTTCTTTTCTTTTGGTTAGGTACCAGTTTCAGAGAAGATGACAGAGGAACTGGACCTCACAGGACAGGACTCTGATGCAGGTAGTGAAGAGGTCATCCTGACTCCTGCAGAGCTCATTGAAAGGCTGGAGCAGGTAAGCATTAATAATAGCGTTATTTCACAGAGTCTTTAAATGAGATGATATAGGTAGAATGCTTAACCTATTGTTTGACCCATGATAAGCACTCGTTAGCTGTGAGTAGTAATAATCCAACAGCCCAATGGAGGCAAGTATCACTGCCCAAAATGAACCAAGTCTCTTTGACTCCAAAATATCTGCTCTACACCTGCGGCCTTATTCTTGTCTTCTATCTTTAACAGCCTCTTGCTGGAACTCTCTCGTGTTTGTTATTCTAGTATTCTTCATTCTGTCCTACCATGCAGGTCATCATGAGTGACAAAAGAAAGAGAATTTTAAAATTATATTTTATATGATAATCCTTACTGTATGAGAAATTCTTCCTTTGTTTTTATATCACAGACCTTTTTGAAAATCTGGTGCAAACTGGCCCTTTCTCCCAGAATAATATATGTACACACACACATCCAGAAATTTTGCATATAATTTCAGGAGATTCAGACACCCTGAAATGTACCCACTTAAGTTTAAGAGCCCCTGTGTTATTAGGAAAGGATTCGTGAAACAAAAATCCAAAAGCACAAAGTGTAAAGAAAAAAATGGATACATTAACTACATTAAAATTGAGAACTTTTGTTTTTATACCTTGATGACAGCAAAAAGACATGCTACAAAACTGGGAGAAAATATTTGTAATATTAGTCCACACTATATAAACACTTTACAAACTACCCAATAGAAAAAAATGAAGTCTTAACAGACATCTCCCAGAAGTGGAAACCAGGATGGCCAGTAATCATATGGAAGAGATGTTTAATCTTTTTAGTAATCAGGAACATAAAAATTTAAATCCCAAGGAGATACCACTTCATACCCATGAGATTGGCAGAAATGAAAAAGATGAACAACATAAAGCAATGTATAAATAAAACAATATAAAGAATTGTGGAGCCATTTACACACTTTTTTACTGTGGTGAATTGGTGCACTTTGAAAAGTAATTTGTTATTGTCTTGTCAAGTTGAAGACACACATACTTCCTACTCCCAGGTACATATCCTAGAGAAAACTTCTAGGAGACATGCACAAAATGTTCATAGTATTGCTTACAGTGGTTAAAAAATGAAAGTAACCCAAATATCCATCAACAATAAAATGAATAAAAACTATGATCTATATACACAATGGGGAAAAAATAGTAAAAAGATGAGTGAAAGAGAGCTCCTGCAACATGGATGACTCTCAAAAGAGTAATGGAGAACAGTAAAAAATTAAGTTTTTGAAGGAACCGTTTATGCTCAGCTCAAACGCTTGCAAAACCATTTTGAGGTTTTGTTTGAGGCAGAGCTTGTGGCACACGCTGGTATGCTACATTGCATCACAATGTTGACCATTTCCCCCCTGGGACAGCCAGAGCCCCCAGGCTGGTTGCCTTCCATGGCTGTGAGGGGCTCCTTGGAAGGCCTCAGCTTGGCAGTGGGTGAGCAAGAGTTACATCTCAGGCCTGAAGCTCTGTTGGCAATACCCTGAGTGCAGCCAAGGCGTTGGTCCACCACCCGGATGGCTGCTGGAGCTGAACACAGACTCGTAGGCTGCAGACCATGACCTGAGGAGCCACCTAACAGGGCCACTTATAAACACAACTCCAGGAGCAGATAGAGGATACTCATGAATGCCTCTTAAAAAAATTATTTAGGGGCGCCTGGGTGGCAGAGTGGGCTAAAGCCTCTGCCTTCGGCTCAGGTCATGATCTCAGGGTCCTGGGATCGAGCCCCACATTGGGCTCTCTGCTCATCGGGGAGCCTGCTTCCCCCCCTCCCACCTGCCTCTCTGCCTACTTGTGATCTCTCTCTCTCTGTCAAATGAATAAATAAAGTCTTTTAAAAAAAAAATTTAAGGGATGCCTGGGTGGCTCAGTGGTTAAGTGTCTTCCCTCAGCTCAGGTCATGATCCCAGTGTCCTGGGATTGAGCCAAGCATTGGGCTCCCTGCTCAACAGGAGGCCTGCTTCTCTCTCTCCCACTCTCCCTGCTTGGGTTCCCTCTCTCACTGTCTATCTCTCTCCCTCTCTCTCTCTGCCAAATAAATAAATAAAATTTTTAAAAAATTATTTAAAAGTTATTACCTACATTGCAAAGTTTCTCACTTTAATGCTTGTATTCGTTTGCCAAGTCTGTATAACAAAGCATCACAGGCTGGGTGGATTAAACAACAGATGTGTATTTTCTCAACTCTGGAGGCTAGAAATCTGAAATCAAGGTGCTGGCACCATAGGTTTCTTCTGAGGCTTCTCTCCTGGGATTGTAGATGTCCATCTTCTCCCTGTGTCTTCACATGGTCTTCCGTGTATGTATGTATTCAAATTTCCTCCTCTTAGAAGGACACTGATCATTGAATTAGAGCCCACCTAATGACCTCATTTTAACTTAATTACCTCTTTAAAGTCCCTGTTTCCAAATGCAGTCACATACCAAGGTGCTAGGAATTAGGACTTCAGCATACAAATTGGGAGTGGAGAGAAACACAGTTTAGCCCATAACAATGAACAGATTGTCATTAAAAATTTTGATCAGGAATCAGATGTAGCTTTTTCAAACATAGAACCTGATTATTTTTAAAAAGACTATGGATTTAAATGCAAGTTTCTCACTAAATATTTTGGAAACATTTTGTTTGAAAGTTTTATACTAATATAAATTTTTCCCAATGTTTTAAATATTTTTACCAAAATAATTTCATAATGTCAATGAGAAATCCCCCCTCAAATCTACCCCATTTTGCCCCAAAGTACCCAACAAGTGCTATCATTTTCTTTGAAATCATTGGGAATCATTATGTGGAGATACAAACAAATGTAGTGAGACTATAGAAAATTAAATACTAAGTGCAGGCTAATGATTACCTTTGAAGAAGGAGGAAGACACAGGGACTTTTAAAATAATGATAGGGCACCTGGGTGGCTCAGTTGTCAGGTGTCTGCCTTCAGCTCAGATCATGATCCCAGGGTCCTGGGATTGAGGCCCACATTGGGCTCCCTGCTCAGCAGGAAGCCTGCTTCTCCCTCTCCCACTCCTCCTGCTTGTGTTCCCTCTCTCTCTCTCTCTCTCTCTCTGTCAAATAAATAAATAAATAAAAATAAAAATAATAAAATAACTGATAATACTTGCTAATGAAGTTGTGTGTACACTAGATGTTTATATCTCTATTCATGTTATATGTAATAAATATTTCTGTGCCTATTCAGTATTTAATAAAATAAGTTAAAAAGAAAGACTCTATAAGTCTTCTATGACAGTTCGGTCTTTTCTCATTCCTAACACTCCTTGAAAATACAGACTCTCTCTCTAGTTAACTTTTATAGCACTATTACAGGAGCTTGAGCCCATGGGGAAAAAAATTATGATAGTAGCAATACCTATTACTTAATATGTCTTCGTGGTGATAATTGGAGATGCAGAGATTCAAGGACATTGAAAAGAATAAAGTGAGCCTGATTGGCATGTAATTCCGAACTTTGCTTAAAACTAACTTTCCTGTAATTGAAAGACAAAATTAGTTTTCCTCAGTCACCTGTGGATATTTCAGTTCCCTAAGCCTTGGTAATTCCTGAAATGTACCACATTTCTGAGTCTGAGTCATAAATTAGGAATTTATTTAATAAAACTATTTAATAGGGTGCCTGGGTGGCTCAGTCATTAAGCATCTGCCTTCAGCTCAGGTCATGATCCCAGGGTGCTGGGATCAAGTCCTGCATCGGGCTCCCTGCTCCCCTGCTCGGTGAGTCTGCTTCTCCCTCTCCCTCTGCCTGCTGCTTCTCCCTCCCCCCTGCTGTACTCTCTCTCCATCAAATAAATAAATAAAATCTTTTAAATAAATAAATAAATAAATAAAACTGATACTTGATCCTTTGATTTTGTGATCCTTTATACTCTTAGGCAGTTAGCAAATAATCTGTGTTTTCTCATTAATAAGATAAGGATAACTTTAACCATTCCTCTCAGATATTATAATAATGAATGAAAAAGTATTTGTAAAGTGCTCTAAGCTTCCCAAATGGAATATGTCACTTCATCTCTCAAACTAGAAGGGTGCTTGCACCCCCTGGTGGGAAGTAGCAAGTGAAGTCGCAGGAACGTATTGATGCTCTTTGGTGAAAGGTACTGTGTGAACACCAGGTGGTGTTTCTCTCACTAGGAGGCATTTTTTTTTTTTTTAAATAAATGGTATTAGGGAACTGCAGAGACGAACTGCAAAGACGAAAAACATTTTTGAAGTGAACAGTGGTTTGTTTTTTTTTTCAATTTTGGTTAAATATAAGATTGTAAGCACAGCATCCCCTAAATATGATTGTAAGCACAGCCTCCCCACTCGAAGAAATAGAAAAGCTATCATAAACATAGCTTGTTTACAAAACATTTCCAAAATTTCCAACTCATAGGCAAACAGTATTCTTTGCCAAAAATAGCTGTGACTTTCAAGGGATAGGTACGGATGCCTAGGGTTATTTTGCTCTATTGTGAATGATACTAATAGGTATATATTGGGGGGGGGGCATTGTTTTTTTAGGCCTGGATGAATGAAAAGTTTGCCCCTGAGCTGCTGGAAAGCAAGTCTGAGATTGTAGAGTGTGTCATGGAACAGCTAGATCACATGGTAAGAGTTGCTTATCTGGGGATTACAAAGAAAGAGAACTTTAAAAGGGTTTCATCAGCATAGTGAGAGATTGAAGTCCAATACCAAATCTGTTTTGTTTGGCCCACCCTGGTGGGTTTTTGTAATATTGAATGAGTTACCTGCATTTATCAAGCATGAGCGTTCCCATGAATATCTGCATGTCAGCTTCCCCTGAAAAGTCTAAAACCCTGTCAAAACTTGGTCCATGTTTCTCTGTAAGAACAGCTGACGAGAGCAGAGTGAGGGCCACCCCCCTTCATGTGCTCTGTTGCCCACAGTCCTTACCTCCCCACCTTTCTCAGATAGCTTGCCTGCCTGGTCCCCATAGACACTTGACTTTGTGGCCCTTAGCTTGGATGGCCCGGGCCTAAGGCATTATTAGCCTTAGAGTAGCCTTACAACATTGGTATGTGCAGTTTCTAACTGGTGATTTAACACTGCCCTTAAACATGTCTTCTGTCTGCTGTGTTATCTCCTTTACAATTGGGCTGGGGTTCTTCTAGGCCCTTCCCCCGACCATATTCAGATTCTATTCAGACGGCTGTTTTCTAAAGTCAATGAGTATTGTTGGAACTTTCTGTAATGAGGCTGTAGTCATACATTATTTGCATAAAAAAATGAGAACTCTTAGGAGGTTTTTGGTTCTCCGTTGACCTAAATGGAGTCTTTGAGTCCTCAGCATTGCCAGTGATGATAGTCCCTGTGGAATCGTGCAGCCTGAACGAAAAAGGTCCTTCATCGGAATATCATCATGTTTTTTATATACTTCATTTTCTCTTATAATAGGAAGAAAATCTCAGGAGAGCCAAGAAGGGGGATCTGAAGGTCAGTATACATCGAATGGAGATGGAGAGGATCCGCTATGTCCTGAGCAGCTACTTGCGATGTCGGCTCATGAAGGTCTGAATGGAGATCCGTGTAGTTAGCATTAAGGCAATGCAGTTGGTAATATAGACTGAGCATCTTGGGGAGATGTTGGGCTGGGGCCTGGGAGAATCCAGGGCCTGAAGATGCCCCGAAGCCCCAATATCAGGGTAGCTAAAGAATAAGGAGGGCAGGGGGGTATCTGGGTGGCTCAGTGGGTTAAAGCCTTTGCCTTCGGCTCAGGTCATGATCTCAGGGTCCTGGGATCGAGCCCCGCATCAGGCTCTCTGCTCAGCGGGGAGCCTGCTTCCCCCTCTCTCTGCCTGCCTCTCTGCCTACTTGTGATCTCTCCCTCTGCCAAGTAAATAAATAAAATCTTAAAAAAAAGAAAAAGAATAAGGAGGGCAAGAGATCATCGTGAAGATGCCTAGATGGAGCATGTGTTGCACACTTGTGGGGACACATTTGTAGTCTGTCTGCCGTGTGAAAGGCACCCCCTGGAATTATGGCATGGCAGGGCCAAAAACTCATTCACATGGGTTGACTAGGGAATACTGACCAAGAGGAAAATAGTTTCAGAAATTATTTTGCAGCCATCGTATAGCCAATGCCAAACTGGCCGTGATAACTTGACACTCAGCCACAGTTCAGAGGCCGTCTAACTTAGGCAAATGAAATTGCAAAACATTCTTGTTTTCTATGTCTGTTTTAACCCAGAAAGTTCTTACTTCCTTGAAGTATCTTTTCATTTGGTTCCACGTGTTCCCTTAGTTATTAAATGAATACAGCCTCCTACGTGAAAGTGCTCTCAGCTAAATATCTCAACCATTTATTTCCATTTGCTCTCCTGGTTCTGACAAAGGTTCTAGTTTGTCGGTATCCTTAAATCATACCACCTGCAACAGAGCATAATATTCCAGTTGTAGTTTGGGCACTTTGGAGAAAAACAGGATGATCACTTCCCTTATTCTGGATATTAAACTGGTAATAATGCCCCCCAGTATCACATTAGCGTATCACACACACACATCACACTGTTCATTCAGCATTTGCGTGAACGCTAGCTAACCTCTTTGAGGTTTTGAGTTGCCATTTTCCTATCTTGTCACTATCCTATATTCAAATGGTTTGATTTTTCGGCCCCTAAGTTGAGGGCTTGGTACTTACCCCTCTTAGGCTTCATCTTATTACATTGGGATGTTTCCCTGTTCTCTGGATCCTGATCTTGTCATTTAATATATTAGCTATCTCATAACTTTTTATATATTCACTTTATGTCAAGTGTGATAAGTATGTCATCAGAGGTCTCATCTGACTCATTAGTAGGGCTGGGCCAACAACAATATCCCACCAGAGACTTCCCTACAGGTAAGCATCTGCCTGTTGAACTGCTTCTGAGTCTGTACCGATCTTGCTGTTACAGCCCCGGCCTTCCGCTTTGCCCCCAAGGATGTCCTAACAGTGGTGTCATATGTTTTGACAAAATGGAGATTTTTTAAAAATATGTCTCTCCACCTCACCCTCAACTACCAAACCACTCTTTTTTTCTTTTTGTTTTTTTTCTTAAGTTGGATAAATCCTCTTCATGTTAACCACTTAGTTTTCTTTGAGTTCACAAACCATCTCCTCGATGATCTGTTCTGATGGAAGGCCGCATTCGGCAAAGGGCATTCATCTATGTGAAGGTTCCCCCACCGTCTTTGCATCTTTGAAAATTGGGAAATCGGCCGGTCTCCAGCATTCCTCCGCTCTTCTGAGCACATTGATTCTGAGCTCACGTGTCAGCAGCGCGCTCAGTGATGGAAGGCTGGCAATTTGCACTGCGCTAAAATGGGGCGCTTCGTGCCCGGAATCCCGTACCAACGTGCATTTGTTCTGGAGTGTAACTGAGCCAAACCCAAAGACGTAAACTCCTTTAAGCAGATAACTGTTCCTTTGTCTTGGCCTTGGGTCCTCTTTCCCATTGTCATTTCCCTACTTGCATTTCTTTCCGCAGAGAACCCTAACATCACTCACTCTGAGCGAGGGACTAATCCCTATGCAGTTCCTGACCACCAATCTTTATGTAGCTTTTAGCCTTTTTTTTTTTTTTTTTTCTGTTTTGTTTGTATTTTTTCCTGGTAGTTCTTTTTTTTCTTTTTTTTTTTTAAGATTTTATTTATTAGACAGAGAGAAACACAGTGAGAGAGGGAACATAAGCAGAAGGAATGGTAGCAGGAGAAGCAGG
>CM053604.1:139528131-139561041 GCA_028646535.1 Procyon lotor | reverse complement strand
TCAGGGCATCAACATACGCATTTGTGGGGAAGGGGGACAGGCGTAGCCCACAACACCAGGAGCAAACCCATAGCAGCTTCGTGGGACTCTGAACTGGTCATTGTGGTGAACCTGCCTGAGGGGAACAAAAGGCCGGGTCCACGTCCAGTTCCGCCGCTTTTTGTCCGCATCTTGGAAAAAGAGGAAGGAAGCAGGACCGCATCCCTAATCAGTGCCTCTGTGCTGTCACACCTGGTTGATGAAAGCAGCCATGAGCGCACATCTAAATTCCTGAAACTGAGTCTAACTGAATTCTACCTGATGCTGGCTGACACCTCCAAAAACACATGTCGCTTGTCCTGGATCCCTTCTAAGGACTAGAGCCAAGCCCCTGGGGTTGGAAGAGCTTATGGAGGGTGTCAGCCTGCCCCAGTGAAATCAGTCTTGCTTAGTTAGTTAGCCCAGGCACCCTGAGTCCCCATCAGGCCTCAGGAGCATCGTAGACCCCTGCGGGCAGAGTGGGGGAAGGCATGCTGAAGTCTAAGCTAGGTTTCCTGGAATCGGTAGCTGCCCAGGTCAGCCGGGTCAACCGGGCCTTCTGTGGCAGGCCCCAAACACTGAAGCGGCCCAAGGGACCCCCTTCGACCGTTGGAGCCAGTTATCCGGAACCCCCACCTGTGGATGAGGAAATCCAGGGCAATATGAATGCTGAGCTGGGCTCTTAGAACTGAGACTTATCCAGTAAATTCTCAGAGCCTGCCGTTGATGGAGTCCTCTGGGTACACAGGGAGCTCTAAGGAATGAAAAGCTGGCGAGCCGCCCAGCCCGGGGCCCCTCTTTCCACGCAGCGTTGTGGTAGAAGAGGCAGCAGCCTCTCACCCCGAGGTCAACCAGTGAAGGACCGCTTATGGCGGAAACCTGTGTCCTGTCATCTGACACTCAAGACTATTCCCATGTGACCCAATCTTTCTAATGCTCTCTCCTACTACTGCTGTACGTAAAGATATTTTCTCACTAGATTTATACGCTTCTGTCCTCCCAACTCGCGGACATATTTCTGCCTTGGCCCTTGCTGTTGGCTCCCAGGCTCCCTGTCCCTCATTGAGTCTGCCTTGACGTCTTCCTCCCCACTTCCCGGAGTGACTGAGCCACCGGTGTGAGGCTTGATCAGATGCTGTCCTCTTCAGAGTGACTCCCATCGCACTTACTTCTATCTTCCACAATGTGCACATTCACGCACTTGGCATCTGTTGAATGAGCCATTGCTGTGCAAGACCCTGGATGGGAAGCGTGCTTTTTCTGTAAGGGGCCAGAGCTCTCCTCAAGTCACCCTCCCCGCAAAATGCTGTCACATCAGGGGTCCCTTGGGGCTCTGAACGGTGAAGCATTTTCTGACTGCATTATCGTTTCTCCGGCAGTTCCCAAACCAGATCTAGATTCATACGTGTTTCTGAGAGTGAAAGAACGACAGGAAAACATCCTGGTAGAACCAGAAACAGATGAGCAAAGGTGAGCAGCATGTGACCTTGACCGCGGGGGAACTCTGCCTCCCCTGGGGGCACCAGCTCAGCTCTGCATACATTGTTTCCTCCTTTTTCAGGGACTATGTGATTGACTTGGAGGAAGGCTCACAGCACTTGATTCGATACAAAGCCATTGCGCCCCTGGTTGCTTCTGGAGCAGTTCAGCTGATATAAAATCAAAAGTAAATGCATAATAATGACGGCATGGAACCCTAAAGAAAATGTGTAAGATCTCTTTACCCCTTTGTGCCTGAGGACGGCAGACTTTCCCTGGCAGTGCTGCGGGTCCCTTGGGCACTGAGAAGGAGCTCAAGGCACAGTTAACTTGCCACACGTCTTCACTGCCTGCCATCTCGGCCACAGGCAGCAGATGGAGCCATCGCTCTGTTGATTCCACATGCTGGCCCAGCCCTCGGAGACTCTCATCTTGTGTGCCTTTTTCCTTTGTGATATTTCTTGAGCTAAAGAAAGTGAGGCAACCGCAGTTCATAAAAAAGCATCTCTGCCTATGATTAGGGGACAGTAGTTAGCCCTGACCCGAGAGTGACCAGACAGTTCTTTCACCTTCCCTCATAAGAAGAGTATAAATGCAGTAGAAAAACCAAAGATGGAGTTATCTTCTAGATCATCTCACTGGATTGTGTGAACTAACCTTCTGGAACCTCTAATATCAGACCTAAGACCAATTTCTGCCCTGGTTAACTGAGAGTCAGAACTAAACCAAGACACCGTTTCCGAGTTTCAGTTTTGTGCCAGAAGGAGCCTCTGGCCGGTTCTCGGTTTGTAGCCTAATGAAGTATGTCCTCCCTACTGCTAACCCGCAGCATTCCCTGAATCTCTAGCAGCTTTGCCAAGCCAACCTCCAGGCCATCTGGCCATTCTTGGCCAGGGATCTGCTAACAGCAACATTAACTATCCTATCTTGTGACCTCAATAACAGCATTTCTGTTCTTAGCTCTACTTTCTCAAGAGAAGTGGATGAAATTAACATGAGCAGAGAGCATCGCGGTGATACCTGAAGGAAGGATGTAGAGACAGAGAATGAATCATCTTTCCCTGAAACATGATAAAAAGGAAGCTGCATTCCAGTCTTGTCTTGCTGATGAGAAGGCAGCAGATTTTCAGTTATATAATATCGGCTGTTAGAGTAATCAATGTAATATGGCTATCATTTCTAAGAGAAATCACTAAGTAAAAGCAGGGAGGGTTTATTTGTAAATAAAAGCATTTTATATTTCAGGCAGTGCTTTATTTTTTCCAGGGTGTTTTCACCTTCTTCAGCTTATAAAACAAATGAGCATGTAGAGTGCCAGGCACAGTTCAAGGCACTGAGACTCCAACCCAGAATAAGACAGAGAATTGGAACAGGGCAACTCACTAAAGAGTAAATAGAGTGAGGGGTTGAGAGGTTCTTACCTAATTCAGTGAATCTCACTAACTTGGACCAAAATCCAAATACCAAGGAGCCAGACACAGATCAAAAGGAAGGTCATTCCAGACAGAGAAGACGGCTTATACAAAGGCCCTGAAGCAGAAATGAGTTCCACCTGTAGTCATAAAACACAGTGGGCGAAATGGAAAGTGGGACATGGTAAGGTCTGAGAGGCAGTGGGGGCCCAGATCACGTAGGGCATTGTTAGCAAGGAGCCCGTTTGGTCCTTGCAGCAGTCCTGAGAAGGAGACAGGGCTGGTAGTAATAGGTGGGAAATGGATGTCAAGTGGATGTTTAGCGGTAGGTCTGAGCCTAGAACCCACGGCTCCCTCCTGATCATGTGTATGCGAGCTCCCTCTCCAATGCCTCCCTTGTGCTCATCAGCTTGGGGAGGGATGTGGGCTGTTGCGCTGTTATCTAGAACAGTGCCTCCGGAACCTTGATAAGAATGCCGATTGCCCAGAGATCTTGTTAAGATGCCAATTCTGGTTCAGGAAGACTGGGATGGGGCCGAGGATTCTGCATTTCTGAGGAACTCCCGGGCTGTGCCGTTCCTGCTGACCCAGGAAGCACGCTTCAAGTGGAAGAGCTCTATGCCGTCACTGGCCCCTGCGGCGGACATGCCAGGCCGCATGGAAGACAAAAGTCTCTACAAAACCACAGAGTTCGTTGTTCCATTTCCTAGGCCACCTCTTTAAAGGAAGACTAGTTTAAATCAGTCGTTTTAAGATAAAGGGGAAGTTCAATTTCAAAACCAAGTAGGAAGTGGCTTAGTGTAACATTGACTTCAGCTTTTCCAGTTTGTGGTATTTTGCTCTATGGATAAGAACTCATCATGGAAGCATGACAGATGGTTTTTCGAATAATTGCGTCATACTTCATCACAAGCTTGCTGCCAGCAAGATGGCTATTCCTGAGAAGAGCTGGCAGGTCCCTTTCGGGTTTTTCCAGCCACAGCGACCATGATTCAGCTGTGACCTTACAAGGTCAGCTGTATTTACTGTGGGCTCCGGCTCTGGCAGGCAACATGACTTTGGTGCGTGCCATCGTCGAATACATCAAACTTCCTTCTGTGATGTACACGAGTTGCCCACAGGGCTCTCAGAGTAAACTGTTAAGCAAGCACATTTTTTATCAATTCTTAATATAATGTTCTTTAATTTTTCATGGGAAGCTAAAATTCCAAACATTTGGAATTCTTCAAGAATTGGGTTTTTTATATATTGTGGTAAAATACCCATGAAATTTACCATCTTGACCATTTCTAAGTATACCGTTAAGTGTATTAAAGACATTCCCGTTGCGCAGCCATCGACACTGTCCATCTCCATAACTTTTCATCTTATAAAACTGGAACACTATACCTCTTTCACAGTAGCGCCCCTTCACCTCCCCCCCAGCCCCCGAAAGCCACCATTCTACTTTCAGCCTTTATGGTTTTGACTACTCTTAAGTACCTCATGTCAGTGGAATCTTAACAGTATTTCTCTTTCTGTGACCAGCTGATTTCGCTTAGCATAGTATCCTCTAGGTTCCTTCATGTTGTAATGTGTCAGCATTTCTTTCCTTTTTAAGGTGAGTACTATCCCACTGTACACATATAGATCACATCTGCTTATTCATTCATGTGTCATTGAACACTGAGTTGCCTTCACATTTCGGCATTAAGAATAATACTATCAAAAAAAAAAAAAATAATACTATCAACTTGGATTTTACGAATATCCCTTTAAGACCCTGCTTTCAATTCTGTAAACCCAGAAGTGGAATTGCTAGATCATATGGTAATTCTGTTTAACATTTTGGAACCGTTCTACTGTTTTCCATGGCCACTAGACCATTTTACATTCCCACTAACAGTGCAAAAGTGTTCCAGTCTCCAGTTTCTCTACATCCTCTCGCTGTTTTCTCCTTCCTTTGTTGGACATGCTTATGGATTTACCTTAGCTTTGCATGTTCCTAAATCGCAATTTTCTGTTATTCCTAAGTAAGCCCATTTTTGCTGGTAAAATAACTTGTTTTAGTTTTTTAAGATTAACAGGGTAATCAAAGGACTGTACTACAGATTTGAAGGCAATAATGTTGATCAAGTATTTACTACGAGTCATATTATTCTATGCCTTCAGTAGGATAAACTTGTAAATCTTCACAGCAACCCTTTTTTCTCAGCAACTTTATTTGCTTACAAATTCTTCTAGCTTGTTAAAGAAAACTATTCAAAATAAATTCGCAATTACCTAAGTCTTGCTTTTTTGTCCCAGTTCTATTAGGTTCTATGAGAATAAAAGTAAATGACTATTTCTGCCCCCAAGGAATTTACAGTGAATCCTAAGAGAACCCCCTAAGTGTAAATCTGAAAGCATGAGGTTGTTTGACTCAGGAAAGAGATTGTCTTAAGAGCCAAGACTGTGAAGTTTGAAAGGAAATGATTTGCTTGGGTTCAAAGCTTTGTATTTGAGAGGATGTTTTAAGCCTTGTAAGTGGGGTATTCCTTGGGACCCAAAGTTGTTCCCAGCTCAAATATAAATTTTTTTAAACTTCGAGTCTTCCTTCTGTTATCTCTGAAGCTGCAATTTTCCTCAAGTATAATTCTAACCATTTCATTGCCTCTCTTAAAAAGCCTCAGTGGCTACACACTGCCTACAGAAAAGGAAGGGAGTAAAAGAGGTTACTACTTTTTATGCACCTGCATCCAGGACAATGTATGAATTGCCCTCCACAGACTACCTCATTTAATCTTTATACTCATTTTGTCTCTCAGCTTCCTGGTTAAATCACCCTTTCTCTCTCCCTAAATGGTTTCTAATCTTTTTATACTTAGAGTTTTGCTATTTTCTATTTGCTATTTTCATTAAAATCCCACTGCAATTCTTTGGAGAATTAAGTAAGATATAAATAATTTTATATTAGGAACACTGGAACAAACAAGATGATTTAAGCATGACTGCGATGTAATTTCCTGACTAGATCATGAAAACATAATGAGAAACAGCATATGGCTCATCTAATTTCATTTGTTAGCAAACACGGCGTGTGTGCACCCACTTGGCTGTGTCCGCCAGCATGGCTACCCTCAACCTCCAGACGTGGCAGCTGGCCTTCAGTCTCAGTGAGGCTGCAGTCCACCTCCGTCATTTTCATAAGAGATCATCAGCTTTGCTCTCTCCTGGTATCTGAAGCTTTCAGATCCGCAATCAACAAGATTATATGTCTACCCTTGCGTGAACTCAGTCATGAGTAACAGACTGCCAACCGTGGTGTATCAACAGTTTAATAAACAAACGAGAGATACTAAGGGCCATATCATCAGTCTCTTTCTCTCGGTTCCACAGTTTTTACTGCCGTATCCAACTTGGTCCCAGAAAGCAGTTGCCCTGGGCTAATGGAAATGTATTAGTTCCCTGATTTTAGCAGAGGGAGAGCTGTGTGAATGACATCTCTACCTCTTCCAAAAATTAGAGTCAAAGATATTTCCAATCATATTAACTTTTGTTGTCTTTATAAGGATCCATGTAAGAAATTTTTCTTAAAATTTAGTACAAGTAAAACTTTGCCCCTTCAGACTTCTATGATTCATTGTATCAGACAGAGGAGTCCTACTGGTTCCCACTTTTAGCCTTCCTACTAGGGAGCGCAGAGCCAATTACTGTCTCCTTTGCCTCACATGGCTTTCCATCACATTGCCCTGGGTCTTTCCTTCAATAGTCTCTGATCTTTTTATACCTACAATCTTACCATTTTGTCTTAATTTAAAAATCTATGCCAAATCTTGAGGAGAATTAAAAATAAATAAGTACATAGTAGTAACCTGGACATATATTAGTAACCTGCCCAGTTTTTAAAACGTGTAGGAATGAGCCATTTCATGGAATACAAATTCCTAGGTGGGGAACATAAACAAAAGTGGTAAAAAGGCGCAACATAGTGTCTTGTTACTCTAGAATTTTACAAAGAGTGACTAGATCATGTAAATGACACAATAAAAATAATAGTGTGCTGTGTGCTTCATCTAAAAATCAATAGTAAAAAAAAAGGTATGATGTTTAAAAACTTAATATTAAAAAAAAAGTAGTTTGCCAAGTACAACTCCTCTCAATTTAGTGAAAAAAACATAAGGTCAGACACTGGTATGCAACCTGCATGAAACCTGTGCATCAGAGGAAGAAAGGGTATCACCCAGTGAGGGAGACCAGCAAGAACACAATCACAGAGTAATATGCTTTGGTAAAAGTAGGAATGGGCAGGAAGTGGTACAAAAGAACGCAGGAAGGACTCCAAGGACAAGAAATCACAAAAGCTTCCTGGAAAGGGTGGCCTAAGCCAAGACTTGAAACACTAGAGTTAGCCAGGCCACAGAGGGAAGAGGAGATGGCTATTTTGGGTAGAAATACCACGAGCAAGGCACAGAGCCGTAGGGCACATACAGCACTGTGGGCGCTCCAGGAAGCTGGGCCTGGTAATACATCAGGATGAGAGTGCATTGTGCAAGGAGGGCAGCTTCCCATCTTCTACTGCCCCATAGGAGACTCCCGGAAGTCTCCGGAGGCCTTGAAGCTGAGATCAGAAAGGATTAGAATTACATTTTAAAATCTGATTTGCATTTAGAAAAATGCTTCTCGCAGTTGGGGCGCCTGGGTGGCTCAGGGGGTTGAGGCCGAGGCCTCTGGCTCGGGTCGTGATCTCGGGGTCCTGGAATCGAGCCCCGCATCGGGCTCTCTGCTCAGCAGAAAGCCTGCTTCCCGCTCTCTCTGTGCCTGCCTCTCGGCCTGCTTGTGATCTCTCTCCTCTTTATCAGATAAATGGATGAAATCTTTAAAGAAGGAAAAAAAAAAAAGAAAAAGAAAAATGCTTCTGGTGACTATGGAGAATGGAGGCCACACCACAGGGTTAGAAATCAGTGGCTGTGCTGGCTGTCCAAGTGAGAAGAACCAAGGACCCGACGGCACATGAAGGTGCAGACGGCATGGCAAATGGCAGACTAGGTCATTTGGGTCAATTCACACTGAAGACAGCTTAAAAACTGGATAAAATATAAAGACATTTTTCTGAAGACATCAAATTGCTAATGAGCTAGTAAGAAATTGTTGCACCAAGATCTAGGAGAAAACAGAAGCCCAGAGAAGTGAGTGCGGCATTTACCCAGGCCAGGTGTTAACCAAGAGACTGAATAGCACTGCCAACAGCCACATGCAGTGATCCGAGGTTCACAGACCATTCAATTTAGGGGGTCTATGACCTTGATTAAGAAAAAAAATTACATCTTTCTTTTCCTTACCCACTAAATGAAGCTTAGTCATTTCTTCTATTACTGATCTAGGCCACAAGCCGTAGTAATAGCCGCAGTACTTGGGACATTGTCATCAACAGAAATCAGATATTTTCATGCCACATTTACAGTTGTTGCGGATCCCTCAAAATGTCATTTATGTTCATCACTATTCTAAATTACAGTTGGTATTCGAACTGCTGCTAGAACTTGCTACTTAATACATTAACAGAGAAGCACACGTATTACTGTATCACAAATTTTTAATCAGTGCTTTGATAACTTCATTTCAATATAATAGGTTTCCTTTGTAATCCTATTTATTTTATGACTTTAGGGGCACCTGGGGGGCTCAGGGGGTTAGGTGTATGACTCTTGATCTCAGCTCAGGTCTCAGGTCCTGAGCTCGGGCCCTGTGTTGGGCTCCCCACCTACTTAAAAAACTTAAAACATTGTTCCAAGGAATCCATAGCTCCATCATATTGTCAAAGGACAATAAGGGTTAAGGACTTCGTGCCTAGCGAAAGTAGTAGCACGAAAGTTAAAAGTTCTGTGCCTGTGAAGGTTGAGATTTCTGGTAAACCACCATCCTTTGGGATCAGGACTCAGGGAGTAAAAGAGAATCAGAAATAAACTAAGCCCTCACACACAGATTTTAGGTCAGCTTGGAATCCTGTGGATGGTCCTGAAAATTCCAACCTTGTACATTGGATTAAAGCAATCCAGACTGCTGGTGAACAGAACTAAAATCATCTCTGAGGAAAGAGAACATCCTAGGCCTCAAATGATTTCTATAAGTAATTTCTCAAATACAATGTCTAGCATAAAGTTAATAGGCATATAGAGAGAAAAGATAGTATGGATGAGAACTGATAGAAGCAGCAGATAATAGAAAGTCAGATATTCCAAATGGTGGAATTAATAGGCACAAGCTATAAAAAGTGTCCCCCATATCTATGGGGGTAAAAGATGGAATCAAAAATTTCAGAGAGGAACTAGAAGCAATACAAAATAACATTGTAGATCTGGGGGGGGAGGGGTCAGCAATGAGTAAGACTAAAGAAGGATATGACCATCTAGATTGTAGGTGAGTCGAAATTACAATAGAAGAGAGAGAAGTCTAGAACGACATCCAATCTGGGTAATTGTCAAAACAAAAATTACATTAATTGGTATAGGAGAATATAGAAAAATTGTGTTAGTTGGAAGTGGAGTGAAGGTAATGATGATGTCATGGACATATGGAGCTCAATGTATTCATGGGACTTGAAAGTGGAAATTCCTGCAGAAACATGACTAGCTGGAGCTCAGAAAGGAGGTCTGGCATGGGGGCACCTGGGTGGCTCAGTGCGTTAAGGCCTCTGCCTTCAGCTCAGGTCATAATCTCAGGGTCCTGGGATCGAGCCCCGCATGGGGCTCTCTGCCCAGCAGGGGGCCCGCTTCCCCCCCCCCCCCCCGCCCCACCGCCTGCCTCTCTGCCTACTTGTGATCTCTCTGTCAAATAAAGAAATAAAATCTTTTTTAAAAAATTTTAAAAAAGGAGGTCTGGCATGGAATATAACACGGAAGCCATCTGTATTTAGGTGAAGTTGAAGTCCTAGGAGCAGATGAGATAACCAAAGGCCAAGTGTAGACTAGAGGGTGTGGAGAGAGTTCCATAGATCAGGGATTCTGGTTACAAGTGATGAAACTCAACCTGAGTTAACTTCAGGAGAAGGAATTTACTGGCTCCTGTAACCGAAAATGGCAACTGGCTTCCAATGGCCAACTAGGTCCACAGATTCCAACACCACTTTGAGAGGGATATGCATGTGTGTGTGTGCGTGTGTGCAGTCTCTATCTTTTCTCCTGTGTCTCCATATCTTTTGACCTTATTCTCTCCTGCAGATGCTCTTGAGCAAGAAATAGAGCCGCAGGCAGCTTCATGGTTTATCCACTCCAGTTTAACGAATTCACATGTTAAAGTCCCACCCCTCTAAGGGGATGCTATTTGGAGACAGGCTCTTTGCAAGGTAATAAAGTGAGAGGAGGTCATGAAGGTGAGGCTTCAATGATGGGAGTAGTGCCCTTATAGGAAGAGGAGGAGATCAGAGATACCTCCCTTTCACCACGGAAGGGCACAGCAAGGAGGCAAGGGGGTAACCAACTACAAACCAGGAAGTGGGGTCCCACTAGAATCCACCTAATGCTAGCCTCTTGGCCTCAGACTTCCAGCCTCCAGACCTATAAGAAATAGTTTTCTGTTTTTTAAGCCACCCAGATTATGGTATTTGTTTTGGCAGCCTGAAATAAGACAGCATGCAAAAGTTCCATGGAATTTCCATCCTGGGGGTCTCTAAGAAAGAGGTAGATGTGTCCTCTGTCATTGGGAAATTGGGACTTCCTTGCTGCTTGTGATTCACAGCCAACCAAAATGCTTTAGACTCCAGGGACCTTTAAAATGAAACCGCTTAGAAATAAACTACTGGGACTACATCAAATTAAAAAAATTCTGCCCAGCAAAGGAAATACTCAAAACTAAAAGACAATCTACTGAATGGATGAAGATATTTGTAAATGATATCTCCAGTAAAGGGTTAGTATCCAAAAGCTATAAAGAATTTGTACAACTCAAAAAATCCCCCAAATAATCCAATTTAAAAATAGAAGACATGAACAGATATTTTTCCAACAAAGACATAAAGATGGGCCATGGGTACCTGAACAGATGCTGCACATCACTCATCTTCAGGGAAATACAAATCAAAAACAAAACGATATATGAGCTCACACCTGTTAGAACGGCTAAAATCAAAACCACAAGAAACAACTACTGTTGGCAAGGATGTGGAGAAAAAAGAACCCTCGTGTGCTATTGGCGGGAATGCAACCTGGAGCAGCCACTGTGGAAAACAGTGGGGAGGTTGAACTATCATATGATACAATAATTCCGTGAGTGGGTATTTTCCCAAAGAATACCAAAATGCTAATTTGAAAAGATATATGCACCTTTACGTATATTGCTGCGTTATTTACAACAGTCAAATTATGGAAGCAAGCCAAGTATCCATCTATAGAGGAATAGATAAAGAAGACGTGGTTTAAGGGGCACCTGGGTGGCTCAGTCAGATAAGCGTCTGCCTTGGGCTCAGGTCATGATCCTAGGACCCTGGGATGGATGCCCACATTGGGCTCCTTGCTCTGTGAGTAGCCTGCTTCCCTTTCCTTCTGCCTGCCACTCCTCCTGCTTGTGCTCACTCTCTGTCAAATAAATTAAAGAAGAAGATGTATGTATACAATGGAATATTACTCAGCCATAAAAAAGAATGAAATCTTGCCATGTGCAACTAAATGGGTAGATCTACAGGGTATAATGCTAAGTGAAATGGGTGAGCCGGAGAAAGACAAATACCGTATGTTTTCACTCATATGTAGAATTTAGGAAACAAAGCGAACAAAGGAAAAAGAGACAAGCAAAAAAACAGACTCTTAGCTACAGAGAACAAAGGGATGGTTTGGGGGAGGGGGAGGGGTGAAATAGGTGAAGGGGATTAAGAGCGCACTTACCATGATGAGCACTGAGTAATGTATAGAATCGTTGAATCACTGTATTGTACACCTGAAACTAAAATAATACTATATGCTAACTATACCGGAATTAAATTTTTTTAAAATGAAACTGCTTAATTTTAGTGAATTAATCTGGACAGACAGGAGTCTGGACATGATCAATGATGAAGCCATTGATTTGTATATGGCAATTAGAGGCCTAAACTCGATCTGATGACCAATTTGATCTTGGTTTTTAAGGGATAAATTGGTTTTACAGGATAAAAAAAATGCGAGAGGAAATGGTTGGGAAATTATTTAATTGAAGGGAAGATGGAAGGAATTAAGTAGCTTTTTAAAAAAATGAATGTTAAAAAACCAAAATTCTCTAATATTATGATTAGCAGGAGGAAAACAATGGCAAGGAAATGGAGGTTCATAAAAATCAAGCTGCTTTTCTAAAGTATAAGTCAGCACACTCGGGAATATATATAAAGAAAAAATGAATCAGAAAAGTGACAAGTGACAAGAAAAGCAAACCCAAAACTTTTTACAAAGAGGAAAGAGACCTATATGGTATCATCATGAAGAAAACACTGGATTGGTCTACCAAAGAAGGTTGTAGAAGCTAAGATCTTGGAGATGCAAAAAAAAAGTCGTAGATATTGGGGCGCCCGGGTGTCTCAGTGGGTTAAAGCCTCTGCCTTCAGGTCGGGTCATGATCTCGGGGTCCTGGGATCGAGCCCCACATCAAGCTCCCAGCTTAGCGGGGAGTCTGCATCCCCCTCCCCCCACACACACACACAGCCGCTGCTCTCTCTGCCTGCCTCTCTGCGTACTTGTGATCTCTCTCCTCTCTGTCAAATAAATAAATAAAATCTAAATTAAAAAAAAAAAAAGGCATAGATACTTTTCTGTTCCTGAAAGCGTTCAACACTTGCTTGACTAATGCTCGCAAAGGCTTGGACCAGAATATCTCCCAAGTTCGCTTGCAGTTTTCAATCTGCTGCAGCCCAGCAGTCTTCTGCAATTTTATGCCCAGACTCCCACACGCCTCTTTCAGAAAATTAATATGAAATCCTTACATTTGAAAGGTGCTTTTTTGTTTATCAAGATGTTTTCACAGAGAACAAGATACCATGAAATGATGTTGGGGTTTGGAGTCAAAACTAGGCTCAAGTCCTGAATCTGCATTTTTTAATGTGTTTTTTTTTCAAGATTTTATTTATTTATTTATTTGACAGAGAGAGAGATCATAAGCAGGCGGAGAGGCAGGCAGAGGGAGGGGGAAGCAGGCTCCCTGCTGAGCAGAGAGCCCGATTCCAGGACCCTGAGATCATGACCAGAGCCGAAGACAGAGGCTTTAACCTACTGAGTCACCCAGGCACCCCTCCTTTTTTTTTTTTTTTTTTAAAGATTTTATTTGTTTTTTGACAGAGAGAATGAGAGAGCATAGGCAGGGGGAGGAGCAGAAGGAGAGGGAGAGGGAGAAGCAGGCTCCCCTGATGCAGGGCTCAATCCCAGGACCCTGGGATCATGACCTGAACTGAGGGCAGATGCTTAACTGACTGAGCCACCCAGGATCTGCATTTTTATCAGCTCAGCAACCTTGGAGAAATCACTCCCTTATATGTGAAAGAGGGAGAATAGTAATACCAACATAAGAGGGTTGTCACAAGGCAAAAGTGAGATGAGGTGTGAGAAGGTTTTTGAAAATTCTAAAATATTAATGCATATATAAATTGTTCAGTTAAAGGGGCACCTGGGTGGTTCAGTGGGTTAAAACCTCTGCCTTCAGCTCAAGTCCTCGGGGTCCTGGGATCAAGCCCCGCATCGGGCTCTCTGCTCAGCAGGTAGCCTGCTTCCCCCTCTCTCTCTGCCTGCCTCTCTGCCTGCTTGTGATCTCTCTCTGTCAAATAAATAAATTAAATATTTTAATAAATTAATAAATAGTTCAGTTATTGCTATCTTCTTCTACAATACATTGATGTAGGCAGAGGTCCCTTTCCCATCTGTAGACTCTCATGGATGTTCATAATTACCAGTAAGTGGTTTTGACCAAGACTGGAACCTAGCACTTTTGACGCAGAAATCCAGTTATCTTTCCTGACCCCACGTCACTTGTCCAGCAGAAATATGTTCTAGCCTTGTGCTCTTCAGACAGCAGTCACACGGACAACGCCTACCCAGCTCCCCAGCTTCCGTGTCCTGTGCAGTGAGTGGTAAGGTTGTTTATCTTGTGGTGGATCTTTTCCACTTCTATGGTTCAATATGTTCTTCCAGCTCAAGGTCTCTTTGTGGGTGAAAGGTTTTTAAAATCTTTAAGACTTTTATATGTCTGTATGCACACACGTATTTCTGTGTTTACCAGATTAGGGAAATTTAGGTGTATGGGATAAATGCACACAATCCTGATAGAAGGAGGTCTGGGTAATAGCCAGAAACTCCCCTTTCAGTCCACATTAGCTTTGATAGCAATGCTAGGATCTGGTTGAACTAGATGCTTGGCATTAGACAATGAGGATGGAGAAAAACCAACTCTTAGGTAGTGTAGGTCAGTTGAAAACCTAAAGCTTATTGAAAGGACCAGGGGCGCCTGGGTGGCTCAGTGTTTGGTTAAAGCCTCTGCCTTCGGCTCAGGTCATGATCTCAGGGTCCTGGGATTGAGCCCCACGTGGGGCCCTGCTCTGGGTAAGGAACCTGCTTAAGATTCTCTCTCTCCCTCTCCCTCTGCCCCTTCCCCCATTCCTGCTCGTGTTCTCTCTCTCTAAATTAAATAAATTAATCTTTTAAAAATATTTAGAATCACCTGTGTGTAATAGAGTATGGTGGATCCATGCATCATGGTGAAAATGAACCACATTCATAATATGAAATGATGTTCACTGCTGTACATATTAAGTGTAAAATACATATTGCCTATGTGTATATATATTCATTCTGAGGCCATTTTTCTAAGAATAAAATCTCCAAACCATTATATAACTAGTAATTTTACCTCCTTGCTGGCTTTTTTCTTTATCTTTTAAAAGATTTTATTTATTTGAGAGAGCAAGAGAGGGAGAGGAAGAAGCAGGCTCCCCACCGAGCAGGGAGCTGCAGGTGGGGCTCCAACCAAGATTCTAGGATCATAATCTGAGCGAAAGCAGACGACTGAGCAAAAATAATGGGACAATATTTTGGGGCAAAAATAATGTGCCCCATTATTTTTCTTTAAATAAGCCTTTGATGGATTGAAGTAAACATACATACAGAAAATTACAAAGAGAACTCACCTGTGGTACCACCAACCCAGATCAAGAAGTAGAACCATTATCTAGGAGTCTGCAGTGCAATGAAAGAAAGGTCTAATCTAGACCCAGGTGTGCGGGTCATATGAAAGTAATTGAATAACTGTCAAAATTGGATCAGGATCTCTGAGGGAAAGGCCCAAAGTGAAAAATGCGGAGAGCTGAGGACTTGGAGTGAGGGATGGAGAGAACATAGTGGTCTGCAGAGGAGCCTGGAGAAGGATGCCAGGCATGAGAACACAAGGGAAGTTGTCCAGCCCCTGAGGCGATCTGATCTAATCCTATCTGGCACAGGAGGGCCGTGCCCCACCAACCGCGGGGTGGGATTCCTTATAAAGGGACTTTGTAGCCTGTGACCCTGTCACTCTGGCCACAACTGACTGAACCAGAGATCCAAGCCCCGGGCCCTATAGGAGCAATATTGGTCAATAAGTGCTTCACCCAGTGACCCTCCTCTCTTCTTCGGATCACACACTCGCGCGCGCACACACACACACACACACCCACCAAGGGGTACAGAGTAATAAATCGACACAGAAACAAACAGAAAGAAGGCAGTGGCAGAGTGTGGGAAAAAACCTTGAGGTGGAGAGAAGAGCAGTCAAATAGCGCGCAGCACGTCGCTGCACAGAGAAGAGCTGAAGAGCAGCCTGTCAAGGGAAGAGGCGGGGGGCGGGGGGCGGGGGGCGGGGGGGGGGTGGCGCGGACCAGCCGGCGGTGCGTTGGAAACCCTCTCCTCCCTGGAAGCCTGTGTCATTGCCCTGCCTCTCCTCGTCCTCGACCACAACCACAGATAACCTCAGAATGACCCCTCTAGGGCTGTTTGGTCAGGGGTGGAGTGCTGGAGGCCCAGCGCAAAGTGTATGAGTCACACTTCTTGTCACATCCTTTCACTTCCCCAAGCGGTTCGGACGCGAAAGGCCCTTCGGATTGGCTGCCTCCAGGGGCCGGTGTCCCACGGCGGTTGGCGGGCTGGGGGTCAGGAGCCCATAAGTATTTCCCGCGGGGGAGAGTGGTCCCAGACACCGGGAGCTGTTGCGTGCCCTGTTGCCGAGGGGTAAGTGCTCTCGCCTTCTGGAACTGACGGGCTCCCCCGTGGCGCCCAGCCCACAGCCCCCCGCTTGCCTGTGCTTCCTTTTACCCAGTTTCATCAAACTTTTGCGGGCAGGGGACCCCAGGGGAGGAGAAGCGCAACGATGGGGCAGGGGGAAGGGGCAGGCTGGGCTGCCGTGGGGAATGCCAGATCCTTCTGCCCCGTCCTCAGAACGTCCTTGCCCTCTTGTCCAAGGTCCCAGTGCTGCCGGCCCGTCTCCTGAGCCCGGCCCCATGCACCTCTGCCTCGGCCACAGCCCGTCCCCGCAGCAGCTCCCGCGGTCCTGCGGAGCCCAGCTGCGGCCCCTGCGGTCCTCGAGCTCCTGCCTGGCACGGCCTCCAAAACGCCAGGGCCCCAAGAAGCAGGTAGTGTTTGCAGACACCAAGGGGCTCTCGCTGACATCTGTGCACATGTTTGAGGACGCTGCGGGCGGAGACTCCAAGGAGGGCTCGCGTCACCCGTCCAGCTTCCCGCGCTCCGCACCACCGCCAACCCCCTGCGCCCCGGCGCCCCCGGCGCAGATCGGGAGCTTATGCCCAGAGCACAGCGCGGGCCAGGGGGACTGCCTGCGAGGCACCCTGCGGGCGCGCGCTCGGGCTTTCCAGAAGGCGGTGCAGGTGCGCACCACCCTTGAGGCCTGAGACTTGTTTCAAGAAGCGCCGAGTTCACACGACCGGTCCTTGCAGAGGCGAGATCGACAGCTTCGGCTTCCAGGTGGCGAGGCCACCTAGAGTCCCCGGGCCCTGAGGACGCCATCCGGTTCTGCTCCTTTTTTGGGTGTGCTCAGCAGCTTTTGGGGGGACGACAAGCAAGGACAAAACTGTTGCGTGGTGCCCAGTTCACAGTCCCGCTCGTCAGACTGAAATTGAACTCTCTTGAGGGCCCACGGGCAGAGCCCTCGGGGATTACTTTTTCTGCACAGGCGGAGCTTGATTTTCTTGCCCAGGTGGGGCTTATTTCCTCTCTCTCCAGGAGCCTCACCTAGACTATTTCTGCTCGAGAATTCCCACTGGGGAAACTGGCCGGAGGCAACTTCAGACGCGCCCCCCTTCTCTGGCCCCTAGCCGTGAATGCCTTGCATTCTTCTCTCTGGGGGGTGGGCAGGCTCACTTTCTGACCGAAGGGATGAGATTTCCTTCCCGGAAGATGCTCGGAATGGCACCCTTTTACTCTTCTCAGGGAAGGAAGCCTTGGGAATGTGGAACACAAGAAACGTAAATAAAGCTTTTACATGTAATTCCTTAAAAGGCCTGGCGGAGAGGGTCTCTCAGGGTGGTGTGGGGGTGTGGGAGAGGTCGGGAGGAGTTCCTTACATTGAAGATAGAGATGCAGCACAGAAACGTGCTCTTTTACCTTCCTCTCCATCCAGAAAGGGCTAGTTTTCTGGTAACTCAAAATTGTCTTGCCTTTTCAGCTTTTGCCACACACACACACACACGTTTGTTAAAGCATCTTCAGGAGTTCATCTTGTTATTTTCTACCCCATCCCCCACATCCAGCAGATAAGAGTCTGGGAAAACTCTGTCTACCTCATAATAAATGTACTTTAAAGACAAACATTTTTAACTGTTTAGCACATTCTTTGAAGTGTGATTTACCTAGACCCAGAAGCAAGACCTTTGTTCCTAGTTCCCCGCCCCTTCCCCACACACTTTCCCTGTTGTATTTATCCCCCTGTATTGAAACTGCTTATTGAACTGTTTGCTCCCCTCAGGGCCTGGGAAGCCTGGGACCCGCCCACCTTGTACATTGCTGGACCACCAGCTGGCTGCCCCTGGGACACTCGGGACATTTGGGTTGAAATCGTGCATGAGTATTCATGCCAAGTATGCCCCCAGCATATTGAATATTCAATTTATAATATTCTGAGATCCTTGGTCTTTGGAAGATTTTAACCTCTTTTCAGAGGTTGTTCATTCTCTCATATTATCGTTCATAGATGACAAATTTTTAACAAAAGTTTTGTTTTTCAAAATCTATCTCCTCTGATCCTTGACTTCTTGGGCTATCTTGGTTGAGCAAACAACATTCATTTTATTTATTTTTGTCCCTTAGAGGGCCTGCACTCCCCCCCACCCGTGACCCTCTGTGTGTAAAACAGCCAAGTGGTTAAGATTGTAAAGAGAGAAGGAGTTGACCACACAAGCTTCCAGAGACCCACACAGCTGCAGCTTTGTGGTCTGATAAGGGAATCCTACAGCACCTCCACTGTTTCCTCCCTGCCCCCCACCTGAAGCTTTTAGACTTGACTCCTTAAGAGATGATTGGGAATAGGGTGGGCAGTCCTGGCAGGGTGTGTGATCAGGACTGGGAGTCGGTCTCCAAAATTAAAGCTGGTAAAAATCAACAGAAAAAATGAGCAGTCAGCTGTAAAGGCGACTTACCCCTAGGGTGCGTTGCAATACAGTTCTCAGGAGGCCAGGGTTCTCTGAAATCTCATTGATGAACTTCGCAGAAAATGCAGTTGAGGTCAAGGCCCACCACTGGAGAAGAGAAGTCTTGGAAGACCACGTAGTTCAGGTCTCACAGTTTAGGGGGGCTGAGGAATCTAGACTTAGGATATTATCTCCAATGACGTCGCTCCTGCAACCACAGAGACAGCTAATAGGATTGAAAAGAGATGCTGCCCATTAGTCAGCTTCGAATTTCACATGTTTTGATGCCAGATCACAAAGTATACTATTGAATTAATATTTGATATTTTTATAAAGACTTATAAAATACCATAACAGTGTTTAATTGTGCATTTTGGAAATACACATATGTACTGTATGCTGCAGTTATAATCCTGTAATTCTCTTTTTTCTCTTTTATAGTGATAAACTCAGAAAAACAAAAGTGGCCCCAGACTCTTGACTTCTCAAAAGTCAGACTAAGATAAGCTGGTTTAATTTATGACGACTTTCCTATGTAGGTAATTTTTGCATTCAGTGACCCTTTTACTGGCTTTCCCACACATGCTCTGTATTGCCTACTGAATTTCATGCATCAAGTACTAGTTCATTCATGATTTTGTTAAACACATGCATAGCATACTTTGTCAAGTTTCTGGTAGTCTTCATGTAGTTTTGAGTCATTCAACAAATATTTACTGAGCAACCACAATGTGCCAGACATCATGTTAACTACTGCGGGTAGAAAGATGAATAAAACAAAATTCACAGTATGGTGAAAGGAACCATACATATAGATGATCGATAAAAATAATGCTAGAGGCATCAGGCAGTGTTAGATACACATGGAGAAAAACGAAAAGAAAAAAAGAACACACACACACACACACACACACACACACACACACTGAGCACTTAAGAAGAAATCTGGGTAATGTCTTGTTGGAGTTGACCCCCAAAGTGAGTGCCTAAAAGATGAGCAGATGTTTGCCAATATTACATTTCAGTTAGCTTAGGTGCCCTTATTTATATAGGTGATTTCCACAAAACTTCTGAATTGTTGTTACACTAAGTTTTACACTAAAACTTCTCTTTTCTTCCTCTGAGGATCCCAGGAAGGTACCCATTGTGTCAATGGAGGTGATAATGGCAGGCAGGAGTGAATTTTGGAAGATGGAGAGCTGGGCAAAGAGGAGGGGATGGCTGTATCCATCCAAGAGGACGTTCTGCTCAGCCAAGTGTTTTTGGCTGCTTAGAATCCCACACGAGCACAACTTCCGGGGGTATATCAAATTGCCAGATCCTGTAGAATCATACATTTCCTTCTCTCTATCTTTTTTTAAACTTTATCATCAACCTATTGATGCTGATTTTGTTTCCCAAGTAGATGTCGCTATAAGTGTATGAACTGACATATGGATTCTAGTATTACAATTAATTTTGCATTTTCTTTTTTTTTTAAGATTTTATTTATGTATTTGACAGAGAAAGAGATCACAAGTAGGCAGAGAGGCAGGCAGAGAGAGGGGGAAGCAGGATCTCTGCCAAGCAGAGAGCCCGATGCGGGCTCCATCCCAGGACCCTGAGATCATGACCTGAGTGGAAGGCAGAGGCTTAACCCACTGAGCCATTGAGCCACTCAGGTGCCCCAAATTTGCATTTTCAATTATCCACCTAACTTCATAAAAAAAAGCCTCCTTTATCAGTATCTCCTGCAGATTTGATTACTATAAACCTGACCTCAGAAACAGATCATCTTGCAGTGAAATGACAAATTTGGGTCCGTGAATTTTCAAGTTGAGGACCACAGTGTGGATGCAGACTGAAAAACTTGTTTTCAGTTTGCTCTTAACTACAATGTCTCTGCTTATTAAGTCAGAGTGTTCTTGTATTGATCTGATCCAACACGCGTATCAGCTGTATTCTGATGACTCTCAGATTTAAATCCCTTGGGCTCTCTTCCCAACCTCAGACTCCTGTATCAAAGAAGAGCATTGAAATGATGGATCCCCAAAAATTAAAAACAGAATTACAACATGATCTGGCAGTCCCCCTTTGGAGAATAGATCCAAAGGTATTGAAGGCAGCATCTCAGATATTTGTATATTCGTGTTTGCAGCAGTGTTATTCATAACAGCAAAAAGGTGGAAACAACTCAAATGCACATCAGAGGATGAGAGACGCATACCTACAACATGACATTATTCAGCCTTCAGAAGGAAGGAAATGCTGACACCTTACAACGTGGATAAACCTGGAAGGCATTAGGCTAAATAAAATATACCAGTCACAAAAGACAAATATTATATGATTTGACTTCGATGTATGAGGTATGAATAATCAAACTCTGAAACAGAAGTAGGATGGTGGTTGCCTAGGGCTGAGGGGAGAGGGAATGGGGAGTTTTATTAGGTACAAGTTTTGGTTTTTCAAGATGAAAACTTATAAAGACTAATCACATAATAATATGCATATACTTGGGGCGCCTGGGTGGCTCAGTTGTTAAGCGTCTGCCTCCGGCTCAGGTCATGATCCAGGGTCCTGGGATCGAGCCCCGCATCGGGCTCCCTGCTCGGCAGGAAGCCTGCTTCTCCCGCTACCATTCCCTCTGCTTGTGTTCCCTCTCTCGCTGTGTTTCTCGCTGTCAAATAAATAAAATCTTTAAAAAAAAAATGCATATACTTAACACTAATTAGAAATGGGTAAGATGGTCAAGTTATGTGTATTTTACCACAATTAAAAAACTTTTTTTATAAGGAACATGGCTTGGGATGCCTGGGTGGCTGTCAGTTAAGTATCTGCCTTCTGCCTGGGTCACAATCCCAGGGTTCTGGAATCAAGGCCTGTCTATGGCTCCCTGCTCAGTGGAGGTGTTTGCTTCTCCCTCTCCCTCTGCCCCTACTCCTGCTTGTGCTCTATCAAATAAATAAATAAAATCTTTTTTAAAAAAATAGGGGCACCTGTGTCAGGTCATGATCTCGGGGTCCTGGGATCGAGCCCCGCATCGGGCTCTCTGCTCAGCAGGGAACCTCCTCCCCCCGCCCCCGACTGTCTCTCTGCCTACTTGTGATCTCTCTCTGTCAAATACATAAATAAAATCTTTAAAAAATAACAAGAAAATAAAAAGAATACACCTTTTGCTTAATTTGTCTTTTTCTCTTGGTACTTAGAAAGGAGCATTGGTATTACTAGTTGTTTAGTAAATAGCTGTGGTTCACCTCTTAATATCGAAGGCTTTATACAAAAAGGAATCTGTGGAATATAGAGAAGTTATGCAGCACACTTATGAGATTATTCTACTGGGGGAAGGAGTATCTTTCAAAAGGAGTGTCTTCCCAGGTGCATAGCACCATTTGCCATACACACAGCAAATACAATGATTATAGAGGCACATTTTGGGAAATTAGCTCAAAGTGGGGATTGTTAACACTGTGATCCCCTTTTTATATTTTTTAATATGTTTTTATTTTTTAAAGATTTCATTTATTTATTTGACAGAGTGAGAGATCACAAGTAGGCAGAGAGCAAGGGAGAAGCAGGCTCCCCGCTGAGCAGAGCCCGATGCGGGGCTCGATCCCAGGACCCTGAGATCATGACCTGAGCTGAAGGCAGAGGCTTTAACCCACTGAGCCACCCAGGCGCCTCTACTTATACATTTTTAAAGATTTATTTATTTATTTGAGAGAGAGAGTGTGTGTGCACTGTGTTTGGTGGGGAGGGGCAGAGAGAGATGGAGAGAGAGCATCTCAAGCGGACTCCTGCTGATTGCAGCGCCCAGGTGGGGCACCATCTCTTGACCCTGAGATTGTGACCTGAGCCCAAATCAAGAGCCAGACACTTGATCAACTAAGCCGCCCGGGTGCCCCCAGGGTCCCCCTTTCTTAATGCTATCCTCCATCAGATTTTTAAGATTACTCATACAGTTTTTGTATTAAAAGAGAATTTTCATTCTAAAATGTGGAAATACCTCAAAAACAATCTAAGGACAGTCCAAATTCAGAGTGACAAGAAATTTCATGTTGGATATAAGCCTAGTTGTGCTATAGGCAGTGGGCCTTCTCTACAGATAAACGTACTTTGTGTCTAACGTTTCAAGCATTACTTGCTCATCTTATCTCTCCCATTTGTATTCCTCTCCTTAGAAGTGGGTATAACAGAGATGTGCCCAGATCATTGACCTTTGCAAACAAAATTCTGGAACCTGAGGGAACCATATCAACTCAGTTCTTACTGACTCCCTCTTCAAAAGGAATTTTGGTTGCCTTCCTGCACTAAAGAAGTTTAGAGAATGTGTCAAGGAGTGTGTGTGTGTGTGTGTGTGTGTGTGTGTGTGTGTGTTGATACCCAACAACTGAACCTACTATTTAGCTGGGCAAAGAATCAATCAATGTCATTTGTGTTGAGTCTCTAAAATATGTGAAATATTTTTAAATTTCAAAATTATCATCCAGAAAGAACGGTGATATATGGTGAGAATTATAAGAAAATGTAAACACGAATACACAAAAGCAGACTACTTTTAGTAGTACAGTAGTACAGACTACTTCTGAGTTTTGACTGGTTCTAGCAGCGGGAAAGGAGACCAGAAACCAGAATCCAAAAAGCATTTTAAGATGGTGGTAACCACTTTAAAACTCTAAAATTCTAGCCCTAGCACTGAGGAGGACATAAAAATGTACGATGTCCACTTTCCTTTATGGAATTTAATCTAGTTGAAGACATGGGGCACCTGGGTGGCTCAGTGGGTTAAGCCTCTGCCTTCGGCTCAGGTCATGATCTCAGGGTCCTGGGATAGAAACCCGCATTGGGCTCTCTGCTCAGTGGGGGGCCTGTTTCCCCCTCCCCCTCTGCCTGCCTCTCTGCCTACTCGTGATCTCTTTCTGTCAAATAAATAAATAAAATCTTAAAAAAAAAAAAAGAGAAAATGTAGCTGACTTGCCATGGCCATGCGTTATTCAACTTTGTATTGCCAATGGGACAATGACAAAAACTGGCCACATGGGAAGGACTCGGTGAAGATTTGTCAAATGAATAGATAAATGATTGAGTTTAAAATATGTTTTATGGGACCTGTTAAGTCCCAAACAGGTATGGTGATGAGTGGGGATGAGTGGTCCAGTGTTCTGGAGCGAAGTCGTCATTCTTATAGTCAGATTTTGAGGCCTAAGAATGTGGACTTTACCCTGGAGATTCGTTATCAAGTTATTTAGCATGGGATGGCAATCTGACATTAGCACACAGAATAAATTGGGGTGGGAGGGAGAGGAAGGCTTGGTATTGGGAGGTAAAAATGTCTTTTAAGAACAAGGAGAGGGGCTGATTTTTTTTCCTAAGGGGAGTCTGTTTGAGGGAAGATGATAAGCTTGGGTTCTTGGGTTAGGCATTTGAAGTCTGAAGTGCTGGTGAGAAATACACGGGCAAACTCCAGCAGGCACCAACTAGACTTTAGCAGAGAGATCCCTTCCGAGTTGAGGTGGACGTCGGAAAGTTCCAGCTGTGAGGGAACGGGGAGATCAGATCGTCCACACACACCCCTCGCACTCCCTGGCTTCATTAGTAAGACAAATGAGACTCAAGGATGATGATAACGGTTTGGATGATGATGATGGTGGTGGTGGTGGTGACGGTGGTGTCAGTGATGGTGATGTGATGGCAGCTAATGTTTCTCGAGCGTGCCAGGCCTTGAGCTGGGTTCTTTACATATAGAACTGTATGTCACGGCATACTCACAACAGCTCCAGGATGACAAGATAATTTAGTGACTCAAGTCTTTCTCGCCGATCAGGACTGATTTCACCCTCTCTAGAACCCACACGGTTTCTTGGGGGCAAGTAGCCAGTATTCGGGCCCGGGCACAGCTCAGAAACGTGGAGACCCCTCTCCACGATTAGGGAGCGCTCCCCTTATCAGAGCGGGAACCCCGGGGGACGCGCGCCACGGTGAGGGGCAGGCAACCAGGGCCCTGGAAGCACAATGCCAGCCTCCGCGGCGCCCCGCCAGCCCGAGGTAACGGCTCCTCGCCCGCCAGGGGGCGCCTCGGTCTGTCCTAGGCGCGCCCGACCTCGGGCAGGTGACGCGGCGCCCCGCCCCTCGGGGTCCCCGCCCGGCGCGCGCCCGGCGCGCGGGTGCCGGGCGAGAGATTAAACGGCGGGAGGGGTGGGGATGGGACGCGAGGGGTCACGTCAAAGCGGCGTAGACAAAGGGCGGGCGCGCGCACGTCTTTACGCACGCCTCGGCCGGCGGCGGCGGCCAAGGGCGGGAGGGATCGTCCACGGAGGGATTGGGAGCCCGGAGCCTCACGGTCGGTGAGTAAGACCGGGTTCCCGCGGGTCCTGAAGGTCACTGGTCCCAGGGGAGCCGACAGCGGACCGGGGGGCGGGGTTCGGGGCCAAGCACCCCGCGAGCGGCCTGCGGGCCGGGGACCCCCTCCCTGCGCCGCTCCGGCGTCAGGAGACACCATTGCGGCTTCCCGGGGTTTCCCGGCCTGTCGGAACGGTCCGCCCCTTCGGCCGCAGTGGAACAGTCCGCGCCGCCCTCCGCTCCCGCCGCAGCGCCCTAGAGCCCCGTGCCCGGCACTCCCGGAGGCCGGTGCCGGGCGCTCCCGCCCCTCCCTGCTCCGTCGGGTCCCACTCCGGATGGGCGCTCCGGGCTTCTCCCGTATCCCAGGTGCTCCGCAGCCCGCCTTCCCCGAGCGTGGAGCTTGGGAGGGCCGAGCGGGCATTTGGGATCACGAGGAGGCGCTTTCACCTGTAATTTCTTTTTTTCTGCCCTTTGTATTCACTGGGATGTAGATTTGCCTCGCTTCTTCTCCAGAGGAACCCATTTTTCTTTTCTTTTTTTTTTTTTTTTAAGAATTTCTTAACCCCGAAATCCTTCACCTTTCTGTTTTGATATCGCGCCCTGCAAGGAAGCCATCCTTCCAGAGGGTCTTGATGATTTACTTACTTGTGATTCGCGTAGGGTTTTAACTTTCGCAGTTTCAAAGTTAGGGAGAATATACTCTATGAAGCATATGGTATAGCTCTGGAAATAAGTTCCGTACTGTGCTAGGTATAAGTGCCTCTCGCTGCTCATGCCCTCAGTGCCGTGGATTTTCTCAGTGATAACCTCCTTCAGAGCATTTCCTTTTGGCTTCTTTTTCCTTAATTTTGACTGTACTCTTGAGTGCCTCTGCTCAGTTTCATCTCGTGTAGATTCTGTCTCAACCCAAGGGAAATGGTGTGAAAGCAGTTATCCCTATGCCAGAGACTGTAGAAATGAGTCCTGTAATAATGCCAGTCTGGTATTCTTTTCTCACTTTGATAGTGTTTTGTTTTTCTGCCAACTTTGTATTATGGAGACTTTCAGACATACAAAAATAGATAAAATAATGAGCCAGCATGTATCCATCATCCAGCCTCAACAAATGATCTTCAGGTTAAGCCTGTCCCATCCATTTCTCCCTCCCCTAAGCTCTGGGATAAATCCTTGATGTCAAAAGTAACTTGAGATTCCAAATAAAAATCGTACTGTTGTATTAAATCATAATGTACTTTTTTGGGACGAAGTCTACCGTTGGAAGTTCTTTAAGAAATATGTAATAGCATTGGAGAAGGGCCAGAGGAGGGCACCTAAAATGATCAAGCTGCTGGAGGACAGGTTGAAACAAAAAGTCCATCAGATGTGAATGAGAACTTCCAGGTCATCTTTCTAACTTTTTCATTTTTGATGCACCCTCAGGGTCCATAGAGGTTTGGTGACTTGTCCAGATCAACCAGGAATGAGTCCAGCTGAGGCTGGAAACCTTTCCCAACTCCACATTCAGTCTTCTTTCTCCTGTACCATAGTACTGCCTTTATATTGTTTCTTTCAGGAAAGGGAAATGTGTGGAAGGGCTTTAACTGAAGACTTTTACAATGAAAGGTTTGGGTGGGTTAATAGAACCTTTCCATAACTAGGGGATATGTCTTAAAATATTTCTTAAGTCAGATATGGGACAAATGAGAAATTCTCATGACAGCTTTTAGTAAACATGGGAAAATTGTGACCTTAGAAGGGGAATACCAGGCTGAGAATAATTACAAACTTTAAAAGATGTAGATAACATTCACAGCTATTTAAGAAAGAGCAGCTAAGGGAAACTGGAGTGAGTTGGCGTGCAGTCCTGGTTTTGCTCTTGATAGCAGAGAGAACAATAGAACCCTTCCATAAAACATTCCTTCTTGACATTAACATAAAAATCCTCAGCTAGATGTAACATGGATTAGGTGTTTGCTTTCTTTTCTTTTTTTGTTTTTAACAAAACCATAGTATGTATTTCTTAGCACACTTTGTGCTGTGAAGTTTCCTCATCTTAGGAAAGACCGGTGAATTCAGTACTTATACCTCAGTCTTCACCCTTAAAATTGGAGGGGATATTGTACCTCCAAGGAATGCTGTGAGCAAAGGAATCTCTGTATATAGAGTTCATCGGATTTGCTTTCAGGTTTGGTTTATACGATGTGACATAGTTGTTTATAAATTATTTTCAGGATGGACTTTTGTTAGCTTGTGATTTAAATACAGTGGTCTTCACATATATTCAGCTTATGGAACTAACTGCTGAGAGAACAGCATCGGGGTGTCTTGGTAAATTACTACCCGGAAGACATGGGTGCAAGAAGAACTTTGATGTTTTGTGTGGGTTTTGTGGGTTTTTTGGTTTTGTTTGCTTTTGGAGAGGGAGGAAGAAGGGGGAAGGAGACGATCTTAAGCCGGCTCCGCACTAAGTGCAGAGCCTTAGAGTCAGGACCCTGAGATCAGACCTGAGCTGAAATCAAGAGTTGCGGTGGTGAGCTAGGATTCTAGCCTGGTAACTGGTTTTGCTGAAGAATAAACCACTTCTCTTATCTGTATGCATATCACAAAATGTTACCATTCATTAAAAATCTTTTGCTTTCTGGAGAGAGAAACCAGACATGATCTGGTCCTGATTGAACTGTACTACAAAATTGTTTCTTCGAGTAACATAGAACCTCAATATGGCATGGCATTTACTTCTTTTTGTATCATTGTGCTCAAGGGAGGACTTGACCAAATATCATAAACTACAAAATACTTAGAATGAAGTATGCTTCATGCTTAGCATGAAGAATGCTTTTTAAAAAAGCACTGAATTTAAGAGTTAATAGGAATGTTGTAAAGCTTGCAGTTTTTCCTAACTCCTTTAAAGGTACTCTTTCTCCTTTAAAATATCTCCTGGGGGCACCTGGGTGGCTCAGTCGTTAAGCGTCTACCTTCAGCCCAGGTCAGATCCCCGCATCGAGATCGAGCCCGAGATCGAGCCCCACATCGGGCTCTCTGCTCTGTAGGAAGCCTGCTTCTCCCACTACCATTCCCTCTGCTTGTGTTCCCTCTCTCGCTGTGTTTCTCTCTGTCAAATAAATAAAATCTTAAAAAAAATTTTAAAATATCTCCTTTAAAATGCATACCCATGCACCTGCCACCCAGTCACGGCCTTATCTCATTTCTTTGGGCACTCTTTGAGTGTGCCTTGTGTTTGCATTGCACCTCCTTTTAAACTATAAGCCCAAGATCTATAATATTGGAATGATGCTTTGTAAAAAAGTAGAAACATAATAAATTTTTGTTGACCTTTTGAATTAAAATACCAAAAAACTGGTGAGGAAATTGAAATCCAGGGAAGCTGAATGACATATAGACCAGGTAATAACAAAGCTGTACCTGAACTCTTAGTTAAGGAGACTTCTGAGTTCCAATTCTAAGCTACTCTATGGTACCATTTTCTTGACACAGTAGAGGAATGGGGAGGGAAAAAATATTGATGTATATGTTTTTTTCTTTACCAGTTACACACATTTTATTTTCAGGGTCTGCTTTAAAAGTTTCTGATCAGGGGCACTTGGGTGGCTCACTTGGTTAAGCATCTGACTCTTGGTCTCAGCTCAGGTCTTGATCTCAGGATGGTGAGTGCGAGCTCTGCATTGGGCTCCACTCTGGGTGTGGAGCCTACTTAAGTAAAAATAAATAAATAATAAACGTGTTTGATCAATGTTAACTAATACAAATAGAGTACACACTGTGTATATAATTTTACATTTTGCAATAGCCACTTTTAAAAAAATTTTTTTTTCTCAAAGATTTTATTTATTCATTTGTTGGAGGGAGGGAGAGGGCACAGGCAGTGGGAGCGGCAGGCAGGGAAAGAAGCAGACTCCCTGCTGAGCAAGGAGCCTGATGGAAGGACTGGATCCCAGGACCCTGGGATCATGACCTGAGCCAAAGGCAGACACTTAACTTAACCAGTTGAGCCACCCAGGCATCCCATGTAAGAGTCACTTTTAAAAAGTACAAAGAAACCCATGAAAATAATTTTAATCACGTATTTTATTTAACCCAAATTATTCAGAATATCACTCATACATGTAATCAAGATACAGATTATTAATGAGGTCTTTTACATTCTTCATAGAATATTTAAATCTAGTGTGTATCTTATTTATATTTACAGCATATTTCAGTTTGGACTGCCTACATTTCAGGTGCTCAAGAGTTATATGTGCTTAGTGGCAGCTGTATTGGACAACACAGAATCACTGTCAGCTGAGCAGAAAGCTAAAAGAACATTTTAGGTTCCTAGTAATACTCAATTCTGAGGTTAAAATAGAGTTTGTGGCTGTGATCGTTGGTTTTTTGTTTCATGTCTTAATGACTTTTTCTTTGCATAATTAGGACTGTTTCAGGTTGTAGCAAGTTGAACAAAGAAGTCTGATGGTCCACAAATTTTGTACCTTTGTGATGAAATGCTCGCTCACTCTCTTTTTTTTTTTTGGTCTGTGGGATCGATCTTTTGTCTCTCTCTTTTTTTCAATCATCTTGACCATTTTTAAGTGTATAGTCCAGTAATAGTGCTCTCTCATTTTAAAATAACACTATTTAGTCATTGGGAGAAAACTTGATTTTTAAAAAACAGCTAGTAGCAAAACTAATAAAATAACCTAATAAAAAATTGGTAAAGATTTGAACACTTCACCAAAGAAGATAGATGGATAGCGAATAAGCACAAAAGATGCTCGATATCATTGGTCACTGGGGAAATGCAAAATAAATCTATGAGATATCACTTCACATCGATCAGTATGTCTAAAATTAAAAAGACTGATCCTGTCAAGTGGTGGTGAGGTTGTAGAACAAATAGAACTTTCATACATTGCTGGTAGGATGCAAAATTATGGTACAACCATTTAGAAAGCAGTTTGGTGGGATGCCTGGGGGGCTCAGTTGGTTAAGTCTGCCTGAGGCTCAGTTCATAAAACCCCAGGCTCCTGGGATCCAGTCCTGCATCAGCTCCTTGCTCAACAGGAAGCCTGCTTCTCCCTCTGCCTGCCACTCCCCCTGCTTGTGCTCTTTCTCTGATAGATAAATAAAATCTTAAAAAAACAAAAAAACAAAAAAAACCAGTTTGGCAGCTAAATATACACCTGCTTTAGACTCCATCATTCCACTCCTAGATATTTATTTACCCAGGAGAAATAAAAATGTAAATCCATGTGAAGACTTGGCTTTATTTGTAACAGCCCAAAACTGGAACAGTGGCATTGTCGATCAGTAGGGGAATGCATGAGTGAATGTGGTATATGCATACATTGGACCACAGCTCAGCAGTAAAAAGAAATGAACTCGTGACATATGCAGCAACATGAAGGACTCTCAGAATAACTATGCTGAGTGAACTAAGCCAGATAAAACAAGGTTAAAAAGAAAATAAAAGGCCAGGAAGTTGCTTCCAATTACATATGCAGCACTCCAATGTAAAAGCACTATTTCTGAGATGGAGCTCTGAGAGCAGCTTTCAGGATGGGTAATGAAACATCTTGGGTCTGAAAACCCCAACAAGACAAATTGCCCCCAAATACCAAATATCCTGTGTCTTTTGGCCTCTTTTTTTCTTTTCCAGCTTCGAAGACTTCATGTTGCTTTGGGGATCTTGGTACCAGGTTTCTTACTACCTAGTTCCAACTCAAGTTAGTCCTTTGTAGGCAAGGGGAAAGTTACGTAAGGTCAGAGTGACCTTAGTTAAGACCAAGACCCCAAAACTGACCATATTACTGTCTTCTTTCTGGTGAGCTGAGTTATTCTTTATCTTACTGTATCTTGACTTTGTCTTTAACCATTTATTTTATCTAGGATTGATGTCAGCTCTATGTTTGGTCTTGGTTTTTTAGCATTTCAGGTTCACTTCAACCTAGTCTCTGAGTGCTGCCCTGTTTCCTTGGAAACACTGTATACTTCCTCCGAAGAATTCATTCAAGCAAATTTCTTATATTCCACTACTCTGATACACTTGACATTCAGTTCACTAGGCACTATAACCTATTCAAAATGGTAAATAAAAAAATTTTTTTTAAGATTTTATTTATTTATTTGACAGAGAGAGAGAGAGAGATCACAAGTAGGCAAAGAGGCAGACGGGGGTGGGGGGGGGGAAGCAGGCTCCCCGCTGAGCAGAGAGCCCGATGCGGGGCTCGATCCCAGGACCCTGAGATCATGACCTGAGCCGAAGGCAGAGGCTTTAACCCACTGGGCCACCCAGGCACCCTGGTAAATAAAAATTTTAAGGTAGCAAAAAGATAAAGTGACCTCTCCCTCACACTTGTAGAGGCAGCAACTATAGCTGTTCTTGTATCTTCCCAGAGATCTGTATCTTTGCAATACCTATAAACTGTATATATTTTTCCTTTTCCTCCCTCTCAGTTGGTATTTACTGGGGACATTGTTCTGCATCTAACTGGTAGATTGTTTCTTTATCAGTGCACAAGTAAATGTCTTTTTTCATTTAACAGATGAATAGCATTCCATTGTATCTTCTGTTAATTGTGGATGTTGATGTTTTTTTGGATATTACAAACACTGCTGCAGTCAGTAACCGTGCACACACATCATCTTGTCTGTGCATCGGTACAGGGTTTCTCAGCCTCAGCACCCTTGTCATTTGGGGTCAGGTAATTCTTTGCCGTCAGAGATGACCTACATATTACAGGATGTTTAGCTATATCCTTGTCATCTTTGTACTCATTGCCAGTAGCTCCCCATCCCAAGTCTGACAACTAAAAAGGTCTGCAAACATTACCAAATGGTGGGAGGGGGGTGTTGAGGGGAGAGGTTGGGGGGCAAATAGCCCCTGGTTGAAAACTACTGCTCTAATTTACCTGTTTTTTGTTTGCTTGTTTGTTTGTTGTTTTTTTAGAGAGAGTGTCTGCAGGCAAGGAGGGTCAGAGAGAGAATCTTAAGCAGGCTCCACGCCCATGGTGTGGATCATGATCTGAGCCAAAATCAAGAGTTGGATGGTCAATTGACTGAGCCATCCAGGCACCCCTCTAATTTATCTTTAAGATTTTTAGAGGTAGAATTGCTGGAGCTAAGGTTACGTGCATTTAAAATTATGATGGCAGGGACACCTGGGTGGCTCAGTTTCTAAAGCATCTGCCTTCAGCTCAGGTCCTGATCCCAGGGTCCTAGGATCGAGCCCCGCATCGAGCTCCCTCCTCAGCAGGAAGTCTGCTTCTCCCTCTCCCACTCCCCCTGCTTATGTTCCCTCTCTCGCTGTCAAATAAAATCTTAAAAAAATAAAATTAAAAAATTCTGGTGGCCTTTAGTGAGTTGTTCTCTAAAGAGGTTGTACCATATTTATACTCCAGCCAGTAGGATTTGAGAATATTTTCTCATCATCACCAGTATGGTGGTTTATAAAATAATTTTTTTTTCCTGTCTCACTAGTTAAGTCACATTTCTGTGCCTTACAACTAACCTTTTTGTTGAGAACCTAGTGCTTGTTAGGCATGTAGTATTTTTTGGCCTGTGGGTTCTGTGACATACTTTGAAATGCTTTCCTCCTCTCTAATTCTCTTAAAGTTTGGTATTTAGAACTGAAGACAGGGGTGTCTGTCAGTTGAGCAGCTAACTCTTGATTTTGGCTCAGGTCATGATCTCAGGGTCCTGGGATCGAGCCCCATGTTGGACTCTGGGCTCAGCAAAGAGTTTGCTTGGGGTTCTCTCTCTCGCCCCCTTCCCTCTCCCTCTGCCTCATGCCCCCCATACATGCACTCTCACTCTCTCATGTGTGCATGCGTTCTCTCTAAAATAAATAAATAAATCTTTAAAGAAGAAAACTTAAGGGTTTCTTCTGATCCTAATGGATACATACCATTTATTGAAATCTAATGTATGACAGACATTGTGCTTGGTGTGTTTAAAAAATGCATTATCCCTGTATTACCTAAGCATTTATGTTAAATAAAATTGTATATTTTATTCCTTTGAGTTGGTATGTGGCATCTCTCTGGACATACTCTGGTAGTCATGGGCTCCTGAAGTAGGATGTGTCACAGAGAGCTAGCTAGTGGAGAAGAAATGCAGTTGGCCCTTGAA
>CM053604.1:139502224-139528031 GCA_028646535.1 Procyon lotor | reverse complement strand
AGGCCCTTGGGATCTGACCTGGGCCGAAGGCAGACGCTTAACGACTGAGCCACCCAGGTTGAGCTGAAGGCAGAGGCTTTAACCCACTGAGCCACCCAGGCGCCCCGAACAACATGGTTCTTAAAAACACCAACTCCCTATACAGTTGAAAATCTGCATGTAACTTTTAACCTTCCTAAAACTTAACTGCTTACTGTTGACTGGAAGCTTTACTGATACAGTCAATTAGATTAACACTTATTTTGTATGTATATCATACACTGTGTTCTTATAGAAAAGGAAGCTAGAAAAAGAAAATGTTACTTAGAAGATCATGACGGGTGGTGCCTGGGTGGTTCATTTGGTTTGTTAAGTGTCCAACTCTCGGTTCCGGCTCAGGTCATGATCTCAGGGTTGTGAGATTGAGCCTTGCATTGGGCTCTGCACTGACCATGGAGTCTGCTTGAGATTTTCTCTCCCTTTCCCTCTCCCTCACCCTCTGCCCCTCTGCTCTCTTGCATGTGCGTGCACAGACTGTCTCAAATAAATAACATTTTTAAAAAAATCATGAGGAAGAGAAAATACATTTATGGCACTCTATTTTTCTAAAAAAATCCATATGTAAGTGGACCTGCACAGTTAAGACCTGTATTGTTGTACAGGGGTCAGCTGTATTTGATTCTGTAGTTAGGATCATAATCGTCCTTGTCTTGTGATTGGGTCAGAATTGGTTTAGATGACCTGATAGAAATGAAGTTCCCTCTGTTCTTTTCTCTTCTAGGATCCTCTTTTTCTTGCTAACAATCATCAAAGTGTGAAATTATGATTTTGTGTAGGCTTATTTGCTTAACACTTGTCACTAGGCATGTTTGTTCACCTCTAAATACCACCTGACCTAATGTCAGTAGGTCAATGGTTATTATTAACCAATAGGTTAATGGGCACATAGTATGTGCCCAGTGAATATATGTTGAATGAATGAACTCGTCACTCTGAGAACTGAAGAGCATTGAAAACTGGGTCATTTAGGGGCTTAAAGGCCCAGATTTACCATTCAGTGTGCTGAAGAGTCCAGTTAGCTTAGTGGTGGGTTCTGTCACACTCTCTTCTAAGAGGCTCAGAACTACTTGGTTCTTAGGTTTTTCTCTGGACCTTTTGGGCTTTTAGGGGAACTTTGGTCCAAATAACTCTCCATGAGTTTGGCTGAAAGCTGTGGAAATTAAGAGAAATGAGCAAATACTACCTCATGGTTATGGAGTCATGGTTATATTTACTTGAAGCAAAGGGATGTCCTCCTAAGTGAGCAGTTATCTGGAAATTGTGGTGTGGTAGAGCTCTGCTATGACTAATTTTCTGATATTATTTCCAGAGATCAAAGTTTGTGCTAAGGGGGCCTAAGACACCAGTCTTGTGGCTTTAATGGCTGCTCTGCTAATCCAGCAAGATGTTTGGAACTCTGATAACTGCAGTTTGCTTGCTTTTTCTCTTTACTTCTAAGAATTTATGTGAGGATTGTTTAGTGTTGGCCAGATAACTTGTTTGGCTAGGTTACTGTTCTCTCTGTTCTGGAATCTGGCGCTTATAAACATGAACTCTCAAGGGGTGGGGCAGGACCGTAGAGGGGGGTCCAGTGCCTCTGGGTCGGGGAGAAAGGAGTGGCTGGGCATGGGTTGGCAAACTGTAGGGTCAGATAGTTAAGTATTTTAGGCTTTGCTGGCCGTGGTCTCTGTCACAAATTATCCTTTGTTTTTTACAGTTCTTTAAAGATGTAAAAACCATTCCTAGCTTGTGAGTCTTAGAAAAACAGGCCAAAGCCAGATTTGGCCCATGGGCCCTGGTTCACCAACCCCTGAACTAAGTGAAGAAATTAGTTTATTGCTAAATGTGTTTAATGTTTTGGGGACATGAACCCAGAATAACCTTGGGAATTGTCAGTTGATTATGATTCAGAGAAAAGAGATCTAAACTCTGGCATGGGAAGTCATAGTGACCCCAGTGTCCGTCATCTTATGTCCATGGGACTCAGGGTAACTGTGGCCAGTGGGACGGAGGGATTTTGCTGCTGCTTTCCCATGGGAATGCTGGACAAGGGGGACAGGGATGGAAGAGTGGAAGAGATGTGGCCCTAGAGTTAGGTTGGAATTAGGTTTAAAGAATACAGTGACTTGGGGCACCTGGGTGGCTCAGTCATTAAGCCTCTGCCTTCAGCTCAGGTCATGATCCCAGGGTCCTGGGATTGAGCCCCGCATCAGGCTCCCTGCTTGGCAGGAAGCCTGCTTCTCCTGCTACCATTCCCTCTGCTTATGTTCTCTCTCTCTCGCTGTGTTTCTCTCTGTCAAATAAATAAAATCTTTAAAAAAAAAAAATACAGTGTCTCAGCAAATTAATTGGAAATATTCCTAGTTTCCTCAACCTCTGCTGGGATGTTGTTAGAAATCTGGCATATAGAGTCAGTTTGGCCAGTTTACAAAAATGAAAGAACTGGTTTGTACCTGGGATTCTGAGAACACCAAATTCTGATACATGAATCCAGATTGGCCTTGTGGTTTTTCTCTGACCTCAAGAAGTTCTGTAGAGCAGGCCTGGCAGGAAGGAAGTGTTCATTTATTCCAGGGTAGTTTGGGAGCTAGGAGAGCATACTGGTTAAAGAGCATGGGCTGAGAGACAGATGCGGGCTACAGATTCCTGCTCTGCTACTTAGTAGCTGTGTCATGGTAACTTACTCCTCCCAGCCTCGATTTTGTCCCATGCCAGATAGCAGTGATAGTAAGAGCTCCACCATAGGATTGTGAGACTTAGGTGAGGGTCAGACACAGGAAATGTTGGCCACGTGAGCTTGGGCTCTGTCGAGTGGTTAGCATTCAGTAAAGGTTATTAGCAGTGATGATGACCACGTGAATGTGGAAGAACTGGAGGATCCAAAATAGGATTTCAGTGCCACGAAATACCCTGTCCTCTTGATTTAATCACTGAATGTGTGAGAATGTAATGGGAGCTGTGCTGAGTAAGGAGTCAGAAGAACTGAATCTGTCTCTGTCTGCCTTAATTTCCTAATTGGTAAAACGGAAATAATACTGTTGACAGGTTATGAAAGAACCTGTGAAAGGGCTCTAAGAATTCTAAAAAGACACTGGACAAAATTTAAGGTAAAGGTAGCAACCTGCTTATTTGTTCAATTTCTTGACCTTCTGAATGTATAGGAATGGAGCCGGAAGGTGATTGGTGTGAAGCTGCAGTGTTTGCCAGAGATTTGAAAGGACATTCCTAAGTGCAGGACTTGCATTGGTAACTTGTGGTTAGGGATAAGTAATATAAAATTGAAATACTTTTGTAACATATTTAAAATAGTGGAGTTCATGAATGGCTATATTAAGTGGAAAAAGCCAATCTGAAAATACGACTCCAATTATAAGATTTTTCGAGAAGAGGCAAAACTACCCAGACAGTAAAAGAGCAGTGATGGCCAGGGGTTCAAAAAATGGAGGAATGAATAATTAGAGCCCAGGAGATTTTTAGGGCAATGAAAATACTAAATGATACTATAATGATGGGTATATATCATTATACGTTTGTCTAGACTTCTAAAATGTACAACACCAAGGGTGCGCCCTGATGTAAGCTGTGGACTTTGGGTGACTCTGATGTGTCAGTGTAGCTTTGTCAACACTTGTAACAAACGTACCTTTCTGGTGGGACTGTTCATAATGGGGGTGGCTGTACATACAATAGGGACGGGGAATGTGGGGAAATATCTATATCTTCCTTTCAGTTTTGCTGTGAACCCAAAACTGTTCTAAGGAGAATAGTCTTTAAAACAGAAAAGAGTGACCAGTGTGGGGAGATAGAAAACTGGAGGAGTTTAATCTCCATGTAGAAAATGTGACAATATCTTACAAAATTATAACTGTGTTTCCTTTTCCCCTGCAATTCCATTTCTAGGAATTTATCCTGAAAATATGTTTATATTTGCATATGCATTTTGTATGCTAAATCGTGGATGCACATGGTTATTCATTGCATTATTTATTTACAATAACAAAAAAGTGGAAACATTGGTGTCCAACCTCAGGAAACTGGTTAACTAACTTATGGTACAGTCCTTTTTTTTGAAGATTCATTTAATTATTTGAGAGAGAGAAAAAAAGTTGGCGTGCATATGTGCAAATGGGGTGGGTCAGAGGGAGAGAGCATCTTAACCAGACTCCCTGCTAAGCGTGGACCCTGACGCAGGGTCCGATCCCACGACCTGGAGATCACAACCTGAGCTGAAACCAGGAGTTGGCCACTTAACCAACTGAGCCACCGAGGCTATGCACCCGTAAAGGGTGAGGGAGCCCTGCAGGTGCTGACGGAGTATTCATCCAAGACACAGTAAGCTAGAGACACAAACCGAAACGCAAGTTGAAGAACAGTGGGCAGAATATGGCATCGTTACTGTTGCCAGGGTGAGGGGGTGAGTAGAAAAGTAAGTTATGATTTCCTCATGTAAACACAGAATACCTTGGGAAGAATAAGAACTCGGGGTAGCTGGGGACAACTGGGAGGGAAATCTCCTTTTCGTAGTCTAAATGAAATGTGGCGTATATCCATACATGATTGATCTTTTGTCCAGACTTCCAAAATGTGGCATATATCCATGTATTTTCTCTTCAAAAAGTTGGCCACACATTATATTGTTGGAATTGAGAGCCATACAAAACACCTCCGTTGGCTTCCACATCCACGTCTGCCACCTGTTTCCGTGTCTGCTCCCTTTGACCTTGATGACTCGAGAAGCTGGCACCAAATCGAGGCTCACTCTACAACAGTCCCCCCACCCCCAAAGCATATTGATGTTTCTCCTCTTGATTTGTATGACTGATGGTGTTTCTGTTTCCACCCCCAGCTTTGGCAGCATGTAAGCAACTTCTTGCCAAGAACCCAGGTCACCGCTGAGAAGGGGGCCTTAGGGAGAAGAATATCCAGAGGAAACCAATGCCAGACACGTCTGGAGTTACACTCAATGCAGGCAGCATGAGACATTCTGTGCCAGCATCTGTGTCCTGCTGGCAAAGACTGTAGCTCTCCAGGTTGGAGGGGCCTGGAAGCAGCACGCACCAGGAGCCTCTCGAGAGGAAGAATGGGGCCAGATGTGAACTCTCTACAATGAACACAGTTTGCAGCTTATGAAGGAGTTTTAAGTAAAACAATTATTTAATTTCCACATATTCAAGTTCAATAGCCTTCTGTGTGAAGTGCCAGCAGTCACCCCCCTCCACAGAAGTTATCAGGATTGTTCTGGCACCAAGTTGAATTCTTCTTGGTACTTCTGGCAATGACAGATCTTCAGGACAGATTTATCTGCTAAATGCTCTTGAGCAGGAAAGAAAAAGTAAAACTTCTGGAAGGAGCGGAAGGGTAGCAGAGCAGAGGTCCCTCCCTCACTACTCACTTTCACAGAAACTCTGCCTGGACTCGGATGCTCGTACTGAAGATTGGTCCTGCCTCGTTCACCTCCAAAGTCCATCGATTCCGGGGAGAGCTGGCATTTGGGGGCTGCCTCCTGTGGCCCTTTTTACTGTCCTTCTGCCCACAGGCAGTCAAATGATGTGAACTTGGAATGGGGTTTGCTGTCCTATGGGGACTCGCTTTCTTTCCCAGGCCGGTGCTGTCTGACGGGACCATCTGAAGACAGTGGTTTATTCTGGGGGGGAGGGCACTGGCCTTGCCCGCATCCTCCACCATGTTCCTGTTGCTGCCTTTTGATAGCCTGATTGTCAACCTTCTGGGCATCTCCCTGACTGTCCTCTTCACCCTCCTTCTTGTTTTCATCATAGTCCCTGCCATTTTTGGAGTCTCCTTTGGCATTCGAAAGCTCTACATGAAAACTTTGTTAAAAATCTTTGCGGTAAGTTGTGCTGTTTACAAATGGTTGCTCCACAGAGGAGGGGAGAAATGCTGTTATTAGTAAAGAGTTATTGTTATCTGGCAGATTATCTCTTTATTGCATGCAGAGAAAGTTGGGAGAATGGGAAGTAGCATTTTTAGTAAAAAACTTACCTAAATGTGTACTTTTGAAAGCCTTTAACAAACTTTTTCTTTCCGAGCTAAGATACTTGTATGTATGCTTGATTCTTCTGAGCAAAGGAACCTATTCCATAACTCCACACCTTTCCTGTTTATCTCAAAGAGAGGGGCTTAGAATTTAAGAAAAAAAATCACTGCCGGATTCTGCCTTACGTATGTAACATAATGAAACACGGAGCTGCTGCTCACGCATTCCCTCGCTAATAGGTTTGGGAGAGACTTTTGTTCAGACTTAAACATCTTAAATAGGTTCTTGCATTTTAGACAGAAGAAATTATCAAGGTAGGGCATTCATGAATTCTTTTATTTTCTTCAAGATAGAGGAGAAGGGCTGTCAGTTTCTTAACATATGTCAGAACTTAGCTAATGACACCGCTGAACAACACTGTCCACAGTGTAAAGGAACCGTTCCTGGAAGTTGATCTTTGCCACCGGACTTTAGATATCTGTCCAGAAAGTTGGTGCTTTATTAGCAATACCTGCTTTCAGTAGTCACCAAATCCTCAGGTATTATTTTCCATAGCTGAGACCATATATAATTTGAGAAATCAAAAATTTTAAAAGTTATTTGTTCATATAGTATCTATGGTTCATTCATTATAATTAATAAATTCATTCATTTTCCTTTGGTTCCTTAAAATTCTCCAGTGGACAGGGTTATCTACATTTTGTCAGTGAAAACACACTGAAAGATTAAGCAACATGTATAAAATGTTACTTTATAGTAGGAACTGTTTTTTTATGTGTGTTATTGAGTATTGGGTTTGGTATTTAATATTCCTGTGAGAATGTTTTCGTCACATTTAAGAGTGGCATCTGTTATGTTCACAGTGTTGTATAGCCATTACGTCTGCCTAGTTCCCTGATGCTTTCATCCCTGCGGGGGGAAACCGCACACTCATGAAGCAGTCGCCCTCCATTGTCCCCCACCTTGGCCACCATGAGTTTGTGTTCCAGCTCTGGTTTTGCCTGTGCTGGTAGTCCATGTTCGTGGAGTCCTATCAGATGTGCTCTCCTGTGACTGTCTTCTCCCATTTAGCATATTTTTGAGATTCGTCCACATTATAACATATTTCAGTACTTTTATTTTTTTTAATGGCTGAATAATATTCCATTCATGGTGTATCTGTGTATCATGGTGGACATGGTGTATCTGTACCATGATTTGCTTATCCATTCATGCACCAGTGCACATGGCTGGGCCTGTTTGCACCTTCAGGCTGTTGTCAGTAGTGTTGCTGGAGTGTACGTGTTCGTGTTTGAGTACCTGTTTTCAGTAGTATGATTTTTGAGCCCTACAGATGGTCTCAGGTTATCTAGTTACTTGCTCTTTGGAGAGTAATGTGGATGCTAGCAGCTTGAGTTTCACCTAAGAGCTGGTTAGAGATGGAAGTCTCAGGCCCGCTCCACCCCTGCTAAATTAGATTCTGCATTTCTGGGGCGCCTGGGTGGCTCAGTGGGTTAAGCCTCTGCCTTTGGCTCAGGTCATGATCTCAGGGTTCTGGGATCGAGCCTCACATCGGGCTCTCTGTTTGGCAGGGAGCCTCCCACCCCCCCACCCACCCCGCGTCTACCTCTCTATTTGTGATCTCTCTGTCAAATAAATAAAAGCTTTAAAAAAAAATAAGATTCTGCATTTCCGCAAGATCCAGGTGAAATGTGCATGCTGAAGTTTGAGAAGTGGTGACCTAGTCAGTCTTTGGACCGGCTACTTTGCTTATGTGTATTATTTATTTTAATTAATCAGGAAATGTGATTTTCTTAGATTTCAGTCCAAGAAAATCTTCATTAGAGCCCAGGATTCCTGTGGACCATATAACTTACCACTCATCCCCTTTTGCCACTGTAAAAAACCAGTAGAGGGTCAGTAGCTGGTAAACTTTTTAGGAGACAACATTGAGTGATGGCTAGCTTTCATTCAAGTTTAGAAGCAAGTGGTTAACTCATAGATCTATGGAAATACTTATTTTTAAAATGTAGAAATCATAGAATTAGCATTTGAGTTATTCTGTAGTAGCTGAAATTTTCTAACTTGCATCACTTTGGGCCATAGAAGCATCCATGTATATTCTCTATTCCATTTTGAATATGTCTCCCCAAATTAATATTTTAAAGTTCAGAGTCAATTAAAATCCTAATTGTAACTGTATTTTTAAATGTATATTCTTGTGACACTTAATATAGATTATAATTACATAGCTGAAATTCACTAAATATATATTGTTGGGTTGATCCACGGGATGGGTAATCTTGGGCCCCTGATGAGAGTTTTCTTTGCTGACCACATTTTGTAAATCACTAGTTTAAGGCACAGTGATTTAGAAGTGATTTTGGTATATGTGTGTATATTTATGTACGTACCCGTTTTTGACCTCAAGATTTAAGATTGCAAGAACTGGATTTGCACTTCTTATTTCCTAGAGATGTGTATATCGGGCACTGAAAGGATTCTGGGTACTCTGAGTGCTGTCCTGTTGAGCCTCATGGGTAATTACAGCTTGGCTATAAGCTAGAGTCAGGGGGTAGGCTAAAAAGGACTGATACCATTCCAGCAAGGTTATAGGTGGCTCTACAGGAATGTCTGGTCTTTCCTAACTTTATTACTGTCCTGAGTTGACCTTAATGGACAGTAAGAACTGAATGCTATATATATCAACATTAGTATTAGACACAAGTCAGATTTGGCCAAACTGGTTTTATTTTTTAAATTTTTTTAAAAGATTTTATTTATTTATTAGAGACAGCGAGAGAGGGAATATAAGCAGGAGATATGGGAGAGGGAGAAGCAGGCTTCCTGCTGAGCAGGGAGCCTGGTGCGGGGCTCAGTTCCAGGACCCTTGGATCATGACCTGGGCCTAAGGCAGACATTTAACAACTGAGTCACCCAGGTGCCCCTTATTTTAATTTTTTTTAAAAAAGATCTTATTTATCTATCAGAGGGAGCACCAGCAGGGGGAGCGGCAGGCAGGGGGAGAAGCAGGCTCCCCGCTGAGCAAGGAGCCCAATGGGGGACTCGATCCCGGGAGCCTGGTGTCATGACCCAAGCTGAAAGCAGATGCTCAACCAACTGAGCCACCCAGGAGTCCCACTTATGGGTGTTTTTTGTCTTGTTTTGTTTTGTTTTAAATTCTAGCAATATAATTCCATTTTACTTCTACATATGTGGGTATTTTTTAATAGACTTTTATTTTACCTTTTTTAGCCTCTTCATCCTTCCTAAATCAGGCTGCTATATATAATTTTGGAGCTGGAAGAAAGCTCAGGGATCATCTTAATTCTGTGGGTCTATCCGCCAACTACACATTTGAATTACCTGGGGAAGCATTTTAAAAGTACTTATTTGGGAGCACTAGAATCTCCCCAAAGATTCTGACTTAATTGGTCTGGATGGGTATATTTTTAAAACTCCCCAAGTGGTTCTGAAGTCTGCCATCCACCCCCATTCATGAAGAAGTCTAACTTCCTCATGAATGGGGGTGGGGGCTGCTTTATGACTTGACTCTAATAAGTAGAATGTAGTGGATGTGAATTATACTGTGTAATAGGTGAGATTAGGTTAGAAATGGCAGTATAACTTCTGACTCTTGGGGTGCTTGCCCCTGCACCCAGCCGCCATGTTGTGAGGAAGCCCAGGCCACATATTCCGTATTCCAACTCACAGCCCCAGGAAGGCCCTGACAGCCAGCATCAAGTGCCACACACAGGAGCGAGCAGGTCTGCAGAGGACCGCAGTCCTTAGCCTTCGAGCCACCCAGCCGATCGATGCCAGACCTCATGCAGTTTGCAGATTCATGTGCAAAATTAATGGTGGTGGGGTTTTAAGCCTCTGAGCTAGGAGGTTTGTTATGTAGCCGTAGATAACCAGACAAATAATATCATGTTAAATAATTTTAAGCATTCGTTCATGTTTACACAGTTTCTGATACCTTAATATTTTTGTACGTGTATTACCTTTCAGTCTTTGGCAACTGCATTCGTATTTTATGGTTGTGTTACTAGCATGTATATCTAGTTTTGTATCCATATTTTCTTTTGGGATTTTATCAGCCATTTTTAATAGGTAATCTTCATAATGCATATCCTCTTGGTCCATGCAGTACCTCTACTTGTGCTTTAGGCAGAACCAAGCAAGCCCTGGCTTGATAGCTAGTTTCCCATAATTAGTGCATCCTTCTATAAAAAAGAACCCCAGTATCCTTGCCAAGGGGAGAAGGCAGGTGGGTCACTGTCTTCTTGGTTCCCTGTCCTGGAAGACTTGACTCGGTGTAGGTTCTATCTGGTGCTGAGCTGCAGAAGATTTTCGTACGCAGAAGGCAACAGTGTTCTTTACAACTGTGGTTTTCTTAATGTTGGTGCTTCACATTTACCCTCAATACATTATTGGGGGTACAAGTCCTGGGAGTGGCTTGCCATTGAGTTGAGAATGGTTTGGAGAAGGAGAAAGTAGAAAGCCTGGAAACAGAGGTGGAAAGAAATGACCTGGGTGATTTCGCCTTATGGGCAAGGCCTTGATCAGGTCAGGCCAGGGACCCTTGTAAATATTACAGCAACTGTCAACACGAAGCTCCAGAGCAGAAGTGGCTGGTTCAGAGTCCTAGAAAGCCAGCGGTGGTTGTGAGGAAATTGAAGAGGCCATACAGTGGGAGTGTGTAGTGGGATGGGCAGGAGTTTTTAAGTCAGTGGCCCGTAGCTTGAAATCCAGAACTCTTCGATAAGCTCTGAAACTTGACCTAAGTCCTCAGACTTTCTCGTGTGCTTCCCTATCTTCCACAGTGGAAGCTGTAACCCCTGCTTCATGTGCTTGTAGTGCAAGCGCTGGTGTCAGGCACGTCCTCCCTGCCCCAGCAAGAAGGGTGACTTTGACATAACCCTGACAAGCTGAGAGGATGACTCGAGCAGGGAAGGTGACGGGAAGTAGTTGCAGGTTGTATCATTTGCGCTCTATCTTTTCACGTGGAGACCTGGATGGAGAGAAACACTGGGAGTTAAAGGCAGCCCTTAGCGACTGCCTACTAAGTGCAAGACCCTCTACCAGACTGCTGGAGTGAGAACATGGGTCGGTTCTGGCTCCTGTTCCTCCAAGTGTTTATAGTCTAGTAAGAAAGACAAGTATACACATACATAAATAATTCACAATTGGATACTAATTCCTATACACCGGGAAAGACCAACACCGCAGGAGGTGGGTAGGTAACATATCCTAGAAGAGTTGGCATTTGAACTGGATCTTAAAAAGGAAAAGGCTTCTAGAAGTGCAGGTAAGAAAGTACAGTCTTACTTAGAGATTGACTTCAGAGACTGTACATAGCTTTAGTGGAGCAAAAATGTTGGGCGCACGGAGAGAGTGAGGGCGATTATAAAAGCAAATGTTTCTTTAGGCATTGAAAAACCATTGAAGCTTTTTGAGCAGGGAAGCGACATGATCAGACTTGGCAGCATGTGTTTGGGTGGCTTGAAGGGGGAGGAAAGAGCAATTGAGTGGCCGTGGCACTCTTAATATAAGCAAGAGAATAAGCTAGGGAGCGAAGGTGACGCCATCACCCAGGAGGCAGCTGTGAAAGAGTGCCCTTTCAGGGGAGGATCAATACGACTTGGTGACAGATGGGAAGCTTGAAAGCTTGGACGACCAGAGGGATAGTGATCCCGGTGCCGCAGGAGGAGCACCAGAGGGAGGGGAGCACTTTCAGGGTTGGGAGGAGGTATGCTGTCTTTAATTTCCAACATGCTGGTGAGAGCTGGTTGGACTTGCGTGGGGAGATGCCCACCAGGCCGTCGGGGATGTGAGGTTGGCACTTGAGTAAAATAAAGATTTGCAGGTTTGCTAGTAGCTACTTAGAGGTTACAGCTGAAGCAGGGAGCGAAGAGGGAGTTGTTAAAAGAGGGAGTGTTTCCAGGAGACTAGAGGTGCTCTGTGATGGGAGCCTGAATTTTCTAAGGGTCTCCTTCTTTGGGATATACATGGTTAGGTCACAGGACAGTGTAGCAGGGGCTGACTGAAAGGGAGGGGGTTTCTGCTGCGATTAAGTTGCAAAATCTGTTGGATGTGACTTGTAGTGTTCAATAGAATGAATGACTAGCAAAAGTACACTCTTGCACCCTCCGCCTTTCCAGGAGCTGGGCCTGCCTTTCACCTGCCAAGGTCTGCCTTGGGTTTGATCCCTAAGAGTGCAGCATTGTTAATGCCCTCTGTCTGGGAGAAGCTGAGACGGGAATAATTTAGTAATCGGATGCTGAATAGCGCGGTACATGGCATCTCACAGCAAGGGAAGGATGCAGTTTTGTTCTGCATCTCTGAACACTATAGTTCTGCAGGTGACCACTCGGAGAAGTTACCAGACATTGCTCATGTGCAGCAGCCCTTTCCTCCAGTCTTGTGCTCTGGGCCGCAGCTCTCTGGTTCACCCAGCCGCCTCTCCTCCCGAACGGGCCCTTCCCAGCTGACAGCCAGGTTCCTCCAGACCTGTGGCTGGGCAGTTCTCTCCTAAACACAAAAGCATTTTGTGATGTACCTGAGGTATGAGAAAGGAGGGCAAGGCAATGTTGCTGACAGCTCTGTGGTAGAGCTAGGTGGAGGGTCTCATCTGACCTGTACCTTTCCAGTTAAAACACCACAGCCATCTTGAATTTTGCAGAGTGAAGCTGTCCTCACAGACCTAAATTCTAGTGCTCAAAGAGGCTTGATGTCATATATGGCAGCCTCCTCTGAGTTTCAGAACTGTCAGTATGGAACCAGGTTTTTCTGATTCGGACTATTCTTGCTGTACCAATGCAGACTTGGCCAAAATGGAAAACCCTATACTCCAGCTGAGGGGCCTGTGTCTGCGTGTCAGCCTTGCTATATCCCTCTTGTCCCTATTCACCTCTTCCCTAGATGGAATTCCCAGGTGGAGTCTACCTTCCTGCATTGTAGGAGTTTGATTCACATTTTCTTCTAGAAAAGATCATTCCTACATAGAGCCAAAAAACAGCACTAAATATCCAAAGTATAGAAAATGGGCTCTGTGGGTTTTCTTGCCTTAGACCTCTCTGAGCAGGTGACTCTAAGCTGTCTGGTTTTTCTAGACAGGAGTGTTTGAAGAAATTTCCAGATGAGGTCAGATCACTGATGAAAAACTCACGTCCTGCTTTGGGCTCTGCCAGACCATCCAGAGCCGTCTTGCTGATCCTTGAGGCTCTGCCAGCAGAATCTACACCACATGCTTTGGGCTGTGTGGGTTTTGCTGTGTCACAGGATGATAGGGTTCTCTCTCACCTTGTGTAACTGTGGAAACAAGTTTGAAAAGACACTTTTAAAAATAACTGTTCTGTTTCTTGGACTTGCTGTGGACATCGCTTTCTGTGCAGTGATAATATAGTCCAGTTAGGGATAAGTGAGCTCGTTTTCACCTCTACTTACCGGGTAGTGGGAGAGACCCTGGCTCGCTTACTGCTGTTAGACGAATGTTAGGGAAGGGAGGCTCTAGGAAGAGGCTTCTTTTGTAGATCTCTTGTGGAGTCCCTTATTATTTCAATCACGGTGAGGACAGTTAGGGTGTTCTGTAGTTTCCCAAGTTCTGTCACATATATGATCCCATTTGATTTTTTTTTTTTTTTTGGAAAGATTTATTTATTTGACAGAGATCACAAGTAAGTAGAGAGGCAGGCAGAGGGAGAGGGGGAAGCAGGCTCCCCGCTGAGCAGAGAGCCTGATGCAGGGCTCAATCCTAGGACCCTGAGATCATGACCTGAGCCGAAGGCAGAGGCTTTAACCCACTGAGCGGAGCCACCAGGCGCCCAATCCCATTTGATCTTGAGTGACCCCATGAAGCAAGAGATTGACATACTATCAGTCCTATTTTGTAGGTAGAAAAGGGTGTTGGGATGAGTTGCTTAAGGGACTTAGTGTAAGTGTCCAATTAGATTTTTTTTTTTTTTTTAAATATCCAAATGGTGTTTTTGTTTACCACTAAGCCCTTCTGGCCCTTCTGTATCAGGTTGTGGGGTCCTCCTGTTACAAGGCTACTCAGAGGGGGATGGACAGTCTAGACATATATATTATTTAAATACTCAAAAACTAAAATTGTTGCTTCTGGAATAATTGGGGAGATTGGGGAGATAGGCAGTATCAGGTATTAGGCAGTTGCTTAGAGGGTGCTTGATTTTGCTCTTTGTGAAGGGCTGCTGTCCCCAGTGAAGAGAAACTAGAGGTATGAATTCCGCCAGCCAGTGAACTCCTTAGGTGCCCTGAAGACAGAAAGTTGTAGGCCGAGAGAACCTAGGCCCGAGAAACTTGCCCAAGCGTCTGGAGTCTCCAGGCCTCTGCTATAGCTGACTCATCTTCTGTTCCTTGTCACCAAGGAGGGGGACTGCTCTAGAATGAGAAGGCTTTGACTTTCCCTTTACAGTGAGCACTTGCTCATCTACAGTCCGATCTCAGGTGACTGGGATTGAGGCTTTCCCAGAATGGAAATGGAGTCATTCGTTGTATGAAGAAGGATCTCATTCTCTGTGTTGCCATTTCTCCCCACAGTGGGCCACACTGAGAATGGAGAGAGGCGCCAAGGAGAAGAACCACCGACTTTACAAGCCCTATACCAATGGTAAGACTGGCTCTTGTTCCTTATCCCAGACAGTCCCTTTGCCATGTGTTCCTAAGTGCTATTAATTCCATACATGCTCTTCACTATGTCAAAGGGAGGATAAGGATTCTGAATATTTGTGAAGACTTTTATTATTTATTTGCTTACTTTCTTGAGCGACAGAGAGAATGAGCGGGGGGAGGACCAGAGGGAGAGAGACAAGCAGACTCCATGCTGAGCACAGAGACCGACGAGCGATCCCCAAATCGTAACCTGAGCTAAAACCGAAGAGTTAGCTGTTTAACTGACCGAGCCACCCAGGTGCCCCTGGACTCTTGACTGTTTTTAACATGCCTCCTCCCAGCATGCTGCCTGACACGGCTGTTCTCTTTTGCAGGAATCATTGCAAAAGATCCCACTTCACTAGAAGAAGAGATCAAAGAGATTCGTCGAAGTGGTAGTAGTAAGGCTCTGGATAATACTCCAGAGTTTGAGCTCTCTGACATTTTCTACTTTTGCCGGAAAGGAATGGAGACCATTATGGATGATGAGGTGACAAAGAGATTCTCAGCAGAGGAATTGGAGTCCTGGAACCTGCTGAGCCGAACCAACTATAACTTCCAGTACATCAGCCTTCGGCTCACTGTCTTGTGGGGGTTAGGAGTGCTGATTCGCTATTGCTTCCTTCTGCCACTCAGGTGAGGGCAGGCCTGATTGGGGACAAAAGGCTTGAGTGGCTACAGCCTGTGCCCGAGGCGTGGTTGAGCTCCCTGTGTCGCTCTGCTTTACTTTCCCGTTTTAGAAAGGAGCAGAGTTTAATTCTGTCACTGGCCAGTCCATCTGACTCTTGGAAGGGTACACTGGGTGTGATCTTTTAAAGGCCCTTGGATTCTCTGCAAACCAGGCGGAAATTGTGGTGTTTCGTGAAATCACACTGCTCATCTGAACAACCTAAACACAGGGGCGGGGAGCATGGTGTGCTCTTTGGCCGCCCCTCCCAGGGCATGGCCGAGTCTTTCCTGCAAGCTTGCCTCTCTAATACAGAGGCAGTATTGAGCTCTCAGGTCTTCTGTACCGTGTGCTGTTCTGAGTACGCCTTGCCGGCTGCCGGAACCTTCAGGCTCTACTTCCTATTGCTCCACAGAGGAGCTCTGCTTCCGCCAGGATGTGGAGCCAAAGGGAAGGGTAAGACAGCAGGACAGCGGGTGCCTCAGGGCAGAGCAGCCAACAGTAGGCTTTTCCATCCTGGCTGCCTAATGTCAGAGGAGATAGCGTCCGCTGAGAGCCAGATCCGTAGCTTACTGTCAGTTTGGAATGAAAATGATCTCTGGTCATGCCAGGCCTGCTCTCATTTCTAAACTCTTACCTGGATCCTAGGTGATCAGATGGTCTTGGGAGTGGTTTTCGTGACGCCCACTTTCATCTTCACACGTTCCAGTCTATCTGTAGTGCAAGGGTTTGTTTGCTGTGTTTTCACGTGCCTTCTTCTTACAGGATAGCTCTTGCTTTTACTGGGATTAGCCTTCTGGTGGTAGGCACGACCGTGGTGGGATACCTGCCAAACGGGAGGTAAGTGGTTTGCGAGAGTCCGCGTCTGGAGGGCACTTCATTCCGCAGTGGTGGCTCCAGCCACGCTACTCCTTGGGGCACAGCTAGACCTGTAGCATCTTAGGTAGACAAGATAACCCAGTGATAACAATGGCATCCCCATTAAGGTTGTATTTTTTACCAGTCTGGATCTGTGACTTTATTCTTTTCCCTCCAGTGCTCACACTATGCTCATTTTTAAAGACAAGGGAGGAACCTCCCAGCTGTGGAGTCCAGGGCCAGCAGATTGAACAGCGTGTCGTTTAGTTTTGAGCATTCTGCTGTGTTGATAAATTGGTAAAAGGGAAAGAAATATAGGTAGGGCTTTTTTGTGTTGGTTTTTTTTTTTTTTTTTTTTTTTTAAGAGAAATTTGTTCTGTTCCTTCTGGAAGTTCTGGGGCTAGCTCTCCTCGTCCCTGGGCTGGTGAGGTTAGACCCTCTGTCCTTTGCCCTGTCTCTAGGCATTGACTGGAAAGGAAAAGAATCAAGGAGGCTGACCTTTGCTGGAAATTTGAGGGCTAGATAAATTCTAAACCCAGTCATTTCAGTAAATTTAAGCAATTCTTGTCATTTCTCTGTTTCCTCATACGTAGGCATAAAGACACTCGTACGCTGTAGAGTTTTACCATATGCATTCATGTTTACAAAAATAGTCTGCAGTCATAAAGGGCTGTAGGCAGTGATAGTTACATTGTTAGAGGCCGGAACTTCACCCAACTTCCTATGTATAAACTAAAAAAAAGTCTTTGTCCTGTCGTACCAGGTTTAAGGAGTTCCTGAGTAAACACGTTCACTTAATGTGTTACCGGATCTGCGTGCGAGCCCTGACAGCCATCATTACCTACCATGACAGGTGAGGGCCCTTTGCGTGACCTGGGGAAATGGCCCCAGCCAACCACGGCTCACCTGCAGCTGGCCATCGAGGGCTCTTCTGAGCCCCACAGCCCCGGAGGCAGCTGAAATAAGGGCTGAGTTCCAGATCAGTTGTTTCACTTGGATTTTATAGTTTTGCATTCTTTTTAAACACAGGGAAAACAGGCCCAGAAACGGTGGCATCTGCGTGGCCAATCACACCTCTCCGATCGATGTCATCATTTTGGCCAGCGATGGCTATTATGCCATGGTAAGACCTTTCTCTGTTACTTTCTTGGGCAAGTAAGAGCTGCGGCATGCTCACGGCTGGGATGCTTCTGGACCCTTCAGAGAGCTCTTACTGAGGAGTGTAAACACGGAAACATGTTTTTACACATGGGCCCCCAGCTAGATGTCACTTCTGTTTCTGTTACTTTGAGAACTCCTTGGGACTTTGATAGGAGGTATTCTGAGCAGGGCAATAACTGAAAATACGGTTGGAGATTAGACTTCGAATGTTTAGGCAGCCCACGGAAGCAGGGGTGAAGGACAGGGAAGGAGGATTTGAAAGGACTGGGTTCAAGGGCAGTAGAGAATCTGCCCAGGAAAAGCATTTTTACACGAGGTATTACTCAGCTTTATTATTTCTTTTTCTGGTTTTCAGCTATATTTTTAATGATGTATCTTTGATATCACTGAATAAAAGGCAAAATTAAAGATGCAGAGAATCTAATACTGGTTTCTTAATAGTGAGCAACATAGGCTTGTTAATAAAATGTTGGAGGGTGAGAGGTTGGTGTACTTTTCTTTTGGGATCTGGGGCTGTCTCCACAGAGTGGGGTGTTTGTATTAGGATGGCTTCACTCCTGGCTCTTCCTTTTGTGTGAGATTAGGTGGGTCAAGTGCACGGGGGACTCATGGGTGTGATTCAGAGAGCCATGGTGAAGGCCTGTCCGCACGTCTGGTTTGAACGTTCTGAAGTAAAAGATCGCCACCTGGTGGCTAAAAGGTAAATCCACAAATGCCATTGCTCTCTGTGACCAGTTAGAGAGAATGTATGTGCTTTAGGGGTAGTTATCCCTCCACGGTAGAATATTCATAGTGTCTTCTACATTGAGCCTTTACTGCTTTCATAATAAAATATTTTTTCCCTAAAACATGGACTATAAAAACTATACAAACCTTGGTATTATTTGCCAAGTTTGTAATCTCTCTTAACCTTTTTTATTCCTTGTACTCATTATAATAAACCACATCTAAAAGGTGAATTCATTATTACAAATAAAAACAAACTTAAGGCAGTGGGGAAAAAGTAGAGTTGATAGACATAACGGCAAGAGCTTTGCAGGAAACTGAGAGGAATGAAGGCTCAGGTGGGACCATCGTCTTCAGGGACAGACGAACCTGCCCCTGGATTCCCTTTACTGCTTCTCTCAGGAAGAGTATTAAGCCAGGTGGACCCTAGGTTCAGTCCAACACGGCTGCCCGGAAGTCCAGTGACACGTGTTTATTGAGGGGCCTGTTAGCAAGGCCCTGTAGCAGGCACGTCCTTTAGGTTGTCCCAAGTCTGAGCAGTGTCCTCTGCATAGACCTTAATACTTAACGGAACAGCCAGAGGAGTTAAACAGTAGTCATCTGATTTTTCCTATCTTTTTATAAGTTTTGTATTTATGAGATTCAGACTGTGGGTTTATAAAAGATGATCGTATTTGTGAATTTGCTTTCATACATCATCCAGGTGACATCTGTGTAGCTTATTTATAAGTGCATTTTGATGATGATGGATGTAAAGCTGAAGTCTGAACCTCTGTCTTCTTTTTCCCTTCCAAAGACTGACTGAGCACGTGCAGGATAAAAGCAAGCTACCCATCCTCATCTTCCCCGAGGGTAAGGAAGGGTCGGTCTCTGCAGAGGGTTTCTGTGTGGGAGGGTGGGGAGGCCATGCCGGATGGTGACTCTGGTGTTGCCTCAGAACCGAGTCCCACAACCCTGGCTGGGGTTACCTGTTTTCACTGAATGATGTTCGGTCCCCCGCTAAACTGGATGTGGGACTAAAAACTCTGGGATGTTCAGCATTTGGACTGAGGGTGCCATAGTGTGACCTTCCCGATACAGCAGTCCCTTCTGTGATATGCCAGCGGGGTCTCAGCTGCTTCTAGAGTTCTTCCTGAGACCTCCCAGGCATGCTCAGTGACTCTGGCCTTTCATTGAGGCTGGTGTGTTAATTGGGAAAAGTAGTCCTGTAATAGCACAATAGGAAACAGTCCAGTGTTTTGCTTATCTCTGTTAAGTGTTCATTCCTAGGCTGGGGAGATTTATCCTGTTTGAAGAATTTTTCTTGCTATATTTAGTTCTTAAACTCCTAATATCTGAAGTAAAGGACCAAAAGAAATTGCGTTTTACTCTCTTCTGTGTTTTAGGAACCTGCATCAATAATACATCAGTGATGATGTTCAAAAAGGGAAGTTTTGAAATTGGAGCCACGGTTTACCCTGTTGCTATCAAGGTACGAGACCTCTGAGGGCGCATGTGGTCATTGTCACAGCTGCTGTGAGTGGGACACAGTGAGAAAAAGGAGAGGGAGAAGGTGGTGTCACCGGTCAGCGGGTTGGTCCTCTGCTGGAGCAGCTTGGGCCAGGCTAGCGTGGGTCGAGTGTTCTAGAGGAGAAGGGACGTGTTCGCGGTTCATAACCCACTGGGCTAGAAGAGACGAGAGTGTCTGAATGAGGACCAGCCAGTCCCAGCCCGCACCTCGCTGCCGTCACCAGATCCAAGAAATGGCAGACTCTTCCCAAGCTTTGCATTTGTCCCCCGCTTACGACCTCTTCGTAAACCTCCCCAGAGTGGAAGGCAGTCCTCTGCAGGGAGTGGGGGTGTGGCCCCTTTGGGGTGTGCCTTTGCCCGAGGGGAGCACGCATGGCTGCGGATGTGCCCTAGTGCTGAAGGAAGGAGTGGCTGCACGGACTCGGGCTGCGGTAGCACTGTAACTCTCAGGAACTACTGGTCAAGATGAAATGTGTCATACACGCTTGTCTAGGCTGTCCCCCCACCTTTTAGGAGCTTGTACTTCAAACTCACTGGGAAGATGGGATTCTTTTCTCTCCTTCCTCTCTCCGCCTTTCCATCCCTCTGGTTTTAAAAATGCATACATTGTTCTGTTCACAAAAGCATGTTATTATTCACAGTGCTGCCTTCCGTATAGCACAGGCTGTTGTCGGTGTGTTTGGTGCTGAAGCCGAGATCGCTTCTCAGGGTAGAACAGCAAGGACACGTGTGCCAGTTACACGTCCTCCCACGGGGGTGCGTGCTGTGTGCAGAGCTTTGTGATGAAAGAATCCGAGTCACTTAGCACAGCCGCTGCAGGGGAGGCGGGCATGTTTCTCTTAGGGAAGCCAGTGCTTCCCACCCAGCGCTCCCCTCTACCAGGGGCAGAGCACTGGGGCAGGAGTGCCACACGCATGGTGGCTGGAGGGGAACCGCCTCATCCATGGCTTAGCGCTGCCCACCTGTGGAGGGTGCCATCTCTGGGAACAGCAAGAAAGACAACAGTCTGGTAGCGGTTTCTGCTGTGGGAGGAGAGCCTGGGGACTGCTTCCGTGTCACCTGTGTCCCATCCTGCATTCAGTATCCAGTGCTCCCCATACACATGCATTAAAAACATTACGAGAAGGGGCCCTTCCTTACTGTTCGCTCCAGAACATCGGTTCTTTGTAGCTGTGTCAGCGTCACCTGGCGGGGCTGGGAAAATGCACATTGCTGGGGGTTTCCAAACTCTCATTTCTGACCGTTTCTGGGTGCTCCGGATGGGCTGGCTGGGAACTACACTTGGGGAGCCCTGCTGTGGGCAGCGGTTCTTAAATAATTTGGAGACATGGAGCCTTAGGACACTTATGGCTCCTCTCTAAAGAAAAAGGCCTGTCACTTTACATATAATTTCATTCTGTCCAGGTCTATTAAAGCCCATTCAGGATTAAGAACTTCTGCTTTACAACAACTTTTTAGAGTTCTAGTTTTTATAAAGCCTTCGTTGGTAACCAAATTTGGATAACCTTAGCAGTTTCAAGGCTGTTATATTTTCACCAAAATGAAGCCATTATTTGATTGTGAGAATGTTATTGCAACTTTGAGTTTTTGCCTTGTTTTTTCTCTCTACTCTGTCAGCCCAGCATGGAACAGAGATTCCGCTCTAAACAAAGGGCTCTCACATATGATATCAGCTATTTTATACATACAGTGCTTTATGAAAGAGAGGACTAGTTTCTTCGGAACATGAGCATTAGTTTCTATTTGAAACTCCCTTCTTTCTTATTTCCATTTGCTATTACAATGTAATAGTTAGATCTAAATCCCTTCTTTTCGTCTGTAATTCAGTCTAAATGTCTTCCTTCCTGTGGAGTCAGGCCCACAGCATGGCATAATTATCCAGTCTCCGTTCGAGAACACTAAAACCCAGGCTTGAGGGGTCTGAAAGGCCCTGCGGTTCATGCCCAGCCCCGCCACGTGGGGCTCCCCTCGGCGTCCCCTCGGCCGCTCCTCTCACGCTGCTCCAGGGGAGAGGGCCTTTCTGACCCCAGCAGCAGCTTGCTCCTGCGCCGGCACTCTTGCCATTCGGTCTCTTTCTCTTTCCACACTTCGATCCTCCTCTTTGCCTTGTGGTCACAGCCTGCGGTCGTGTCTGTGGTGGCCCCCAGACGTTTGCTGGCAGTTGCAGGACACTCCGTCCGGGCCTCTCTTCCGGGACTCCATTCCTTGTGTTGCTCCTTACATAACTTCGTCCCGCTCCTCTCTCCCCTCACTTACCTGCTGCTTAAATTTCTCTTCTGTTGGCTGAGACTGCAGGTCACAGTTTCAGCCACATTTCCCACAAAATGCCACTAGCATACAGCCTTTGCTTCCATTAGAGTCCCTCGAAAGAGAAAGTACCTGGTGGGCCTGCTGCTTGGCGGGGAGCTCGGCCCCTGCTGGCGGAGGCCTCGTGCGCGCACCCGTTCGCCCAAGAACACTGGCGATGTGACCAGAGCAGGGCCTCCTGTTCGCGCAGTCAGCTTTGTTAGCGGTGTCATCACAGGAGCCCGTCAGAAGCTTTGTCGTGGTTTTCTCCTTTCTCGGGGCCCCAGAAGTAAAACAACTTGGTGTCTTTGGGTGAGGTACGTGTAGGAGCGTAGGAGCTGAATGAGTGAGTGACACAGTGTTGGTGAGAGGCGAAGCATGTGTGGTGGAATGTTCTAGTGGTTGAATCTGGGGAACGGAGGTGTGAGAGTATCTTACCCTGTTCCCCCTGGTTTAGGATGTGCTTGAACACGTTTTCAGAATTATACCTGTGAGTGAGGAAGACATGAAGTGGGTCAAAGAGGGGGCTCACCTGTTTGAGAGAAGCAGGTGGGGAGTCCTCCCTCGTGATCTACAGCAGAATCTTGAGTCCATCTGGGGGCTCCATGTTGCTCAGGTTCAGAACTGTGAAAATAAAATGCCTTCAGAAGGGCATAGAATGGCTTCAGAAGTGTTCATGGAGGGAGTCTGAGAGCGGCTTTCTGGAACGGATGCCGCCCCAGGTGGGCAGTCACAGAAGTTGCTGTCGACACCCACGTTTTGGTAGAACTGCTGACTTCTTACCATCCAGTTTTCCATTGCTTTTCAGTATGACCCTCAATTTGGTGATGCCTTCTGGAACAGCAGCAAATACGGGATGGTAACTTACCTGCTGAGAATGATGAGCAGCTGGGCCATCGTCTGCAGCGTCTGGTACCTGCCTCCCATGACCAGAGAGGTGGGGCCTCACACCGACACCGCGCAGAGCTCTTCGCTTCCTTCTGTGTGACGCCGGCCTGCGTTGAGTGCTCTCGTTTATGCTTTCTTACAGACAGATGAAGATGCCGTCCAGTTTGCCAATAGGGTGAAATCCGCCATTGCCAGGCAGGGGGGACTCGTGGACCTGCTGTGGTGAGTCAGAGCCAGGTTCTGTCAGCAGAGTCAAGCAGGATGTGCATTTCTGGAGTGGAGGCCGAATTGTCGACTCCTTGTACAAAGAGTCCGCCTCTCCCTGGTGTGAAAAATCAAGCTCACCAGCCTTAGAGAGTGAGCAGTGGGACTCCTTTCTCCTAGTTCCAGCCCAGAATGCTGGGGCTGAGGCAGTTGATTCTCTGTACCTTCTGGGGTTTGTACCCGTCTGCCAGGGTGCCCGGACAGTCCTCGTCTCCTGAGGAGGGGGAGGCCTGATGCTGGTCTGGAAGCTGCATGAACCAGGCCCTCTGATCTTGTGTATTTGGTAAAACCGGACCATCCTTAGAAAGGCAGAAGTTTCACTTCTTACATTTAGCTTGTTAACCTACTAGAGCAGGAGTTGGCAAACTCTCTCTGTGAAGAGTCAGTAAATATTTTAGATTTTGTGGATCGTGTGGCCGCTGCTGTAACTGCTTCAGTCTGCCCCTGCAGAGCGAGAGCAACCGGAAACCATATAGAGAGAGACCCACGAGCAGGGCAGGGTCCCAGTAAGACATTCTCGGGGCAGGTATCAGGCTAGGTTTGGCCTGTGGACCATAGTTGTGGACCCTTACACTAGCGTATGAAAGGTGACACTCCAAATACCAGTAGCTGAATTGGGCGCAGTGCTGGCTCAGGGAAATCATTCCACCCTCTAGGACCGTTCGTTCCAAGCACAAAGGTCAGCTCTGTTGGGCATTTGACTAAAGTGGGCATCACGGGAAGAGGATGGAGAGATTCAGATTTTAAACATGTGGATTCTTAGGGTAAGTCAAGTTGTAGCAGAAAGCCTGAAAATGGACTGGGGTGTCCGTTAGTCACTGAGGTAGGTGATGCTAATTCTAGGGTGAAGGCAAGCAGTCAGGATACCAGGTAGGAATGGGACTTTGAAGAAGCATATCCCAGTGTGGGGGGAGCAGAGGGAGGTCTCGCCGGGGTCATCCACGCGGGAGTCTGGGAGGGACTTGGATTCCTCTCCAGCACCGTCCCTCAAGCACAGACCAAGTAAGGACTTGCAGTTTCCCTTATGTTCATTGTTGGCATGAATCTCTGGGTTTGAATTTTATAGACTTCATTTCACAGATCACATTTACAGATTCATTACAGTCTTGGTGGTTCTTAAAGCTTGGCTCACCCTCTGTGGTGGCAGAATCCCTCCTTTGTCGTTTGTAAGGGGAGGGTGAATGAGGAGAAAGCATCGTGAACTCTTTGGTAGGTAGGTTTGAGAGATGACAAAGTACCTTGAACGTGAGTGGTGACTTCTGACCCCAGAGCAAGAATGAGAGATTGAAGGTAGAAATGGTGAAATTGGGGAGGGCCGGTCAGTACCTGAGGTCAGCCCCGGGGGGAGAGCCGTGGAGTGCTTTTGTTTCTGAAGGGTTCTTCTGGGGTTTCGAGCAGCGTGGCGCTGTGATCTAAGGGTGGGTAGGAGGCCTTCTTTGCTATGACACCAGACTTTCTCTCATCAGGGACGGCGGTCTGAAGAGGGAGAAGGTGAAGGACACGTTCAAAGAGGAGCAGCAGAAGCTATACAGCAAGATGATCGTCGGGAACCACGAGGACAGGAGCCGGTCCTGAGCCCGCGCCTTGCGCTGGCGGGAGCCACCACTCTCAGATCCTGACCCGCGAGCCAGCTGGAGTTGCCGCTGCCGCCGCCCCCGCCGCCCCCACTGCTGCATCCTTTCCAACTCCGGGGCTCTTCCGGCCGCTCCGGATCCCAGGACTCCAGCTGCTTCAGAACCGCCCCAGGGGTCCCTGGTCGCACTGTCTGAAGCGGGCGCTGCTGGGGTTGCTGCCCAGGATGAGATGCCTTCTTGTTTCTTTTCCACTAAGTCCGTTGGAGGAATGCCATTAAAGTCACCTCTCCACCTGTACACGTGTGGGGCTGAGTGGTTGGGAAGCCTCGGCCACGTGCCCGTGTTCAGGACATTAGGGTGTCAGTCTGTACGGATGCCACATATGCCAGGGACTTGGCTGGGGAAGGAGCCCCTCCGTTTGCGGGGGAGAAGCACTGCCTTCGGCCTAAATGTGTCATATTCCCCCCCCCCCCAGCCTCGGAGCTCTGCAGACTGGATAAAAGGAAAACCGTGGTCGGCAGGGGCTCTTGGCAAAACGAGGCTTTAATGCTTGTACTCCTGCCCGCGAGCAGTCACCAGAGGGGATGGCAAGAAGCCAGGCGGACCGGTGACTAGGGTGCGGTGGGAACCGAGAGTCATTTTGTGTTCGGACTCCAGTGCTAACCCTGAACTCCCATGTGACTTGCTCTCTGTTAACTTGTGCCTCAGTTTCCCCATCTGTAACCTGGATCAGGAGGGGAAGGGTGGTGATACCTACCTCACAGGGTTGTTGTGGGGATTGAAGTGCTACTTTGAAGGACAAGTTGCTCAGTGTTACAAGTATAGGTCCATGAAATGTGGCTGGAAAAGGTCTGAACTCAGAGCTGCTGCAAAGGGCTTTGAGTTTGTTTCTGTGAGTAAATAAAATTGTCTTTGATGGTCAATTAATTGAGGGGTTTTTCCCTTCACTCTTTGTCCCCTGTATGTAGCCCGAAGCAACATGCTTCACAGAGCAGTTACAGTTCTCTGACTTGACCGTAACCCTGAGACTGTCGGGAATCCACTTGGCTTCTGGCATGAGGAGTAGTATCGTTCAGGAGAAGCTGCTCCTCCTCTCAGATGTTTGCCTGTCTCTCTGATGAACTTAGAATTTCCAGCCCTGACTGAGATGTGGATTTCCCCACCGATGGGGGCCTGGGATTAGAGGCCTGTGAAGAGGCACCATTCATT
>CM053604.1:139443658-139496152 GCA_028646535.1 Procyon lotor | reverse complement strand
TGGCTCAGTCGTTAAGCGTCTGCCTTCGGCCCAGGTCAGATCCCAGGGGCCTGGGATCGAGCCCCGCATCGGGCTCTCTGCTCGGCAGGAAGCCTGCTTCTCCCGCTACCATTCCCTCTGCTTGTGTTCCCTCTCTCGCTGTGTTTCTCTCTGTCAAATAAATAAAATCTTTAAAAAAAAAAAAAAAAAGAAAAAGAAATCTCTTTTATAACCAGGCATAAAATGTCTAGGGCTTATAGGATTTCTGTATGAGAGATGAAGTGGCACAGCCTTGAGCAACACACACACACACACACACACACGTACACACGTGCCCACGCACACAAGTGCGCATCTGCAGAGAACCAAACTTATTCGGAAGAGCATATTTTAGAAGGCTTATTCCAATTACCCTTGGGAATCTGGGCCGCTCACCTCGGGCTCTTCTCCTGCTTCGGGGTGCAGTGGGAGGCACCAGCTCTGCTTGTGCTCGGGCTGGGGGTTGGGGGGGCTGGGGAGTAGGCGGAGTCTTGGAGCCAGAGGTGCGGAAGGCCCACATCCCAGAACTTTGAGACTGGAGAAGATTTTGTTTAGCTCAGCAAATGTCTCCCCGGAAAAGAACTTCCCCCAGGCTTGATTTAATACTGACCCCAAACAACTTGAATCAGGCACACAGAAATTACAGCTCTAAGAGAGCTTACAAGAGAAGGAAGCAAGCTCAGTTTGGGGTGGGGGGTCACTGGCCTTCTCCCCCACACCCCGTCCTGACTTCGCCTGGGATTATGTGAGCAGCCTCCTCCAAGTCCTCAGGAGACACGTGCTAGCCCTGGCTCCTGGAGCCCACGGAGGGTCTTGGGGGGCTGTGTTGTGACTCCCTGGGAGCCCCACCCCCAGCCCCAACTCGCCTCATGTGTCCGCGGAGGGCTCCTCATCGCAGCCTGTGGCCAGGAGCCTCCAGAGATGGTGCTCCCTTCCTCCCAGCTGTCTTCTTGTCTCCTTCCTACTTTATCTCCTGGGAGAGTGTGGGGATCATTTTGGATGGAGGGTTAGAGCTTAAAGGCATTCCACGTTTTCTTGTCAGTCACTCCTGTCCTCTGGGTCCACTAGGGTTATTAGGAAAGTTTGGTGCCTCCGTTTCCAAGAGGGGAGAGCTGGGGTCTTCCTCCTACCCTTGTTCCCACTCCAGGCAGATTCCCCGGGCCAAAGTCTCCCGCCCTGGGGGCCTAAGGGACAACTGAAGGACCTGGGACAGCAAAGGGAACTCAGTCCATGCCGGTGTTTGCAAGGATCATTCAGGTTGGAAGGGTTCTGAAATCACAGCTCGTCTTAGCCTCTCATTTTACAGAAAAGGCTTTGAGGGGCTGCTCCTGGGGCAAAAGGACGTGAGAGCCTTGGAATCCGCTCCCAGCTTGCTCGCCTTTCCACTTCTGGGACTTGGCCTGGTACCTTCTGAGCCCGAGTTCCCTCATGTAGGCGACGAGCGTGATACAAGTTTGTTGTGAGGTCAAATAAGGTCATCCAGGCCTTCCACGTGGGAGAATGTAGTAGGAGGGGTTCAGTTAACATTCGTGCTTCAGTTCTGCCCCCCCAACCTTTTCTTTATGGAACCCAGGTCCCCAAATGGACCTTTCCCCCCTGTAGGCTATGAATTCCTGGAGGTCAAGAAGCCGGTTCCAGTCTTGGGTTGCTCAGCGCCCATGACAATGCTTGGCATTGACCCATGAGATTCCAACCTGACCAGTGTGACACCAGGTCTCCAGACTCCCTGAGCTCGAGCCCGGACCCCCCACCCTGGGAGCAAGGGCCCCTCACAGCCCGCGTGGCTGGGATTCCTCAGCCAGTTTCACAGAAGCACAGCAGCCACGGGGAGGTTTCTGGGACTTTTATTTTTACTCTTTATATTTCCAAGCCTTTAAAGATGGGCAAATGCTTCGTCCCTTTTGGGCTGCATTCCTCCAGCCAGCCCCCACCCACATCCCCCGCCCCTCCCACCTGCCAGCCACTAGGAGTCACCTGGGCTGGAAAGTGCCACCGGCCAGCGTCATGCACTGCATAGCCCCCAGTGCCAGGCTGCGGGCAGTCTAAGGAAAGGAAGGGCCGGAGGGGGGTCCATGCAGGCCCTGGGTGCAGCCCGTCCCTGCAAGGGCCTCCCCCTTCTTGTGTGGGCACCCCAGTTGGAGAAGCAGGGGATTCTGAGGTCCCGTCCAGCAGTGCTAAGCTTAAGTCTCTCCAGGTGATCTTGGCCATTGTATCAGCACCTCTTGCCCAGCCAGGCGGAGTGGGGGCAGGGGGTGCCTTGTCTCTTCCTATTCTGGGGAATCCCCACTGAGGGCAGAGTGGAGAAAGGGGGCCAGGAAGACTTGGCCCTCCAGGGGGGTGTGATCCTGGAGTTAGGGTGTCGGGGGCGTTTCTCCTTCGCTGGGACCCACTACCCCTCCCCGAGGTGGATTTCCTTCAGCCAGGTTCTGTAGTTAGTTCTGGCCCCTCCAGGGGATCCCTCCGGCACCATGGTTGGAGGAGGGTACCTGAACATGCCCTCTTTTCTTCTGCGGTCATCCAAGAACCCACCTGGACCCAGTATCCTGGTCTCCCAGCTCCCAGAGCAGAAGGGAGACCTCTGTCCCGGGCCAGCTGCCTCCCTGGGGGTGGGTCCCCCTGCAACGGCTGGATCCCAGCGGCACGTCCGGGTACCCACAGCCACTTTGCGGGTGGCAGAGGCCGGTCGTTTTCATCTACTTGCGCGCTCACCCGTTTGCGGAGCGGGCAGGGGCAAGGCCTGGGCCCTAGAGGCGCGGGCGCGCGGGCCGGCCGGCCGGCCGGGTGGCGGGTCTCAGGCCGCGTTTGGACCTCCCTCCCCGCTCCCTCCTCCCTCGTCTGGGCTGGCCTTTCCGCCGCCGCCCCGGCCCGCGCCCCCTGGCCTCCTCCCTCGCGCCCTCCTCCCTCCCTCCACCTCCTCCTCCTCCGGGGGTGGGGTCCTGGAGCCCCGGGCGGGGCGGGGGAGGGGATGCAGCCGGGGTGCGGGGGACGGGAACGGGGACGAGGGCGAGGACGGGGACGGGAGCAGGCGTCAGACGCTGTGCGCGCCCAGGCTGAGCACCGAGAAGGCGGCGCGGTGCTTGCGGAGCAGCAGCCGGATCTTCTCGTCGTCCGAGTCGGGGTCCAGCGGCTTGTTGTATTCGTCGTCCTCGTTCTCCGAGGCGGCGCGCTCCCCGCCCGCGCCCGCGCCGCCCGGGGCCCGGGGCGTGGAGGACGACGGCTCCAGGGCGCTCTTCTTCCGCCACTTGGTCCTCCGGTTCTGGAACCACACCTGGGTGGAGAAGGAGGCCGAGGATCGTGCGCGCACAGCGCACACAGGGCCCCCCCTTTAGGAGGGTGACCCCACTCGGCGGCAAGGACCCTTGATCCTTATTTTTATAGTAAAATAAATGACCCGGTGATAGACCAGTAATATTCACGCCGTTTGGGCGGCGGGCGGTGGGGGGTAAAATAAAAACGAACGCGGGTAAGTGCAGCAGCCCTTTCTGCTTAGCTAGAGCCCTCCTTGCAGTGGATCTTCTCTTACCCCCCCCCCCCCCGGGGCACTTAGATGGAAGATGCTAGAATGCCCAGGTGAGGACCCTCAGTAGGTGCTCAAGAGCCATCCCTTCTTTAGCTTCACGGACCTTCACCGAGCTTCATGAATAATTTCCCCCTAATTATAAAAGTAACATTTTCATTGCTTAGGATAGTTGAAAAATGCAGAAAAGTACCTAAAGAAGCAGAAAAGTACATATGGGGGCCTGTCGCTTCCTTCCACTCGCATTAGCAGACCTGAAGTCTGCAGAGGTAGGTGGCTGAGGTTGCCAGCGGAGCCCAGAGGCACGTCCCAACCTGCCCCTGTGCTTCCCTCTTCTTCCCTGAACCTGTCACCATGTCACAGAGTTGGGCAGTTCGGTCATAGCTTTCTTTTGGAGCCTCCCCCCCAAAATGTCTCAGGAGAGATCTAGCATCACGGCGGCATCTGGGAGCCTGGCGGGAGAAGCCCGGTCACTGATTTCAGCCTCGGTGGCCGCGGCTGGCTGTGGCTATGTGAGCACGGCCCTTGCGAGCCACGTGGAGGCTGCCTACCCCCCATACCCCATCAGAATTTCGGCGGGTGGACCTGGAAGGAGGTGTTATCTTCACCTTATTGGCAAACCGAGGCCAGCCCCTCCCGCCAGCTGGTGCAACGAGCTTATAAACCCAGTTCCAACATGGCCTGGGACTGACTCCTGATCTGGGCCGGTGGGGGTGGGGGGTGGGGCAGGGCATCAGCCCCCGAAATTTCTGGCCAACACGGTGCAGAGGAGGGGGAAGCATTAGGTGGGTGTCCCACAGATCTGGCTTTGAGCCCCAACTCTGCACTTACCAGCCAGGTGACCCTGAGCAAGAGACTCAGCTGAGATGGTTTCTTCATTCGTAAAATGGGTAGGACTCCCCACCTCCAGGCTGCTGGGGGGCTTAAATGAGTGCCTGCACTCAAGGTTCTCAAAACAGACAGCAGGACTGACAGCCATCTTTCGGGTTATGGTCATTATCGCCGCATGTGGGGTGATGCGGGCGGTCTGTGCCCAGACCGCAGGACAGACTCTGGCTGAGAGCCGGCGTCGCAGGGAAAGCTAAACTGCCTTTCTTCCACGGGCCGGCTGCTCCCTGCAGGGCAAACGCCTTCTCCCGCACACACTTACCTTAACCTGTGACTCAGTCATCCCCAGAGAGTATGCCAGCCGGGCCCTCTCGGGGCCGGCCAAGTACTTGGTCTGCTCAAAGGTCTTCTCCAGGGCAAAGATCTGGTGGCCCGTGAAAGTGGGCCGGGTGTGCTTTTTCTTGTGGATGCTGTCGCTCAGGGGATCTGGGGCTGGCAGGAGGAGGAAAGCATGTGGTTAGCGGGTTGAGCAGGGGTGCCCACCCTCTCCTGCACCTCCCACGGGGCTGGCCCCCTCCTACAGAGAAGCTGCTGAGATTGTGGGCGCATCGTGATGCCGCTAATTAGCAGCATTCCTGGCGTCCGGACGATAGTGACTGTGACCTCAGCCCCTTCTGGATGGATAGGGAGCCTGAGAGGGCACCTGCCCCAGGTGAGAGCTATTTAGGGGCAGAGGGCGCTTGCAGCCTGCCCTGGGCTCCTTCTCTCTGTAATGTTTTCCCTGTTCAGTGATACGGCCTTCTTTCCAGGGCCAGCAGGAGGCTCCTCTCGGTCTTCTCACCAAGACACAGGCTAGGGACCTTCCACCAACAGTCAGGGCCCCCGGGGGTCTGGGAATTCCTCCCTGCCTAATCCCTTGTTCTTGGGATCCCATTTTCCAGGTTCCTGGGAACACCAGAGCTCTAGGCCCCACGTTACTGCGCTGCCTTGTCACCAGGCCTAGAGGTCATGTGGCCTCAGCCACACAGAGCTAGGGCCCCTGCCCCCTGCTCAACTAGGACAAGCCGCCCAGGCAGGAGCCGGGCTGGAGGGCAGCAGGGCTCCGGGGAGGCAGAAGGCCCACCTGTTGGGCTTTGTTCAGTGCAGCCCAGCAGCCCATGACCCATCTCCTCATGCTACAGGGAAGGAAACTGAGGCACTGGTTGGGGCAGAACCCTCCCAAGAGACTGTCCTCTGCAGGCCTCTGTCCCTTGACTTACATATCTTCCTGTGTGTGGCTGTGCACTTGGGACTGAAGAGTAGGGGCGCAGAGAGAGTGTGGTGTGGTAGGGGGAGAGGGAGATGGAGGTGAGAGTGACTGAGGCCCAGAGCACCCCCAAAACCAGTTCCAAGAGAGGAGGTCTTCACCAGTGTGGAATCCGCCATGCTTGAGGCTGAGTGTGTGTGTGTGGGGGGCTATAGGGCAGTGTGACCCCCCCAGCAGCACAGCACAGGCAGGCAGGCGTGATTTGGGGCTTGCTTGGTGGGCCCCAAGCACCTATTGCGGTGGGGCAGCCCTGAGGTCAGAAAGAAGGGGAATGTCCCTGCACCTGTGCCCCTGCCTGCTCCTGGCTGGGCCTCCGTGGCATCCCCGTGGCAGGAGATGGCTCGTGCTGTCCTTGTCACCTCCCTGCCTCCCAGGTGAGCCTCACTTGCCCGTGTACGACCTGCCACCACCTCCGGGCCCTGTCTGGCATCCTGGGGACCCCGCACCCATTCTCTGAAAACAAGTTTGGGCATGGTAGGGCAGGGACCCCCCCGCAACAACTAGGGCCAAGTGTGACTGGAATCAGCAGCTACTCCTGGAGGCTGGCCGGTCATCGCTGCTCCTGCTGCCACAAGCCCCGAGGAGGATGGTGAGAAGCCGCCCCCTTGATGGCGGGCAGGACCAAGATGGGGTCGGAGCGCGTGCTGTAGCCCTGAATGGTGTCAGGACAGGAGTGGGCTGGGAAGGTGACGCTGGGGCAGCGTCTCACCGGGGACGGCTTTGGCCTGCTTTGGATGAAGACATGACATGGCTCTGGGTGTGAGAAGGAAGCTGAGTGGTCAGATGGACCCTACATAGGGCGAATGTGGGTTATGTGGTCTTCTCCAGACCAGGAGGACCCCCGGGTTTCCTGAGAGGGCAGCTGAGGCGGCCGCTGGTAAGGGTGGGATGTGAGGGGCAAGACACCTGTCCGGGTAGAGCCGCCATGGGCCCAGGAAGGGGAGAAATCCGTCGTGTGCCCCGGTGAGCCATGGATCCAGGGGTCTGATGGTGGCTGAGGGGAGGTGGCCGGCAGGTATGGACTGCCCTGTGAGCATTCTCTTGGCTTCCCACACCTTCTCCTCCCCAGATCCTGCGGGTGGAGGGGCAGGGGGGCGGGGGGTGCGGGGGAATGGAGCCTTGCCCGTACTTACTGTTGCCGCACTGCCTCCCGCCTCGCCAGTCCTGGCCCGTGTCCGCCCAGCAGTTCCGGGTCCGGGGCGGGTACTCACTGCCAGCCTTGGGAAAATTTCCCACCTGGGGTCCATAGTAGACCCCCTGGGAGCCCAGTCCACCAAAGCCCGCCACGTGGGGGTAGCTGGAGAGGAGACTGCTGTTCGGCGTGGCCACGGGCCTGCTCAGGATGTCTGTGATCCCGTGGGGGGTGCCAGCGGCCAGCTGGGGGCCCAGCCCCGGAGGGCTGAGCTTGTAGAAGGAGTTCTGCACGGAATACTGGCACACGGGGGCCTTCATCTCCGAGAACTGAGCCAGCGGCGTGTTGTTCAGCAGGAAGGTCCCCTGCAGGTTGGACTCCATGATCCTCGGATCAGGGTGAGGGGAGGTGAGAAGCCCAAATCCAGGCCCCCTAAAGCCAGAGACCCCGAGCTCTGACCCAGAAGCCCATGGCAGGTTTGGAGGGTCAAAAGCGGCCCGAGCCCCGGACTGCCCTCCTACCTAAGTCATCCGGCCCGGCCGGGCCCCGGGGACCAGCACCTACGTCAGCGGCTCGGAAGTCAGGTGCTCTGGGGCCCCTTGGCTCTGTCCCCGTCCGTCCTGGAGAAGGGTGGCTCCCCACGCCTCAGCTCAGACCCCTCCTCTGCCTGTGAGTCTGGGGACCCTCCATGAGAAGTTTTAAGTTCAGAGAAGCAACATTTCCCTGATAAAGATATGGCCCATTAGAATACAGACCGGAGACTGGCTGAGCTGTGAGAGGCGCGGCGCCATTGGTCGAAACCCACACAGGCCTCACATTGGCTTTTCCGAGACAAATTGCACTTTGAAAGATTGACTGTAAAATCAGCCAGGGTGTGTGTGTGTGTGTGTGTGTGTGTGTGTGTGTGTGTGTGTGTGAGAGAGAGAGAGAGAGAGAGAGAGAGAGAGAGAGAGAGAGAGAGAATGAGCTCTGGAAGCCCTGCTCGTTCTCAGAGGGTCCACCTGCTCCTGGTCCCCAAGCCCAGCATCTAGGGAAAGGGGGTACCTGGGAGCCCTTGGGGGCTCCTGAGGCAGCTGGAAGTTACAGCTCCCACGGCTGCTCCCCTGAGGGTGAGGAGGCCAAGCTCAGGGGGTGCTCTCCTGGGGGTGCCCAGACCCCTTTCCACGAAGCTACCCAAGCCAGCGGGGGAGTATGGAGTCTGAGTGTGGATGCTTCTCTTCCTTCCTCTGGGCTGAGATGGGTAAGTGGGGAGGCTGGGCTTTGGCTGGGGTGGTGGTGGGGGGAGGTGTGAGTCTCTGCCACTGGCCTGAGTGCCTAGGACAGGGAGCCTGCCAGCAGACCTGGGGGGGGGGCGAGGTGGGGGTGGAGCAGCTCTCGGGGAAGAGTGCTGTGCTCTTCCCACCTCTGCCTCCAAGCAGCCCTTCCTGATTCCCTCTGTTCTCCCTTCTAACTCCTCTGCTGGAGCCCTTGCCGTGTTCTGTCTGGCTCGGCACCTGGGGTGGAAAGCCCTGATGGCTGAGATGGCTGCTGATTCAGGGGCGGGTCCCCCTGGCAGGCGTTTGGTGGGTGCCCAGTCGTTATTGGACGGGTAGGACTAGACTGAGTTGCAGAACATCCATATGCCTTTCTTTCTAATGAATTTTTACAACATGCGAGGCTTTACTGGGGGCCATCTTCCGCGTTACAAACAGGGAAGCCACGGGAATACTCGGTTGTTTCTGTATGGGCAGTTCCTGTTTTTGTTTTTAAAGTGGAAACCAGCGAGCCACTGGTCTGAACATGTAAAATCATTAGTTCAGGACATTAGTGACTGTCAGGCAGACGGACTTCTGTCCCTCCTCTGCCTGCAGTTCCAAAGCCTTTCCTGAGCAGGCTGTGGGTTCCTTGGCTGTCTCAACACGCTGTGGTCCCACTGTGGCAGGTGGGAGAAAAGAGGTGCCCTTCGCTGGCCTTCTCCTCGGCTTCTAGTTGGAGATCTGGACCCAGAACTTGGGGGCTCCCCTCTCACCCAGAGCCCGCCTCTCCCCACACTACTGTTACCCGTTCCCGGTGGGACGGGCTGTTCCGAGCCATGTTCTCTGTAGTGTCCATGGTGTAGGTTAATGCAGGAAAGACCTCACACAGCCTGTGGACATTATTTCTCTAGAAGTTTAGACTAAAAACAGGAAAAAAGGATCTTACCCCTCTGAGTTGGCTGTGCTTCTAGGCTGTCCATCACAACCGTTTGAGAGACTTAATTCTGATTTGGCTGCCTGACCCCTCCCCACCCCCACCGTGCCCCAGGCAACTGTGATCCTGAAACACTCCCCCTCCCCCGGCTGTGCAGTTGCAGACCCTGTGACTGTGACTGGGTCAGCCCCTACTGATGGGAGCTTATGAGGAAGAAAAGCTGCAGCAGATGATTTGATTCTTACTTAATGCCAAGCTTGACAAAGGCATTCCCATTCGGGAATCCCAGGATGACAAGCGGAAGAGACTTTAGCAATTGTTTAATCCTTTGGCCCATTTGACAGATGAGAAAACTGAGGCCAGCTTGGTGACCAAGCTCATGAGGTGTTAGGAACTAGGGAGGAGCAGGGCAATTTTCTCAGAAGTTCGTGAACTTTGAATGACATTGAGGGACCAGACACCTTCATGGTGGGGGGAGGACTGGGGGTCCCCCTTAGTGTGTAGTGTGGGTTCAGCCATGCACCTCGGGGGTGTGTGGTGTCTCCATCCAACCGCCTTGGACTTGCCCCCATCTCATGGTAATCCTTAGGGGATGGAATCTGTCCTACCAAGCCCAGGGGATTTGGGGGGCTTCTCCCAGGGAGGGTGGTCTGATGAAGGGGCTGTTCAGGTTTCCAGGAAGGGGGCACCCCTGGCGCCCCAAGCCTTGCTGCTGACTGACCCCACCTCCAGACCCCTTCAGGCCCAACCCCGGGTTCACTCTTGCCCCAGCCCTTCAGATGCCCCCAGGGCCGAGCCAGGAAGAAGAGATGGAGTCCTGTGCCGTGATTCAATTTCTTTATTAATTTTGACATTTGTTCAGCTGGTGTAGGGAGAATGGTCTATACATCCGAGTCGGGTGGGGGGATTCTCTCCCAATAACAGAGCATTGGGGAGAGAGTCAAGAAAAGAGTCATTTTCATAACAATTAAAAAAATCAAGGTAATTCCAAAACTTCTAAAAAGCGTCTAAGGTGCAGACTGCAGCATTCTCTAGGCATCGTGTGGAGACCCCAAACTCCTCCCCTAACAGCTCCTACTAGCAACTGGAGCGCGCAGCCATGCCGCCGAGGGCCTGCGGCCGGCGGGCCAAGCAGCCAAGCCAGACGCAGCGGAAGGTGCCAAAGCGTAGCCTGGAGCCGCGGGACCCCCGCGGGGGCTCTACGAGGGGCCAGTGGGGTGGGCTGCAGCGGCGGCCTGCGGGGGACGGCGCGGGGTCGAGGAGGGGAGGCGGGCCCTGCGCCTGTCTTCCCGCCGCGGGGCTCCGGAGCGCCGCGCTCCCCTCCCCACCCCCGGGCCCCCAGCCCCCGGCCGAGCCCGCCGGGTCCCGCGGGTGGCCCCCAGGGCGCCCGGCCCGCCGCGGAGGAGCGCGGCGCTCGGGAGCTCCGCCGCGAGGGGCCGGGGCCGCAGCCCTGGGCGCCCGCTTGGCCTCCGGCGCCGGGGCCGGCCCCTCGGAAGGCGGAGCGCCAGCCGCCCGGTCGCCTCGGCCGGCCCCGGGTGCGCGGGGCCGCGGCCTCCGCCGGGAGACCTGTGCGCTGGTGACGGGCACCAGGGCCGCGGGGGCTCGGTCGTGGGGGAGCCTCTGTGCTACTTGGAAGGTGTGATGTGTCTGAGGCCACCTCCGAGGAGAGGCAGGGAGGGAGGCGGCAGGACGTCCCCAAACAAAGGCTCTCGGGAGCGACCAGAGCCTGCCAGTCTCTTTCCTGGCCCTAGAGGGCGCCCGCCGGGCCGGGCGGGGCGGATTGTGCTGATTCGGGCCTCGCTCTGCCGGAGGCTCCAGTGTCCCTTTAAGGCTCTCCCCTGGTGGCACCTGCTCAAGGAACAGCCAGCCCTCTGTCTCCTTCCTGCTCTGACCGAGGGCCTGGCCCAGGAGGAGCTCCTGCCTAGCCCGGGCCTCCAGGCTAGTTTGCCTCCAGGCTAGTTGCTCTCTTCTGCTGCGGCTCTGCTCCCCCTGCGCCTGTGGTCAGGAGTGGGCCCCTCGCCGGCCTCTCCCAGTGGGGCAGAGGGCCTTGGTCAGAGTGGGGGCACTGAGGCTGCCGGGCCTAGGCCCCCCATCCTGTGGGCTGCCTGGACTTAGAGCACCAAGTTGGCTCTGGAGAACCTTTTTTGGGGGGGGGGGGGCTGACTTCTAAGAACTGGCAGATACATTCACTGGCCCTACTCCCTTCCTCTTCCACTGAAAGACAGGCTATACGTAGCTCCTTCTCCCACAGCCTGGAGAAGTCCTCGGGAGCTGAGCTGTTAGTGCTTTGTACATACTGCTGAAGTGTTTCTATTGGTTTGCATAGTATTTATTGTTTGTCATATACACAAGGCTGATTACTGTACAGTTTACACTTTGAACACAGACTATGATAGAAGTGCTTGAAGATATAGGAAACCTCTTCTCTACTGAACATGCTGGTGCGATCCTGGGACAGCAGCCACCTGCCGGCCCCCAGCTGGGAGAGAACACCCTTTCAGAGGGGGTGTGGCTCCCTTTGAGCCCTACAGCTGAGCCTGGGGGGTCCTCGCCTCAGATTCTTAAGTCCCTAGCACAAGGAACCCCGAATGCACTCTCAAGGTAATGATTTTCCATTGGAAGATGATTAATACTGAAACTGGCAGAGAGAGAGAGAGGGAGAGAGGGAGAGACAACATAAAAAAAATTCCAGTTTGTCCACAGGAGTCTATACAGCTTCGGACGTCACAGTAGAATGTGTGTGTGTACTGAGGAGAGGGGAGAGGTGCCCGTGTGTGTGTGTGTGTGTGTGTGTGTGTGTGCGCCTATGCACATGTCCTGAATGTCGTCCAGAACGTTCTGGGAGGAGCGGGCCCCTGGGGAGTGGGATGGGATGTCACAAATGGAATGGAGGCGTGTGTCGGTGGGGAAGGCTGGCAGATGAGGACATGGGATTAAGGTGCCGAACTGATTTTGTGCCTAGTTTTCTTTTCTTTTTTTTTTTTCTTTCCAGGAAGCCCACATGGATTTCCTACAGATGAGGTTGGAAAAAAAGTACCCTGTAACAAGTCAAAATTAAAATGATTTTTAAAAATATATCATCCCCTAGCACAAAAAAAGCCCTTGTTCACTTTTGCGTTCACGCGCGCTCTCGCCGGGTTTCTATCCCTCTCTCTCTCACCACCCCCCTTCTTGAGGCGTTTGTCCTGGTTCCCAAGAGAGATCCGTCATCGCTAGAGGCAGGATTGAGGACTGTAGGTCATGCGTCTACAGTCAGTCGTTCATGCGAATAGGAGACTAGAGGAAGTCCCTTACAGAGGTCATGCCGTTAGCCTAGAGGTGCAGATGCGCCACTTCCGAGCCCTCCGCTCCAGCTCTCCTCCAGTGGGCATGGCAGAGTGTGTGGAGTTCAAGGGTTGGGTGTCGAGGTGAGATCCTGAGGGACACAGAGAGAGGAGTTAGTTAGGATCTGAAGGTGCGACTCCCAGCAAAAACCCCAGCTCCTGAGTTCTGCCCTGGCTGCTGAGGGAGAGTCGGATTCAGGCAAAGCAGCCTCCCCAAGCAAGGCAAGGAGGTGAAAGACCTTGAGCTCAGAGCCCCTGACCGTCCTGAACTGCTGGCCAGCCTCCCGCTCCCCAGCCCAGACGCTGCCTCTCAGCGGTGGTTGCCCAAGCCCGCCTGGGTCCCTTGCCCAAGGGGGACGAGCTCTCCAGAAAACCCTCCTGTGTGTGCGCTTTGGGGCTCAGAGAGGAGGCAGGAGGCTCCCACGCCTGCGGTCACCTGAGGAGAGATCCCCTTGAGCAGACCCTGGGACTCGGGGAAGGGGTTAAGTTCATAAGCCAGAGTTTGTGCTAAAGAAGGGAGCAGTGCCCTTGCACTTTTCAGTTCAGTTCTGCCAACATGCACGGATGTCTCTCAGTGCCAGCCCTGGGGACCCCGAGATGGGGCAGCCGTGACTGCAGCCAGCCTGAGGAGCTTGGGGCCTCAAGGGACAACTGTCCCTCTTTGGCTTTGGTCCACAAGCTCTTATTGTCAAGTGCCTTTGGCTCCTCTCCCCATGCCCCAGGGATGGACAACCTCTGCGGTGGCAAGAGATCTTTTTTTTTTTTTTTTAAGAGAGCTTTGAAAAAACAGGTGCATTCTCCCCAGGATATTATGTATCTTAGGCTAGAGAACAGCAGCTCTGCCTGCAGAGTGAAGTCCACTTTCGGCAGCCTAGGATTCACCGAGAGACCGCTCCCGGCCCCTGGTGGTGCCCCCTTCTCCTCCACCCTGGGGCAAGCGCTCCGAGTTTCCGGGACTCGCCACTCAGGATTCTGTCTGCAGGACCTTGGGATGGATGGGGGGGAAGGAGCACAGTGAAATAAAGAGGATCTGACAGTCTCCTGGGCGAGGTAGGAAGTGACAGAGAAAGGCAGAAACTCATTCCGTGGCAGAGCTGTGCCCAGACAGGGAGCTGTCCCGGGCCCTGCGGGTGACCCAGTTACAGAGGAAGCTGGGGGGGTCAAGGTGAACTCAACTCTGAGTGGTTCTCCAGGGATGGGAGGGCCGGGCTAGGTTCCTTGCCAGAGGCTGCCACAGAGCGAACACCAGGCCTCCTGCTGCTGTGGCCCAAAACAGCTGTCACCCTGGAGGGCAAGACTCTTTCATCCTGCCTGAGCTTCTTTGTCGGCCGGGCTGGTCTCCCCCAAGCCCTCTGAATGCACAGTGTCCGCCAGCTTCCTGCCTTGTTTGAGGCCCTCCCCTCACGGATGCCGTCCAGTTCACTCTCTGCTGAAGCTCTCCTCACCACCCTCAAGACCTCTCCTCCAGGAAGCCTCCCTGATAACCCGGGCTCCTTGTCATTTCTCTTGTCTCTGCTCTGGAAGTTCCCCACTCCCTCCACTACCTTTTATTCAGAGCGATCTCAGAGCACAGTTGGGTAAGAGCCGGAACTCCGAGGCCAGCCAGGTTCCCTGAGTTCATACTCTGTCTCTGCTGATTTCCCTGGTCCCATTACTTACGCTCTCTGTGACTCAGTTTCCTCTGCTGTAAAACAAGGCAATAACCAGCCGTCCCTCTTTAGATGGTGGTGAGGTTTCAAAGAGCTCCAGGGGGCTCGGGATAGTGTATGTGGATGTGCGCTGATGGGCTCTCTTTCCTGTCTCACATCTGCTGCGTCTCCCCGGCTCGAGCAGAAACACTGAGGGCCAGGGCCAGGGCCCAGCCTTCCCCTTCCCAGGGTCTGTCCCCACCTCGGGGCAAAGCACACCTCAAACAAGAGACCTCATAAAAGCCTGGGCCCAGGGAAGACAGCCAACCATCTTCCACTCTTCTGCCCAGACGCAGCGCAGAGAGGAGAGAGGCCAAGGCTTAGAGATCATTCTATGGTTATCGCTTTGGTGAAGCAGAGACTCCGGGAGGAGCAGTGACGGGTCCAGTGGGAGCACTCAGCAGTGGCCGGGGCAGGACAGGAAGGCAGGTCTCCAGGCTGCATCCTGGACCCTTCCACCGCCCTGCACCTCCTGTCCCAAGAGAAAGGTCTCAGCCCATAAAGAGCAGGGAGAAGGGCTCCTGCTTCGCTCCTGTCCCGTCCCATCCCTCTGTCCCTCTGTGCAGTACACCTCCTGCCTGGTGTCTGTGGCCCCTCCCCTCTCCCTCAGCCCCACACTCGCATCCCTGCAGTGGCTGGGGAGTAGGGGGGCCTGGAACTTAAAACAGCACCATGAAACATGAGCCTTTGCCTCCCTGCTCCTTCCCAATGAGAGGACTAATGGCTTCGCTTATAAACTTAATACAACATCCCACTGTTGGAGCGAACACACGCCCTTGTGACCACAGTGTCTGAGCCAAAAGCGTCTCTTGAAAACAAGAAAAAGCAGCAGCCTTGTTGTGCCGCAGCTTCCTGCAAGTTCCAGAGGCCGGAGCCACAGAGATGCAGAGAAATGCCAAGACCCCGCGCCTGCCCAGCAGGCGGGTAGCCCAGCAGCCGTCGGGGCTGCCGGGCCACGGCCCCCCGGCTGCCCCTCGACATCGGCGCTCTCGCACAGCACACACCCCCAGTTCTTGGGCCTACCTCCTGGGGCACACAGCAAAACCCAGCAGCTGCTCCTGTCAAGTGCGGTCAGGCCTTGCCTAAATAGTCTGGTGGCTTCTTAAACTCCACCCTTCCCCCGACTTGCCAGGCCTTAGCTCAAGAGTCCTTCCCAAGGTGGGGTGACTGCGGAGGGCGGGGGGAATCGATGGGTGAGGGAGTCTAGTCACTCCTCACCTGGGATGGGGGCGTTCTGCCATCTTTGAACAGACTTGTAACCTTCATTCCTGGCAGCCCACTTTTTAAATATCAAGTGAACAGCTTGGTATCAAGTCCCAAAATTGGTCAGGAGAACTCACTCTCCAATACACATAAAAATTACTCAAGGAGCTTGACACCGAATCCCAAGTTCCAGAACTTTAATTTGGCAGGTCAGGGGCAGGGACTGGGAATCTGCATTTTAACCCGACTCTAGGGCGACACGTTGAGAAATGGTGGGTGGGCAATTAGCAAGGGATACAGCCTTTCACAACCACAGGCCATCTGTCATCCAAACCCTGCTGGGAGGGAGGAGTGCGATGCCGCTGCTGCGACTTCACGGTTAAGGAACCTGAGGCGTGGGGAGGTCGACTGGCCTGCCCGTCATACTAGGATCCCCGCTGACTGAGCACAGCTGTCCTGCCCTCCTCACCACAGCCTGCGCGGGGGACACGGCTATATCTAAACCTCTCGACTGTGGAAGGGGCCGTCTGCAATGTCCCTCAAGGGGACAGAAGCTCAGGGCAAATGATGAGTGCGAGTCCCCACGACCTGGAAACAGGAGCCAGGCCATGCTCCCAAGCCCCAGCTCTGACTCCCTCTGAAACAGACACAGTAAGTTCTCGCCATTCGCAGTGGTCACGTTCGAGAAAGCTGCCGGGAACACGGAACCAGCCCACACCGTACCATCGCTCTTCAGGAAAACGCCCAGTTAGGTTCTTATTCACCACATCTTTGCCAGACAATGGATCCATAACCTTGTTTTATGTGTGCTTCTGTACAAGGACACCTTATTTAATCCACTGCTGATTCCTTAGCTCCCCACCGACAGCACCCTGACTCATGGCCGGTGACTTTGATCTAACACACATATTTGTCCCCGCGGGGCACAGCCCAGCCTTCTTGCTCTCAGGAACAGGAGACGACACTTGGGTGCTAGACTTGGGAGCCATTTAAAACAGCAAAATCAACAAAAAGCACAAAAAATGCTGACAACGTGGCACCGAACACAAATTTCTCACGCTAGTGTGTCTGTGAATGACCACGAAAGCCCTGTGTGGGCGGGGGGCTTGGGGGGTGGACACAAGTTGTAGCACCTGCCAGTACTGAGGGCCGAGGGTAGGGGCTTTGCGGGGGGTGGGGGGGGCACTGAGAGGATCAGAGAGCCATCATCCCTCACTGTCTGCCGTCCCTTGTCCTGTGGGGGGGTGAGCACTGCAGGCTGCCCCACCAGGCCCTTCGGGACCCAGACTGGAGTCTGCTTTGACCCCGGCTCTCTCACCACGGTCCCCACCGCATATGTCTTCTCTTGGCGGAGACCCCAGCACAGCACAGGAGCTGGGCTGCCCGGTGTTCCCCACACCCATGCTCAGTGGCCTGGAACTGTATCTCCTTTGGGGGTTTTGGCCACCTTGCAGAAGCCCCACAGAAAATTTAAAAAAAAAAAATTTTTTTTTTTGCAGAACATCCACAGAAAATTAAAAAAAAAAACCAACAAATTTTCTTTTTTCCCTAGGTTCCTCTCTTCCTCCCAGTCTGGCTTCTGGGCTGCCTCTTTTCCATTCAGGAACATGAGTAGCACAAACCCGAACCAAAGAGAAGCAGGAAAGTAGAGCCCCTGCTTGGTGCTGCCCCAGAAGACAAAATCAGGCAGAGGAGTGCACTTTGCCTTCCCCTGCCTGTTCCTTCAAATCATTTGCACCTTTGGATTATTTCCAGGACTCACCGCAGCTAATGTGCTAAAGCAGCAGCCCGGTGGGACCCTCGGCAATGCCAGGGTTAACACTGTGACCTCCTTAAGCTGCTGAGGAGTCAGGTCTAATTTTATCCCATAACCGGATCCACAGTCCTTTTTTTTTCCCTGCCCAAGTGCCGAGGTATGCTGGGAAGCCCAGAGCCAGCACTTTTGGTGGCTTGGGAGGAGCGGCCCTGCTTTTTGCTGAGTGCGGAAAGCCAGGAGCCTGCTTTCCCCTCGGCCCAGAGCCAGGCCCGGGGGTGGTGGTGGTGCGGGGGCTGAACCTCCAAGAACCTGTTTAGGGCTGTGCTGGGGCACCACGCTTCCTCGCTTCCTGCCGACTCCCACCCCGATGCATCCTGTACTGAGCTGCCCCGAGCGGGGCACAGTGAAGGGCCTCGGGGCAGCTCAGTACAGGATCCCTCAGGGAGGACGGAGGTCAGAGCTGGCCGGCCCGAGCCCCCAGCACCGCGCGGGGCCTGCTGGAGAGCCTTGGCGGCGGCGTCTTCACAGCCCTCCCTCAGCGCAAATCCCCGCCCAGCCTGGCCCCCAGCCACAGGGCCCCCATGGTCCCACAAGCCACGCACCAGGCCGCCACAACCCTCCTAGCTCGCGGGGACGGCTCGCTTCCCCCTTTCCTAGAAAGCAACAGAGCGACCTGTCTCCGGAAACAGCAAGAACAGGCGCCTTGGTTTGATCAGGAGTTTCGACGGGTTCCAGGTTCAAGAGACAAGTGCTGTTCTGAGTCTGTGAGGCCCGAGCCCTGCAGGGGGACCTGTGTTGAAATGGCCCAGCCTAGATGGACTCTCCGGTGCTCCCCGATGCCCGTCCGCCCCCTTCCGCCCCCCACAACGCCTGGCTTTCAGGATACTCTCATCACTGAGGTTTACTGAGAGTTCTCACGCATCAAAGCATTTTCTCAAATTTGTATTTCTGTGATCCCGGAGAGGTCAATCGGCAGCTACTGCTGGCTGTTTTCTTGAGGAGGAAATCGAGACTCAGTGAGACAGCAGGCTGGGAAACGACAGTCCGTGCCTCGAGGCCACCGCACCCCTGTTCCCTCTGCATCGCACCCGGTGGGGCGGAGCGGGGGAGGGGGAGACGCCAGGAAGGGAGCAGCCATTCCCAGCAGCAGCCATTCCGAGGGGACCAGGCCATGCAGAAAGGATGCAGAAAAGACAGCGTTACCTCCCAAGAGGCCATTTGAGGGGAGGGGCTAGAGATCACTGCTTCCCCCGTTTTAGGCTGGCCCGCTTCACTATCTGAGCCCCCTTCCTGCTCTCTATCAGGTCCGGCTGCAGGCTACTCCCTCGCAGCTCCACCTGGGGACGGCAGCAGAGACAGAAGGCAGGACAGATCACACAGAGAGACAGACAAGAGAGAGAGAGGCACAAGATTGATCGTGTGGAGGCCATGGAGATGCTGCCTGCCAGAGGGCGCAGAGGCGCCAGGAGAAGATGGGGGGCGGGGAGCGTGGTGCAGCCCGGAGCCCAGAGCGGGCCGGCCGCACAGGTGAGCAGTCGGGAGCAGCGTGAGAGCCTCGGGAGGCGCAGCCACCGCAGTACCTGCGCATGTCTCATAAAGGAATCAACATCAGCTTCCATCTCCCTGGGGTCCTCTAGGGGCCCCCTGGCAATCACCTCCTCGTGCTCCTGGCTGGCATCGGCACTGGACGAGTCTATCTGCCGAACGACTTTGCGAATGATCTGGAAAAGAGAAGGAGGGAACCAAAGGCCCGTGAAGCCACGGAGACAGACGGAGGTTGGGAAGAGCAGGTCCCCCGAGAGGAGATCTGGGGCAGAGGCAGCCTTGGTCCCAAGGCGCCCTTCCTTGAGTGGCCAAGAACAGGGAAGGGTCTCGTGCCCCCACCCCACCACGTGGAAAACCAGCTCTGGCAGCCTCAGAGCAGCAAGGACTGGCAGACCGGTCATCAGTGATCAGGGTTTTTGCCTCTTGGCATCGTTGGAAGGTCCTGCTGTCTTCCCCACACTTTTCATGGGTCGGGACTCCAGGCAAGTGTGTTCTTATTCACTCACCCCAATATTCTAACACTCTCTACTCTGTGCCCACCATGTACTGGGACCGGAGGATGACAAGACAAGACACAGTCCCCGCCTGCATGAAGCACACATGGCAAGAGGCAAGATGGACACCTGAGGTGTCCTGCTTCAATTTAGTGGGAGCAGCACCCCAGAGGGAACACATCCAATGTCCCCCCTCTGCTCCTCCTCCCTTCTGCCCAGACCTAGCACGGTGCCCAGTACTTGACAGGCAAAATCAGGTCTAGTGAATTAAAATCTGCAACCAGTTCAATGCATCTCCACAGCCTTCAGCTGTTGGAGGCCCGTGGTAGTTCAGGGACCACCACCCTGCTGTCTTAGAGCTGTGTCCCGGGCTAGATTTCACGGGGCTGGGTGTGGGCTGTTCCACGGAGCCTGGTGCTTCTGGAACAGAGTAGCAGGAGCTGAATTCAGGTGGAAGAAGGTAAAGTGGCTCTGAGGAATGTCAGGCCAGACTCAGACGACCAGGGCTCCCAGCACCTGCACCAGCGTTCAGAACCGTGCCAACCCTTTGTTAGGGCAGCAGTGAGAAGCAGGGAGTGAGTCCAGCCCCTTTTAGCTTCTAGCCCCGCTGCCTCTCCCCAGCTCGGGGGGTGGGGGGGAGGGACGCCGTGTACCCACCTTCTTGGTGACGATGTTGCCCTGCTCATCTGTGAATTGTTCCTCTGTCACCTGCTCCCCTGGAATATCCTGGAACTCACTCTCCTAGAATTGCAGAAAAGGAGAAAACTCGAGATTAGGAAGTGGGTGGCCTGGGCATCAGGCGGAGGACGAGGGAACTAAAGAGCATAGGCACCAGCCAGAGTCGAACAAATCCCCACCACGCAGGAAACTCCAACTCAGCAAGGAGCAGCGGCCAGACCAAGGTCCCCAAGTGCGAGAGGCGCCCCTGGGGGCCAGGGAGCCCGAAGACCGGAAAGAGCCCCATGCTTGCGAGCACCTTGTGTACCCGATCCCTCCCCCGCACCGGGGAACTGGCAACACAGGGCGGTCACGCAAATGCTACCGAGGAGGCCCTGGGAGAGGAAGTGAGGCACCAGACTGATCTTCGGACAGCCCTTCGCGGCGTGGAAAGCCCTTCCACAGACGCCGGAGTCCTGCGTGTGACCGCCTGCGGACAGGAGCTGAGCTCCCTGCACCACCACAGCGCGGCGGTCCCAGCGGGCACCACAGCCGGCTCCGGCCCCCCAGGGTGGTGCCTGGCTCCTGACTCGGGGTCCCATCCCTTTCCCCAGCCGCTGCCCACGCACAGCACGGTGCTGTGCCCTCAGCCCTGCCTCCTGCCTGGCAGTTACCTTCAGAAAAACCCGACGCCGGACCACCCTGGTGGAGATGGTCTCCTCGTCGTCACTCACGCCCTCGCTCTCCCCCAGCTCCTTGTCCAGCTCCTGATGGATATGTTTCAGCACAAAGCACAGGGAGCCCTTGACAATGTGCATCACGTTCTGACAGCTGACCAGAAAGAAGCCCAGGAGCACTAGGGTGACCAGGAGCTGGGTGATGAAAGTCCACATCCTCACCTCCTCAGCAGCTGGGCCCTCCGGGGACTAGCCAGGGCTCCGGCCGCCGCGGGGGTCCAACCTCTCATTCTCGTCTCAGACTCCCGGGTGCCCCTGGGACCCCCTGCGTGCTCTCTCCGCAGGAGACTGGACTCGCTAGAACTGCCCACTGAGTGCCCTCCTGCCGAGGCTCTGCGCTCACGCCTGGGTGACATCAGGCTTCGATAATTTTAGCTCCCTAAAGCAGCTGCTGGGGCTGTCCAACTGGGCTAGAAGGGAGCAGGCAGGTGCGCGTGTCCCGGGCGCCGAAAGCGCACGTCAAAGTCACTCTGTGGGTGACGGGCGCCCCGCCCTGTCCTCTCGCCCCCCTCCCCGGCCCCTGCCCTCGGGCCTGTCCGTCCAGCCCTATGAGCACTCAACGCAGCTCTGCTCAGGGAAATGTTCTCTTTCTGGGACTCCAGGAAATAAGGTGCCCGGAGAATGGGGCCCATTGTGTGTTTCTCTGGGCGGCTGCTGCCGTGATCAGACCGGAGTTCACCCCCACCCTCAGGGATGGCACCGGCTAGTACCCTGGAGAGAGAGCTAAGGGTTTATTTCAAAAATAGCCCTGGGAGGAGTGATTTGCTCGGGCCCAGCCAAATTAGCTCAGCAGGGTCCAGCACAGGTAGTGGGGCCACCTGGAAGCCTGTGCAATTGCCATCCGCCCCGAGGGTCTTTGGCGCCCCCTCACCCCCTTGCCCCCTGGGGCCCGGCAACCCTACATGTAAACGTGTAACTGGTGGGTCTATTTCGGGCCTGTCCTCAGAGGCTCCTCCCAGGCTGGGCTGTCAGCGCCCACAAGCAGGAACCACAGAGCTGATTCACAAATGCCGCCGCGGCAGCTGTGGCCCACGGGAATTTCACTTTCCGGATCAGGCTGTCCTGCTCTGAGGAACAGTCCCTGCGGCAGAGGGAACAAAGATCTGGGGCGCAGCCAAGTGACCCGCAGCTCACGCGCTGCGGGGGCTGGGGAGCTCTGGGGGCCTTCTCTGGGAAATAGGCATGGACTCAGGTGCTCTCCCCCCACCCCCCACCTGGCGAGGCCCGCAGGTGCGGGAGCACTAACACGACCAGAGTCTGAGCAGGCCCCTCGTGGGCACTGCGCCCTGTGACTCCCCCTATCGACTCGGTGAAGCCCTCCGACAGCCCTACCAGGCAGGCTCTATGACTTTTCCATTTTACACAAAGGAACTGGAGGCACAGAGTCAAAGAGTGAGTAAATGAAAGGGTCTGATGTCAATTCTGCTTCATTTCCACAAGGAAGCTCTTGAAGAAATGAAAGCCCGTTGCACACGCAAAGGAGTTGGGTGCCGGGGAGCCGGGAAGGGACCGACTTCTCGTATTTCCATCTGATGCCTCAGAGAAGAACTTATAGTCATCTCAGTCTTGCCTGCCTAGCCCCAAATTATAAGGCCTCTCTCTCTTCTCTCTCTCTCCCCGTCAGTGTTTTCAGAGATTCACCAGAAGTAGTAGTCAATGGGGGCTTTGCAAACCCTTGCCTTAAGTGCACCTCATGGCCAGCCCCGGGGTCCGTCAGGTGTTTCGGAAGACAGCTCCTCTAGGCCATCTAATCCTGTCCTGGACCTGGAAGGTGTTAAGCCTGGTGGCCCCACACACTCCCTCATTCTGACTGGGAAGCAGGAGATCCGGACTCCCCGGGCCCGCACAGTGGATCTCTGTGTGACCCTGGGGGAAGCCCTCAGCCTCTCTGGGGCCTCAGCTTCCTCATTTATAAACAAGGCAATTAGACCCTATGACCTAGAAGGTTTCTCCTGCGACCCCCTGGAGTGCTCCTGCTTTCTCCCCAGTCCTCCCCTCACTGAAGGCTAACTGCAGGGGGGCCATGGATAAGAAGGCTCCCGGCATCCTTCTCAGAATCAGGAATCTGACCCAGTTAAGAGCACCTGAGCTCTCGGCCGAGTGCTTGCTGTTGGGAGTAGCACAAGTGCTAAAGAGTAGCCTGCTGGCCAAGAACGCATGCAGGGTGGTCTGGGGTGAAAAACGGACACAGCCGCCTGCCCCATCCGAGGCACACACTTGGAGGGAAGTAGTCTAAATAAAACCGTATTCGGTTCCTCGCAGTTCTCTGCAGCTGGCAGCCCAGGGCTGCTGTGGGGCTAACCTAGTTGTGGGGGTTCAACACCCCCTAGCGGGGGTGCCCGCTAGGGCTGAGGTTCAGGTAGGGCAGAGGGACTAGAGAGCGGCAGAAGGGAGGGAGGGACGCCAGGCTCCCGGATGAGGATGAACCATAAGAAAGCAAATGAGATGCGGAACACATTGTTTCTGCGCACACTAAAAATACACAGGCGTGGAACAGCGATGCAAATTTAAAAAAATGCATATATTCAAAAGGCACACCTTAATGAGATGTCTGGGATTTGTTTCAAAAAACATACGCTTTGTGGAGAGAAGAGAGGGGAAGGTATCGATGAAATAGGATTGGCCATAATCGGGTAACTGTAGTGCCTGGATGGTGTGTGCACGGAAATTAATATGCTATTGTTTTGTATTTGTCTGCGATTTTTCATAATAAAAAAAAATTCCCAAACAACATTAAAATGGACGTCTATGGGAAGGGGAGCAGGGAGTGAAGTTAAAGTGAATAGATAAAATAAGTACAGCTGAGCCCCACCCAGAGGACCACAGCCTTCCCAAGCCGGCGAACCCTGGCGATAACCCAGGCACCCCTCATTTACCAATGAGCCAGCCATGGTGCTGAGAAGCGAGTGGCTTGTCCTTGGCCACACAGACCACGGCAGGACATGAGTTGGCCTAACACCCAGGTCTCTCTGCTCTGTGCCCTTCCTAAGACACAATGGAAAAAGAAAACCAACAAAAACTGTGGCTTTGGAATCAACCAGACCTAACTCCAAAGCCCCCCTCCGATCCTGCGACCGTGGGCAAGCTGCTCCGGGAATGTTAGCTCCTCCCTTCCCTCCGCTGAAAGGGTGACTTTGTATCCTTACTGGTAGAGAAAGAGAAGTCAAGTCACAATTTCTAAAGAAAGGAAGCAGGCTCGGCCTGGAGCTTGCCTGAAGGAGAGGCCTTCCCGGGCCTCAGGCCCCTCCTGCGCCACTGTGGCCAACGGGCGGGCCCCTCCGAGAGCGCTCACCTCTGCCATCTGGGAGAAAGTGCTCTGAGCCTCCTGCACCCACTCTTGGTGGCTCTGTCGCCTCCATGCCCTGCTCTCAGCCTCTGGCTGCTCTTCCCAAACGCCCTCAGTTGCCGACACCAGGACCTTCTCGTACTCGTGCGACCCCGTGGGCTCCAGCTCCTGGATGGTGGTGACCGTACTCTGGAAGGAGTGTGGACTTTGGGCAGCATCTTGTAGGTATGAGACAATGGAGCCTTCCTCACCCCAGTCCTGCAGTCTGGGGTCCAGGGAGAGAGAAGGGACACCTGGTCATCCTTTGGTCTCTGGCTGCTAGGTGCCCTCCCCCTCCAGAGCTGGAGGGATGGGACAGCGTGAGCAAATCCCACAGCCAGCACACGGTTGCCTGTCCCGCCCAGAGAGGCCCAGATGGGCCATCCCTGCTGCCCAGGAGGCAAGGGCCACGGAGACCAGTACCACTGGCCCCATCCCTTTGAGTGGAAGGCTCTCCACCTGGGGCTCCTGAGGCACTTGGCTCACCCCGATGGGCCTCACGCGGGTCTCCGTGCACATCGCCTCGCCGGCCTCCCCTCTAGCCCTCTGGGCCACCTGCCCTCCACAGTCCTTATCACAGCGCTCACCCAATAAAGCGGCCACACTCTCACACTCACATCTTGGAAACACGCCCTTCTATGGCTTCCAAGACACCACATTTGCTGGGCTCCCCCCACCCCCACCCGGCTACCACTTCTTAGTGTCTTTGGTCGGTTTCTCCTAATTTCTCTGAGTCCTGAACATGGAAGCGCCCCAGGGCTCTACAGCCACTTCCGAAATGAGCTCGTTCGGTCCACGGCTGCACACCCCGTCTGTGTGCTCCTCGTGCCCAGATGTGCACACAGCATCTTGTCCTTGACCTAAAGGCGTAGACCCTGCTGCCTCCGGCACATCTCTGCTTTGCGGGGCGGGGGGGGTCTCACAGGCATCTCGGGGTAGCACGGTCAAGCCCACACTCATGACCTTCTCCCCAACCTGTCCTGCCCGGTCTTCCCCACGCTGCCGCGTGCTACCTTCGTCCTTCCAGCGGACAGAGCGAGGTCACTAGTCTGACGGCTCTCGTTCTCTCACACTTCCCGTCTTACTTGCTCGGTGAGCCTTCTGGTTCAACTTTCAAGTATGTGTCCTGAGCACAATCACTTCTCGCCACCAGCATGGCCCTCTTGGTCCATACCAGGAGCAACGCTTGCCTCCTAGCTCACCTCCAGCTGCCACGTCACCTCACTCCCCTGCTCTAAGCCCTCCCGCGGCTCCCCATTCCACCCAGGAAACGGCAGGTCTTTTGTCTTTCTGAAGCCTCAAGGCCTGACAGGTCTGGCCTCGTTACCTCCCTCAATCACTCTGCTGTGATCAGTGACCTTCTCACTGTCCCTGGACTGTGACTACTGCAAGGCCTTGTGCAGGCTGGGCCTGCTGCTGGATCCGTGCCCTCGGTATTCACATGGCTCATGCCTTAATTCCTTCCGCTCTGTACTCCAACGTCGGGGTCTCAGGCTTCCTGGCTACCCTACCCCTCATTTCTGCCATCTCCTCTCCACACAGGTACATACGACCTACCCGCCCCCCCCATTTTCCTTTTTAGCACCATCACCTAATTTCTCCCTTTTTTTAGGGGGGAGAGAGAGACTCTCAAGCAGGCTCCACGCCCAGCATGGAGGGCAACATGGGGCTCTGTCTCTCAACCCTGACCCTGAACTGAAAGCAAGAGTCGGATGCTTAACTAACTGAGCCACCCGGGGTCCCCTAACTTTTCCCTTTTAATTACTTCCATTTCATCGGCTTTATCTCATTTATTGTCCGTCTCCCCGACAGAACATAAACGTTTTGCAGACGGAGACTTCTGTCTGTCCGGTGCGACGCCACACTCCCGGCACCCAGGCACAGTTTATGGGTGCCTGGCACCGAGCAGGGGCGTCCTACACGCTGTTGGGGGAGTGAATGAAATGCACCTGCCCCACTGGAAGGCTGATTGCAGTCAGAGAACCAAACTATGCCACACCGAGGCCTAACACCAGGCCCTCTGGTTCCCCCTTGGGTGGCCGGGCCAGCCCAGTCAGTGCTGCTCAGTCTGGGGGTGGCCTTGGCCACGGGGATGCCATTGTTTCACTCTGAATCCCCATGGCCCCCCAACTCTCCCAGCTCATCAAAGGATTTGTTTGGGAAGTGAAAATGCAGTGACACAAACCCTTGCTGTCCCATCTTGTAAATGGCTTTCTTTTCCCTCTGCCAAAGTATTTGGGCCACACTGGGTGGACCCTGGGGAAGGGTCCAGTCAGCCTGGGCTTCTGAGCTGGCCAGAGGAGCCAGGTGGGGTGGGAAGAGGAAACGAGAACAGGACCCCGAGGCCTGGCCAGCCCTGAGCCAGGGGGTGTGGTGGGTGTGCACAGCCTTCGGGGAGCCCACGGACCATCTCCTTGCTTTAGGGACACTTTAGGAAGCAATTCAGGAGAAAGGGCTGCTGTGGCTCAGTTCCCATGCCAGCTCAGAAAGGCCAAAGTGGTCCTCCACACTCTGCGCGGCCCTGGGGGTGTGGCGGGCCCCCCAGCCACAGATGTGAGTCGGGCCTGAGGCTGGAGACCCTCAGCCCCTGCCCAAGGCCTCCCACCTGACCTGCCCGCCCTGCCAGCTGCTGCAGGCCCAGGAGCGGCCCAGGAGAGCCCTGATGCAAGTTCAGTCTCGCCCCTATGAAGCCCCCCAGCTTCACACTTGCAGCGGGGTAAAGCAGAAGGGCACCTTATCAGCTCTGTCACACGCTGATAGAGCTGGCTGTGTGACTGCCTGAGTCACTACTCGCCTGGGCCCTCCCTGGTGCCTCTAGGTTTCCAAATGTGCTGTTCCCCAACAAGCGCCCCGAGCGCCTACCCTCAGCTGCACTCCTGAGAGGTGGCTGGCCCCAGCCTCATCATCTCTCTCCTCACGCGCGCCCGCCCCCCAGCCTCCCTCTGGCGGGCCACACCCGGGGGCATCTTGGGCAAGGAAGGCCCTTTGCAGATCATGCTCCACGCCCACAGGACAGAGGCCCGAGCGATGGCCGGGGGACTCCAGAGGCCAGCCAGTGCCCTAGCGAGCTGCCTTGCCCCCTAACCCCGTGCTCACCCCCGAAGCCCTGGAAGAAGGCAAGCACCCTGCCCAGCAGCCCAGCCCCTTACCTGTCCTGGCTCATCTCCATCACCCGACTCACGCTGGGGGATTCTGTGATGTGGGCTTGCACCCTCTGCTGGCCTGAAACAAGAGACACTTGATTCTCTGAGTCCTGTCCCGCACCTGGGGCGTCCTCCTGCCTCTCATGACCTGGCAGCTTCTCTTCTGACCTCTGACCTTCTTCCTGGTCAAGCAAATCGATAAGGCCATTTATGGCATCTGAATCCACTGTGTCGTCCTCCGCAAGGTCCAGAGAGCCCAACGTGGGGCCCTGGGGTTCCTCGGAGAGCACCCCCTCCGGCTTCCACTCGGGGCCGGTGGCATCAGAGTCCTCGGCCTTGCTGCACTCCAGAGAGGAGTCCTCAGCAGTGACCAGGGAGGGTGTGAGGCCCGCGGACCACACCTGCATGTCAGACATCTCCAGCATGGCGTCATGCTCCGTGGCCGCCAAGGGGATGGCGTCTATGACGGCCACCTCGTTCCAGTACTGGTCTGCGCGCAGCGGAGAGGGAAGCGCGTAGTGCAGGGAGGCGGGGGACAGCAGCTCGTCCTGCAGCGAGGAGTAACCTGGATGGGCAGACAGAGGGCAACATGCTCCAGAAGCGATTTTTGTCACACACGCTTACGTGCAAATCCGCACACGCACACACGCACACGCACGCCCAGGCTCGGCCATAGATATGCATGCACATTCCAGGTAGGGAGGCTTTCCAAGCTCAGGGTCCAACGCTCAGGCCCGTGGCTGCTGCCCGGGGCACGGGGGCAGGAGGAACAAGGCTCTGGGATGGGTAGGGGGCAGCCGGGAAGTGCGGGCGGAGACAAGGGCTCCTTTGCTGAATGGCAAAGAGAAGAGACTAGAATTCTTTCTTCTCTGGTTCAGAGCGCTAGATCAAGAAGCCTTGATCGGAAGGGTCCGTGCTCCATTCTGTCTCCAACCAGATGAAAGCCCACCCCTTATGTCTGGGCAGAAAGAAGTGTTGCTCCTTCTTTGCTTAAAACATCCCTTTAGCACAGTCCTTGGGGTAACCAGCCAGGGAGGTACCTTCAAGGGAGGAACCAGCCCCCCCCCCCAGATCTGGGGGCAGTAACCAAGCTCGGAGGCGGTCAAGTGAGAAACCACTTGGTTCCAGATGAAGTCACTTTTCCTCAAGTTACAGATGGGTTCTGGAAATTCTGAGGGATCTAAGTGGCGTGAGTGAGAGTTCTCAGGGTTCAGAGCAGGCAGCAGGGGGCTCCGCCCGGAAGCTCCTGGCCCGCAGGCCCTGCCCTGTTCCCACCGGCCCCAGGTCAGCGGTGAGCTGGTGGGACTTCGGTCAGCTAGCTCGGGCCCCCACAGGCCTGGCCCGGTGGTCCCCGTACATTCACACGACTGTTCCTTGCGACTGGCTCAGATAGCGTCCCTGCTAGTCTTCTGCTCGGCTCTGGCTTGGGCTCCCTCACGTTCAGAAGTGACTCGGAGCCTCAGTGGGGGGCACATGTAAGCGCATGAGGAACCCGACAGTCGGCTCCTCCGCTCTTCTCCAGCCATGAGTGTGCGTCCACGGATAGGGCAAAGGGGGCCTCTGACTCCCCTTCACACCTCGTGCCAGTCTGTGGGTGGGAGAAGGGACCGGAAGGCAAGCTTCTCCATTCAGCTCAGCTTAGCTGGGGAGCCGGTCTTTCTATAAAGACCCTGTAGCACCGAAACAGGACCCCTGGGTATGGGCGAGGACGCCCCTACAGTCTCTAGGGACCTTCCTGTGCCCAGAGAGGCCCCTAACCTAGCATCCAGACTCTTGGTCCTGCCTTTCACCCCTCACCACCCTGCATCCAGCCCTTCCCCAGGCTTGGCCTTTCTCCCACTGAAACGGACCCTCCTCGCCCCCAGGCTGGAACGCAGCTCCTGCTCCCCCCATTGCTTCTCTACCGGAGATGGTTCTATCTGCGGCTGCCCTGTCACTCACTTGTTCAACCCAAAGATCCTGGGGCCACTTCCATGCCAGGCACTGTGCTGAAGGGCTGAGGACTACGAACACACAAACGCATGCAAACAAGATGGGTTGTCTTCACTCTCTCTCTTCTTGACGTTCTCCCAGTGAGTTTGGCTCACCTCGTCTCCCCCTCATCTTTGAACCCGTCCGTGTCCCCCGCTAAGCTGGTTCGTGGGACAGTACAGAGGGCAGGGATGGTGTCTCACTCTCCCTCCCATTTTCCTAGAACAGGATCAGGACTCCATAGGGCCTGGTGACTACTGCAGAAGCCTCCAGATGTGTGAGGAGGACACAGGAGCCAGGATGGATGACCTCAGCCACATTTAGTAAAACCACAGTTGCTGATTCACGTATGTGTCCCAGGTGCCAGGAACATGTGATATAATTGACATACATCCTCTCTTCATCCTCCCAGGAGAGTTTTCTTCCTGACTGATCTCTAGAAGTCTCTGTGGTTCCAGGGCCCAAGATGAGAAGGGGGAGGAAGAGACCCTCAGGGGCTGGGGGCTGGGAGGGTGGCGGTGTGCTTGCAGACCAACAGCTCTGGCCAGATGAGGAGGCACAAAGAGGAGGTGGGACAGGAGAAACGGGGGCGGGGGGCAAATCTCCCCATGTTAAATCCAAGTCACTCTATGTAGAACCATGACCTAAGGGATTGGGAAACCAGGGCCAAGGGCCTTCAAACCTTCCCTGGAAATCTCTCTGGATATATACCAGTAGAACATTTGAGAGTCAAGTGATTATATTTCTTATCCCCCACCCCTTTAAGATTTTATTCATTTACTTGAGAGAAAGAGCACAGCAAGAGAAGCACATGAGCTGGGGGAAGAGCAGAGGGAGAAGGAGAAGCAGACTCCCCTGCTGAGCAGAGAGCCCGATGCAGCGCTCAGTCCCAGAACCCTGGGATCATGACCTGAACCGAAGGCAGATGCTTAACCAACTGAGGCACCTAAGCACCCCTCTTCTTATCCTTCAAGGCATTATCATATTATTTCCATTACTAATTAAGTACCGATTTTGAAAAAAAAAAACACAAAAAAACAACCCCATACCTAACGTGTTATTTTTAGTCATCACAACAACCTTACAAGGAAAGCAATATTATTCCTACTCTATAGATTAGCAAACTAGAGGTTCAGCAACTGGCTCAGGGCACACAGAGTGGTCTAGTCACTAGATTTCGCCATTCGTATCTTTTAAAATTGTTTTATTGAGGTATAGTTGACATACAGTAGTAAGTGCACGAGTTTTAAAGTAGATAACTGGGTAAGTCCGAGGAACCATCACCACACGAAAAGAGGGCATTCATCGCCCTTGAAAGGTGTCCTCACGTTTCTTTGCAATCCTTCTTCCGCATCCCTGTTCCCAGGTAACCACCAATCTGCTTCTGTCACTATACATTAGGTTGCATTTCCCAGAACTTTCTAGAAATGGACTTATACAGTGTACTCTTTTCGGTCTGGTTTCTTTCACTGGCCCTAACGATTTGGGGATCATCCATGCTGTTGAGCGCAGCGATGATTTATCCATTGTTACCACTGAGCTGTGTTCCGTTAGGTGCATACATCACAGGTGGCTCATCCATTTACCTGTGAGTGCCCGTGTGAGTTGCTTCCGGTTTGGGGCTGTTCAAATAAGGCTGCTTGTCCGTGTGGACATATGCTTTTTCTTTGGGATACACACCTAGGAGCCGAGTAGCTGGATCCTAGGATAGGTGTATTTTAACTTCTCAAGAGGTAAAGTCTTTTCCAAATTGATTGTCCCCTTTTACAGTCGCACCAGCAGTGGATGAGAGGGTCAGTTCTTCCAATGTCCTCATTGACACCTGGCACGATTGGCCTTTTCCATTTTAGCCATTCTTAAAGGGGGGTCGTGGGATCTCCTTGTAGTTCTATTTTGTATTTTCCTAATGACTAGCAATGCTGAGCATCGTGTTATGTGCTTATTTGCTGTCTGTATCTCTTCTGGGTTATTGGTCTGTTCAAGTTTTCTGCTCTCCTGTCCGTTTTTCTCTTACTGAGTTTTGAGAGTTCTTTATATATATTTATATATTCTGGATACAAGTCCTATATCAGATGATTATTTCCAATATTTTCTCCCAATCTGTAGCTTAGTTTTTCCCTTTCTTAACAGTGTATTTTGAATAGCAGAAGTTTTTAAATTTGATGAAGCCCGATTTATCTCTTTTTTACAGATCGCACTTTTAGTGTCGTAGCTAAGAAATCTTCGCCTTCTCCAAGATTTCTATGGTTTTCTTTTATGTTTCCTTCTGGAAGTTGTATAGTTTTTTGTTTATTTCTATAAGTTTGTATGTTAGGTATTACATTTAAACTACCAATCACTTTGAGTTAATTTTTGTATATGCTGATGCAAGGTATGAATCCAAGTTCATTTTTGCATATGAATATTCAATTGTTCCAGCCCCATTATCCTTTCTCCACTAAATTCCTTTCGTACTTTTGTTGAAAATCAGTTGTTCTTACATATGTGGTTCTACTTCTGGACTCCATTCTGTTCCACTAATTTATCCATCTTGTGTTGTTGTTGTTGTTGTTTTAATAAGAAATGGATGTTTTATTTGTCAAATACTTTTTCTGCACTTACTGTGATAACCATATGGTTTTCCTTTTTTAGTTTTTAATCTAATGAATTACATTGATTTATTTATTTCTAGTCTTTTAAAATTAGGGTGTGTTTTACGGCCCTGAATGTTCCATGTGAGCTTGAGAAGAATGTGTATTCTGCCGCTGTTGGATGAAGTAGGCTATAGACGTCAGTCACATCCAGTTGATAGTGTTGTTGAGTTCAGTTGTGTCCTCACCGTTTTCTTACTAGGTCTGTCCATTTCTGATAGAGGGATGCTGTAGTTTCCAACTCTGGGAGTGGATTCATCTGTTTCTCCTTGCCGTTCTCTGTTTTTGCCTCCCATAGTTTAATGCTCTGTTGTTAGGCACACACACATTAAGGATTATTACGCCTTCTTGGAGAACTGACCTCTTTATCATTATGTAATGCCCCTCTTTATTCCTGATCACTTTCTTTGAAGTCTGCTCTGTCTGAAATGAATATAGATTCTCATGCATTCTTTTCATTAGTGTTGGCAGAGTATATTTTTGTTCACCCATTTACTTTTAATCTACACGTGTCTTCATATTGAAAATGGGTTTCATGTAGACAAGATGTGCTTTTTGGTGCATTCTGAGTCTTTTAATTGGTACAGTCAGACCACTCAAAGTGATGCTTGATATAGAGGGAGAGATGTATGCCACATTTGTTACTGTTTTCTATTTGCTGCCCTTGTTCTTTGTTTCTACTTTTATCTTCTGCTCTTTTTCTGCCTTTTGTGGTTTTTAACTGAGCATTTTATATGATTCCATCTTTTCTCTTTTCTGAGCATATTAATTATGCTTCTTCAAAAATTTTTTTAGTGGTTGCCTTGGTGTTTGCAATATACACTTATACTGTCCCCTTTCAAATAATACTACAGCACAGGTAGTGTGAGTACCTTATAATAACAAAATAATCTTAATTCCTCCCTCCCATTCCTTCTACCACTGCACCACTCATTGTTCATTTCACTTACACACAAGTGTGTGTGTGTCTGTACATGCGTAAGATACATACATAAACATACATAATTGAATACATTATTGCTGTTGTCATTTTGAATAAAGTGTAGACCAACTAAGAGTAAGAAAATTTAAGTTTTTATTTTATTTTCACTTAATCGTTCTTTGATGCTCTTCCTTACTTTATGTCCATCCAAGTTCCTCACCTATATTCTCTTCCTTCTCTTGAAGGAACTTCTTTTAATACTCTTTGTAAGGCAGGTCTGCTGGCAACAAATTTCCTCTATTTTTGGTTGTCTGAGAGATCTTTTTTCCTCTTTCACTTTTGAAGTATAAAATTTTAGAGGATACAGAATTCCAGGTTGGTGTTTTTTCCTCTCAACACTTTAAATATTTCATTTCACTTCATTCTTGTCTGTAGGGCTTCTAAGAGAAGTCAGGTGTAATGTCATCTTTGTTCCTCTATAGGTCAGGATTTTCCTTTTTGTCCTTTTTTTTCCCCCAGGATTTTTTCTTTATCTTTGACTTTCTGTGATTTGAAAATGATATGCTTAGGTGTAGTTTTTGGCTTTTATCCTACTGTGTTCTCTGAGCTTTCTGGATCGGGGGTTGGTGTCTTGACATTAATTTGGGTAAATTCTCAGTCATTATTTTTTCAAATATTTCTTCTGTTCCTTTCTTCTCCATCTGGTATTGCCATTATGTGTATATTATACCTTCTGTAGCTGCTCCACACTCCTTGGATATTCTATTCTGTTTCTTTCAGTCTTTGTTCTCTTCATTTCTTGGTGTTGGAAATTCCTGTTGACACAGTCTCAAGCTCAAAGATTCTTTCCTCAGCCGTGTCCAGTGCACTACTAAGCCCATCAAAGGCATTGTTCATTTAGGGTGTCATCTCTGGTATTTCTTTCTGGTTCATTCTTAGGCTTTCCATCTCTCTGATTATAACACCCATCTGTTCCTACATGATGCCTACTTTATCCATTAGAACCCTTAGCATATTGATCATAGTTGTTTTAAATTCCCAGTCTGATAATTCCAACATCCCTTGCCATGACTGGTTCTAATGCTTGCTCTGTCTCTTCAAAAACTATGTTTTTTGCCTTTTTGGATGTCTTATAAATTTTTCCTGATATCCAGATGTGATGTACTGAATAAAAGGGGGCCTTCAGAAATGCAGTGGTGAGGTGTGGAGGGAAGAAAAGCATTCTCTAGTCCTATGTTTAGGTCTCAGTCCTTTAGTGAGCCTCTATGCCTTTGGACTATGAGCTTCACAAGTATTAAGATTTTTTTCCCCTCTACCTTAGGTGGGAAAAGACAGCTAGCATGGGCTGGAGTTGGGTATTTCCTTTCTCTCATGTGGTTTATTTTTAAAATTTGAGAACATTTCTCTTTTCCCATGTGGACATTGTTCCTCCCTAAGTACTGCCTTACTAGTGTAACACAAGCTCTGACTGTTAGGTTTTCTTTTCTTTTTTTACTTTCTGTAGCACAAAAGCCTGACCTAAGCTTTGATTGACCAGGTAGCCATTTCCAAGATGGTTACCTCAAATAAACACATTGCCAGGCACATGACTAGATAAAGGGCCAGGCCACCTCCCCTGACTAAGGCTCCTCTGTTAGGGAGATCTTGGTTGATTTCAGCAACTGGTCATTTGGGCTACTTGATTTTTCTTTTCTCATGCTTTAAATTCCCACTCTTATGTTTTAAATTTACCAATAAAGAGTGAGCCCATGAGGGGTGGCTGGATGGTTCAGCTGGTTAAGTGTCCGCCTTGGGCTCAGGTCATGATTTCAGGGTCCTGGGATTGAGCCCCATTTGGGGTCCCTGCTCGGTGGGCAGTCTGCTTCTCCCACTTCCTCTCCCTTTGCTTGTCCCTCCTGTTCATGCTCTTTCTCTCTAAAAAATTTTTTAAATCTTAAAAACAAGGGGGGCGTCCATGAAACCCTAGGCCCCAACTCTCAACCCCTCAAAAAGGAGAACCCCAGCCCCAAGCTTGTTGTCTGTCTCTCTCCTCACAACTTTGTTATGTGGCCCTAAATATGCTATGTAATTTTTAAGTTCTGTAAGTAACAAACTTTCCCCCTCCAAAGCTCCTGGTGGTTATTGCTAATGGGCCTCTTGCAATCATAATAAGAACCATAAGGGCTGGTCTAGCCACAATATTAGCTGTTGACAGGCTGAGTCCAGCACACAACAACTGGCATCTTATAAATTTCGTTGTCTGTGTTCTTACTTACATTCAACTCAGACTATATTCTAATTTCCCTTTTACTCTCTTGTTTGATCCATAGATCATTTAGGAGTGTACTATTTAGCTCCAAATATTTGAGATTTTGCAGATTTTCTGTAATTGTCTTCTAATTTAGTTGCACTGTGGTCAGAGAACACGCTTTGTATATCTCAAATTCTTCTAAATCTGAGAATTGCTTTATGGTCTAGAATATGGTCCATGTTGGTATAAGTTCCAGATGCAACTGAGAAGAATGTGCCTGCTGCTGTTATGGGGTGGAATGTTTCTAAGTGTCACTTAGGTCAAGCTAGAGGACAGTGCTGATCAAACTTTCTACATGCTTACTGATTTTCCTACTTGTTCTAATAATTATCAAGACAGAGGTATTGAAATCTCCCATTATAACTGTGGTTTCGTCTATTTCTCATGGCAGTTTTCTCAGTCTTTGCTTCATGTATTTTATTTGTTTTAAAGATTTTATTTATTTTGACAGAGAGAGACACAGCGAGGGAGGGAACACAAGCAGTGGGAGTGGGAGAAGCAGCCTTCTTACTGAGTAGGGAGCTGGATGTGGGGCTTGAACCCAGGACCCTGGGATCATGACCTAAGCCGAAAGCAGACACTTAACGACTGAACCACCCAGGCGCTCCTGCTTCATGTATTTTAAAACTATATTACTAGGCGCATAAACATTTAGGATTATTATGCCCTTTTGATGAATTACTTATAAAATTATTTTCTTCCTCGCTGGTAACATTCTTTGTTCTGAAACCTACTTGTTTGATGTTAATATAGCCATGCCAGTTGTCTTTTGAGTAATGTTAGCACAGTTTATCTTTTCTCATCCTTTTACTTTTAAGGAATTTGTGTTTTGATATTTGAAGAGCATAGTTGAGATTTACCTATATATTCAGTGTGACTATCTCTGCCTTTTAACTGAAGTATTTAGACCATTTATATTTAATATGGATTATTTATTAAATATAAGAAATTTAATATAATCTATATTATATAACTATATATAATATATACTTACTTATATTTAAAATATAAATATAATTTATATCATATAATATAACCATATAAATTTATTAAATAAGATTATTTATTAAATTAACCTGTCACTTGCTAATTTCTACTTCTCTATTCGTCCCATCCGTTCCTTTCTTTTCCTTCTTTGTCTTCTAAATTGTCTTAATTACAATTTATTATGATTCCATTTGATCTATTTTGATGGGTTATTAGGTATAATTCTCTCTTATTATTTCAGTAGTTGCTTTACGGCTCATAATATTCGTCCTTGACTTATCAGAGCCTACTTTTTAAAAAAGACTTTTATTTATTTTAGAGAGAGACAGAGAGACTGAGTGTGTGAGTAGGAGGAAGGGAAGAGGGAGAGGAGAAGTAGATTCCTTGCTGAGCAGGGAGCCTGAGGTGGGGCTGATCCCATGACCCTGACACCGTGACCTGAGCAGAAACCAAGAGTCAGATGCCTAATTGACTGTAACACCCAGGTGCCCCTATCACAGTCTACTTTGAAGTGAAATTATAACACTTGGTATATAGTATAAGCACCTTAAAATAGTACACCTGCATTTTTCCCTCTTGACTTCTCTACTACTATTGTCACACATTTTACTTTTACATATGTTATAAGCCCAACATTACATTGTTGTTATTTTTGTTTACACCATTGATTATCTTTTAAAGAGATTTAAATAATGAGGAAATAATGTAAAAAACTAGAAAATTATGTATTTATCCTTGCAGTTAACATTTTTGGCACTGTTAATTCCTTCTTATAGATCCATATTTCTGTCTGGTATCATTTTACTTTGGCCTGAAAGACTTTTATTTACTTATTTCTTAACATTGCTTGAAGCATGGGTCTCCTGGTCATGAATTCTTTCAGTTTTTGTATGTTTTGAAAAGTCTTTATTTGCCTTCATTTTTGAAAGCTATTTTTGCTCGGTATTTAAAGAGGTGTTCTTTACAGACGTGATCTACTTTAAGGGTATTGCTCCACTGTCTTCTGCCTTGCATTGTTTTCAACAAAAAGTTTGATATCATTCTTATCTCTGTTCTTCTGTACATGACTCTTTTTCTTTGGCTACTTTCAAGACTTTTCCTATCATTGTTTTTTTTTTTTTTTAAGATTTTATTTATTTATTTGACAGAAAGAGAGAGAGAGAGAGATCACAAGCAGGCAGAGGCAGGCAGAGAGAGGAGGAAGCAGGCTCCCCGCCAAGCAGAAAGCCAATGCAGGGCTCGATCCCAGGACCCTGAGATTATGACCTGAGCCGAAGGCACAGGCTTAACCCACTGAGCCAGGCAGGGGCCCCTCTCTATCATGGTTTTGACCAGTTTGTTTAAAATATGCCTTGCTATAGTTGCTCTCATGTTTCTTGTGCATGTGATTCATTGAAGTTCTTGGATCTATGTATTTATAGTTTTCATCAAATTTGGACATTTTCCAGCCCTTATTTCTTCAGATGCTTTTTCACCCATTCTCTGTTGGGAACTCTATTTTCACAAATACAAGGTCACTGATGCTTTTTAAAAATTTTCTTTTCTTTTGGATTTTGAAGAGTTTCTATTACTACGTTGTCAAATTCACTAATCTCTTCTTCTGTAATATCTAATCCCATTCAGTGTATTTTTCATCCTACACATTACAGTTTCCTCTCTAGAAGACTGACTTGAGTCTTTTAAAATATTTTCTATGCCTCTACTTAACTTTAACACCTGAAATACAGTTGTAATAACTGTTTCACCATTCTTGTCTGCTACTTCTAACATCTATTTCAGTTCAGAGTTAGTTTTAATTGACTTTTCTCCATTGTGGGTCACATTTTCCAATCTCTCTTTATGTCTGGTAATCTTTCAATGTCAGACATTGCGAATTTTATCTTGGTGGGTGCTAGATATTTTTGAATTCCTATGAATATTCTTGAGCTTTGTTCTGTTATGTAGTTAAGTAACTTGGAAGCAATCTGATCCTTTTGAGGTTTGCTTTCAAAGTTGATTAGACAGGACTGGAGCACTGATCAACCTAGGGCTAGTTTTTCTTTTTTTCCATTTCCAGATCAGGCCCTTTTTGGTTCCCTATGCAATGTCTCTGAAGGCTCAGTCTGACTGTTGGGAATTGCTGATTAATACTCAACAAAAACTTGCAGGGGACCCTCTGAAGATCTCCAGAATTCTCTAAGCAGCTCTGTCTTCCCTGGTACTCTGTATCTTGGCAACTCTGGTTGCCCCATTCTCTCTGGATTGTCAACAACTTTTCTTTAACCCAGGGAAGCTTCTTGGATTTCTCTTCTCTATGTCATGACATAGAAACCAGCAATTACAGAGTTTTTCTCAATTGTTTCCCATCTCCCATGGATTTGCTGTCTTTTGTTGACTAATGTCTAAAGTGATGAAAACTGTTGTTTCATATATTTGGCCCATTTTAGGGTGTCAGGGGCTGTTTTAAGCAGGAGGGTATATTCAGTCCTTATTTATTTACCTCATTTTGGCCGGAAGTGGAATGCATCTTAAATGCATCTTAAACTTAAACTCGGTTATAGCCAAGTGAATATTCTGTCACTTTTGGGAGCCTCAGTAAGACCTGATAAAGACAAGATGAGGGTAGCTCTACTGGCTACAGAATACCTGAGGCTCATTTGGGTATCCTTTGGGACCTTTCTTCCTTGAAATTTCCATGGTGTTCACTTTAATGGGATTTCACCCAAATGAAATGTGTCCATGAAAAGAACTCATGCATACCTTCTCCCAGGACTTCCTGTCCTCTTTATTCTAGAGCACCTCCTCTAGTACTAATGTTTAGGGGGTATGCCTCACTGCTCCTTCGCAGGCTCCAGAGGACGCCCACTGATCTATCCACACTCCCATACGCTTAGATCTGAGGCTGTGGCAGGCCACAGCCAGCGCCAGTGGTAATCACTACTAGTCAGAGCAATGTTCTTAAGGCCTCAGACATCCTCATGAGGATTATTTCACAAAATTTGGGGTGGACCATGCCATAATAAGGTCTGCTGAGTCCCCTAGGTTGAGTTTCAGAAGTGCCTGTCTTACCAATAGTCTCACGTGGCTCTGCCATGCCTGAATCACCAGCCCAGCCCTCAGTCTAGAGCTCCCTGCTCTGGGGTTGCAGATCAGGTAAGAGGCGACTACAGACACCGCTTTGGGGCAGAGCACAGGCCAGCAGCCCCTCCCCAGGTCTCCCCTCATCTCTGGTTATCCTGCTGGGTCTCTGCTAACCAAGATGTAATGATCACCCTCAGAGTTCAATGTTGGTAGCAAGCTAGACAAGAAGAGGACAGCCAGCCGGGCCTCGGACAAGAGCCGTGTTCACCAGTTGTATTCAGGAGTTGGCAGAAGTAAAACACATTTTATTTCTAAGTAGACATTACCACACGTCCAACATGTCAAAGAAACGGACCTGACAAGTGTGGATGTGAGAGGTCCATTTTTTCTCTCTTATATGAGAAACCAGATTTGTTTTTAGAAACGTACTTTTTTTTTTCTTTTTTTTGCTTTATAGGCAATTTTTTCCTTCATGTTTATTACCCAGGAGCCCAGGGCAGTCCCCTTCTGTGGAGAGAAAGAAGACTGGCCTTTGAACATAACCCCTCTTCTGCTCTGACCAGGCCAGGCGCATAAGGCAAGAGGGGCCAGGAAGGAAGGAAAGCAGACCTCGAGTGTCTATTTCCTGACCACCACAGAGCACTCAAGCCCTGCCCTTCATCCCCATCGCTTCATAAGGAGGTTCAGACGAGCAAAGCAGCAAGAGAAAGTGGAAAGGAGGCAATGTCCAACTGTGACCTCTGTGCAGAGGGCTGGAATGTCAAGAAGGAGGGCTGGGTGGGCAGCAAGACAACATGGGCCGCTGCCGAGGAGCAAGCCAAGGGAACCACAGGCGGCCGCTCTCTCCCAGATGACTACCTCTCGGTCCTGTTCCTTCCTTCCAAGCCAGAATGGTACCCAGATACGGGATGCTCTTCCTGGGACAGGGAAGAAGGCAGGATAAACAGAGAGAAGCCAATTCTAGTGCCGGAAAGGCCGAGCAGACAGAGCCGGGTATCTGCCGTGCTGGGGAGCACCCAGCCTGTGTCCATCAGGAGGCCTGAGGGAGGAGGGGCGGAAGGGGTGACAGGGCGAGACAGGAAAGCCAGGACGCAGAGAAGCATTCAGTTTGTGGCTGTCTAAGATTGACAAAGCAGGAAGAGGAATCCTTCGAAAACCTAAGTTAGGTCAGGCTACCCTTTCCCGCCAAAGCCTCCAGTGGTTCTCTGGCTCTGCCAGTGCCCAGTGTCCCCAAGGCAGTCTGTCAGAGCTTGCCTCCTGTTGCCCTCTGAGCTCTGCTCCTGCCTTGGCTTCTTCCCTCCCTCTGCCAGCACGTAATGTCACTCACTTACACATCACGCTGTTGCCTGACTCTCCAAACAGAAGGTAAGCTCCCTGGAGGCAGAGTTTTAGCTGAATTTTGTGCGCGTCTGAAACTGATTTCTCTCTCCTGCCTGAACCCATGTCTGGCAGGTGGTGGGTGTTCAAAAAGTATTTGCCAAATGAGCAGACGCACTAAAACAGAGCCCTTCCCACCAGTCCCACAGACGGGTCTCGAACGCTGTCTAGGCACTGACTGGAATCTGCAGGCCGATAGGAGCCTCATAGATGCCAGAATCTGGGACTTTTTTTTTTTATTGTGCCAAGAACACTTAACATGGGATCCACTCTCTTAACATGGTTTTAATTATCATCCTGCCTTGTTTATGCTCGTGTCATTCTATGCGCCTGCTGTCCTCTAGGTACATAACTGGGACGCAAAGAAACACAAACTTGCTGATTTGAGTTGACTGAAGCAGCACCAGGAATGTCAAGAAACCCAGCCAAGGGACCAGATACCACAGAGCAAGGAGAAGCATTCTGTCATGGGCATTTCCTGAAGTTTTCAGCGACCCTCAGCTACCCTCCCCCTCCCCCTCCGTGGAAGGGAGCTGGTCAGCTTGGTCCCCTGAGCTTGGTCCCCTGAGGGCAGGGTGTGTGTGTGTGTGTGTGTGTGTGTGTGTGCGCGCGCGCGCGCCCTCCAAGCCTTTTTATGCCAGGTGTGAAGAGTGAGCAGTGCGCGTGCACAGCCTCCCCTGGAGCCACGCCCCCCGCTCCCAGCCCCCCCAACGCACGCGCGCGCGTGCGCGCACACACACACACACACACACGCCCTCACACGCAGCCGTGAGCCACGTGGGGAGCAAGGGCTAGAAGTTTTTCACGACATGCATCTGCGGATGTAGACGGCTCCTGCCCGCCCGGCCGAGGCGGAGACAGCGGAGACAGTGGAGACCGGCAGTGCAAGAGAAGGTGCGGACTAGAGGTCCAGGTGAGGTCAGAGGCAGAAGAGAAAGACGACAAGATGCGATCAACAGATGAGCCCTGTGCCCAGGGGTGCTAGATGGCACTTTTCGGGAGACACAGGACACGAGGGAGAGACACGAGTGAGCGGCTTGGCATGCACAGGCCCCACCTGGCCAAAGGAGGCCCCGTGCCCAGACCGACCTAGAACTTACTTGCGGGGGGCAAGACCCCCCCCTCCGCCCCCCGCCACGGTGCCTGCGCAGCCAGCACGTAAGTGCGTGGCCAGGGACGCCCGTGAACTAGCAGCCCGGGCAGCCCAGTGTGGGGCAGCTGGCCCAAGGGACATAGTAGGCACTAGAGAATTAACATGGTTTCTTCAAGGTCTGTAAAGGACCCTCGGGAATCAACTCTAACTCGCTGGCTTTAAAGAAGAGAGGCTAGTGCAGCAGCTCACAGAGTCAGGAGGAAGGAAGGGGCTGAACAGGGCCTCTGCTCTTTCTGTGCCCAGTGGCTGGAGAGAGGACAAGTGAGGGGGAGGGAGTGGGGCACCCCCCTAGCCCCTCTCCTTCATGCAACTGGTTACTTTCACTGCTGCTGTAAGGAAAGAGGTGAACGGGAGGCACTCTCCCCGCTCAGTGGGAGCCCTAAGGGCAAAGGTTCCTTTGGGCTTTGGGCTTCCTCCCCTTGGGACTGGGTCATGCTGGAGGTCTGCGCCATGCTTGAAGCACATTAAAAAGAGGGAGAAGAAAGAGACAGGGTGAGAAAAAAGGGAGAAAGAGAGGAGAGACTAGACTCAAAAAGAAAGAGCCTCTTAGCCTCACACAAGGGCCACCAATAGGACTTTGAAAACACCAGCCAGCTCACCCACATCAGATCTTGGGCCCGAATCTCCATGCCCTCCGCTTCTCTATCACTGACTGTTTCACAGATGGGAACACAAGCCCTGAGAGGATCCATTCCCGGCACAGAACTACAGGGAGTGGTGGGGAGTCCAGCTCTTCCCGGGGCCACACCAGAAGCTTGTTGTCTGCAGAGACCATGGGGGAGCCTCTCTCCCCGGACTGCACACCTGTCTGTCTTGCTTGCCTCTGCACTCACCACCACCAGAGAGGGAGTGCGTGGAGGGTGGCCTCCCACCAAGGGGAGAGACGGTTTCATCAGGTGTCACGTGCTGGTGCCTGGAAAGGGGCACCCAGCTCAGCCCCGCCTCCTTCCAAGAGCCACTCACCATTCATCTGGGAGGGTGATGAAGAGTAGTCCCGGTCTGCGTGCCGCCGCTCCGGTTTCAGATTGCGGCTCTGTCTGCCAGAACCTTCCAGCATGTTCACGATCTCGCTACGGTCAATGTTCCGCAGGGCTGTGTACAGATTCTCCACTGAGGGGGGCAGAGAAGAGAAGGGGTGCTGCAGAGGAGATTCTCATCATCCTGGGTGGGGCAGGAATGTGGGGGGGAGCTCTGGGAACTAGGCAGGCAGGAAGTGGGGGGTGGGGGTGATTTATCGTCTCAGAATGGGGAGGCACCCTTCTTTTGTGAGAATCAGAACTACCTGCCACTTTGGGGGATATCTGTTATCCTTCCACAGACCTTTCCTTAACCCCTAATGGCAGCCAATTTCCAAGCACGGAAAGACTGTTTTTTGTCCTCTAAGAGAAATTCCACAGGGAATGAGAGTGACAGGAGAACTGGATACTGTCCTTTTGAAATCCTTGGTTCTTGCCAGTTGGTTTGAGATGCAAATACAGATACTGAACTTACTCTCAGTGTTCCTGAGGATTGGGAATGTATTTGAAGAAGAGCTTGAGAAAGTTGAGATGGGGCGCCCGAGTGGCTCAGTGGGTTAAGGCCACTACCTGTCAGCTCAGGTCATGATCTCAGGGTCCTGGGATCGAGTAGGGTCCTGCTCAGCGGGGAGTCTGCTTCCCTCCCCCCCACCCCCACCTGCCTCTCTGCCTACTTGTGATTTCTCTTTCCCTGTCAAATAAATAAATAAAATCTTAAAAAAAAAAAAAAAAAAAGAGTTGAGACAAATCTTCCCTCCAGGTTGGAGGACAAGATAGTTCCACATCAGGCAGCATTTGCTCCCCCATGCTCTGTCCTGAGAGGACAGTAATCATGCATTTGAGACCCCCCACAGGAGGTCCCACACCCTGCACCTATGCGGTCATCTTGGTCCCTGTGTGACTGTTCTCTCACCCAGATGGGAAAAAGGCTGAGGCGAAGACTCTCCTATCTTCTTATGACAAGATTGCCTGGAGGACCCTATGACCCTGAGAAGTGTGTGTGTGCGTGTGTGTGTGTGTGTGTGTGTGTGTGTGTGTGTGTGACAGGGAGACTGAGGTAGAGTGCAAAAGGGATTGGTTCCAAAGGCCATGATCACAACTGGAATTCGAAGGAAGAACTGGCCGGGTGAAGAGGCACAGGCTTTGGAAAGAGAAGGCGTCCTTAGCTTAATGGTACTGACTGTTTGCTTCTTTGCCTTCACGGATGACCCAGAGGTTCAACAAGGCTATGCTCTGTTCCAACAAGGAGTTGGGGTTTTCCACGCGGATCCTGTTGATGTCTTCCACACTGAACTGCAGCTCCCGAGCCAACTCTGCAAGCAAAGACCCGAAGCCAGGGGTGAGCCACGCCAGAGCCTGGCTCTGGCTCCCCAGCTGGGTGCTGTGGCGTGGGGGCGTCTGCGGGGGGAGTCCCAGGAGATAAAGGACAGTCTCCCGGTGGATTCTTCCTACCCAGAAGTACCTAGTGAAACAGAGATACCTGCACCTTTGGATCTCCAGAAAGTGGGGCAGTGCTCGAAAAATAGGGAGTGAATGAACGAATGAATGTCCTCTCTTTTCTTTCATCACTTCAAATACAAGACGACAACACTGAGCCTCTCTGCAAGGCTAGTGAACAAGCCAATGCCATAGCCAGGCATGGGCTGAGCCGCTGGACACGCACTCCAAGGCTGTCTGCACGACACCAGGATGCCACTTACTTTCCACCACGAAGCAATCAGAATGGAAATGCATCCTGTACTTGTGTTTCTTTAGGGAAAGGCATTATTTACATTTAAAATGAAAATACAAGTTCCAGTCTAAATGCAAGGCAGTAACACAGAATGTTAGCTTTTCCCTCCCATTGTTTTTATTGTTATTTCTCACAGGTGCTTTGGAAGGGAGAATAGCTTCAGAGTCCAATTTCAAGGATGAGGAAGACCCGAGGAACAGTGATAGTAAGAATCAGAACATAAACTATACTGTTTATAGTTATACATGTTTATAGTTGTACATGTTTATACATGTACTATACACACACGCACCCACACGGGTGGGCGCGCACACACACACACACACACACACACACACACACACACACACACACAAGAAGCAGCAGCAGACATTCTTTTTTGGCTTAAGAATGAATAGTCCCTAAACTTCTCTTGCGAATTTTTGCCACAGAATCTTTCAGCAAGTTATCGCTAAGGTTTCTAAGTTTTTTTGAAGGCTTCTCTACAGGGAGGCTGAATGAAGGAAGTCCATTCCTATGAAAGCTAACCAAAAAGGGGGGGTGGATTAAGTTATAGGGCTGGTGACTTGAGTAAAACACAGTTTGAGCTTTCGCTGTATTTTCCCCGCACACAGCCTCACTTTTCTAATGAGACCTGCCCTTACTGTGGGTGGGACTTCTGGTAGACCTCAGTGATAGCCAGAGATTGTAAGTAACTTTGAGACTTCTCCTTTTCTTTCTTTCTTTCCCTCCACAGAGCCAGCCTTTGAGGAAGGGCAATGTGAGTACAGGGAGCGGTGGATAGGCGGTCAGGAAACATAGTTTTTTTGTCTCTGTGTTTTTTATTTGTTGGACAGTTTTCCAGAGTTCTCTCTTTGACTAGCTATGAAACTTGAGCCACTCTATTTAGCTGGCTCTCAGTTTTCCCATCTGTAAAATGAGGTGAACCAGACCGATTCTAAAGTTTCTTGAAACTTCAAAAGTTAATTCCTTCTGGGGCGCCTGGGTGGTGCAGTTGGTTGAGTATCTGACTCTTGGTTTTGGCTCCAGTCCTGATCCTGCGGTCGTGGGACCGAGCCCCGAGTTGGGCTCAGTGCTCAGTGCTCAGTGTGGAATCTGCTTCAGCTTCTCTCTCCCTCTCCCTCCTGCTCATTCTCTCTCTTTCCCTCAAATAAATAAATAAAATCTTTTTAAAAAACTTAATTCTTTCTTATAAGGGAAAAAACCAGGCAGAAATGGAGGAGGGAAGGAGCTCACTTTGTACCGGTACCCAAAGGCATTGCTGGAACAACAGACTTATCCAAGATAATCATGCATCAGATGCACCAAGGATGGTGCAAAGAGGTCGCTCATGAGGGGGAAGGAGCTGTAGGGGTGTGTGTAGACTGGCCAAGTGCCTCTGTGCCCCCAATTCCCCGACTCACCCGCCCAGCTGAGGCCAAGGTGCTCTGATATAATAGCCATCTTCATATCTGCTCGGTCTGTCCCACTGAGGGAACCTGGGGAGAAGGAGCGTTGGGATGCAGTCAGTAGTCTTGGCAGGACGCACCATCAGCAGGCGTGAGTCAATGACCTCAGCTGGAGGCTCAGTTCACAGGCAAGCCTCAGTGTCCGCTGGCCTGATGGCTAACCCTGTGAGGGGCAGGTGCCGCCCGAGGCCAAAGGCTCCCCATGCTAGGCAAAGAGCATCAACGCGGAGCTCTTATAGGATCAAGGGGAAGGGATGTCCCCTACTACCTTCCGGGAAGGCAGCGAGCACGCATCGCTAAGAGGTTTATACCCAGTGTGGATTCGCTGAGGATGCTGTACCGCAGGGCCAGTGGAGTCAGAGTCCTTCTCCTCTCATCAGCACCGCTCACCTGCAGGGGAAAGACAAAGAAAGGGTACTGCGGGTCTGGGGCTTCCCCTTCCTTGAAGCTACTTCAAGCCCGTGGGCTGTGGGGTGGGGCAGGACGCCTGTCTTGGCAAACAGTAAGTGACCCTGCTTCTCTGGGGCTGCGACACAAAGAGCAGATGTGTGCAAAGAGGCGAGGGCGAGAGGGAGTGAGAGATTTGCCTCCTTTATTAACAGTAACAGTAACGGTGAGCTCGTGTGGCCCTTACCAGGTTGCCAGGCCCTGTTCGACGCTCATGACTATTCTCATCTCATGGATGAGGGGACTGAGGCACAGAGGGGTTAAATAACTTGCCCAAGGTCGCTCAGCTGATAAGCGGTGGAACTGGGGTTGAACCTAAAACTCAAATCTTTCTGAGTTCTCTTATATTCAGAAGACCCATTTTCAGTACTGGCCCGAGGCCTAGTATCCCAGCCCTGCGGAGAAGCACCCAGAGGCCTGGCAAGGTGGCAGGAAATCATCCTTTGGAAGAGAAGTTGGTTCACACTCTCCTCGGACAGTAAAGAGAAACTGAGCCATGGACATACAGACAAAGCCGCGCTTTCCCCCTAGTTGGGCGTGGGAGGCTGACAGTTACCAGCGGCAACAAAAGAGCGAGAACTTGGAGAAGCACGAGCCCTCCAAAATCTCTGACTTAGTGGTTGGTGATTCTGGGGCTCTTGCAGGGATGAATAAGTCAACATACTTGGTCAGGACGCCTTTGCCGAGCTCAAAAATCTGGGGGTTTGCAGTGGCTGAGACACCAGGCCTCCCTTCTCTGAGGGCTTGGCACTCCGGGGAGGATAAGCAAATACATGAAAATGAGGCTTGGAAAAAACCTGCAAACGGCCAGTAACCTTGAGGGATTCGATACCCAGTTCTAAGCCTCAGAGGCTTTGGACAAGGGGTGCCACGGTGGACACCTGTGGCGCTCCTTCTAACCTTCGAGAAAGAACATCCTCGAGGGCCAAGACCCACAGTGAGAACACGCAGACTGCTCTCTGACGCTAGCACTGTTTCTAGCTTTGGGGAAGGGCTGGGGGGCGGGCAGCACACTGTCCTTGCCAGGCCACAGTCAACGGTCCAGAGGACAGCCAAAGGCTTTCCTAGGTCTCAGGGAATTCGAAGGCAGCTTTTTAACAGAAAGAAGTCCTTTGGAAGCCCCTGACCTTGAGTCTGTGCAGGGACCCCCTCTGGCAGGGGCCCTCCCCAGGGGGCAGCTCACCTTGGTGCACGGGGGCATGGTGATATTCAAGTGGCAGAGAATGTGCTGGGCGTCCTCATACTTCATGGCCTTGCGCAGAAATGACAAGGACCCTGCTGGCTCTCGGCTGCTGTCCCTCACCTAAATTCAAGCACACAAAGGCAAGACTCGGGGGCGCTGTTCCAGAGGCTTTGAGATTTCTGCCTCCCAGACCTCCTAGACCTGGAGGACTCATCGGTACCTTCACCGGTATGGCCAGGCGGTTTTCCCGAAATGACTGAAACTGGAAACTCCGCTGCTGGGCAGCCTTTCTGACGGGTACCAGATTCCCAAAGAGCTCTGCGAAAAGAGGCATTCCTTCCAGAACCTGCAGGAGGAGAAAAGCAAATACAGCCGGTCGGGGAGACGCGCCTGCCAGTCCCATCCTGCTTCCAGCTCTGGTCTTTCCTTTGCCAGCTCATGCCCTGTTCACCGCACAAGACACAGGGGCCATGCTCTGGGAAACCCCACCATTTATTTTGAAAAAGGCTTTGTTTCTGAGGTTATAATGAGTGAGGTAGGCTTTCTCACTTCAAAGGATTTTATAACAGGCAAGCATCTTTGTAGATCCCTGGGGGGTGGGTCGGGATTGCCATCTGAATATTCTAGAACTCCACTAAAGGATCATCACAGAGCTTCCCCAGGGGAGCTGGATCTCTTTTTACACTTGTCCAGAAAGGTTTAGTTTATGAGAAATGCTAAAAGGACCACGTTATAGAAATCCCTACTGTGCAAATAATGCTTTCAACTAAGAAGTTACCATTGAACTCATTTGACAGTTAAGGAAACTGAGGTCCAAAGAGAAGAAGTGCTTTTCTAGTTAGTTCCCGAATGGGGACTAGAGGTAGGACACCAGAGACCCAGCCCTGTGCCCTTGGCCCTCGGGGAAGGCTCAGAACAGACTCTGAGGCCAGATGTCTGGAAACGTCCTGGCTCCTTGCACGTCTTGATATGATGAGTCACCGGGAGTCAGGAATAGGTTCCAATCCAGGCCCCCTTCCTTTCTCCTCACGTCTTTTATCCAGCTGTCCTCCCCGCCTCATGGGGGCGCTACCAGAATCCTGACATAGTGGGAGAGCTCCGTGCGCTCTGAGCTCAGACTACTGGGACAGATCCTTCCTCTGCCTTTTCCCTAGCTGCGTGACCTTGGCAGGTGACTTCACGTGTCCGGGCCCCAGTGCCCCGGGCTGCAGGCAGGGGGGATCATAAGAGCACAGCCGGTGATGAGAACGGGCACAGCTAGGCCCGGTACCTCTATGTCCCTGCTCCGAGCGACCTCGATGAAGTTCTCGTGCTGCTCCAGGGTCTTGTCCACTTTATCGTCTGTCATGCAGTAGCAGCGCAGACGCCCCTCGCGGGAGTCATTCATCTTGGCAAAAATGACGAACTTGGCCATGTAGGGCACGGCGGTGAGCTCCTTGTACAGCAGAGTGGCAAAATTCACAGCTTCGGCAGTCCGAGGACAGTCGGACAGCCAGAACCTAGAGAGAAGGGACTGATCAGAAGCGTGTCCAATGGACAGTGTCATCTCCGTGCCGAGAGAAGGCGCCTGGGCGCCCTGGGGATGGCCGCTCTGACACGCCTGCTGGTCACCGCGTGGCCTCTGTGGGCAGAGGGGCAGCAGAGGGCCCCCCCTCGGGTTCAAGCGCGGGACGGGAGGGTCGAGGCATGAGGATGGGGCATGAGTGGGGGCAGCGCCGACCCCCTCAGTAGAGGGCCTGGGGTCTGTCCAGGCTGGGTGGGGCCGCGGCCCACCTGGCGGAGACGTTGGTGGTGAAGGCAGCACACTCATTGGCATACACGAGCTTGGTGGTCCCTGTTATGTCTTCCCACTGGGCTTGGTCTGTTCCTCCTGCAACAGGAGCAGAGATGGGCTGGGGGACGGCGTTCAGATGGCAGACACAGAGCTGGTGAAACGCTAAGGGCAGAGCCGGGCCCTCTCTGTGGGGCCCTGAGCACAGCTTTGCTCTCACCCTCTCCTCCTCCTCCTGGCGACCCATCTTCTAGGGGTCCGAGGGCCAGTCCGTGGAGGGGACTCTTCTCAGACGGATCCCCCCTCCCTCCATCCCTTCCAGGAGCACGTCCCCTGGGGAAGCCACAGCAAAGCCGATGGCCGGCTTCACCCTTTCCTGTCTCCCCGGGACGTGGCCACAGGGAGCTGCGGCTGCCCGGAAGCTGGGACGAGGCCAGAGGGGCGCCTCTCACCAGTGACACTGCAGAGGAGGCGCAGGCTGGTGGTGTCCCCCTCCCCACTGTCCCTCGGGTTGTCCGTCCAGGAAGGAGGGAGTGGGATCCGAAGCCCGATGGGGCGGTAGAACTTCCTGCGCCGAGGCTCCACGGTGACGATGGGGCTGAACGTGGCCTGGTTGCCCAGGAGTTTGGTGACCAGTTCATCTGGCACAGGCTGGGCCTGTGAGGCATTAAAGGTGGGCGTTCAGCCTCGAGGAGCAGCGGGTCTTGTTCACGAAGGCCAGCGCACCCCCCAAGGGACAGCAGGCTGTTTACGTAGAGGGCCAAGTGTCCTGGGGGGCGTGCTGGGGCCCTCCAGCGTCGGACCCCACAGATCTGTTTTGCTGAGCACAAGGCCCGTCTTGGGGCTGACGTCCCTGCTCAGCTGTCTTTCTGGAGCCCTTTCTCCCCCTTTCCCTCCTTCACCGGAGGACTCGGTCTTTGCTCCAAACTGGTTAGCTCTCCAGGAGGCCCTGTGGAATCCTCTGTGGCCAAATGCCCCATTGGGAGCTTTCTGCAGCTTAATACAGGGCACCTGCTTTTTCCTCCTCAGACTTTCTTCTGAGCCTTAAGGGCACAGCTCTAACTGGAATTTTAAGGCATTAGACAAAAGTGGGGGGACGTCCTGGGGAAGAGGGTCATCCTCCCAGAGGGCCTTGAATTCCTCCCACCCTCCAGGAACTCTGTCTGAGTCCGTGGGGTGGGGGGGGCAAGGAGGGGGGCTGTGTGTCACCTGCAGGGCCAGCTTCACTCTCTTGGTGACAGCATTTTCTGGGAACGTGGCCTGCACCAGCGGGACCAGCTTGCTCTTCAGGAAGCCCCCTTCAGGGCCAATGGTGTCATAGTCCTGGCACAGCCGTGACATGATCACGAAGTACAAGGGGAAGTCGGAGGTGATGATGCGGCAGACCCTCTTCTTCTCCAGCTCCTCCAGACTGCCCAGCTCTGCAATCACACGGCCCGGCGCCGCCCGCCCCGTCACGCCGCTGTGTGCCCAGAACCCCCGGGTCCCTGGCCCCTGAGGCACGCTCCCTCCCCAGGCATGGGGAGCTGGGCGCCCCCTTAGATGCCCCAGGGACCCAGAACTGGACCTGCTGGGGCCAGCCCCAGTCTCTCCCACCTCCCCGACCCCAGGTGGCCCCAACCACCCACCCAAAGGCACAAGTTCAAACCCCCCTTCAGAAGGAGACCGCCCTGGGGCCGATACCTTCATCCATCCCGTTGAGGATCTGCTCCAGATCCAGGTAGCTCTCTCCGTAGCGGCTCCTGTGTTCCTTCCACACGGAGCCGTTTTCACTGCGCAGCACCACGAGCTCACGGTCCCCACGGCCATGCGAGGCGAAGTGGGGGATCTCCACGATCACAGGGCTGAGGGGATGGAGCAGACGGGGGCAAGGGGCATGGATGGGGGTGTGTGTGCGTGCGGGCGGGCGGCTGGGCACGGGGAGGAAAGGACAGGGGAGAGGGGGCAGGGGGTCCCCGCCTGGAGGGAGAAGGGATCCTGCAGCCAGAGCGAGGCCCACCCTGGGGCAGGTCCCAGCAGGGGAAGAGACCCGCCTTGGGTTCCTGAGACGCTCCGAGGGCCCCTCACTCACTGCCAGGCCCCCAAGTAATGGCGAGCATGGGATTCCACCCCATTTCACAGGGGGATCTCCTGCCATGGCCACGGCGGAAGCTCTCCTATTACCCAAGATCTTGGACCTGATGCCGAGAACCCGCCAGACATCCCTAGATGCCCCCAGATGAGGGACCAAAGCTCTCCAGCCTCAGCTGCCTCCTCTACCCACCAGTGCTGACGACATTTCCCTCAGAGGGAGGCTTCGATGACTACATGACTACACCGAAATGGGAAAATCACCACGGAAGCGCTTTGCAGGCTGTGGTGGGCGGACGCGCGGCGGCGGGGATGGCACTGGACAAAGATGGGCAGGCAGGGCCCCCGGGCAAGATCTGTCCCAACGTTACCGTCCACGGAGCCTGACAGCTGACCCAGCTCAAGCAGAGCCCCGCACTTTGCTTTAGACAAGGAAAGGAATAGGCCCCAAAGCCCACTGATCTTGTCCTTGGGGGCAATGCTGTAGGGCTGTCTTCTAGAAATAGCACTTAAAGGAATTAAACCCTCGGGGGCCCCAAAGGAGCCCTGTCTTCTCACTCCCCTTCCCTAGTGTCCTACAAGATTTGAGGGGAGTAAGCCTCCCTGAGCCATGGACCCCGGGGTGTATCTGGGAGAAGGGGAGGCCAAGTTCCTGGTCCGGGGCTCGCCCCTCCCTCTGCTGGGGGCCAGGTTGGTTCTGGGTGGTTGCCACGGAGGTGGCTGCGACCAGACCAGTGGGGAGGGAGGGGACAGGTTGGGGACACGTGCTGCGCACACGCACGTCCAGCACTGGTGACCTCTCACCTTAAGAACTGGGCGCCCGTGGGACCCAGCGCAATGATCCTGCTGGCCAGGCCCTCCTCCTCAGCCAGCGGGGGCGGCGCGCTCAGCTTCTGGGGCTTGACCAGGCGGCAGGTGATGCGGGTGGGGGCGGCGCACGTCCGGGGGGGGATCACCACCCGCAGGCCGTTGTGCCGACTCCCCCTCATGGAGCCCCCTCGGGCATCCACCATGAAGCTCACCAGGAACCTACGGCCCAGGCAGATCCGTGTCGGGCTTCTGTGCGCTCTCTCTGCCGCGCGGAGAGGGAGGGCCCAGAACCCGCAGGGCTCACTCACCCTGTGTGGACGGGGCTGGCCACCGGGCTGATGTTGTCCGAGGTCTCCGTGGCCGGGCTGCTGGGGATGAGGGAGTCTTCGTCGTACTCCTTGGATGCCTGAGGAGGTCGGGAAGGCCAGTTGTCCCGTCACTTCCTGGGCCACAGGAGCCGGTTCCGCCCAGCAGGTGGTGGTCTGGGCTGGGGAGGCTCGGGAGCCCTCCTTGCCAGGAGGCAAATGACAGGAGGAGGAAGTATTCCCACGAATCACCACTGACCCTTTGGGGACAAGGCTTTCCTGGAGTTGGAAAGGAAGTCCAGACTTCTTCCTACCATCAGGGCTTCTCCTTGGCTCCTTTTAGGTCACACACTACAGACCCCTCTCCGCTCTTTCCTCCGGCCACACCCCAGTGGGAAACCCGTTCTGGGGAGCTCGGTTTTCACACACGACTGGAGCCAGGCACCATCACCTACGAGCTACTCAGCTTGGCCAAGTGACT